>CM062099.1:4115223-4792673 GCA_031163375.1 Conogethes punctiferalis
TCAATCAAAGGCTTATGACTCGACCCTAAATTCAATTGCACTGGATAACTCCGAGATTTTTTAAAATACATCTCCCGAAAGTAAAATTAGTTTTTTGCGAGCATATGGCCGTGACTACTACAGCAACTTTTGATGTTTCTATAGTGACGGCGGCATTATGTATAATACGTCCAAATCTCTCTACATTCCTACGTATCAACTGATTTAGGGACCGTATTCAGTGTAAGTCTAATATGCGCCAGCACATACTAGTGTCCCCGCCACCCGGTATTCAGTGCCCAGGAATTTAGGGTCGTGTATAAGCCTTTTATTACTTCCCATGGTCAAGTCAATAGATTGACATTTGATTGACTTGGACACCATCAGTCAAAGCGAGCAACGGTTGTGTACTGAGAGTGCGATTCGCGAAATGAAAACGTGTTTATCTCATTTTCCCTCTTGAATTTATTGAGAGTTTATTTTTAGTCGTTTAAAGTAAAATGGAGGGTCCGATGATAAGTTAGCGACAAATAGCCAACTATATGCAGCAACCTTGAATCCGGATCCAACGTCCGCAGACCCGGTAAGTACCAACTTTAGTTGCAAACAGCTTTTTTTGACCTATTTTCATTGTCCTATTGCAATATTTTGTCGGATATACTATAAAACAAGAAATGCTTTTTATGTGCAACGCTTGGAATTATAGTAACCTTCGCATATTAACTACAAATCAGTTCCTAATATCTCATACATGGTTGCAACAACTCATAAGGTCTGTCCTATAATTCATTTATGAATGTCTTAATTATCCGGTTCATTGTCAAAAAAAGCATTAATTGCTTTTTCCCGAAAACCGTAAAACGGCGCGGGAACACACGAGATGGTCTGCCGCTGCTGTACGCATCGAAATTTCGTTTTAAAATATAAGTACGGATGAACGCATCCCATTCGAGTGAGTGAATAAACGTATATAGGGTTAGACAAGGGATAGCCTCAAAGCCCAGATGACGGTCGTGTCAACAAAATATAAGTAGTTTGGTAAGTCTAAAGTTCGTGAGGAAGAGGGTTTGTACCTTCGCAGCGAGCGGTGCGTATTTTATTTCGTATTTTCACTGTTATTGTGTGCATTTATACGTGAAAAGAAGAAAAGAAGTGGATAGGTTAGTAATGACAGTTTTAAAGTTTACTATTAATGTATTCATGAAGATTAACGACGAAATTTTTCTAAAATTATCCTAGTGCCGCGATTTTCAAATACTTCAGATTTCAATGTAGGTTTGTATTGCTCACAAGTTTAAAATAAAACATTCGTAATGAATGAGACTGTATTGTTATGTATGCCAACACACATCTAGCTTTCAAATCATAGTACCATTCTTATCGCATCGAGGTCGTGTGTCGACAAAAAATTGGTTTAAGAGACCCTTTTTTTTTGCCGTGCGCTCTAGTGTCCGATAGTGAGCCAAGTGTTTAACGATCGCTGCTTATAAAAAATGTTCTAAGGGAATGTTTTATTTGTTGAATACAAATAAGTACTTATTATATATTGGTAATTATATAAATTTTGTGCAGTTAGTGTTTTTATATCTTCTACATATTGTAGTTTGATACAAGATACTGGGAAAAAAAATCTGTAGCTCTAGATTTACATGGAAAAGGAAAATATTTACAGGTTTAGCTGTTGAAAAAAAATATATACAATCAGGTTAGCCTAACTCATTATGAATATTGTAGTCATAAAGCTACTATGCTTATCACTGTTATATTTGATGAGAAAGAACTAATATAATCTAACCCGAGTCGGCGGCTCGGGTGACCCCCCGCGGAGGGGGTACCAGTTGTGGATAAATGACGTTTGACGTCGCGGCACAAGAACCGGTTATTGCTTGTTATTCTATGTAAGCTAAATGTTGGGTCAGAGTGATTGCACTGTTCCTACCTATTGGAATTTAACCATCAACTGAATGACCAATCATAACTGCATGTTTCTATTGCAATCGTCTTTGAAAATTGATAGTGTGCAGTAGCCGAGGTGGGGCGCGTCCTATTTAGGTTAGACAATCTCTACCGGTAGAAACTCTAGTCCTAACTCGACTATGCATAGTTTAATTCTCTTCTATCTAGTTTAGCCATTCTTCGACCACTATTCTTGGTTGTAAGCCTCCTTCAACCTTTTCCACTCATTACGATCTTGCGCTCCATGCATCCAACTTCGAGCCGGCAATCTTCTTCTTAAGTTTGCAGTTTAAAATTATAATTATTCTCTCTTGTAAAAGCTTAGCGGTGTTGCCTATAAAGCGTTACCTAATAAGGGGTGGTATGTGTAGTAGACACATACGGCCGTACTCACAAATGTGTACTATGTGTCGCGGGAACGCACAAGTACCCAAAAACGTATAGGCAACGTATATGTAGTTGTGTGTGCTTGTTTGTTATGTTCGTGTATGCTACAGTATGATCAACCTTAGATTCCTTGGTTTAATTCTTGTTTGTTTTCAGCGGAGAAGTTCCTAGAAGGTGTGGAGAGTGAACCAAAACTTTGCAATACTGCTGTTGCATCTTATTGACAAAGATGGAGTGGAGATGACAATCAGGGTGGCAGCGGCTATCGCTTTCAAGTAATATATCAAAAGGAATTGGGCTGTGGTATGTAATTTTTTGTATGTAAATACTAGGAACCTGGGGCTTTGCACAGGGTGCAATACTATATGCATACATTTACATCACCTTTCTCTGAATGCCTGTAACTATAAAAAACCGCATTGAAAATCCCATTGCATAGTTTTAAAGATATAAGTGTACCTAAGGACAGACAGAAACCAAAAGCGACTTATATACTAAGGATTCAAGAGGGAGGTTTATGTGTAAAACAAGCCGGAGCGGGTCACTAGTTATGAAATTAATTTAAATGGCAGATTTTTCATAAAAACTGTCAACCCGCTTCCACCTGCTTTGGTCTCATTCTTGAGTCATATGGGCTATCTCCGTCTAAGTTTATTCGGAACTGGCGTACCGAACACAACCTGCGCCGCCGCGCTTCGCCTTCTATCTATACTTACTAATATTATAAAGCTGAAGAGTTTGTTTGAACGCGCTAATCTCAGGATATTACTGGTCGAATTGAAAAAATATTTTTGTGTTGATTATACCATTTATCGAGGAAGGCTTTAGGCTATATAGCATCACGCTGCAACTATTAAGAGCGAAGAAATAATGGAAGATGTATAAAAAATGGGGTAAAAATAACTATTCCACCCCCTGGTAGAGACGGCCCTGGCTTTTTCGATTAGACTTTTACAATTATTATTTTTGTTTTTTTGAGTTCTGTAACCAGGCCATCTGTGAGAACACAGTAAGCCATTCTTTTACTTGTGTTTTTTTTTAATTTATAATTCTTTTTTCTAGGAAGAGGATGGGCGGATAGAATACATATGTCTGACCGGACAGCGATAAAGACACTCATCGTGTCGCTAATGCTGAAGTCACCGGAAGCAATACAGAGGCAGTTCAGCGATGCTGTGTCTGATAATAGGAGAAAATCCGATTTCCCCGATGAAGTGGCCGAGTCTCATTCCTGAAATGGTTGAGAAGTCGCTACAGGTATGTACATAACATAATTATGTAGTATATAGTGTCCATGCCTCGGCGGGGCAATGCAGGATTTCTTTTAGGCTCTGGATTCAATATCCGGTTAAGTGAATTTAGAAAATAGACTTAAATTCTGTCCAATCTGGGTGTACTGGGGGCCTGTGAACTCATAATACAAAGCAACTTAGTTGATACCAGATTGTGGGGTGAATTGGGATGATGACTAAAAAATAATTTAATGTCCATCAGATAGATTAATGAAAATATTGGATACGTATTTTTTATTTGCCTCTTGTTCAAAAACTTACGAAGATACAATGATTTAAATGTCACATGACGTCACGTTAGAGTACAAAATATACTCTAACGTGACGTAGTTAGCCCCACTCCGTAACTTTAATGCGCTATATCGAAGTATTTTCTTGTTATTTCGACAAAACAAAAAATACGGGTCTTATATTTTTTTATTATCTAAGAGACCGACTAATTATTTCTTCATTTTCATACCTTGTCATCATCCGTATTGTCACTGGGGCTGGGGCTAAAAATTCAGTTGAATGAGGACCTCCTCTTTTTGAATTTGGATTAAAAAATAAAGTCATAGGCTCTCCACATTACACGCTCCACTCTTTCAATGTCTTTTAACCGACTTCGAAAAAGGAGGAGGTTCTCAATTCATCTGTATGTATAATATTTTTTTTTTTATTTTTTTTATGTTTGTTCACCGATATTTCCGTCAATTATGATGGATTTCAAAAATTTTTTCTTTGTTCGACAGAGGACACTCCGAGGTGGTCCCATTTTCACCAAGTCAGGATCTGATGATGGGATCCTGAGAGAAATTGAGGGCAACAACCGAAAATTGTATGCTCATATGGTGTTTTTGTTACGTAATAATATTTTATTCAGGTATATGCTTCCGGCGTCAACATCTGGTGCTGATGATGAAGCCACAGAACTCCTTAACGGTTAGGAGTTAGGGAACAGTACTGCCAGTGGTCGATAGAAACTAGGTAGTAGTATGTACTTATGCAGGGCTAATAGGGTAGGTGATTTGGTAGTGAATTGCTTCAGTCTAGATCGCAAAGTCTTCACTTGACTTAAAGCAAAATTTTTCATTCCTAAGTAAAACTCTTAAGGACAATAATTAGCCTTTATTTAAGTTCACAGCACATTAACGCAACTAAAAATAGAGAAATAAAATTATTTTTAAAAAAATTAACCGACTTCGGAAAATAAAACACAAACGACCAAACTAAAAAGCGATAAATAACGTAAGTAATTCCTATCCTTACTACATAATTATTAAATTATTACAATTATCACTTATTTTTGAAGTCGGTGCCAAAGAAATAAATATATTGTCGTGTTTGCCGGGCCGCGCGCGTCATACAACAACAGTCTACGTTAGGTACGAGAGGCTGGCACCGACTTCAAAAATAAGTGATAATTGTAATATTTAAATAATTATGTTAGTAAGGATAGAATTACTTACGTTATTTATCGCTTTTTAGTTTTGGTCGTTTGTGTTTTTTTCGGGAAGTCGGTTTAATTTTTTTTGAAGAGATTTTATGATTAATGTCTACTTTCCCTGCCTACTTCTGTGTGATCCTGGGTCTTATGTGTCCATAGCAAATGCGTCTTGTTAATAATTTCACTAACCACTTCTCTTTATTTACAATTACAATTACAGGCGACTTCCACGTTATAAATGGCATACTCCGGACAGCACACTCCCTGTTCAAAAGATACAGATACGAGTTTAGTCGCAAAAGTTGTGGACGGAGATCAAACACGTGTTGGATACTTTTGCGAAGCCTCTTACTGATCTCTTTGTGGTGAGTAAAATTTATGTAATATTAGTTTCTTGCCAGTAGATCATCATCATCGGGATGTAAGGGAGCGGTCTATCATCATTTCGCTCCAAGCCGACCTCACCTGCCTGTGGTGCATCCTGCCGAACAATACAAACGAGGCGCTGGCAACCGACTGGTGGCGGTATAACAATCATAATTGAAGGCGTAGCTAAATACCACAGACCGATGACGGGCAGCAGCTTCACTGGGGCGAAAAGCTTACGCCCTGCGATCGCCTACCCGCTTTCCCCGCGTGGCGATTATGGGTATATCCTCCAGATGTTTGCACTAAGTGGCGAACAACTGAAGAGGCCTATGTTCAGCAGTGGACTGTCAATAGGCTGATGATGATGGGAGCGAAAAGATGATAGGTTGCTCCCTTACATCCACCATGTGTTCATTCAACTACTCCCAAAGAGTCCTCTATAGAAGGTTAATTTTTTTTACAGGCTACGATTGAACTGACAACCAAACATGCGGACAACCAGCAAGCCCTAAGGGTGATCTACGGCTCCCTCGTCCTCATATGCAAAGTCTTCTACTCGCTGAACTACCAAGACCTGCCGAGTTCTTTGAAGATAACATGCCAACGTGGATGCCGGAACCTGCTCAACTTGTTTACAAGTTAAAGTCCCGTGCTTGGAGACTGATGTAGAGTACGATTGCTTAATAATTTTTTTTTTTTATATTGCAATCTGTCTCTATCCGGACATTAAGCAGTAGGTGGATTTTGTGTATAAGCGTTTCTGTGTCAAGTCCAATGACCAAACACTTGAGTAAACATTGGGTTACCAAGTTTGGACAATTTTATATGCTAAAAGATAACCACCATTAACATAGGTCTAGAGGAGATTTTAATCTCGAGAATAAGAGCTTAATAATTAATTCTTTTCCCAACACTTTCCTTCACTGCTCTGCTCCTGATTGTAGCATGATGAAAAGTATACTATAACCTGCCCAGGAGTATGAAGAATAATTGTACCAAGTTTCGTTAAAATCCGTTGAGTAATTTTTGTTTCTATAACCAACATACAGACAGACAGACAAAAATTTTACTGATTGCATTTTCGGCATCAGTATCGATCACTAATCACCCCATGATAGTTTGTAAATATATTTCATGTACAGAATTTGCCTCTACAGATCTTAACTAATATTATAAAGCTGAAGAGTTTGTTTGTTTGAACGCGCTAATCTCAGGAACTACTGGTCCGAATTGAAAAATTCTTTTTGTGTTGAATAGACCATTTATCGAGGAAGGCTTTAGGCTATATAACATCACGCTGCAACTATTAGGAGCGAAGAAATAATGGAAAATGTAAAAAAAAAACGGGGATAAAATAACTATTCCACGCGGACGAAGTCGCGAGCACAGCTAGTTTATTATAAGTATAGATAGATAATTATAACAAAGGAAGTAGAGATTGATCTCTACTTCCTTGTTGGTGCCATTGTCATATAAAGTTGTTTCTTTTTTGCTAAAATTTTGTTTTTTCAGGATGACGATGAGAAACCCGGTGTATTGGAACAGCTGCGCACAGAAGTGTGCGAGTGTGCGTCGCTGTACGCGCTCAAGTATGAAGAGGAGTTCTCTCCGTACGCGTCCGGTTTTGTGACCGCCGTGTGGACGGTACTGCTGGCCACCACTCAGCAGCCTAAGTACGATGCGGTGAGTGTGCATTGAATAGGCTGGACAGGCTCGGTGGCTCAATTGGTAGTGACCTCTGCCTTCTGAGCCAAGGGTCGTGGGTTCGATCCCCGCACATTACAAACATTTGTGTGCATGAACATGTCTGTTTGTATTGGTCTGGGTGTTTTCTATGTATAATATGTATTTATTTACAAAAAAAAAGTATCTAAGTAAGTTTATCAGTTGTCTAGTACCCATAGTACAAGCTTCGGCTTAGTTTGGGGCTAGATGGCTCTGTGTGGCCCAGCGTGGCATGTCTTGGGTTATTTATTTAAAAAAAAAAAAAAAATAGAATTGGATAGAAACACGGTTATAATTTATAAGTCGGCGTCTCTCTGCTAGATCGGATCTGAAATGAGGTGATCCGGCAGAGAACCAAGGTTAGCGACATAGCTCACCGGATCAGTAAGCTGAATTGGCAGTGGGCTGGCCACATCAGCCGGAGAACCGATAAACGTGGGGCAAACGAGTTCTGGAGTGGAGACCGCGTCTCGGAAACGTAACGTCTTTGCTTCTTTCTTATTTATGTGTCTGAATCATTATTGTTTTTATTATTTTTCTATTGTTATTATTTTGTTCTGTGTAATCTGTACCTAAGTATTGTCTGTACCATTTAAAGCCCAATCAATTTTTCCTTCTTTCTTTCCATAATAAAATCTATTTGTTTTTGCAGCTGGTGTCAAATGCACTGACATTCCTCGCCAAGATAGCAGAGAAGAATAATTACAAGAGCTTGTTTGAGGACCCTGCCACGCTGAGCAGCATCTGTGAGAAGGTGGTCATACCCAATATGGAGTTTAGAGGTGAGACAGTTGATTGCATTTGCATTTTATCATTAGTTATCCGTGTAGTTTCTTGATTAATAATAGGACCACCCTATCTTATCCCGTGGGTGTGGTAACAGACGACTAAGGGAATATCAGGAAACGGGCAGCGGCGCTTCCCTAATCGCCACGCTGGGCAGGCGGGTTGGCGATCGCAGGGCGCAACTTTAGTAACGCTCCTGCCCACCATCGGCCGGTGGTATAAAATTTGCCTACATCTTCTATGGTGATGATGCGCATAAGTCGGTTGCCAGAGCCTTTGTTATTCGGCAGGATACACCACGGGCAGGTGACGGTTGCTTGGAGCGAAAATCTGTTAGGTCGCTCCCTTACATCCCACGCTACATCAAATTTAAATGAGTTTGAAGACTTCTTCGAAGCCAGAAGATATAACCGGGAACTTTCCCATTTATCTTCCGGCTCCGTCATCAGAACATTTCAGTTCATACCATATTCGACGCTCCGATCCTTGGG
Source organism: Conogethes punctiferalis (assembly GCA_031163375.1). NCBI lineage: Eukaryota > Metazoa > Arthropoda > Insecta > Lepidoptera > Crambidae > Conogethes > Conogethes punctiferalis. The sequence goes on from CM062099.1 coordinate 4,123,635, forward strand.
ACGATGGCTATATTAGCTATCTTAGATTCCATTACATAGTTAGTTACATACAGGTCGACCTAATTAAAGCGTGTTAAAGAGGGACAGGTCCATAAACATTGATCATTTCCATTCAGAATCAGACATGGAGTTATTCGAAGACAACCCTGAGGAGTACGTGCGTCGCGACATCGAGGGCTCCGACGTGGACACGCGCCGCCGCGCCGCCTGCGACCTGGTCAAGACCCTCGCCCAGCACTACGAGGAGAAGATGATGAACATCTTCGGACAGTATGTCGAGGTGAGTAGTAGCGGCAAAGAGTGTAGAGTTCCAATACTACTATGAAGGCTACTATGAAGTAGCCAGTGGCGTAACCATAGTATCCGGGGACCGTGGCAAATGGGGGGCACCAAGATGGAGAAGAAGATAAAGTAAGAATTTTTTTTTTTTATAGTGGCTCGACATATTGGCTTCCCTACGCCTGATGGAAAGCGAAAAAGAAGCCCAAGTCGCTATGACAACGGGCAAGTAACTGGTCAGTTACTTGTCAGCTATCTGCCGGTGAGTAGGGTTTCCGGAGCCCCCCACGAGCTCCGGAAACCCTACTCACCGGCAGAAACACGACCCAGAGGTCATTTGACTGCGGTATTCTATAGGGTGGAGGTCCTTCCCCGGACGGGCGGGTCAAATCAAGCGAAGATTCGCTATGCCCTACCTCTCTTATATGATGAATGATTTATCTTCGAACAGTACGTTGAGGTGAGTGCTTATTGGATCAAGGGTCACAGGTTTCAGTTAGTACGTCGAGGTGAGTACAGTTGATAGCTTTATTGGATCAAGGATCTCAAGTTTGTTCGGTAACGTGTGCAGTATTGAGAGCTCTTCTGGATCAAGGGTCTCAAGTTTCAGTTAGTACGTCGAGGTGAGTACTGTTGATAGCTTTATTGGATCAAGGATCTCAAGTTAGTTCAGTAACGTGTGCAGTATTGAGAGCTCTTCTGGATCAAGGGTCTCAAGTTTCAGTTAGTACGCCGAGGTGAGATCTATTGATAGCTGTATTGGATCTAGGATCTCAAGTTAGTTCAGTAACGTGTGCAGTATTGAAAGCTCTTCTGGATCAAGGGTCTCAAGTTTCAGTTAGTAGTTTAGTACGCCGAGGTGAGATCTATTGATAGCTTTATTGGATCAAGGGTCTCAAGTTTGTTCGGTAACGTGTGTAGTATTGAGAGCTTTTTTGATCAAGGGTCTCGGGCCTTAGTTATTAGGTTAAGATGGGTAGCGGCACAGCGTGTGTGACACTAAAAGCTCTGATGAATCTAGGTCCCCAAACTTCGACCAGCATGTCGAGTTTTATAGCGCCGGTAGCCTAAAGATTTATTCGTAAACACTCCAGATGTTTGACCAAAGTGCAAACTACCGGAGAGGGTTACAGTTACAATAGTGGAGAGGTACAATACCGAACTGGGATAGGCCGATGTTGTTGTTGAATGTGTCTCCGTCGTAAAGAAGTCGGATGTCGCCCATATTAAAGACTAGCTGTGCCGACGGCGTCGCACGCGTGGATATCGGGTTTCAAAAATAGACTTCCATAAAATGGTACCTTAATTATAAGATAGACCTAGCTAGAGCAATACATTGGTGAAAACCGCATTCAATTCCATGCAGTAGTTTTCGCGTGATGCGCGATCAAACATGCTGATAAAAATTTCGCCCGTTTTCCCTACACTTCCCGTCACTGCTCTGGTCCTATTTATTGTAGCGTGATGAAAAGTATACTATAACCTGCCCAGGAGTATGAAGAATAATCGTACCAAGTTTCGTTAAAATCCGTCCAGTAGTTTTTTTCTATAACGAACATACGAACAGACAGACAAAAATTTTACTGATTGCATTTTTGGCATCAGTATCGATCACTAATCACCCTCTAATAGTTATTTTGAAAAAATATTTCATGTACAGAATTGACCTCTCTACAGATTTATTTTAAGTATAGATGTTACTTCCTTCTTCTAAAGTAACTAATACCCTATTCTCTCCATCCCCAGCTGATGCTAACAAAGTACAAGGAGTGCGGGGCAAGCGCGTGGCGCGGCAAGGACGCGGCCATGTACCTGGTGACGTCGCTGGCGTCCCGCGGGAGCACGCAGGCCGCGGGCGTGACGCGCGCGTCGCCGCTGGTCGACCTCGCGCAGTTCGCCGCCAACCAGGCCCTGCCCGAGCTGCAGAGGCCCGATGGTGAGTCACTAATAGCCTATTCCACCATCCCCCGCTAATGTTAAGGCACTAAACACACGTTCAGCTCTATTTAGCGATTTTGTCCATAGAAAATAACGTTTCCAAACGTCCGTTAACGTGTCCACGTTCAGCGCTCTTCCGCCGCGTTCAGCGTTGTTCCGCCGCGTTCAGCATTGTTCCGCCGCGTTCAGCATTGTTCCGCCGCGTTTAGCGCTCTTCCGTCGCGTTCAGCGCTATTCCGCCGCGTTTAGCGTTGTTCCGCCGCGTTCAGTGCTCTTCCGTTGCGTTCAGCGCTGTTCCGCCGCGTTCAGCGTTGTTCCGCAGCGTTTAGCCCTCTTCCGCCGCGTTCAGCGCTATTCCGCCGTGTTACACATGTATGCAGCTCAATCAGCCTTTTTCCATAGATAGCAACGACTTTCTACGGTAACGCGTAGGCACGCATTTTCTCATTCTTACGACGCCGTACGCAGCTGATAGAAGCAGAACTGTATAAGTGACCGAAACTGTTCAGCGAAATGCGAATGGAGCTGAGTAAGTGTGTCATACATGCACGAGCATATAATATATACTCAGTAGTAGATAGCATGCTAAGCCGGTGTTCCGGATATATTTGAAGTGCATTTAGTCCTATTAAAGATATCTCCTTGTTTCAGTTAACGAGTTACCAGTGCTCAAGGCGGACGCTCTCAAGTATCTGATGACCTTCCGCTCGCTCCTGCCCAAAGATCTGCTCATCAACTCTCTCCCATTAATGGTAAGTTTTTAGAGTATCTTCTATCTCTTTCGTAAGTCTAGTAAGATCGAAATTAAGATGATTAATTTCTGAAAAGAAAGAGAGCGAAATAGTCTCTTTGATGTCGACTTGCGGCCTGATTAAACTAATTGGAGTTTGGTAGACTTGTAGGTAAAACTTTTATTTTAAATAGAAATCATAATATTATTATAATAACTACGTGCCACGACAGATTTCGTTAAATCTTTTATTTTTAGTTTGTAATTTGTATGGTATGGCATAAATAGTATTCATATTTCCGTTTTACGCGTTTTAGGTAGGAGTTACGTCGTATTTTATTTCGTTAAGAATATACATTTCAAAATCATAATTTCAACACACATCTACCCACTGCAGAGTATAGGCCTCTTCTTTCGAGGCGAGGGATCGTGTAAAGTGGCTTTCACCCGCCACTTTACACGAACCCTCGCCAACCTCGTTCAATGTTTTCCAGCCACAGACAGAACATTTACATTTTATTCTATACAATTTGTCTCGTCCAGGTATATTCTATACAATTTGTCTCGTCCAGGTATCCCACGTGAGCGGTCGCGGCGTAGTCTGCACATACGCGGCGTGCGCCATAGAGAAACTCATAGCCGGCGGGATGGTCCCCGCGTCTGCGCTACTGCCGCACGCGCCGGCGTTACTCACGGCTCTGTTCGGCGCGCTGGGCGACGGCAGCGACCCGCTGAAGCACAACGAGTACGTCATGAAAGGTCAGTTACATGTGTCCGGCTCGAAGGACCAAAGTTATAGAACGGCGCTAGTGCGATTTGTTGTTGTCCGGCTTGAAGGACCAAAGCTAAATAGTGGCGCTATTGTAAGGTTTCTGTAATGTCAAATAGTAGTCGTAAAAGATCAGTAACACCTACTTCGCCTTGTCCAGCTTGAAGGACCAATTCCTCGAGTGAAACTACCACTATAGTTCATTCGCGTTAAGAAAATAGTGACTCATCATCAAGCGTTTTAATTGGCTAGGGGGTGTGGCTAACGCTAGAAATTATAATTTCTAGCGTTTTAATTGGCCAGGGGGTGTGGCTTGGCCGGCAGTCGGTGATGAGTCACTATTTTCTTAACGCGAATGAACTATAGAGGCGCTGGTGATATGTAAGATCTCTGAAGTTTACATGCAAGGACAATAATAATAATAATAAACGTTTATTTCAATGAAACAATGAAACACATTTGTGTATACCCAGCAGGACCCTGCGTTGAATTCGAGGTACAGCTATAGTTTAACATCAGAAGAAGTAATTAGTACCTTCCAAATTGTACAAATTAAAAATTAGTACCTCAATAGTCTTAGACAAATTATTAATTATACTCGTATGCCAGCAGGATCCTCCGCCGTTTGATGATCTTCAGACAAATGGTATACATTCCCGTTTAGAGGCATATTATTACCTTAGAAATACATCGAGATTATTTTCAAATTATTATTATTTTATGACAAATGCACCTACGAAAATCTAGCCAGCAGGACTCAATTACATTTTGACGTTATCAGCTCAGACAGTCACATATCTTATTTGCATTTTATTAGTACCTTTCAAAAAACCATACGTTTAATTAAAATATATTTGTATTTCCGCAAAAAATTGGTTTCTTAACCTTTGAGAATTCTCAATATTATGCCGCCATCTTGAATGCTGAGAAAGCTCATACATACTAAACGTTCGTTTGCTGCATGGGTAAAAATATATAGTGTCCAGACACAATCTAGTCTAATATAATACCTGATTGATAATTTTTCGATAAAATTATCGACATTGCACAATACAAATGTACATCACTTAAGAAATGAGATACGTCCCCCGCCACTCCCTTCATACCACCTGAAGTTGACTCGCGAAATTTAAAGCAAAATGCCGAACATGCGGTATCTATTAGGGGTAATATGTGGCCCTACCTCGCTTAGTCTGGAAGAGATCGCTTAAAGCGATAAGACCACCTAACGTAAAGTATATCTATCTATAATAGTCTAGTATCTATAGTAGTCTGGTGCTATAATAGTTATGTTGATTCAATTGAGACTGAAATAAAGAAAAATCCAAAACATTTTTGGACACATGTCAAAAACTTGAGAAAGAATAGCTCATCATATCCGAGTACTATGATTTTAAACGGTGAAATATCATCTGAAACATATCGAATCCCTGATATGTTCGCGAATCATTTTTCTTCGGTTTACTCAAATGACGATTCTACCACAGGGCTACCTGAAAACACTTCATGGCACTATAAAGAGAGGATAGATACACTGCAATCTTTTCAATTCAGTCCAGATGAAGTAAAACTCAAATTGAGGAGGCTCGATGCAGGAAAGGGAATGGGTCCGGATAATATCCCCCCACTGTTCTTAATTAATTGTGCAAGCGCGCTGGCGCTTCCATTATCAATCTTGTATAACAAGTCACTGAATACGGGTACATTCCCTGATTCTTGGAAGCAAGCAAGAGTGGTTCCCATCTTTAAAAGTGGGAAAAAAGAATGCGTAATTAATTATCGACCTGTTTCCATTCTCACAACAATGTCGAAGGTCTTTGAGTCTATGGTTCACGCGGTCATGTATAGGCATATTCATAAACATGTAAGTGATGATCAACATGGTTTTATGCAGAAAAGATCCTCCAATACCAATTTGATGCTATTTACATCGGAATTAATGGAGGCTGTGGATCTCGGACATCAAGTAGATGTAATCTATACAGACTTTTCGAAGGCATTTGATAAGGTTGATCATATTATCCTCATAGAAAAGCTGTACAAGTTTGGTATAACGGACAACCTCCTGGACTGGTGCAGATCCTACGTTACAAATCGCCCTTCGAGGGTTGTGGTGGATGGGGATCAATCGCATCCTTTTGTTGCACATTCAGGTGTGCCTCAAGGTTCTGTGCTTGGGCCCTTATTTTTTAATATTTTTATTAATGATGTTGTGCACGTGATAAAATACAGTAATATATACCTTTTTGCTGATGACCTTAAGCTGGCTAGGAAAGTTTCATCCATTGCAGAATCTATGAAACTGCAAGAGGACATTAACGGCCTCCAGGAATGGTGTGACAGGAACAGGATGGTATTGAACTCTCAAAAATGCTATCATATAAAATTCACCAGGAAAAAAAATAAGTTTCTTTCTGAATACGCTGTTGCTGATAATAAGCTCGAGGAGGTTACGGTTGTCAGGGACCTGGGTGTCTTGATAGATAGTCGGCTGCGGTTTGTAGATCACATTGACAAAATTATAAAAGAGGCAAACAAATCATTAGGATTTATTCTACGAACCACTAGAGACTTTAAAAACCGTTCTACAGTCACCCTCCTGTACAATAGCTATGTAAGGAGCAAGCTTGAATATTGTTGCTCAGTATGGTGTCCGTCCTACAAATTACATATGTCCCGTATTGAAAAAGTTCAAAAAAAACTGATTCGCAATCTAACTTTTCGTTTTGGGACCCCCAGGACATTGACATCATACGAAGACAGAACCAAATATCACAGGCTGGATCCGCTCTCTTCACGACGCACCTACTTGGATATGTCTATCCTATATAAATTATTGAACAATCAAATAGACTGTTCAAAACTCCTAAATAAATTAGATTTCAAAATCCCGAACAGATTACCGCGATATCCTTGTGGTCTGTTTGGGAAGAAATTTTGCAAGACGAAATTGGGCCTTAACTCACCTGTCATACGTTTGTCACGCCTCTATGATGACTTGACAAAAAGGATACCCGAGCTCGATGTTCACCTTCATAGTCTTCCCAAATTTTTATATATGTCACCGGAAAATAGCAAGAATCGTAAGTTGATCAATTTCCTAGGTAGTTGATTAACTTCCGGAAAATAATAAACGGCAGTTGAAATGTATTATTTAACGTATGTATTTTAGTAAATTGATCATTTTACGGGGTCTTGCCGTAAAATCATCCGACGAAGGTGAGGTGAACGTTGATTGGTTCAATGGCTCATGTAGCGTTATCCCGGCAACCAATCAGGGAACAGTGTATTAATATACGGGTAATAGTGCACCGTTAAATAGTACATTGAGCAACGATTGGCCCATTTGAGGACGATTTTACTTGTGTCAAAATCGTAAAGTATTAAATGACTGTCAGGCTACCGTAAATTGATCAACTAACTGAAATCCATTGCGTTAAATAATACATTTCAACTACCGTTTGTTATATTCCGAAAGTTAATCAACTACCTAGGAAATTGATCAACTTACGATTCTTGCTATTTTCCGGTGACATATATACTTAAAAATAATGGCAAACCCTGTTAATTCTATAAACATGTTAATTATTAAGTTATTATTCTCTGATTTATTTTAAAAATTTTGTATTACTTATCTTAGATTCATAGTTTCACGTAATAATTATATTATATAATTGTTTATATATGTGTTTCTTTATATTTTTGTTACCACTATAATTTATGCATGCTGAGATTACCTGTTATTGTAAGTGCAGTTAGTTTTAAGAACAATTGTAATCTAATCATAAGTATTGTGTACCTACTGTATCTTATGTTGGTAGTCCAATAAATAAATAAATAAATAAATAATGTAGTGTTTTAGTACAGTGTGATGACCACCCTGTGTATTCCCGTTGCAGCGATCCTGCGCACCTTGTCCTGTCTGCAGGAGGCGGCGCTGCCGTACCTGGGCTCTGCGCTGCCGCAGCTGGCGCACATGCTGGCAGTAGTCGCCAAGAACCCGAGCAAGCCGCACTTCAACCACTACCTGTTTGAGACACTCTCGCTGTCTGTCTCGTGAGTATGCTTTGTTTGGTATGTTAACGTATAGTATACATTCTAGTTCTTGATAATTTCAATAGATGGCGTTGTGTAAAACAATTTACTGGCCCGGTGGGCAAATTGCTGGTTCAAAAGGCAGGTAACCCTTGGGTTTGACCCTGGACAAACATTCGTGCGATCAACATTTGTGTTAAGTGCATGTTAAGACAGTTATAGAGTCGTGGGTTCGATCCCCACCCGGGAAAAACATACGTGTGATGAACATATGTGCTTGTTCTATGTCTGGGTGTTTATATATTTATTGATTATTGAAGTATGTATTTGTGGTACCTTCGTTGTTCTTATAGCCATAACACAAGTGCATAAGCTACTTACTTTCTGATCGGAGCAATGTATGTGACGTTGTCCAATATATTTATGGTACCCTTCGTTGTTCCGATACACAACCAAACACATACCAAGCACTCAACTGCTTAAGATACTCTGGGATCGCAGCAATGTTTGTTTGTAGCCCGATATTTATTTATTTTTATTTTCATCCATCAACCCAGTAAAAGGTTTTCTCTACGTCCGATCTGAATCCAATCCGAACCGCAATGAAATCTGTTAAACAATCCTGAAAATATAACCGGCAAGTAATAGTAAATCTAAATGCAGTTCCTTGCAGTTTTCAATACATGATTTATTCAAAATTTTCCATATACCTAACGTTGGTGAGCATTTGTGAATTTTTTGTCTCAGATTGGTGACAAAATCGAACCCCAACGCGATATCCGCGTTCGAGGACGCGCTCTTCCCGATCTTCCAGGAAATATTGCAGAACGATGTCCAAGGTTGGTCTTTGTACATGTTTTTTTTTATTTTTATAATATAATGGTCTGCCTTATTTGGTAGTGACGCCTGCCTTCTAAGCCAAGGGAAGTGGGTTCGTTACCCGCACAATACAAACATTTGTGTGCATGAACATGTACAGACATGTATTGGTCTGGGTGTTGAAGTTTATCAGTTGTCTAGCACCCATAGTACAAGCTTCGGCTTAGTTTGGGGCCAGATGGCCATGTGTGGCCCAGCGTGGCGTGCTGTGATTCCTGACCCGACCACGACATGGAATAGAGTTTTTACTTTGGCACAAAATGGTCATTTTAATTGTGTTATATTGTGCCACTTATCCCAAGAATATGTGCCTTATAATTTTTGAGTAATGGTAGTACGATTGTGGTCGGGCAAGGCCTCACGGTTCCTGACCCGACCACAACCAGATCTTATAAAATGTCAACAAAAATTATGCCAAGAATATGTGTCAAATTGTGCCTATAGCGCACATAATGTATTTACTATTATCTTCGATCAACAAGACTAATATATCTAGATTCCGATAAAACTTTACATAAAAGACTTTATTATTTTATTATACTGGATGTGCTCACAACATCGTTCGCTTATATGTGCATAATGATGTCTGAACTCGCATAACTATGTCCATTCCAGAATTCATGCCGTACGTGTTCCAAATCCTGTCCCTGCTTCTGGAGCTGCGCGGATCACGCGCGTCGGCCGCCGGCGACAGCGACGCGTACGGAGCCCTGCTGCCCTGCCTGGTCGCGCCTGCCCTGTGGGAGCGAGCCGCCAACATACGGCCACTAGTGCGCCTGCTCTGCGCGTTTGTAGCGGCGCGTGCGCAGCTCGTACTGCACTCGCAGAGACTGGTAATGACACCCTCCTGCGTGTAGCTGTGGCAGCGAGCCGCCAACGTGCGGCCGCTGGTGCGCCTGCTGTGCGCGTTTGTAGCGGCGCGTGCGCAGCTCGTACTGCACTCGCAGAGACTGGTAATGACACCCTCCTGCGTGTAGCTGTGGCAGCGAGCCGCCAACGTGCGGCCGCTGGTGCGCCTGCTGTGCGCGTTTGTAGCGGCGCGTGCGCAGCTCGTACTGCACTCGCAGAGACTGGTAATGACACCCTCCTGCGTGTAGCTGTGGCAGCGAGCCGCCAACGTGCGGCCGCTGGTGCGCCTGCTGTGCGCGTTTGTAGCGGCGCGTGCGCAGCTCGTACTGCACTCGCAGAGACTGGTAATGACACCCTCCTGCGTGTAGCTGTGGCAGCGAGCCGCCAACGTGCGGCCGCTGGTGCGCCTGCTGTGCGCGTTTGTAGCGGCGCGTGCGCAGCTCGTACTGCACTCGCAGAGACTGGTAATGACACCCTCCTGCGTGTAGCTGTGGCAGCGAGCCGCCAACGTGCGGCCGCTGGTGCGCCTGCTGTGCGCGTTTGTAGCGGCGCGTGCGCAGCTCGTACTGCACTCGCAGAGACTGGTAATGACACCCTCCTGCGTGTAGCTGTGGCAGCGAGCCGCCAACGTGCGGCCGCTGGTGCGCCTGCTGTGCGCGTTTGTAGCGGCGCGTGCGCAGCTCGTACTGCACTCGCAGAGACTGGTAATGACACCCTCCTGCGTGTAGCTGTGGCAGCGAGCCGCCAACGTGCGGCCGCTGGTGCGCCTGCTGTGCGCGTTTGTAGCGGCGCGTGCGCAGCTCGTACTGCACTCGCAGAGACTGGTAATGACACCCTCCTGCGTGTAGCTGTGGCAGCGAGCCGCCAACGTGCGGCCGCTGGTGCGCCTGCTGTGCGCGTTTGTAGCGGCGCGTGCGCAGCTCGTACTGCACTCGCAGAGACTGGTAATGACACCCTCCTGCGTGTAGCTGTGGCAGCGAGCCGCCAACGTGCGGCCGCTGGTGCGCCTGCTGTGCGCGTTTGTAGCGGCGCGTGCGCAGCTCGTACTGCACTCGCAGAGACTGGTAATGACACCCTCCTGCGTGTAGCTGTGGCAGCGAGCCGCCAACGTGCGGCCGCTGGTGCGCCTGCTGTGCGCGTTTGTAGCGGCGCGTGCGCAGCTCGTACTGCACTCGCAGAGACTGGTAATGACACCCTCCTGCGTGTAGCTGTGGCAGCGAGCCGCCAACGTGCGGCCGCTGGTGCGCCTGCTGTGCGCGTTTGTAGCGGCGCGTGCGCAGCTCGTACTGCACTCGCAGAGACTGGTAATGACACCCTCCTGCGTGTAGCTGTGGCAGCGAGCCGCCAACGTGCGGCCGCTGGTGCGCCTGCTGTGCGCGTTTGTAGCGGCGCGTGCGCAGCTCGTACTGCACTCGCAGAGACTGGTAATGACACCCTCCTACGTAGCACCAGAATCGGCTTATTTTGGGGCTATATGGCTATTTATATGTTACCTAATAAATCATTCCAGTTTCAAAGTAATTTATAGCTGGCCATCATTAAAAGAAATTCTTTTTATTTCTACTGTATTCTAAACTAGAATGAAAACCACCCCCTACAATTTGGCTCGTACTTTTTTTGTACCCAATATAATAGGTACGGGCGATCCCCGGCGTCTATCTGCGAGATCGGATCCGAAATGAGGTGATCCGGCAGAGAACCAAAGTTACCGACATAGCTCACCGGATCAGTAGGCTGAGGTGGCAGTGGGCTAGCTACATCAGCCGCAGGACCGATAACCGTTGGGGTAAACGAGTTCTGGAGTGGAGACCGTGTCTCGGCAAACGTAGTGTAGGACGCCCTCGGGCAAGAGTGGAGTAACGATTTGCGAAGGACGGCTGGCAAGTGCTGGATGCGAGAAGCCCAAAATCGAGCACAGTGGTGAACCTTGGAAGAGGCCTATGTCCAGCAATGGACTGATGATAATGATAATAGGTACGCAGCAAAAATTGCATTTTAAAAATTAGATATTGTACTAACCAGAATATCACAAACCCCAATTGTGGCGTGGGGCGTGTAAAACGCCGTAGTATTGGCAATTAAAAGTAATAGGCTATTATGGCTAAAAATTGTAATAAGTCCGTCTTTTAGCTTATTCAAAAATAAAAGACACGTATTTTTTTTACTTGTAAATTAGACTAAAAATTACAAAGTTACAGCCCGTTGAAATTACGCGTGACGTCGCTCGGCGAGGCATTTTTACGGGAGCGAGTGACGTCAAAGACTCCCACTCCTAACTTTTGATGCCTTATAACTTTGCTATACTTTATTTGAATAAAAAATGGAAAAATACGTGTCTTTTATTTTTGAATAAGCTAAAAGACGGACTAATTACAATTTTTAGCCTGAATAGCCTATTATTGACATCTGAAATATATTCATGCAAACGAATATGTACACACAAGTTTTGGTAAATAAATTGATCTTGTATCTTTAGCAATTCCTTCAAACAACTATAACTGTAGTACTGAAAAGGATTAAGTCCTTGTTAGAAAAAGAACGGAGGAACTGTTCGGAAAAATCACGAATGCTACAGGACAATAAGTACTAATTTTCTTTTTTTCAGAATGCCATGCTCGGCGTTTTCCAAAAGCTGATAGCGTCCAAAACGAATGACCACGAGGGATTCTACCTCATACAAACCATGCTGTACAAGTTTGGCGAGTAAGTATAAAAATGTTAAAACTCTAGCCAAATCCGATGAAGATAAATAAATAAATAAATATCAGACAACATCACATACATTGCTCCGATCCCAAAGTAAGTAGCTTAAGCACTTGTGTTATGGGTATCAGAACAACGAAGGTACCACAAATACATACTTAAATACAAATATAAACACCCAGACACGGAACAAACACAAGTGTTCATCACACGAATGTTTGTCCCGGGTGGGAATCGAACCCACGACCCTTGGTTCAGAAGGCAGGGGTCACAACCAATTGAGCCACCGAGCCAGTCAATGAAGAATAACCGATGGAAAGATCAGGTCACTGCTGACGGCTGCACCATCTATCTATACTTATTATATGTAATAATAAATTGTAGAGAGGTCAATTTTGTACATGAAATATATTTTCAAAATCAGCTGTGCCGGCGGTGTCGCACGCGTGGATATCGAGTTTCAAAAATAAAGGACTTCCATAAAATGGTACCTACATTTTGTTAGACTTCTAGCAATACATTGGTGAAAACAACATTTAAATACATGCAGTAGTTTTCGCGTGACGCGCGATCAAACATCATACAAACACTTCCCACCACTGCTCTGCTCCTATTGATTGTAGCGTGATGAAAAGTATACTGTAACTTGCCCAGGAGTATGAAGAATAAATTGTACAAAGTTTCGTCAAAATCGGTCTAGTAGTTTGACAGGCTCGGTGGCTCATTTGGTAGTGACCTCTGCCCTCTGAGCCAAGGGTCGTGGGTTCGATTCCCGCACAGTACAAACATTTCTGTTCATGAAAATGTCTGTTTGTATTGGTCTGGGTGTTTTCTATGTATAATATGTATTTCTTTACAAAGAAAAAATGTATCTAAGTAGCACAGCTAGTACGGACTAAATATAATGTAACTAGCTTTTGCCCGCGGCTTAGTTTGGGGCTAGGTGGCGCTGTGTGGCCCAGCGTGGCATGTCTTGATTTATTTATTTATTTTCTACGAGTATAACGAACATACAGATATAAACATAATATGTATTGTATGTAAATAAATAAATAAAAAATAAAAAAAAATGAAAAAAAAAAATGTAAGAAAATAAAATGTAAGAAAAAAAAAATGTAAAAATAAATGTTTTTTAATATACCCACTCGTTCCAGATCCGTGATGTCGCAGTACACGAAGCAGATAATGACGCTGCTATTCCAGCGGCTGTCGTCCTCCAAGACGACCAAGTACGTGCGCGGTCTGATCGCCTTCCTCGGCTTCTACGCCGCGCACTTCGGGGCCGACAACCTGATCGACCTGGTCAACTCTGTGCAGAACAAGTTAGTATAGGCTATTGTGGCTAAAAATTGTAATTCGTCCGTCTTTTAGCTTATTCAAAAATAAAAGACACGTATTTTTTTATTTGTATATTAGACTAAAAATTACAACGTGACGTCACTCGGTGAGGTATTTTTACGGGAGCGAGTTTTAGTCAAAGTATAAATAAACTAGCTTTTGCCCGCGACTTCGTCCGCGTGTTTAAATTTATACATACAAAAGTTTTTTCCCGCTAACTCCCGTTCCCGTGGGAATTTCTCAAAATACAGCCATAACTAAACTTTATATTTACTAAGGTACCTGCATGCCAAATTTCAAGCGTCTAACTTAAGCGGTTTAGATTTTTCATACAAAAGGATTTTCCCGCTAATTCCCGTTCCCGTGGGAATTTCGGGAATTCCTTTCTTAGTGCACCCCTACGGTACCTAAGCTACGTCCCTTCCAAATTTCAAGTGCCTACGTTTAGCCGTTTGGGCTGTGCGTTGATATGTCAGTCAGTCAGTCAGTCAGTTTCTCCTTTTATATATAGAGATAAAATAGTTTATTTCTGCAAATAGATTCACCAGTAACACTTTTGCACGTCAAACTTTTTTCCTACCAGCACTTCGACGTGTAGCCTGCCGAGAAGAAGTGCCGCAACAAACTCGACAGTTAGCCTTTTTTAAAATATATGATACAATAATAATATCGTTTTTAAAAAAGCGCAAGCGAGCAGACTATCATGTCCATGTAATATTGTCATCCATATAGTCTTGTACTTTATAATAACCTTTTGACATTAAAATGGACTTAATGCGAGATTTAAATCTATGTATAGGTAGATCAACAATATTTTGCGGAAGACTCCGACTCCTAACTTTTGATGCCTTGTATCTTTGCTATTGTTTATATGAATGAAAAAAGGAAAAATACGTGTCCAATACATTTTTATGATCTAAAATACGGACTATATATAATGTTACTAGCAGTGCCCGCGACTTCGTCCGCGTGGAATAGTTTTACCCTTAGTTTTTACATTGAAACTTTGATAATTGTGAAGGGATTATATTCGGAGCGCGTGGCAGCTGTGTCTGCGTCCGAGTTCCGTCGTCGACTCCGCTACCCGGCGTCCCAGTGCTCCCGGAGGCTGAGAGGGGGCGGTGCGGGGCAGCGCGGGGCATCGCGGTCGCGGATCGTTTCCCCCCGCCCCCCGCGTTGACTAACACTCCGCGCTCACCTTGCGCGCGAACATACATTTTCCATTATATCTTCGCTCCTAATAGTTGCAGCGTGATGCTATAAGCCTTCCTCGATAAATGGTCTATTCAACACAAAAAGAATTTTTCAATTCGGGCCAGTAGTTCCTGAGATTAGCGCGTTCAAACAAACAAACAAACAAACATACAAACAAACAAACAAACAAACTCTTCAGCTTTATAATATTAGTATAGATTATTTTGACCCTCAAAACATCCCTATTGCTTATGTTAGGGGCCGTCTATTAATCACGTGATTTTTATTTGTATATTTACTGCTACCACTAATTTATTAAACAATTTTTGAGTTTCAGTTCTATGTATGGGGAAACCCAAAATTTTTTGGTTTTTTTTCTGTTTTTATTTTAAAATCTTAATGCTGTTTACAGAATATACGCACTATAATTCAATAATGTAGCTCTTATAGTTTCGGAATAAACTGGCTGTGTCATACGGACGGACGGACAGACAGACATGACGAATCTACAAGGGTCCCGTTCTTGCCATTTGGCTACGGTACCCTAAAAAATACCATGTAATTGCAGCATGTTCGCGATGTACCTGGAGCGGGTCCTGATCACCGATCTGCAGAAGGTGGACGGAGCACTAGAGCGCAAGGCGGCGGCGGTCGGCTGCGTCAAGCTGCTCACCGACAGCGCGCACATGACCACCGGCGCGCTGCAGCCGTACTGGCCCAAGCTGATGCAGGTCTGTACAGATACGTGCCTGTACATTTTGTACGGGACCAGTACATTTTGTACGGGACAAGTACATTTTGTACCGTCCCTGTACATATTGTACGGGACAAGTACGTTTAGAACTGGGGCTGTACATTTTGTACTGGTCATATAGGGACCGTTATAGTATTATACAACGCAATTTTTGATGGTTATCAGTTTGAGAGTTTTAATTACTCGTACCTAATTTTTTATTTAAACAAAGAAACAACGTTACGTCACGTGTTTTTATACAAAAAGTCCCTGCCGCCACTGTAACGCATCGTAACATTTTACTAGACCCACTACAACAATAATAAAACACAACATACGGAAGGAAATAAAAAAAACAGTCGAATTGATACCTTGATCGCCAACCCGCCTGCCCAGCGTGCCGATTATGGTTATAACCTCCAGGTGTTTGCCCAAATGGCGAACGACTGGAGCCTAAGTCCAGCAGTGGACTGCTATAGGCTGATGATACCTCCTTTTATTTTTCTTTTTTTAACAGACTTCGAAAGAAGGAGGAGGTTCTCAATTAGACTGATTTTTTTGGCGTACGTTTGTTCCCACATATCTCCGAGAATTGTGAAATGATTTGAAAAATTCTTTTTTTGTTCAAAAGGGTGCTCCCAGTTGGTCCCATTGTCAAAATATTGAAGTCTGTGTTCTGATCATCATCCTCTTCGCGTTGTCCCGGTTTGTGCCTCTAGGCCTAGAGTCGGCTTTGACCATGATCCTAGATTTAGCGAGTCTGGTGATTACATTGAAGCGACTGCCACCTGACCTTCGTAACCCTCAGAAAGGGGAATCAGACAAATTTGGATCATGGTTACACATTCAGAATTAAACTGGATGTGCAGGTTTCCTCACGATGTTTTCCTTCACCGCTAAGCTATATTAGTGGTATAATTCCGCACATAGATTTTTGCAAATCCAGAGGTGCGTGCCCCGCGCGGATTCGAACCGACGACCTCACGTGTGTGAAGCGACGATCTTACCACTAGGCTACCACGGCTCTATGTTATGATGATACATGTTAAAAATCATGCATATTCGCTGTTCCAGGCGCTGATTTTACTGTTCGAGCTACCGACAGACGAGACCACGCTGCCCGATGACCATTTCATAGAGGTTGATGACGCGCCCGGCTACCAAGCCCAGTACGTCCAGCTGGCCTGTGCTAAAGGCGTGGCCGACGACCCGCTAGCCAGTGAGTATAGAAATCACATCATTAGCTTGCAGACATCCACTGCTGGACATAGCTTTTTTTAAGACGGAAATGCTTATGCAACTTCTGCAAGAAACTATCGGACTGACGAATCTTGGTAAAATACCTGCATAGCAAGGCTGTTATAGTAGTCTTGTTTTTTGTTTTTTTTCTCACTGTGTTTGATAGAAAGAAAGAAAATATGTTTATTAACTTATTTGGTTATATTTATTAAGGCAGAATTTCTGGAATGTAATCTAACCAACGGTACTCCAAGGTACAGGCATAGCCTAGTTTGGGAACCCCTGTTCAATGTTGCTTCACTGCTTTCTTCCAACGCACATAATGTCTTCTTAGCAATAACTAGATAATGTAACTCCTTGTGCAATAAAGAATTTTTATTATTTATTAATTATTTTGCATACTCCTGGGCAGGTTATAGTATACATTTCATCACGCTACAATCAATAGGAGCTGAGCAGTGATGGGAAGTGTTGGGAAAACGGGAGAAATGTTTTATCTGTATGTTTGGTCGCGCATCACGCGAAGACTACTGCACGGAATTAAATGCGGATTTCACCAATGTATTGTTAGAGGTCGAACTTAAGATTTAGGCATCATTTTATGGAAGTCCCGTTATTTTTTGGTATCCAAGCGTGGGACGCCGCTGGCACAGCTAGTACGGACTAAACATAATGAAACTAGCTTTTGCCCACGGCTTCGCTCGCGTTAAATTCGGGGTGAATGCTCCATACAAACTTCTACCCTCTATTTTAGAGAAGCGGGGGGTTAGAAAGGGGTAAAAAGTAGCCTATGTTACTCTCCATCCCTTCAACTATCTTCACTTAAAAAATCACGTCAAATCGTCGCTCCGTTTCGCCGTGAAAGAAAGACAAACAAACATACAGACAGACACACTTTCCCATTTCTATCACAAATTTTATTATGATCAACAATACGTCTACATTAACAAAATGAATCACAGGGGCCAAGGTGTTATCTCATGTTCACTATCCGCATAACGCACAATGCTACTGTCACGTGACTAATGTACAGGTCCAATTCGCCTACATCTAACACCGATATACGACCCTATACTGGCTTACGTTTTTCAAGTGCGTAGTTTATTACCGAAGTTTTGGAGTAATTTTAACACTTTTTAACTATAGTTCATTCGCGTTAAGAAAATAGTGACTCATCACCGACTGCCGGCCAAGCCACACCCCCTAGCCAATTAAAACGCTAGAAATTAGGGGGTGTGGCTTGGCCGGCAGTCGGTGATGAGTCACTATTTTCTTAACGCGAATGAACTATAATGCTACACTTCGTTATCCGTAAACCTTTTATAATATTAGTATGGATTATTTTCACCCCCAAAACATTCCTCTTATATTCATATTTGTATCCGTTTGCGTCAGGCATCGACGACCCGAAGCGGTACCTAGCCGAGCGTCTGGGCGCGTTCTCCGCCGCGCGGGCAGGAGTGCTGCCGTCGTTGGTGGGCGCGCTGGACGACGCGCATCGTGCTGCCCTCGGCGGGTACCTGGCCGCCTACAGCGTGCAGATCTGCTGACGAGACCGACGCGCTGCCAGGACTGCAGGCTAAGGTCACCTAGCCCACGGTGTGACCTCGATCAGGGTCGCTATAAGCGTTCCTTCCACTCGACACCAGCAAAACGACACCATCAGTGGTGCCGTATGGAATCTCTAGTGACTAGAGTCTAGTCCATACGACACCACCCTAGTGATGTCCAGAAACGCGTGATTTTGACAAGCTCCCAGCTCATTAAAATAAATAATAAATTATCAGACAACATCACATAAATTGATACAACCCCAAAGTTATTATTTCAAGTTATCTAAAGTTAAATGATTAAACGATAATTAATAAAACACCGTTTATGAAATATTTATATCAACAACTTAGCCTAGGCGCGCACTGGTGACTTTTTGTCACCGTGACAGTCGTTTCATCCCTTTTGCACTTTTAAAATGAGAAGAAGAGAGATCTGTCACGTTGACGAAAGGTCACCAGTGCGCGCCTAGGCATTAGTATGTAGGTAACCTCACTAATAGCCGTGGTTAATCGTTTTGGTGGTGTCAAGTGGAAGGAACGGCCATAAGTGGGAGGGCTCATCGAGGAACATGTCCCGGCGTAACGGAACGTATGGCAACCCTAACCTAGATACACCAATGTCATGAGATCTGCAGGGCTATTCGCAAATGCGTTCGGTAAGATCTCTCAAAAACACAAGTCCATTCAAATTTGACATTAGTGTAGTATGGCTAGAAATTGTAATTAGTCCGTCTTTTAGCTTATTCAAAAATGAAACACACGTATTTTTCCTGTTTTCATACAAATAAACAATAGCAAAGATACATGGCATCAAAAGTTAGGAGTGGGAGTCTTTGACGTCACTCGCTCCCGTAAAAATGCCTCACCGAGTGACGTCACGCGTAATTTCAACGGATTGTAACTTTGTAATTTTTAGTCTAATTTACAAATAAAAAAAATACGGGTCTTTTATTTTTGAATAAGCTAAAAGACGGACTAATTACAATTTTTAGCCATAATAGCCTATTAATGTCACTTTTGAATGATGACGTTCTTTCGAAGTTTCAGTAATACAGAGTCATTGTGAATAACCCTGCTTATAATATTAACTTCGTCACTGTTTTTCTGAAGCGCCGGACGCCTGTGACAATAGGGATGTTTCCAGGGTCAAAATACTTACATTATATTTAGTCCGTATTTTCGATTATAAAAATATATTGGACACGTATTTTCCTTTTTTCATTTACACGAAAACCAACAAAGATACAAAGCATCAAAATTTAGGAGTGGGGGTGTTTGATGTCACGCCGTGCGACAAAATGCTGCACGGCGTGACGTCACGCGAAACTTTAACGCGCTATATCTTTGTAATCTTTAGTCTAATTTTTAAATGAAAAAATACGTATCTTTTATTTTTGAATAATCTAGAAGACGGACTAATTATTTTTTTTATGGAAACTAGCCTATCCTGATAGCATTTGCGCAATGTCTTTTATCATTAAATTATTTGACAACACGTTATGAAAATGTCATGAAAGATATAAAACAAAATAAGAAGCTTGCACTCGTGTTATACCGTTTTGATAATATAAGGAAGTCTTTTATTATTTGTATATCAAATATTTCTCTTGTTTAAATTTGGTATTTAAAATAAATATTAGATCGCCTTTATTCTGTATGGTTCCTTATATTTAAAGTTATAAGTAGTCTTATGTGTAACAAACACTTTGTCATCTTCGTTATATTACTCTACCCATTATGGGTCACTCGCTATCTGATAGTTAATAATAGACATGTAAATAATCTGAATGATAGATGTATGTAAGAATAGTGAATGATTTTTCCAAGGAGTTTCCTGAAATTTAGTAGTATATGTATCTTCTTATAGAATATTAATAGGTAATTGAATAATATTTAGTCATGACATAATGTAATTATTGTATAATGTAACTAACTAGCTGTCATGTTAAATTACATTTGTAAGGGAATAAAGAATGTGATACTATGTATGTTGTGGAGAATTGTTGATTGGTATTTTTGTATGATGCTGAGCGTCAGTATGTTGTATGATTGTATGTATTGTATGAGGTAGATTTACAGATATAACTTGTGTACTGTTATGTAATATTCATAAATCGGAATAGGTAGGTAGGTAGGTAGGTCATGTTTTTTTTTATAGTAGCTCGACATAATGGCTTCCCTATGCCTGATGGAAAGCGAAAGAGCCAAAGAGAAGCCCAAGTCGCTGTGACAACTGGCAAGTAATTGGTCAGTTAACTGTCAGTTGCCACTGCCATGCCGGCCCAACCCTAACCCCCCACGAGCTTCGGAAATCCTACTCACCGGCAGAAACACGACCCGGAGGTCATTTGGCTGCGGTATTCTATAGGGCGGAGGTCCTTCCCCGGACGGGCAGCTCAATTCGAGCGAAGATTTGCTATGCCCTACCTCTGTCCTCACATGATATGAAGACTTTCACTTTAATAATCATTAAGATGGAGGGAATCGTGAATCGAATTAAATTCATTGCCAGATTTCATTTCCAGTTTGCATCCCCTTTAAATATCCCCCCTTTGATAACACTACTGACACATGTACCACAAAAACACTACCTATTCCGATCTATGGCACTATTGACTTAATTCCCAGTTGGAACAATTTGTTGTCTTCTATTCTTTATAGCTTGGATATAGAATAGGGAATATGCATCACTTTTTATGAATGTTTTGAAATATTTTATCTTTCATATACACAAATATCGAAGAATTTAGATGCATATTCCCTATTGACCAGTCTCACAAATTCCATGTATTGTGTACAGTTAAACTGGTAAGGAAGACTTGAATCAGCATATTTTGAACATTCGATTTATGAATGAAATAGAGTTGAAAATCATTGAATCAGGACACTTATTTCATTTGCCTTTCAAAGGTTTAACGTCACTTGCCTCAAGAGAGACTTTGTGTGCGTTTTATAAGTCTTAAGGCGTAAATAATGAAGATTAAAATCACATGTAACTTGATAATGTATTTTTAACTCTTAACCCTAAGAAAGTACATGTATTCCAAATGTTTTTTACTCTTACGCATTGTTTTAGAACTAAATTTCATGTCGTCGAGTATTTTGTTTAGTAAAGGTGCATTCTTATGTATTTCGTTTGTTTTTAACATTGGAGACTGATATTTTTCTCGAGACAGTGGTTTTTGTTGTTCCGTGCGGAATGTTCAGCTATTGTTTGTATTATACTTTTGTTTAATAAATGCTTGATTCATTATTTGTGATTATTATTTATGTCTACCTGTTACTTTGGTTCTGGTAGTAACATTTTTGAAAGCAAAAATAATAGTGATTTGTATGCAACTTCGGCTTCTCCTCGTTTGATGGAAAGCGAAACGAAGCCCAAGTCGCTGTGGCAACGGACAAGTAAGGGTGTTACTAGACCAATCGATTGACGACATCGATCGATAGAAGATTGAATTTGTCGGCGTGGATCAATAGTTTCTACCAAACTGATCACTATGGACCGACTTCGACCAATTGATTTTATCGATTGATATCATTGCTCGACCATGGATCGAGTGGTCTAACCCTAAGGCCGGGTTCCCATTACGCCGCACCGTCAGATCGCCCCGTCCGGTCAAATTGCCGGATGTGATTTTTAGTATCGCCTTTCAAGAATTTAATGAAGCAGATTTTTACTGCTTTATATCGTAAGTTAGTGCCCGAAATTAGAGCTCCCAAGAGTTTTATTTATTTTAAAAAAAGTTTAAAATCTCGCGAGATAGATTATATATAATCTAACCATATTTACAATATGGGCGAACATATAAGATAAGGCGATATATTCTGATGGGCGAACGTTGGAGCAGCAGAATCAGGAAAAACGGAGGGATAAACTCAACAAGGATTCCGAATAATAATGTACCTATTTTATGTTAGGGAGCGGCCTATCATCTTTTCCCTCCAAGCCAACCTCTCCTGCCCGTGGTGCATCCTGCCGAATAACAAACGAGGCGCTGGCAACCGACTGTTGGCGGTATAACCATAACAATTGAAGGCGTAGCTAAATACCACAGACCGATGACGGGCAGCAGCGTTATCGGAGTGAGAAGCTACGTCCTGCGATCGCCAACCCGCCTGCCCAGCGTGGCGATTATGGGTATTTCCTCCAGATGTTTGACCTGAGTGGCGAGCAACTGGAGAGGCCTATGTCCAGCAGTGGACTGCAATAGGCTGGTGATGATGATATTTTATGTAGGTACCTATGTACAGTATCTGTGACATAACACTAAAAAAGTAAATGTATTCCAAGTGTTATTAACTCGTTTACACTTTGTTTTAGAATTAAATTTCATTCTATGGGATATGACTACTTGGTATATTTATATTCTTATTTTACGTGGAAATAGTTAGATAGTTTTGCACTGGCTTGCCCATCTCAGTTGAATCTGGTTTCCTATACCTGAAGGTTGTCTGAAAGAGATCGCTATAAGCGATATGACCATTGTACTTTGTTTTTGTTTATAATGTGTTTCCTGTAATGTCCGTTTTTGTGCAATAAAGAGTTTTTATCTCTCTATCTATAGGATCATAAGGGAATTGAATAAAAAACCAAGTATTACATTCAGAAATGTATATTCAAAAAGCATTTTGCTACAAACATTTGCGAAACCCATTTAATGAAGAAACATTATAATGGCGACATTACAGATCCGGTACCCCGGGACCGACCACGCGAGGGATGCGCCTACGCTATGCGACTCACCGACTACAGTTCAGTAAACATAATGCTGTAAATACAATTTAGGCAGTTATAAAGCTATTTTATACCATAAAAATGTTATGTTTGAAACAATAAAAGTTAATAAGCAACAAAAATATGAATTATTTTCACGATTACACATCTAAATTTAAAAAATGCAAATTGAAAAATATTGATCTACCCATTAATATCTACCACCACATATATAAAAGTTTTAATATTGCATAAAATTCAACAATTACATTGATTTTAAAATTGAAATGTCAAAAGTAACAATAAAGAGATATAATAATGTAAAATTCGTTTTAAAATTTTCTACACAAAGGAAAATGAATTGATCAAACAATCATGGAAGGGAATGAACGAATTAAGAGAAGATAAATTATTATAGGAGGCAGAGATGCCTCATCAGGACAAATTTAGATTGATACAGGTTATTTGCCGAGCCAATCGTTTTATATCCTCACTAATGTTCCAGTATACACTCAAAAATGTTTTCTAACGACAAAATGGGTTAACACTGTTTGATACTTCATTATGAAAGTGTATACGAGAACATACAATTGTAACGCACACACGCCTCACACAGTTTTTGTACAATTCGAGTTAATTTTAGTAAAACGCATCAAAATGTTATCACAATTCGCTATCTTTATACACAGCAATCTTGTATTAATCGTCCGATTTTTACCCTGCATTATTGTTGGTTTACATTTTCATGTAGGTTCAAGACTAATTTCACAACTTGCTGATAAGTGGCTGATAACGTTAACAAAACCTTTGGTTAACCTCACTGATAGGTTATCAGAAACTCACCAGGAAGTAGTGAAACAGATCCTTGCCTAGGACGAAATAAGCTCGGAACGATTCAATTTCATTATTTTCAAACATGTATTGCATTTGATGTAAAGGTATGAAACGAAATACGTAGATCTTATAGAATTTTGAAGATATTTTCGTACCCATCTTATGTAATTAGTACGATTTTTAGCCATTATAAAATTGAATCAGTTCAACGAACTTATAGGGAGTAAGTACGTAAAATGTCGCTGCAATTTGTTTCGGTCATACTGAAAGGGTTTCTCTGCGGGTTCTAATCTGAAGACAGGTGACAGAGAACCAATATTATCGACAGCTCACCGGACTAGCAAGCTGAACGGGCAGTTAACTATATTAGTCACGGAACCGATGAAGCGACACCGCTGAGATAAAACGAATTTAGAAGACTTATTATTCACAATGTTTCCGCTGAATTCGGAAGCTTTGAATGAACGTAATTTTTTAGTTGTACTAACGTCAAATTTGAGTGAACGTTCGAGAAGAACGAAGAGCTATTCAGAAATGCGTTCGGAATGAGCTCTCGGAAAGTTCCTTGACGTTCATTCATAGTTTCCGATTCCAAGCGGTAACGGGCATTATGAAATGTTCTCAATATCATTCGGAGTTCGTGGGGGGTTAGGGTTGGTTTGTTCGTTGTCACAGCGACTTGGGCTTCTTTTTCGCTTTTCAACAGGCGTAGGGAAGCCATTATTTGGCTCGGTGGCTCAATTGGTAGTGGCCCCTGGCTTCTGAACCAAGGGTCGTGGGTTCGATTCCCACCCGGGACAAACATTCGTGTGATGAACACTTGTGTTTGTTCCGTGTCTGGGTGTTTATATTTGTATTTAAATATATATTTGTGGTACCTTCGTTGTTTTGATACCCACAACACAAGTGCATAAGCTACTTACTTTGGGATTAGAGCAATGTATGTGACGTGGTCTGATTATTTCAGTAAACATATGATATTATGATTTAGTTGATGGCCCACCCCACCCTCTCTTTTTGACTATCCTCTACCCTAAGGTTGCCTGGAAGAGATCGCTTATAGCGATAAGCCGCCTATATTGTACAACAAAAGTCTACTGTACCTAGTTCTATGTAAATTGTTTGGTGTGCAATAAAGAATATATCAATCAATCATAAAAAAATTGCAGCGACATTCCACGTCATATCCATCATCACCGTTGCAAAGTCATTCGAATTGTACAAACGCGGTGTGTCGCTTACGCGGCGTCGACGGGTCACTTGAGCGCGCACTCCACGAACACCTGCGTGAGGCGCGGCACGTCGGCCACGCCGCTGGTCACGTCACCAGCGTCGCTGGCCACGTCGCCAACGTCCGCGTCCAGCGGCGGCGACTGCGGGCCGGTCATGCGCGAGCCGCGCACGAAGTGAGCCTCGGTCAATGGCCACATGTCCTTCAGGACGGTCCTGCGGACAAAAGGAGAATGTAATGTTATGTACTTCAATTGGAAAAAGGCAAAAGGAGGATGTAATTTTATGTACTTGAATCGGAAAAAGGCTAAAGGAAAATGTAATGTTATGTACATACTTGAATCGGAAAAAGGCAAAAAGAGAATGTAATGTTATGTACTTGAATCGGAAAAAGGCAAAAAGAGAATGTAAAGTTATATAATTGAATCGGAAAAAGGCAAAAGGAGAATGTAATGTTATGTACTTGAAACGGAAAAAGGCAAAAGGAGAATGTAATGTTATGTACTTGAATCGGAAAAAGTTTAGTGTAGTGTCGTGCAGTGCAGTGTAGTTTAAGTGCAGTGCAGTGAGTGTAGTGTAAGGTAGTGCAGTGTAATGTAGTGTAGTGCAGTGTAATGTAGTGCAGTGCAGTGTAATGTAGGGCAGTGCAGTGTAGTGTATTGTCGTACTCACCAGAGGCTATGGTCCAGCACGGCGCGCACCTTCGGCACGGGGAAGCCGTTGAAGGCGGACGCAACGGGCAGCGTGTAGTGTCGTGTAGTGTAGTGTCGTACTCACCAGAGGCTATGGTCCAGCACGGCGCGCACTTTGGGCACGGGGAAGCCGTTGAAGGCGGACGCAACGGGCAGCGTGTAGTGTAGTGCAGTGTAGTGTCGTGTAGTGTAGTGTCGTACTCACCAGAGGCTATGGTCCAGCACGGCGCGCACCTTCGGCACGGGGAAGCCGTTGAAGGCGGAGGCGACGGGCAGCGTGTAGTGTAGTGCAGTGTAGTGTAGCGTAGTGTCGTGTAGTGTAGTGTCGTACTCACCAGAGGCTATGGTCCAGCACGGCGCGCACTTTGGGCACGGGGAAGCCGTTGAAGGCGGAGGCGACGGGCAGCGTGTAGTGTAGTGCAGTGTAGTGTCGTGTAGTGTATTGTCGTACTCACCAGAGGCTATGGTCCAGCACGGCGCGCACTTTGGGCACGGGGAAGCCGTTGAAGGCGGACGCGACGGGCAGCGTGTAGTGTAGTGCAGTGTAGTGTCGTGTAGTGTAGTGTCGTACTCACCAGAGGCTATGGTCCAGCACGGCGCGCACCTTCGGCACGGGGAAGCCGTTGAAGGCGGAGGCGACGGGCAGCGTGTAGGCGCCCATGTCGCGGAAGGCCAGCCAGTCGCCGACGCGCAGGGCCGGCAGCTGCGCGCGCGCAGTGACGCAGTCCAGCCCGTCGCACGTGGGGCCCCAGATGGAGCACGGCTGCGGCTTGCCCGAGACAGGCTGGGGGCGAATGTGACGGTAAATTATCAATTGGTAGGTTTGTATACCTACGGTTAAAAAAAATACCTATGGTTTAACCAGAAAAAAAAATATGCCAAGAAGAAAAATGTATGAAAAATAAAATCTAAAAAGATATTATTAGCCTTCTGAGCCATGGGTCGTGGGTTCGATCCCCACACATTACAAACATTTGTGTGCATGAACATGTCTGTTTGTATTTGTCTGGGTGTTTTCGATGTATAACATGTATTTATTTACAAAAAGAATATCTAAGTAAGTTTAGTCAGTTGTCTAGTACCCATAGCACAAGCTTCAGCTTAGTTTGGGGCTAGATGACTCCGTGTGGCCCAGCGTGGCATGTCTTGGGTAATTTTTTTCATTAATGCTTAAAAAATATTTTTTTAAAAAACATCATTCAAACCGGTTATGAGGGTTAAAAAAACGCCGAAAACTTTCGAGAAAAGATAGTGCCCTTGCGCTTCGCTTGGCTCGTCTTGGCGGGGGCACAACCGTGCCCCCAGATAAGTATTTATCCCCATGCTGACTCAAGTGTTTTCTAAAAATAGCTTAGAAAATACGGGTGTAAATGACAGTCAACGGCTCACCATCACGGTCAAAGTATAATAGACCAAAGCTATAATTCATTCGAAAAGAAATTATAATTTCTAGCGTTTTAATTGGCTAGTGGCCTGTCAGTGACCTGTCAGTCACTATTTTCTTAACGCGAATGAACTATAGTGTTGTTTGTTACCGTGAGCGGCTGCGCCACGACGGTCTGGTGGTCGTACAGCACGCAGTTGAAGGAGCCGTACACGCCGTCGTTGATGAAGTACATCGTGTGCGCCGCCTCCTCCTCGCCCTCGCCCTCCCCCTCCGCGGACACCGGCAGCTGGAACGAGAACAAATTATTATCAGCATCATCATTTGCCTGCCCTGTTCCCATTACCTGGGGCCGGCGCAATATGTTTTCTTCTTCCATTCATCCCTATCAGCCGTCATGGTCCCATTCACTCCTTTCTCAGCCATATCATCATTCACACAGTCCATCCATCTTTTCATCGGGCGGCCTCGCCCACTCCACCCATTCACACTCATCTTCATCACGGTCTTGGTCATATGTCTCTCATCTCTCCTCATTACGTGCCCATACCAAGACAGACGGTTCCCTTTCAACTTCTCCGTCACTGGTGCCACTTTCATACCTCCCCTAATGTACTCATTCCTTATTTTATCCATTCTGGTCACTCCACACATCCATCTCAACATTATCATCTCTGCAACATGCATTCTTCTTTCATCCGTCACAAATAATTATC
Organism: Conogethes punctiferalis; assembly: GCA_031163375.1. Classification (NCBI taxonomy): domain Eukaryota; kingdom Metazoa; phylum Arthropoda; class Insecta; order Lepidoptera; family Crambidae; genus Conogethes; species Conogethes punctiferalis. The sequence continues at coordinate 4,151,444 of CM062099.1, forward strand.
AGCATTTTTAAGAAAAAAAAATTATGGTCACAAGGGATTAAACTAGGAAATGCACCATTTAGATCAAAAAAAGAATTTTCAAATCAGTTCATTTTATTTAAAAAATGCCGCAAATTTTGGTCATCCTCTCAGAAAATAGAGTCTTATCATGAATTTCGAAAAACACTAATTTCGACTAGACGCCTCTTCGAACGTACGATGATTCGACAGAACAATACTTTGACAAATCACTAATTCGACAGATTTCTAGTCAGACAATACACTACTCCGATAACATTCTATTTCGAAAAGCCATTAATTCGACAGAACACTATTCAGACAAAATATGTTATACTTTATCTAATATCTAGTAATATTTAATATTTTGTCTAATACTTTGACAGAATATAACATATTTAGATTAGATAATATTTAAACGATTTAAAAAAAACCGAAGAGGTTTTTAGACCGTTCTTTTTGTTGTATGTTTGTAACCACATATTATTATCTCCGAGAATTGGAATGATGACTAAAAAATAATTTAATGTCCATCAGATAGATTAATGAAAAATATTGGATACGTATTTTTTATTTTGCCTCTTGTTCAAAAACTTACGAAGATACATTGATTTTAAATGTCACATGACGTCACGTTAGAGTACAAAATATACTCTAACGTGACGTAGTAAGCCCCCACTCCGTAACTTTAATGCGCTATATCTAAGTATTTTCTTGTTATTTCGACAAAACAAAAAATACGGGTCTTATATTTTTTTATTATCTAAGAGACGGACTGATTATTTTCTTCATTTTCATACCTTGTCATCATCCGTATTTTGAAACGATTTGAAAAATTCTTGAAAAGGGTGTGCCTCTATTCTCCAAGTTGGTATTCTATTGAAGTATTTTTTAAAGCTAAAAACGTTCGTGAACAGTTACCTCCCGCTTGGCGTGCACGAGGGCGGCGAGCGTGTAGGCGGCGGCCGCGAAGTAGCGGCCCGGCTCCGCGATGACGCGCACGCCGCGCGACGGGAAGTACGCCTCCAGGGCCGCGTTGATCACCAGCGACACCTGCCGGACAAATTAATAAATTAATAAAAATACTATAGTTCATTCGCGTTAAGAAAATAGTGACTGACAGGTCACTGATGATGAATGAATGATGAATGATGAAACAATGAAAGAAATTACACACATGAATAGAAATTATAATTTCTAACAAACGCTAGAAATTATAATTTCTAGCGTTTTAATTGGCTAGTGGCCTGTCAGTGACCTGTCAGTCACTATTTTCTTAACGCGAATGAACTATAGCTGCTGCCCGCTGCTCTGCCCGCATGAATATTCGTATAAAACATAGCCTATGTGTTAACCCAATGTTTATGCTATATTACTGTGAAGTTTTATTAAAATCAGTTCAGTCATTTTTGCGTGAAAGAGTAACAAACATCCATCAATCTATTCAAACAAACTTTCGCATTTATAATAAGTAGGATGTATGTTAGTAGAAATAATTATAGCAGTTGTCAAAATACCTATTACCGCACCACATCATAGTTTTCTGGCACGCCCAATGGTTGACTGATAGATAATGCCATTAAGGCATTAAGTCCGCCATTTGTACCTTCTTTGTGCAATAAAGATTAAATAAATAAATATCACATACGTTGCTCCGATCCCAAAGTAAGTAGTTCAAGCACTTGTGTTATGGGTATCAGAACAACGAAGGTACCACAAATAAATACTTAAATACAAATATAAACACCCAGACACGGAACAAACACAAATGTTCATCACACGAATGTTTGTCCCGGGTGGGAATCGAACCCACGACCCTTGGTTCAGAAGGCAGGAGTGACTACCAATTGAGCCACCAAGTCGGCCACTGGAGGCCTAATGTTGTGGTACTGATGGCCTAATTTTGTTGTACTGATGGCCTAATGTTGTACTGATAGCCTAATGTTGTTGTACTGATGGCCTAATGTTGTACTGATAGCCTAATGTTGTTGTACTGACGACCTAATGTTGTTGTACTGACGACCTAATGTTGTACTGATGGCCTAATGTTGTTGTACTGATGGCCTAATGTTGTTGTACTGATGGCCTAATGTTGTTGTACTGATGGCCTAATGTTGTTGTACTGATGACCTAATGTTGTACTGATGGCCTAATGTTGTTGTACTGATGGCCTAATGTTGTTGTACTGATAGCTTAATGTTGTTGTACTGACGACCTAATGTTGTACTGATGGCCTAATGTTGTGATATTAATGGCCTAATGTTATACTGATGGCCTAATGTTGATGTACTGATGGCCTAATGTTGTAGTACTGACGGCCTAATGTTATAGTACACCAGTCTGACGTTGCAGTGATGTTTACCTCCTGTATGGAGGAGTCGCTGCCGCCCGGGAAGCCGCCGCCGATGTCGAGTAGGCGCATGCGCGCGTGTCCCACGCCCTCGCCCAGCGCGAACAGCGCGCGCGCCAGCTGCACGCCGCGCCGGTACACCGCCGTCTCCGACGCGCCCGACCCCACGTGGAACGACACGCCGATCACCTGACGACACGAGACGACACATTATTAGAAGGAAATAAAAAAAAATAGACAAGAGATAAAGAAAAATTTTAAAAAATAAAAAAATTTTGAAACAAATATTTAAAAAAATAAAGAAAAGTTAGAAAAAATAAAATTGAAATAAAGAAAAATGTTTATTAGTATGAATCAAAAACTATGTTTCATATCAAAATTAAAGTACCTTAAACAGTGTTATAATGATTTTTGATTAATTTTACACCTTTTTTAGCCATTATGTCGAGCTAATATAAAAAAAAAACACTTTTGAGATTGACTTTCCCGGTGAACTTTTAAGGCTTATCGCGCCGGCTATAATTTGCAAAACAATTTTGTTGTGATTTCTCAACACTTATTTGAGTTTGACGATATTTTACGGTTCTTTCTGGTAACCATCAAATAACATGAAAATTTAACCATGAGACGACCATGGTTAAATTTTCATGTTATTTGATTTGGAGATTGGAGAGGCCTACTAGTATGTCCAGCAGTGATCATGAATTAGTTTCAAGTCAACCATACGGCTGATGATTATTGATGATGATGGGCGATGGCTGATGATGATGATGTTACCTCCAGGCCGAGTACGGCGGCCAGCTTGAGCAGGCGGGGCGCCTCGGTGACGGGGTCGCAGCCGAACTTGATGACGAGCGGGCACTGATGATGATGATGATGGATGATGATGTTACCTCCAGGCCGAGCACGGCGGCCAGCTTGAGCAGGCGGGGCGCCTCGGTGACGGGGTCGCAGCCGAACTTGATGACGAGCGGGCACTGATGATGATGATGATGGATGATGATGTTACCTCCAGGCCGAGCACGGCGGCCAGCTTGAGCAGGCGGGGCGCCTCGGTGACGGGGTCGCAGCCGAACTTGATGCCGAGCGGACACTGATGATGATGATGATGGATGATGATGTTACCTCCAGGCCGAGCACGGCGGCCAACTTGAGCAGGCGGGGCGCCTCGGTGACGGGGTCGCAGCCGAACTTGATGACGAGCGGGCACTGATGATGATGATGATGGATGATGATGTTACCTCCAGGCCGACCACGGCGGCCAGCTTGAGCAGGCGGGGCGCCTCGGTGACGGGGTCGCAGCCGAACTTGATGCCGAGCGGACACTGCGCTGCCGTCGCGTCGCAGCGGATGCGGATCACCAGCCTGTGGGCAACAACAGGCTAAGTTTAAAAGCATAAGGATGCAAGGGAGCGACCCATTATCATTTCGCTCCAAGCCAACCTCAAACCGTGGTGCATCCTGCCGAACAACAGCTTAAGACAGGTAGGGCACAGCGAATCTTCGCTCGAATTGAGCCGCCCGTCCGGCGAAGGACCTCCACCCTACAGAATACTGCAGCCAAATGACCTCTGGGTCCATTTAAACAAAATAATAACAAAGATACAAGGCATCAAAATGTAGGAGTGGGGGTCTTTGACGTCACTCAGTGGCGGAATAGCTCCCACTCTCTGACGTCACGCGTAATTTTAACGGGCTATATCTTTGTCATTTTTGGTCTAATTTACAAATAAAAAATACGTGTCTTTTATTTTTGGACAATCTAAAAGACGGACTAATTACATTTTTTACTGCAACAGGCCTATCCTGTCATCACAATGGTTAGATTAGGCCAACTCAACAATCTCTGAGCCCCACATAATCTATGTGTCCTGTACCCTGAGCCCTGGTGTACCCACGCATATAAAGATAAAGGAATGCCCGACGAAAAAAAAGTAGGTTCTAGGTTACCTAGCTACGCCCCTGGATGCGTATAAGCATCTTTCCCGGCGAGTGTTCGGAGGAATTGTTTGATCTGGTACCGGCTGCTACTTATCATCATCGTACATCTCGCACCAATTCTAGATTTCATCCTTATCATCTTGATAGTTGGAGGTCTTTCACGGTTGCGTTTTGCGCGGAATTTCATTCAATTTCTTTATTTGCTCACTAAGTGTAGGTACAGTGTGGGTGTACAATTTTCTGCCTCGTGCAACCGGTCTTTGGAATCAGCTTCCTGCTGCAATTTTTCCGAGTGGATATGATTTAGGGACCTTCAAAAAGCGAGCCTATAGATTTCCCAAAGGCAGGCAACGCACCTGTGACTCCCCTGGTGTTGCGGTGTCTATGGGCTGAAGTGATCACTTACCATCAGGTGACCTTCAGGCCCGTTTGCCCCCTCTACATAAAAAAAAAGAATAAAGGTATACTCACTGCGCATGCGGCATAATCTGCTTGATCTTGATGAGCTCCGTCTCCGAGTCGAAGGTCATCACGTCGACGCCGACGCGCGCCGCGTGGCGCACGTGCGACGCCATCTTGGCCGGGTTCGCGAATATTATGCGCCTGCGCACATGTGGGGAAACAAAGCCCTATTAATATAAAAACGGTGTAAGGGTTTAATGGTTAACGTTGGACAGTATTTATTATTATTTTATCTCTTAGCATATTAAAAAATGTTGGTTAAAAAACGAGATCTTTATAAAATTCATGTAATTTTTAAAGCGGGGGGAAGGGGGGCAAACAAAAATACACTCTTTATCACAGATCTGACAGTTGGTTAGGTTATGTGACCCTTTTTACGATATGGTCAAACGTGGGTGACCAAATCGCTAAACGTTTATCGTTTAATGATTTGGTTACCATTTCTTGGCCACCTTATGAAATGATCAATTCGTCGATTTGGCCACGACATACAGACACATATATGTTTTGATAGAGGAGAAAGCGCACTTGAGGATACTCACTCAGGGCTCACTCCGATGGAGGTGACGAGCTCGATCTCCGCCTTGGAGGCGCAGTCGAAGCCGGCGCCCAGCGCGGCCAGCGTGGAAACCATCAGCTTGTCGTCGTTACACTTCACCGCTGCAACAACACCAAAGGATTACTATGGTGGACATTGTCTTCTTTACCACACATCGCTTAACTGTATGGCCTGCAAACACCCGCCATTTTCTCGAAATTTTCAAGCTATGCTTTATCACAAAATTTTGCATATACTACACGTAGAGCCTGCGTTAATGGCCTCTCGCGCCACACTTCCGAAATAGAGGAATAGGGAAGGCGGATCGGGGGGCGTCATACGAATTTCATGACTTTCTGTCCCCCATGAGAATGACGATGATGATGGTGATGATGATGATGATGAACAGCTCACTTACCGTAGAAAGGCTCAAGACGCGGCATCAGATCCCTCCACTGGCGGTGAGGATAATGATGATGAGGATGATGATGGTGGTGATGATGATGATGATGGTGGTGATGATGATGATGATAGTGGTGATGATGATGATGAACAGCTCACTTACCGTAGAAAGGCTCAACGCGCGGCATCAGCTCCCGCCACTGGCGGTAGCGGGCCACCACCTCGCCGAGGTCCATCACGTAGAAGGGGTCCTCCTGCCCGCCCCCGGCGACGATCTCCCGCGCCACGCTCAGCGGGCTCCAGGGGCCCTCCAGCACGCGCACGCGCTGCTCCTCGTCCAGGATCATGGCGCGAGGGCGGTTGGTACCGCTGGATCGGTTAGTAGCAATGCCCCTGTGGGAGAAACGGTATTGAGTTGGGGTGTACATTTAGTGTACCCGACCTATTTGTCGCTCTCATAAACAAACTTGAACTTCTCCTGAATAACTGCAGCAGATTCGTCTTTGGACTACGCAAGTACGATCATATTTCTAGTTTTCGCACCCAACTTAAATGGCTTCCTATACGTCAGCGTCGAAATACTCGAATTCTTTGTCTACTTATCTAAGTACCTTTTATGTTTTTGCTTATATGTATGTGCAATAAAGTTTAAATAAATAAATTAATTTAGTATCGACTGGCTGGTGCGAGCGACTTTGTTTTTGTGGAGTTTATGGGGATTTATAATTCTTTTTTAAAATACCAGACAACATCACATACATTGCTCCAATCCCAAAGTAAACTTAAGCACAAAGCATGTTATGACTGCCTATCAGAATAACGAAGGTACATTAATTTTATTTTTGTAAAATAAGTGAGGCTCATAGTCAGCCTCTGTCACCCTTATCTATTTAGGCTAGTGTTGCCATAAGTGTGAGGACTCAGACCTTGGACCGGGCAATGTATGTGATTTTCATCATCATCAGCCTATTGCAGTCCACTGCTGGACATAGGCCTCTCGAGTTGTTCGCCACTCAAAGCAAACATCTGGAGGATATACCCATAATCGCCACGCCGAGGCGCGCCGGGCAGGCGGGTTTGGCGATCGCAGGGCGTATCTTCTCGCTCAGGTGACGCTGCTGCCCATCATCGACCTGTGGTATTTAGCTACGCCCACAATCTCTGGTATAATAAATAAGATTGTACCAGAGTATACCAGAGATAGAAAAAAAAATCCTTTTCCTGTGACAAAAAACCCTTTCAGATGAAAACTGCCTGCTGTTCCCATCCCATCCCATCTGCAGGAGAACATGGAAGCAGACAGCCCTCATAAACATATCATGAACTTGTAGATAGACATCTAGATGGATGCCATTTCTATGAGGGCTCTGAGCAGGGTTCATCATCATCATCAGCCTATTGCAGTCCACTGCTGGACATAGGCCTCTCCAGTTGTTCGCCACCTAGGGCAAACTTCTGGAGGATATACCCATAATCGACACGCTGGGCTGCCATCACCTAAATTGCCGGCGCCGGCTAACACGGCAAATAATCCGTACATTTGGGCGAAATATGGTTCTTTCTCCAGAGACTCCAGAATTTTTTAATTCATTTTTTATTATTTTGCTGTGCCTTCTTGATTGTGGATTTATATTGCTTATGTGGATTTGAGTTTCGATTTCAAAAGTGTCCTGATTTTATCCGGACCCAAGCTAGGTCAAATCCGCGGAAACCCGGACGGATGGCAACCCTAGCTCTGAGAGACAGCGAGGGTTTACCTTTAGTCTCCCGACGGGCTCGCAGCCCCGGCGATGCCGGAGCGGGCGGCCTGCTATGCTGCGAGGGTGGTCAGCGGTCCGGAGGGCGGCGGGGTCAGGTGGTCTCGGGTCCCGGTGGCGGTCCACAATCGCTAGTCAACAGGTGTCAGCTGCAAGGGAACGAGATACATGAGGATGGAAGCAATGTAACCTAGCCGATAGAGGAGGACTAAGCGAATTAACATTTCGGGTGTGTGCTCATTTTGCGAAGTGCACATTCTGCGTGGTGCATCCTGCCGAACAACAAACGAGGCGCTGGCAACTGACTGGTGGCAGTATAACCATCACAGTTGAAGGCGTCGCTTAATACCTCAGACCGATGACGGGCAGCAGCGTCAGCGGAGCGACATGCTACGCCCTGCGATCGCCAACCCGCCTGCCCAGCGTGGCGATTATGGGTATATTATCCTCCAGATGTTTGCCCTAAGTGGTGAACAACTGGAGAGGCCTATGTCCAGCAGTGGACTGCAATAGGCTGATGATGATGAACATTCTGCGTCATACCATCAAGTCTTCAGGACAGGTCTTTTTTAAAAATTACTAGAGGAGGCAGACAAGCAAGCGACCCGTGTAATGTCAAACAGTTGCTCCATGTCATAGACTCGGCAATGCCAAGGGCACATCTAAACCGAGAGGAAACAACTCTCTTTTTTTTGCAGGGCTATTCACAAATCCGTTTGGAAAGATCTCAAGTTCATTCAAATTTGACATTAGTCTAGTACAATTAATGTCATAATATGACGTTCCGAATACCGTTCGTTCAAAGATTCCGAATCCGAAAATAAGCATTTTAATAACCTTTTTTTTTTTTTTTTTTTCGCCGGGGAAACGTCACTGGGGGAGTGACGAGGTATGTGGGACTCACGCCGCCCTCAAGAGCGGGAGGGCGGCCTTTTAATAACCCTGCTGATCGGAATTTGTGTGGCTTTACTTCAACGGTTAAATAAGATTCATTGATTTGAAAAAAAGAGCATTGTCATAGCACTAGGCATCCTGACCGCAGCGGAAGTACTCTTGGGAGAAAACCTAACTCCTTTCCTATTTCTCCATCAATAATGGTAATAGGAGAACCCCACTCTCTCGCCTGATTGGATCACATAATATTATGGGTTCGTTCCCTTATGGGGAGGACTTTGTCATGTATACTGTACGTACGTGTCGGGCGTGGGGTGTCAGCGGGCGGACGGGTGCCGCAGCCAGGGCGGGTGCACACTGTACGTACGTGTCGGGCGTGGGGTGTCAGCGGGCGGACGGGTGCCGCAGCCAGGGCGGGTGCACACTGTACGTACGTGTCGGGCGTGGGGTGTCAGCGGGCGGACGGGTGCCGCAGCCAGGGCGGGTGCACACTGTACGTACGTGTCGGGCGTGGGGTGTCAGCGGGCGGACGGGTGCCGCAGCCAGGGCGTGTGTACACTGTACGTACGTGTCGGGCGTGGGGTGTCAGCGGGCGGACGGGTGCCGCAGCCAGGGCGTGTGTACACTGTACGTACGTGTCGGGCGTGGGGTGTCAGCGGGCGGACGGGTGCCGCAGCCAGGGCGTGTGTACACTGTACGTACGTGTCGGGCGTGGGGTGTCAGCGGGCGGACGGGTGCCGCAGCCAGGGCGGGTGCACAGTGTACGTACGTGTCGGGCGTGGGGTGTCAGCGGGCGGACGGGTGTCGCAGCCAGGGCGGGTGCACAGTGTACGTACGTGTCGGGCGTGGGGTGTCAGCGGGCGGACGGGTGCCGCAGCCAGGGCGGGTGCACACTGTACGTACGTGTCGGGCGTGGGGTGTCAGCGGGCGGACGGGTGCCGCAGCCAGGGTGTGTGTACACTGTACGTACGTGTCGGGCGTGGGGTGTCAGCGGGCGGACGGGTGTCGCAGCCAGGGCGGGTGCACAGTGTACGTACGTGTCGGGCGTGGGGTGTCAGCGGGCGGACGGGTGCCGCAGCCAGGGCGGGTGCACACTGTACGTACGTGTCGGGCGTGGGGTGTCAGCGGGCGGACGGGTGCCGCAGCCAGGGCGGGTGCACAGTGTACGTACGTGTCGGGCGTGGGGTGTCAGCGGGCGGACGGGTGTCGCAGCCAGGGCGGGTGCACAGTGTACGTACGTGTCGGGCGTGGGGTGTCAGCGGGCGGACGGGTGCCGCAGCCAGGGTGTGTGTACACTGTACGTACGTGTCGGGCGTGGGGTGTCAGCGGGCGGACGGGTGTCGCAGCCAGGACGGGTGCACATTGTACGTACGTGTCGGGCGTGGGGTGTCAGCGGGCGGACGGGTGCCGCGGCCAGGGCGGGTGCACACTGTACGTACGTGTCGGGCGTGGGGTGTCAGCGGGCGGACGGGTGCCGCAGCCAGGGCGGGTGCACACTGTACGTACGTGTCGGGCGTGGGGTGTCAGCGGGCGGACGGGTGCCGCAGCCAGGGCGGGTGCACACTGTACGTACGTGTCGGGCGTGGGGTGTCAGCGGGCGGACGGGTGCCGCAGCCAGGGCGGGTCGACGTTGAGCGCGCGGCGCCAGCAGCGTGGCGCGGGGCGCGGCGGCGCTTCGTGCTCGGACCTCGGTGGTCCTCTTCGCCCGGCACTCGCACACGCGCCGGACTCACCCGGTGCTCCCTGGGGACAAGCATACGTAACTACTTAGTAAAGTAAAGAAGAAGTAAAGTAACATACTGGTACTACAGGTCCACAAGCTAGAAGTTGCTCAGCGAGCAAGCGTCTCTCTACGGAAACGGATCAGAAATGAGATCTGACAGCGAGAGAACCAAAGTCATCGACATAAATCCGGATTAACAAGCTGAAGTGGCCAAACTGGCCATTTCAGCGGCAGGACCGCTAATATCATATACTCGTACATCATTAACATCCTTGTCGGTCTGTAAGTTTGGCTGTATGTATGGAGAGATCCCAGGCCGTTAAAATATTATTAAAACAAGCTGTATGTTAATATGTGGCGTGTGTGACCACGGTCACGTGGCTGATCACGTGGCGGTGTGCTTGCGGTCAGTATAATTATAATGATACTATAAATAAAGAAAAACGCACTACGACAAACCACATTTAGAGAACGAAAAGTTCGACCTCCGAGAAATGGTATACAATAGAAAATCTATAGTCATTGTCGCTTAGAAGTGTCACTGGCACTGAACAGTGTTCTGTCGAATACGTGTGATGTCGCAGTTGTGTTCTGTCGAAATATTGGCTTGTCGAAACATGTACAATGTTGTCGGAGTAGTGTATTGTCTGACTAGAGATCTGTCGAAGTAGTGTTCTGTCGAATCATTGTAAGTGCGAAGAGGCGTCTAGAAGAAATAGTGTTTTTCGAAATTCAGGAGTCTTATACTCCCAGTGTGGCTGGGTTATTGTTCCTACTAAACGTAAAATAAATATAAACTCACGATCGACAACTGTCAAGACTGAAACACGGTTTCCGAATGACGAAGGAAACTTAATATCCCTTATTAACATGAAGTAATCTTCTAGTATATAATACTTGGCAAGTTTCCAGCATACACGTCACTCTTGCTACGATATTTTGCGTCATACATTGGCAAAGCGAAATTTTCATAATGATTTAATTGTCATCGTTCAATAATAACAATCCTACACAATATTGACTAATGAAGACAATATTAAATCATGATACCAACCAGTTTGAAGAATTAATTCATGTAGGTACAGAGAGCTACAGAACAAGCTGCCATTCTCTTAGTTAATGGCGAAGCTTTACGACTGAATTGTTTGAGGATATTTGACAGATAAGATTAAGTCGATGTGTGGTCGTCTGTACGTATTAATATAACACATATTAGATAACGCCGTGGAAATCATTTTCCTTATCTATGAGATTTCCCATTGTAACCTATGTTTTATTTTCCTTAAATGCGTTAATCCGTTGTAATTTTTTATGAATATGTAATAATATTAATTGTTAATATGAACGAACATGTCTGTTTGAAATGGTCTATTTGTAAAATAACATGTATAACTATTTTGAAAAAAGTATCTAAAAAAGTTTATCAGTTGTTTAGTACCCATAGTACAAGTTTCGGCTTAGTTTGGGACTAGATGGCGCTGTGTGGCATATCTTAGGTTATTTATTCATTCATTTAATTTAATTATACATATAAATATTTAATCGTTTCAAGGACAAAACTAATACTTACCCCGTAATTAGCTAAAAGTCTATCATAAAAAAGATTTTACGCACCGTGAACAAGCCATAAAATAAAACAAGTTAGACAAAAAGACGACACCCGTTGACCATGAGATCGACAACTACGTAGTATAGAGGAGACGGAATCAGATCACGTATCTTCTTTTTTATAGTATCTCGACGTAAAGGCTTCCCTACGCCTGTTGAAAGGCGAAAGAGAAGCTCAAGTCGCTGTGACAATGGGCAAGTATCTGGTCAGTTACCTGTCAGTTGCCACCGCCATGCCGGCCCAACCCTAACCCCCCACGAGCTCCGGAAACCCTACTCACCGGCAGAAACACGACCCAGAGGTAATTTGGCCGCGGTATTCTATAGGGTGGAGATCCTTCCCCGGACGCGCGGCCCAATTCGAGCGAAGATTCGCTATGCTCTACCTCTCTTAGATTACATTATTAGCTTAAATTCTTTTCATCTTGTAGTATTTATCTTTTCCCAACAAAATATTCTTAAACAATCCAAATATTATAAGTCCTTGAACTGAATTTGTTCTGATAAAATCTAGCGGAGTCTGGAACACAGATGGCAACAATTATCTAAAGAGGTCTTTATCCGCCGACGATAAAAGGTTATCAGTTCGAGTTCGCAAAATTACAGAGATTTGTGATGCTTACGTCTATAAGGTATCACGTATATTTGCCGTGTGAATACTTTAAATATTATACTCGTAGTATCTTTAAATATTCAAACCAGACATAATAAAAGTACTAATGTTTGATTCAAGGCATAAAGAGTTGATGTAAGCGACCTATCAACTTTTCGCTCCAAGCAACCCTTATCTGCACGTGGTGCATTCTGCCGAATAACAGCAAACTCTGGCAACCAACGGGTGGCGGACTGGCGGTATAACAATCACAATTGATTGGCGTAGCTAACTACCACAGGAAATGACAGGCATTACCGGAGTATAGCAACTGAAGAGGTCAACCTTCACAGTGGACAGCAATAGGCTGATAATGATGAAATGAACCGTTTCTGGGACATTACATTTTTTTTTAGTAAGAAGCATCTATACCTAATGTTTGATGAACAACGTTATGTTTACACGCACAATTGGCCACATTTGGCACAAACCGGCGAGGAGTGGCGCGTGTCGGATGATGTCATCCAGATCGCACAGGATCGAACGACAATTTACGCATCCACTTGGCCTATCTCGGGGAATTGGAATAATTGGTGTTGTACTACGCTGTTTGTGTATTACGTTTGTGCCATATCAGGAACGCTCATTATTGTCACGTTGAGTGAAAAGATTTGTGTGCTATTGAACAAGATTTAATGAATTTTTATAGTAATAAAGCGCGAACGTCAGATAAACACATTTGTATGTGTTGTTGATTTTTCACTAAGCTGTTTGTATATTGCGTTTGTGCCATATCAGGAACGCACATTTATCTGACGTTGACTGAAAAGACTTGTGTGATTTCTAAACGGGTTTAACAGAGAATTAATGTTTCTTTACAGTAATATACATACATAGCTCATACATCAGATTAACAACATATTATTATTTCACTCATCATCACCGGTATTCAAGTAGGCACAACCGCGGGCTATAGCTAGTAGAACAATAAAGTAACGCACAAGTAAGAAAAACTACGCAATGGATTTTGATATGGTTTTTAAAATATAAATTAAATGTAACACCAATCAAACTTACAAAAAACCCACCAAATGTCTATAAAACACCGCTAAACTAATATTAAAATAGTATCAGGTTATCTCTGATAAAACATTCTGACAGTTGACAGGCGACATTCTGTCCAAATCCGCGGGCGACATAGTACCCGATATCGTAACATTGACCTTGCTCTGCTCAATTTCGGCGCGTGCGCATGACTCAAGCATGGCGCCCGCGTGACGTCACTTCCCGCTGATTGATGGTTGTCATGAACTTCATGGGAAAATTTATAAACAAGATTGTATTGGTATAGTTACGCACTGATTAGAACATATTGCAATCTTCTTTTTGTACAATATAAAAATGTATTCCAGTTAGTCTCGCTAAAACTCGAGAACGGCTGGACCAATTTGGCTAATTTTGGTCTTAAATTATTTGCAGAAGCCCAGGGAAGGTTTTAATGGTGAAAAACGGGTGGTACGAAGTCTGCCGGGTCAGCTAGTTAATTTTTTTTTCCATTGTTCATGTATCTAATATAATTATATTATGTGAAAAACGATTTTCAATAATATTCTATTATTGTTCAATGAAACAAGGGATGCAACAACTAAACATATTGCGTAGCAATAATTCGTATTTCGATAACCTAATTCCGATTTCGGTTTAGAAAGTAATTATCATGTATTTTGTATTATCGACGTATCCTATTTACAATACATTAACGTATTGATTCTATTTGCAGAGTGCGTGTTCATTTTATAATTAAATTTATACAATGATACGACCGAAGATTTATTGTTAATACATAAAGTTGATACATTGACTGTCAAGATGTCATTGGCCTTACATTTAAATATGTACAACTTACACTAACAATGTCATAACAATATAATAAATACCTACATAAAACCAAGAATCATCCAAAGTTTTGTTCGAAAGTTTTGGGCGTTACATATATTTCGAGGAAGATCTATTTTTTTGGTTAAGATCTATTTTGATATAGATATAGTAAGAACCCGTTGAATTTTCCACGGACCTAAATGTTACGCCACTATGTAAAGCTTTTACCCAAAGAAGTGTGCGGATTCGATCCTGGGTGGGTAATGTGGGTATTCATCCCTAAAGTGTGTGTTTCGATACAAGCGAGGCCAAGTGAAGCTGTCAAAAATTGACACCAATGATAACATTCACTGGACTCATTTCATAACATTCAATCACTCTGCTCCACTTCAGCCGAACCATAAGGTTCAGAGATGTAATGCAGCACGAGATGACATTTGAGAGAGAGAGAGGAGCAGAGATGACATTTGTGATTAATTGAGCAATGTCATTGTTTAATTTTTGTTAGCCTCAGCGTAACACACAAACTGCGTCAATAAAAATGAATACACAAAAAAAGAATTTTTGACAGTAACATTATGTTCAATCATTCGATTCTAAAGTAAGAAAGCAAAAAGTTCTGAAATTAGAACAACGAATTTACCACAAAACCAAAATTAACAAACACAATTTTATAATCCAGGCACAGAACAAACACAAATATCCATCACAAAAACTTTATTCACGCATGGGACTCGAACCCAAAGGGCCACCGCTGTCAAAATCATGACAAATAAAAAAAAGCACATTAAAAACTTCACATAGAAAAACTCACCTTTAATAGCGTAATTCTCAAAGCTTTTATTTACTTTTAAGCAACAACCTGTTGGTTGTTGCTAAATTATACTGAAATTATCTGAAGACGTCAACGCGACGATCAGCCTAGCTGATCTGACCGAAAACGGGAATAAATCCAGAGAGAAAAGAAAAAGAGGCGCGTACTGTCAGCCGGTTGGCGGCAAACTGATAAATATGGCCGCGGGCGCGATCTATTTATGCGGCGCGTTATCAGAGAGAATTCGCAGGATGAGTTATCAGACGGAGAGAGACCGCCGCGAACCGCCTCGGGTAGGGTGGCCAGATGTCAGAATCAAATTCAGAAATTTATTTGCATAATGTCCCAGTTATTTTAGGATTTATTCTAATTACAGCTAGGTAGCTGTAATTAGAAAACGCCACTATAGGCTAGGTAGCCTAGCCTATCAAATTACATAAAATGTAGTGTATGGAAATAGTACAGGAGTCTCATTAAAATTTGCCTATGTCATCAAGCGTGCAAATAATACTAGAATAAAATTTATCATTTACAGATTATTAATTAATTGTTTATACATTATTGCATTATAGAAGTCCGATTGTAGAAATTTTTAATTGTTATTTTCAGTTCAATTCAATTCTAAATTCAGAAACTTGGTAATTTTACAGATAGGGTATTGTTAATAAAATTTCCCATATCAAATCTTGTCCCGTTAAACTGGAAAATCATACCGAATTCTAATAGACTATTTGCAAAGGCATTTACAACGAACAAAAACAGGCATTTACAACGAACAAAAAGAATCGGTACAGAGAAAACTAATATAATTAAGGACATGTTGCGATAGCAATGCAAAATGGTTCAGCGAGTTGTTTGCTCGACGAGCAAACCGCTGACTTTCAGCCATTACCAATAAATAGGCGCTCAAGAATAGGCCGTCTGGTCACCCTTAGGGTTGCCAACTATACTGTTAAAAACAGTATTATACTGTTTTTCACTGCAAAATACTTTTTACTGTTGAACAAAAAAAAAGTATAAAATATACTGTTTTCAGTATCGAAGATGTATATGTATGATCTCACGCGTATATGTATCAAAGATATATACGCGTGAGACTTAGACGCACGCTCACACATTTTTTTTATTTAGTTAGAGGGTTCTCCCTCTAAATAAAAAAAATGTGTGAGCGAGCACTGAGAACAAGTGCGTTCTGGTCCAGAACGCACTTGTTCTCAGTGAGGTCGGTGCGTACACTTGCACCACCTTGAGGCTATACCTCTCGGTGAGCTTGATAATAAGGTACGCTACCCTGTTCGACACACTGGACATTTCCACCACGTTGTCGGAGAGGGACTTTTTGACCAGAAACCCGACGCCACCTTGGGATTTTTGGTTTCCCTCGCGGAAGTACATAAGGTGGCCTGACTCTAGGGTTACGGTAGCCTCCCCCTCTCTTCGGACTTCGCATAGCCCTAGTATGTGCCACCTAATTTTCCCAAGTTCCACCTCCAACTGCGCCAGATGCGAGTCAGGCCTTAGTGTGCGTCCGTTGTACGATGCCAGGGAAAGTTTGGTGTGGTGGCCTGCCGTAGTCCGGTGATTCTTGGCACCCCCCGCCCCGCCCGTACCGTGGTCGCCACCGTGACCAGGGATAGCGGGGCCGCCGGGAACTGGGGGCCGTGGCTTATGTGAGACCATTTGGAGGAGTTGCCCATAATCGCCACGCTGGGCAGGCGGGTTGGCGATCGCAGGGCGTAGCCTCTCGCTCCGGTGACGCTGCTGCCCGTCATCGGTCTATGGTACTTAGCTACACCTTCAATTGTGGTGGTTATACCGCTTTCGGTCGCCTCGTTCGCTATTCGGTAGGACGCACCACGGGCAGGTGAGGTTGGCTTGGAGCGAAAAGTTGATAGGTCGCTCCCTTACATCCCCCGTAAATAAAATTAATATTATTAAATAAATAAAATACTGTTCATTTTTCTAAAATACTGTTTAATTTGTTTTCTTAGGCCTTAATATACTTTATTTCTTGTAAAAAAAGTTGGCAAGCCTAGTCACCCTAGCCCTGAGTGACGTAAGCGTCGTTATTGACGAGCATCTTGTCATCCGCAATGCGAGTGTTACAAATTAGCGTGTTTTAGTTAATTCGTATAATTATAAAAGCAGCCCGTTTTTTATTAAAATTACACCAATTTCCGAGTGTTGGCGTCAGAATGAGGTTTTATTGTACGAGGTTGAAAAGCGTGATGACCGCTTTTGAAATTGCGCGTTAAATATGCAAAAAGGATTTATTTTTTAACATAGAAGCACATTACTATGCTGTGCTACTTACTATAGATACAGCAATATTTTGTATTCACTATCAAAAAAAATCTAGGCATTATGTACTCATTTAATAAAAAGTGTATCTCATATTTTCTTTTCTAACTACTTATTCTCCGATTTAATTTTTTTCTCACCGATTGTAAATTTCGCAAGGTTCAGACAAATCTACGTTGTACTAGATACTAAAACATAAATTACGTGTATTGTGTTTTTCGCAATAGTTATAACATTACCAAAATTTAGATAGTTAAAAAAAATCCCATAGGGTGAGTGCGCCAGTTCGCGTCCATTTAGCGCAGTTGGCAACTTTGAAGGAGAAAATAAAAATGTTCCAGCACCAATTTAAATAAAAATCTTATGTCATTTGTTCAGTAGAATAGTCTATTTTAGGGTAACATTTAGTTCAGTTCGAAATACCATGTGTTTTTTTTATTAAAAATATAAACATCAGAATTAGGCGATTTGCCCAGTTTGCGTCCAAAAATTCCTATTCGCGTCCACACCTGGACCAATTCGCGTCCACCAGCTTTTATATGGAATTGAAGGATGATATTTTTATGAGAATGTTTATTAATATATTAATAAATCACTGTTAACGAAGCTGGTTAAGCTTTGTAGCTCTATTTCAAGAAGCTCGTTAGGTAGAGAGTTAAAATTTTCAAAAAATGTGTATTTTTGCTGCTATAACAACATATACCTACTATAAACAAAATTAAATAAGTTTTTAAGGGGGCCTCCCATACAATAAATGCGATCTTTTTGCCTATTTTTGATATGGTCCAGTGTGGACGCAAAAGGGAAGTTTTATAAATTTGGTGTTCTAATTCGCGTCCACCCTATTTTAACTGTTAATTATAAAAAACATATTCAAATTCATAATTAATATAATTCCTTGGATCATTATCCACGTCTAGAAACAGCTATGTATCCAAAATACACATAAATCAACAAAATATTGACTATCAAACACACTGCTGCCCACTATTTTTTTTCGACCGTCAGAGCTCTCTTGGTGAAAAGCCGTCATTAATTATTTTTTACACAGGATTGATTGAGCGCACGGAACTTTTGTCAATGTGCATAAATGTCATATATATTGAGCTATTGGCGGTAATTACTTTTCGACTCATTGGTATGTTAGTTTACTTAATATCGAGAGATTTCCGCGAAATGGACGCGAACTGGGCAGTGGACGCGAACCGGCGCACTCACCCTATAAACTATTTTTCTAAACTCAACGATAACGAAGTTTTCAAACCCCTACAATTTTCCGCCCCTCTCTCTGTATCATTCCATAAACCGCTTTCTACCAGGCGAGATGAAGCCATAACGCAGTACCACGAAAAAGTTTCTGCACCAAACCAAATTCTTCGAACAGATCGCGAACGTCGGGGAAATCTAGTCATAACTAAATCTAATAAACAGTTATTAAGACACCGCCTGTATACAGTCTAATTAACTAATATACACAAACAATAACATTAATCTTTACCTACAATGGTTAGAAGCTAGTCGCGTGCATTACGTTTGTTTTTAAAGATGGCTTCCAAGAAACAGATAACGCACATGTGATTAGTAAAGTAGGAAGGGTCGTTTGATTTAATAGTTATGTCATTGTTTTGGCTAATGAGTAGCCTCGGGCTAGTTTAATGAATGATAGTATAGAAATACGATTGGTGTTGTTTTTCACGCTGTTAATGCTAATAGGGTATGGGAAATGGAAGCGCTTCGAGGAATACCTCTTTGACCTAGGTGTAGGAATACCTCAGTGTTTCAGGACGAAGCGCTCAAAAACTACGAGTATTCTTTTATAGAAGAAAGAAAGAAAGAAAATCAGTTTATTTGGTGCCACACATCACAAATTATGAAACATACATATTATTAAATTACAGTGACAAATATTAAAAAAAAGAAAAAAAAAACACAAACAAAACAAAAATAAATAAAAAGAAGAAGATCACAACAACACGGTTATACATTATGACACGGCAAATACAAGTGGGCGCAATAAACGAAACATCATAACAATCACAGACAACAACAATACAGAAAAAAAAAATAAGAAGAGCTTTCATGATGACCTCACTCCACCTGATAGTAAGCGGTGGTGAGGTCCAAAAGTTAGGTCGACAGGCACAATAGAAACCCATTGCGCCTGTCGCCCTCACCCTGAATGCCCACTGTAGATGGACTCACGATAGTAATTAAGTAAAAGGTGCGCTTCGAAGAATACTTCATTCGACGAGTAAGTCTGTTTGATTTTACATGTTACTTCATGGTTACCAGAAAGAATCCATAAAATTTTACCTATTTGAGATTTACACCTAAAATTTGTTGCAAAACGAGACGGCGAAAGGCCTGCCAAATTGATCGAAAAAGCCTATTTTTACAATGTAAAATTCATTAAATAACATCCTATTATACTCGTACCATCCATTAAGTGGCATTATAATACATATTTTGTTATAAAACAAATTACATAAACGCAATATTTATCGGGGCTATCAAAATAAACTTACACGAGCTTAGCTGTTTTGTACGAAGCGTATTTGGATTTGTCAAAATGACAAATATTCAAATTGTAACAACATTGTGTGTGACACAATTGACGCCAATGGCCGCTACACAAGTAATTGTCGCTGCTCGCTTCTTATGTCCCGCACCGACCACACGCCCGATTTTACACCATAAGCCATGTTTATCAGGGTCCATTATCACACTGCCCATGCACTATTCATGCTTTTGAATTGAAAGTGCAACCTTTGCAACCGCTTCTACGTTACGTGGCGTTGTTTGTGGCTGGGGCGTGTAGCCAGTCTGTGGCGACCCTAATCAGGAGCCAGGTGACCGACCTCGCAGATAAAGTGTTGATTGGTCGCTCATCACGACTCGGGACCAATGGCCGACTACAGGCGACATAAAATCAATCACTAGTCTATTTAACGCCTCAGTCAGGTGGAATTGGTCCTTCGAACCGGATAACAGACATTTTTCGTTAAAATAAACATAGACAGCATTAATTAGATTGATCTGATTTTAAAAGCTTAAATAATTGTGTTATCAGAAAAACGAAAATAAAATTGGCAAAATACAAAGGCGAATACAGCTCGGCATTGATTCAAAGCACCACTTATGTTCCGAACAGAAAACAATTTAATTGGCCGGTGCCCTTTTAAATGGCTGATATTTTTTTCTAAGCTACACTCCAGGCATTTCAAAAGATACGACGCAATAAAAATTTAAAGAGCAGTATTGATTCATTTGACCCACTTCCAGCTGGGGTTTAAACAAATTCCCGACTGCGTCGCTCTGTACTTGGTTACCGGATGCAATTTCAGTCTCCGAGGATTTATAGAGACCTGCAGATAGATAACCCAAGACATGCCACGCTGGGCCACACAGCGCCATCTAGCCCCAAACTAAGCCGAAGCTTGTACTATGGGTACTAGACAACTGATAAACTTACTTAGATAGATTTTTTTGTAAATAAATACATATTATACATAGAAAACACCCAGACCAATACAAACGTCTGTTTGTAACATGTCTATGTTCATGCACACAAATGTTACCTGCCTGTTCGAATTCTAATATCTATTGGATAGTAGTATCAATTTGATTTTTAAACAATTCCGTAGCAAAGTCTCTTTCTTAAGCACATCATTATGTTAACGCCATTTGTGTGACCCTTATAAGTACAACTACTTAAGGTCAACACCTTAGTCATAACAAACTCCACACAACCTATTTAGTAAAAGGGGTCACGAAGATAGGAGTCCAACAAGCTGTGACAAGAGGGGTCTCAAAAGGCATGAAATTTGTGTGACGTAATTTGTGAATGGCCCCAAACAAGACAATGCCGATCAATATATTTATAACCATAATTTAATTACAAATTTTATTTACGGTCACTTCATAAGGCCTCGTAATTCAAAACCCTCATTGTTTTCTTCATTGAGATTCTTCTCAATGGAAACTACAAATATTCGGTCATTTTTAACTATATTTAATAAAATAAATAATAAATAAAATAAGATTTATTGTCTTCTTACAACATCAACACATAAAAAAAAATCAACATAGGTAACAGATTACATTAGAGACAATGGGAATTAGCTCAGCTGGTGCTGCCACAGGGAAAGACCTGGGCAGCGCTGGTTTTCAGCTTCTCCCCTACCCTCTAAGATATTGTTTGAGGGCATGTGTGCAATGTAAGGTGGCCGACAATCTTAAATAGGTGTCACAAAACTATAACAATGTGTGAGACACTTTTTTATTAATATACCTACTGACTAATCTATACCTATATTTGACGATTTATTTATTATTATGCTTGTCTCAAGTCTATGTGTATTCCGCCAAGTACTGTAGTGAATCTACATACTCAAATTCTATGATTAGCACAAATCTAATATTCCTGTTCGTAAGACAAAATGGGTGGGACCACAAGAGATAAATCTTCTTGACAGACGGCCTGTACTAGATTTACGTTTGCAGAACAGTTTCCTGCATCGATGACCTTCGACCTTCGTATCTGTTTACTGCGCAGGGGGGGCGGCGGCGAGCCCTCACGCGTGACTCCCGATATCGCAGGAGTGGGGAGGGCACAATGGCATGAAAATTGGAACGAGTCTAGAATTTAAACGACAGTGGATTTGTGAGCAATTTTTGGTTTGGTCACAGAGTTAAAGATGAATGTTGATATCAATGCTGAAGAAATGCGGAAAATGGGGCTAATTACATTTCCACGTGAATAGAATGGTCGAACACAAATGTAACTAAATCAATTTATTGAATTAGGTACGGTTTCACGTGTTACTTCAAATACTCTGTAAGTGTTGTAAAATATTGCCATGAAAATTGGTGTCAATAATGATTCCAAAACTTTTCCATGTACGAACATTAGGACGACCCCGTTTGATGGCGGCGTAGCTATGATCAATGATCTATAATGTTTGACCGTGGTTCGTTTTTTCCAGATTCAAAATAGGACCAGCCCACCTCATCTGGTGGTGATTTAGAAGACAAAGGGGATATCAGGAAACGGGCAGCAGCGTTTACCTGGGTACAAAACAAAGCCTTCCAAGCGTGGTCAAATCCCCCAAATGACAATTGTTATTTAGGGAGGCCTGTGTCCAGCAGTGGACGTTTATATATACTGACGACTAATAATTATTTTATGAGGTGCAGAAATGTCGCATGAAATAAATCATTAAAAGAACATTTCCACAACTGTACATAAAAACTATAACATTAATCACCTAAGTAAAGAGGTTGCGTTTCAATCATGGAGAAACTAATTAATTAAGTTCAGATATGTTCGTAATATCGTTGTACCTGAACCGACAACCTTTGACATTCGCTATCGTGTTTACAGTACGCTATCCGAGGCATACGTCCGTCCCTCGGACTTAATCACAGAAATCGAAGACTAAATAAATACCTTTATTGAATTCAGGCACAGATAAGGTTTTGCCAAACAAACGAAGCTCTATGAAAGAGTATAAGCCTTTCAAAACTATTTATCACTGTTACTTTCCAAAATTCTTAAATTTTTATCTACCATGTTGGGCACCAAGAAATATCAATAAATAGACTGATAGAATTCATTGAAAGTCGACCAACTCAGTATCAATGGAGTCTTGTCATACTGAGAGAGGAGATCACAAGTTTATTAAGATTTGTCAAATGAGGTTTTTGGTTTCAAAAACACAGCCAAAAATAAAAGGCTGTGTTGTCAATAACTTACGAATACTAAATTATTAAAGATTCCCTAAACTCAACCCCTATTTCTACAATTGATGCTGTAATTTTATCCTGTAGAATAATAAAGCTAAAAATAAGGCGTTGAATCGGCATACAACGAAAGCTAATAGAATTTCAATCTCCAGAGATATAAGGAAACTTGCATCCAATTGCTCTATTACCTATGCGAGGGTAAAAACGCGATTTCCATCACATTTTCCTACAAGTGCAAGGAGAATTCAAGAATTTTCTTATCATAAGAGATTTAGAAAGCTTAACTCGGCGAATATTTGAAAAGGTATTCACTTTGCATTCTTTTATCGACCAGACTATGTACTATCGTATAGTATTAAATATGTATATTGATAAGACTTTATTATACATTTTTCTTTTTATTGTATTGACACAAGGTTTACGGAGAGTTAGCAACACACGACGAAGACATGGAATATGTAATAAAACAATTAGGACCGCAGTAATAAATCAGATGTGGCATATCATCTGGGTTGTTAGTTCTAGAAGATGTAGACAGAGATTTGCAGACGAGTAAATACCTGTCGTTAATAAAATTATTAGCGCACTAAAAGGTGATATCATTATCTCTGGTATCATGCCGAGTTTAATCAGTAAGTTCAAGGTAACATAGAGTAGGTAGAGTAATAAGTGCTCGGTCGAAGAGACTCGGCTTGAAAGGTCATCCCATCGGAATATGAGAATGAAGGAAGGAATAAAGATGACGGAATCAAGTCCCCAATTTTAAATTAGTGTTTGCTACATAATCTACTATTGGTATCTAAACCAGACATAAGCACCTTTAAAGGTACAAGAAGTATGGCAAGACCTCCCTGACACCTCCAAATTGACGTAAAAGTGGCGCAACCTTCAACTTGGAGGCAGATACAACAAAAAAACTTGGAGGACCTGCCTCCGAAATTCACCGAAAAACAGCTGAAAACTTACACATGACGTCAGAATGTCAGGAGAACATTATGAGAATTGTTGACAACATAACCTTAAATTTCATGGTCAATGTTACCGGTATCCTTGGATGAGCTCAACAGGTTCATAAATGGCACAGTGCCATTGTGGAGGGCAACAATGTTGGTCAGCTAAACGGGCGAGCCAAGCGAGCGAAGCGAAATTGGCAAGCGAGCTTTAACATTGTTTTTGTCTTTATTTAAAACACTTTTACCTGGTGGTAGCCACAGCGATTGGTGTTATATTTATGAGTGAGAATAGCCCAATGACGTCCATTGCTGAACGAACAACTCGCCCATATAATGACAACCATGCCGATCCTTTTGTTATTGTTGCACCGGGGACTCGCTCCGCCTCTAGACGGAGAATACCCACTAAAAACCCCGGTCTACACCGACAATGCGCCTTGGGTGATGGTGACGTGGGATCTTGTTATAAACCATCACACCACGCCACCACCAGCGCAGTCTGCCACGCAGACCCGGCCGCCGATCCTGAGAAATCTGTATTCATCAGGCAGCCTTTTTAAGAACTTTCTCAAGTCCTCGTCCCACCCCAGCACCAATGATTTAATAATTATGATATTGTAATCTCTCCCAAAAAAACCAACTCCCATGACCATTCCAATCCAGTCATTAACAAAATACATCCGTTATATTTGTTCGCAAAGGAGAAAGGAAAGAAATGAACTGTATTCAAAGAACCATGACATCCAAGCAACACCCTGACAGTCACTAATAATGCCTCTATAATACGCAATCTCTTCAAAGAATCCCCATTCATATATGAATTAACTATAATTTCCGCTAATCAAATCAGAAGCACATGTCAATGCAGAAAGTCATAGTAAACATTATGATAATGAGATGCGTAGATCTGTCTGAGTAAACAGGGCTTTGATGTAAACAGAATGTGTATGGTTGAATCATACAGCGAACGCTATAGAAAATAACACGTGACTGACTCTGAAGACTGAAAATGTTGGATAGACCATTTCACCCTCAACCCAAATATTTTATAACTAGCTGTGCCCGCGGCTTTGCCCCCCATTTTAGAGAAATGGGGAGTTAGAAAGGGGTAAAAAGTAGCCTATGTTACTCTCCATCCCTTCAACTATCTCCACTTAAAAATCACGTCAATTCGTCGCTCCGTTTTGCCGTTAAAGAAAGACAAACATACAGACAGACAGACACACTTTTCCATTTATAATATTAGTATGGATTCAACCACTTTGTCTCCTGTGGCCCCTTATCTGTTCCTCTGAGGGTACAGTAAACGTAATTTTAACCGATGTACCCTTTTTTTTTTTTTTTTTCTCCCGGTGAAAATGCATTTGGGCATACCCGCCGCTTGGGGGAGCGGCGGGTTATGTGGGACTCATCCCGCCTCGAAAAGATGCAAGTGAGGCGGGAAATACCCACTAAAAACACCGGTCCCTCCGTCACGCGCCTATGGGGGTGATGTCACGGGACCCGGTGTAACCAGAACAGCCGTGACAACCGATGTACCCTTGGCCATCCAAAGTAAACATGATGTATTATGCTACAATAAGTACTTTTGGTTATGTTATTACAAATTATGGCTCAAATTTCGTAAAGTGACTTGAGGCGTCATGTTTTTGTTTTTCAACTTATAGAAGTTATTTCGAAGAACACCATATTATCTTGCTGCTGCCATTAATTTATTTACCTAGCAGATAAGTATTGGGATTCCCACCAGCAACTGGTAAAGAGGAAAAAGGATCAAGGTCACGCAGACTGTCCTACATGCAGGGTGCTGCCAAAAGATACAACAGGACAATCACTGTCCCTAAATAGTATATAACAAAGCTTTTGTCTGTCTTTATGTATGCTCGGACCTGTAAAATTACCCAACGGTTTTTAGGGGTTCCTAATATGTGTTTTTTTAAGTAGGTACCCAAGTGAAGCGAGGGCGGATCACTAGTTAAAATAAAATAAGTGATTTAAAACCGGATTCTAGCAAAAACAGCAAGTGTTTTAGGCTACCAATTAATTGGAGGACTAGTGTAGACTACACTACTTCGTACATTCAGCGGTTGATTGATAGAGGAAAGAATAGTTAGAGGCCACTGACGTAGTGGAAAAGAAACGACTTTAATTATCATGCCATCGCAGCGAAAAACATTTAAACCCGTGATTAGGGTTCAATGAGAATTCACTTTTCAGTGCAATTTGCACTGAAAAGTGAATTCTCATGTTGCTAAGTTTTGGTCTGGATATGTGTGATTTCATTTTAGTTATGAGTTTATCGTCGTTTTGAGACCCGGGAACGATCGAAGTGGCGAACATTGGGAGAGGCCTATGTCCAGCAGTGGATAGATGTGGGCTGATGATGATGATGAGTTTATCGTTAACATGAAAAGAAGAAGTGCAATATTCGGAAGATGCTTCAATAGGCCTGTTACCGTAAAAAATGTAATTAGTCCGTCTTTTAGATTGTTCAAAAATAAAAGGCCGAAAATGACAAAGATATAGCCCGTTAAAATTACGCGTGACGACACAGTGTGAGAGTTTTTTCGCCACTGAGTGACGTCAAAGATCCCCACTCCTACATTTTGATGCCTTGTATCTTTGTTATTTTTTGTTTAAATGAAAAAAGGAAAAATACGTGTCCAATATATTTTTATAATCTAAAACACGGACTAAATATAATGTCATTATTTTGACCCTGGAAACACCCCTACTGTGCCACAAATAAGACAATACCGTTTGCTTAATGAAGTTAAAAGTAGCAGCCCTAATGAAGCAAGGGGCACGAGTTGACGAATGCCACACTAAACAGATACGAAAGATTATCTTAATGAGATGTAATAACTATTGTACGGAGATTGTGCAAATACTCCGGCAGTCGGGCTGATAACAGAGATAGTGGCACGTGTTAATGATTATATAAATATGGATGCCATGATAACTTTTGTCATAAACGATTGCGGCTTATAAGGGAAAAGCACGGAACAACCTCTGCCTTCTGAGCCAAGGGTCGTGGGTTCGATCCCCACACATTTGTGCATGAACATGTCTGTTTGTATTGGTCTGGGTGTTTTCTATGTATAATATGTATTTATTTACAAAAAAAAAATATCTAAGTAAGTTTATCACTTGTCTAGTACCCATAGTACAAGCTTCGGCTTAGTTTGGGGCTAGGTGAACACCCTTCCACCGGCAGGGTGTTCATCCTCACACGTTGAGACCTAACTGGTCACGCACGGTCCGATTTCAGAGGAGACATATTGTCACGCTGGGCCAGCGTGACATGTCTTGGGTTATTTATTTTATTTATTCCGTAAACCGGTAAGCCGCAGAGTTATTGGGCCATCCATGATTCTTTTTGGTCATACGTTCAAGTAGCAATAGAATAGAATAATTATTTCAACAATTAATGTCATATGGTTACATGTCTGCAATGGACTGTTGGCTAACCGTTTCAGACTTGAGTGTAGGATGCCCTCAGACCAGTTGGATTTGCGTTAGATGGCTCGCCAGAGCTGGATGCCACAAGCCCATTATCATTAATCTATCACAGCCCACTGCTCGATATAGGCCTCTCCAGTACTTTACGCTACTGGGCAGGCGGGTTGGCGATCGCAGGGCGTATCTTCTCGCTCCAGTCGCGGCCTGTGGTATTTAGATACGCCTGCGATCGTGATAACCATCACGCCATCAGTCGATTGCCAGCCCCTCGTCACAAACGAGTTTGGACGGAAAGACTATTCGGTAGTATGCACCACGGGCAGGTGACATAGCTTACATACATGCTAGAAGCCCAGGAAACAACACAATGTAGGATGCTTCACTGCTGTGTCCAGCAGAGGACTGCCATAGGAAACCTTCTTTTGAAGTCGCTTAAAAAGCGGCTAAAACGCTGATACCAAAGGTATTAACGCACATGATAACATTAGCCACATTATTGCATAATAGCACCCAAACGTACGCCCGTATGTTTGTTTAAAAACAAATAATAATAACATCATAGTGAGTACATACGTCAAACATCACGGTTACAGCTGGTGGCTGACAGGGGTCAGGGAATCAAAACACGACCCGGCCGTTCCGGGTCGCTGGCTTCGATATGGTAGCCGACTTTATTATCTTTAATTGGTGGCCATTTTTTAAGATTCCATTGGCAAACGTTTAAACCAACAAAAGAAGACTATTTTGAGGAACTGTATGCACTCAACACGAGTTCTAGAGTGGATACAGCTTCTCAGCAAACGCAGTGTAGGACGCTTTCAGTCGACGGGCAGCGCTGGTGGTGTTGCGGTAGTTCTAGACATTCTGCAGGCAGCGCTACCCGTGTCCCTGCAACTTGCTGCCCACTGGCGACACAGGGGGGTTTAGTGTGTATGCCCTCCCTTTTTGCGAGGTGTGGTCGTCCCACACACCATGCCGCCTCCCCCCGGAAACGGCATGAAGGTGCCTAATGCATTCCCCTCTATAAAAAAAAAGTTCTAGACATTCTAGATCACGTCACGTGAGACCACCCCTTCCGTCCGGAAGGGAAGGGTCGGGGTTTTTAGTGGGTATTCCCTGCCTCCTTACCATCTTGAGGCAGGGTGCGGTCCCCCCATTCCTGAGGGCGGTGAGATATCCACATACCCGGCTACTCCCCGGGTAGCGGGGATGCGTAAAAACTTTTTCTCGGCATACAAAAAGAAAGGACGCTTTAGGCCAGGTGGAGTGACAATTTCCGCAGAGCGGAATGGGAGAGGCCTATGTCTAGCAATGGACAGGAGATGCGAGAAGCGAATAATGATGACGAAACCTTGATAATGCTTTGTGTTCTGGTAGACTTCCCCAGTCATCAAGCAAATTGAGAATTTGAAATGAATCCTTACGAGTTAATATAAAAAAATCCACAGCATTTGCTTCCCCCTATTCACAACACTTCAGAAAACCATTCAAAGACGAAGACCATTCAAGATTCTTCACGCTTATTCTCTAGCTAGATTCTTCGTCAGCCGCCTCTTGCATAAAAATAAAATTCGAATCCGTTTCGTTTCGAAAGCGTCGTGAATACGGGCCTGGGCCCCCAAAATCGAAAACGATCGTCCGCCGAAAGGATCGAGTACTTTTGCACCATAAATATCTCCCATTTGTCCTTCCCGTGTTCGAATACTCGTATATGAATAAAATTAATGAAAATCGACTTTGACGAATTTTAGTTCAACCTACTTGGCTTCAATCAGATCTTTAGGTACCTATTATAGTTCGTCACTGTTCGTTCTAAATGCGGAACCCTCATTGCATTATTCGATGCGAATGTGGTCGAATCTTTGAATACAGTGTTCCCTTCACATGCTCACGACAGACATTTTCATCCACTTGTTGCTATCGAGGCAGGGGGGGGCATCGACACCTGGAGGGGCGGACAGACTAATCTTACCCAATGTCACGATAGGAAGAGTAGAGTAAGTAACAAATATATTTTGCGGGTGTGATATTTCGAGGGGATGTAAGGGAGCAACCCATCATCTTTTCGCTCCAAGCCAACCTCACCTGCACGTGGTGCATCCTGCCGAATAACAAACGAGGCGCTGGCAACCGACTGGTGGCGGTATAACCATCACAATTGAAGGCGTAGCTAAATACCACAGACCGATGTCGAGCAGCAGCGCCACCGGAGCGAGAAGTTACGCTCTGCGATCGCCAACCCGCCTGCCCAGCGTGGCGATTATGGGTATATCCTCCAGATGTTTACCCTAAGTGGCGAACAACTGGAGAGGCCTATGTCCAGCAGTGGACTGCAATAGGCTGATGATGATGATGATATTTCGAGAGTGCATGACTATTCATAGTATTTACAATGGTGTTAAAATTGTAATAAAGGCGTTTCAAAATGAAATATCCGATAGATGGCGTTATGTAGAACTGCGGTCCAGCTATCATGTGAATCACTATGTAAACGTCAGTGTCATGTCAAAATGAACCAATCCAATGGTTGAACTTCCAGATTTGGATGTAGACTCAACTTAGTATTTAATTGTACAGGCTCGGTGGCTCATTTGGTAGTGACCTCTGCCCTCTGAGCCAAGGGTCGTGGGTTCGATTCCCGCACAGTACAAACATTTGTGTTCATGAACATGTCTGTTTGTATTGGTCTGGGTGTTTTCTATGTATAATATGTAATTATTTACAAAAAAAAAAATATCTAAGTAAGTTTATCAGTTGTCTAGTACCCATAGTACAAGCTTCGGCTTAGTTTGGGGCTAGGTGGCGCTGTGCGGCCCAGCGTGGCATGTCTTGGGTTATTTATTTATTATTTCCAAGGTAGGGCTTTGTGGGGCACAATGCCCTACCTTAAAACCGAAATGCCCTACTTTCTACCTAACGCGCGCCGTGGCTGTGATACCACTTTGGATGGTAGACTTTATTTGGTTTTTAGTTTAATCATTTATATATTTTAGTTCAATCATTTAAAACAGTTCCTATAATGCTAAAATAAACCCAAAATATCCATACAGTAACACAATTTATTTAATTTTTCACAACAAATTATTACTTACTAGAACCTTACCAACAGGGAGCTCACCACATAAATTTCAATAGAGCTAGGCACTTCAAAATGACTAAAACTATAACTAAAAGTTGAGCAAACCATAGTCTGGTGCACAATGACACAATACTTCATTACATTGAACTAATTTCATGATTTTGAACAACATCTATAAGACAACATTGATAAGATCTGATGCAAAATTCAATTAATTTTTAGCTTGCAAATTAACAGCACAAATTGGCATGTTAATGAACTCCTAGAACACCAGAGACGCATTTGTGAATCACATGTGAATAGATGTACTGTACAAGCCAGGTTGAACTATGATGAGAAACAGAAAATTATACATACAATCTTAATGATTCTTAGGGACTATGTCACAATCATTATGGATTGGCAAAGATTTTTTAAGTGACGAATAACAATGTACCTTGTGATATTACACTAAAGCTTGCTAATTGGGTTTGGCAACTGCTGTATGCCTAGCTGATTTTATTAACATAGCAATTTCAACCTAAGTCTATTAGAAATAACACAAGCGTTATTGTCACCTACAAATCACTTCTGTGAATATATCCTTTAAAATCAAAATGCCAGCAAAAAATAATAATTAAAAGATATGTCTACTACACCTATTAATTAAATGTTATTGTAGATATACATAATAGCAAATAATATTTCAAAGATATTTCAAAGCCAGAACATAAATTGACATAGTAACCAGCACATAAAGTTCAAATACACTATAGTTCATTCGCGTTAAGAAAATAGTGACTGACAGGTCACTGACAGCCCATTAGCCAATCAAAACGCTAGAAATTTAATTCCTGTCAGTCACTATTTTCTTAACGCGAATGAACTATAGTATTGTTCTCAAATATTTGTCTAAGACAGCAAAATTGATTAACAACAAATAACCTGTTGTCAGACCTTGTTAAACAACAATTAGTCAACAGCCCTTGTCTGTCCACTGTTAAATGTAGACTTCCTTTAATTTCGCACCCCATTTCTTGCTAAGCAACAATTGGAAACAAGTTTCCAGATACATACATCCATACATTAGGTTTAAGATTTACTTGCTAATACACAGACAAAAGTTTAAGCTATGTCTTAAATATTCGTTTTTATGTTTCAAAAAGACCTAATGGATAAAGTAAATAAGTACCTATTAAATAAAATTGCCTATGCATACAATTAATTACATTATTTGTATATAATTGTCTAGAATCAGTACCTTTTCATTTCAATGGGACATAAATGCAATTATACCTAAGCATAGTAGTTATCTACTACTAATTTGAGTCTGTGAAATATAACACTTCAATCCTATTGAATACAGTTATTTAGCAAGTACATTTATGCATTGACACATCCATAACAGAGAACAAATTTAGCTTAGACTAACTCTAAACAGGATGATTATACTTTTAACTATGAATACATTGGCCAAATACCTCTTAAATTCATTTTTGTTTTACATCAATGAAAAAGTTAAATACTAATAACTTATTGCTGTTAAAATCCATACAAACCTACAAGAATCTTTAACAACATCAACCCTTCATTCAAATGTCACATTGACATCGATTTGACATTTTTGTTTGACACTAACACCCTCCTGTCAACAATGCCATACACCTCAAAGTATCCTTGTAGGTCTGTACATACAACTATTTAGGGTTTACACTCAGCCTAATGTTATTTTACATGAAACATTGAAATTTAGGCTATCAAAATATGTTCTTATTCTTATAAAGAACATCCATAAATTACGTCACTCGAATTTCATGACTTTGGCCCCTCCTCCCTCCGTGTCACAGCTGGTCACTTTTGTAAGTCTTTTCTTCTTTGCATGTGACTGCCGTACTCTTTATGTATAACATAACTTATGGATAGACACTTAAGACTCAATTCCCACTGAAGGAGCAGCAGCCCACAGTGGCTATTTTAAGGCAAATTCAAATTTTATCTGTGTGATTATATAGTTCATTGTCATTTGACTGGAAAGGAGGCGCAGACCGGGGCCGCACGGACTTTCTAGCATCTCATTGTCCCTTGTACTTAAAGCCAATGCTGACCACCGCTCCTTCAGTGGGAACTGAGCCTTACTGTTGGTAATCCTCTTACATTTTCTGTATTTTCTCCAGCAACATCTCCAATCTCCCAGCCATGGCCGGCTGTCCCTTCTTGTTCTTCTTGCTCAACTTCTTAAACCGATCCTGCTTCTTCTTTTTGTATTCCAGTATCTTCTGCAACTTCTCCTCTTTCCTCTTCTCAATTTCTTGCCTTTTGTACAATTTCTCTTCCTTGATTCTATCAATGTGATCCTTGGCTTTCTGGAACGGATCCTTCTTAACCGATTTCTGGATTTGAGCTGCATTTGTTTCCTTTTCTATGAGATCTGGGTGTCGCACGAATCTGCCAACTTCGTTACTATCGGTGGTATCCTCATCAAAACCTTTCGGTTTATAAGACCCAGCCACGTCATCATTCTTCAACTCCTTATGGTACTCTCGGATCATTTTCATTTTGCGTTGCTCCTCCCATTGCTCTAGCTTATATTTCTTACTGTATTTCTTCAACCGGTATGCTTTCTTGTCAAACGGTTTCTTATCTCCTTTTGTCTTCTCCGCATCCTTATTCTCTATGGCACGGTTTTTGTTGAACTGCTCTTGACGTTTCTGACGAAAATCTTTCTTCTGTTCCTTGCCGGCATTTTCCTTTTTCTTGTTGGGTAAGAAGAAAGAGTCCCTTTTCTGTTCCATTTTAGTTTGATACCTACAATGAAACGGAAAAGCGTGTTTGATTTGATAATAGCAAGACAATGTGATTATTGTTATACATGCAATATAGTAATTAAACTTTAATTTATTGTATAAGGCTTGAAATTATACATATTATCAATAAGAACTATGAAACACGCCTTTTCATTTCATTTTTACAATGAAAAACCTTGTTACATATAATAATAATAAATAAATAATTCACACTAAAATACATAAATACAAAAATAAAGGAACACATTTTAAATGATTGAACATCAAATATAACCAAGTAGATTATTGAGTAAGATCACCTAATAAGCCAAAGATTTCAGAGGTATTAACTGATTTAAAAGCACAAATACATAAACTGACATCCCACCAAATAATAAACATGAGATTGAATTGTATCAATAAAAAGTTTTATTGGTCTGAGGCCCTGGCACCATTCTATAGAAATAATTAATTGAGAGTAGTTACTGGCAGCTATGTAGATGACATTGAAAAAATAAACTACAAATTTCATTTGAGTTTGGAACTGAATATTTTTACTTATCATGGAAATTTCAAAATAAATCGGTATTTTATCTTTTAATGACGTCATTTTCGTCACAGCTGGTGTCATAGTAGCCATTCAGGTGAATCAGACATTTTGTTTGTACAGATGCTACAATTTCAGTTAATGGGCTATTATGACACGTCTTTCAGACAATAGGAATGTGTAATGGACAATAACCATCGTAACTAAAGAAATACGTAACGTAGCGGATAGAATATGCCAGAAATAAGACAATTCTACCATCATTATTAGAATCGCTAACTATTTGGAAATAATTAACACCGATATCGTAAAAATTGCCAAGCGAATGCTATACTTTATGTGTATCCAATTGAACCTCATTTTAATGAGATGATTAACTTTAGTCACGTTGAAGTTTCACAGTTTGCGACAAGAAGTAGTATCATTGTTACGTCCATGTTATAGCGTCATGTTGCCCTTTATTCCTGGTTTATAAGCTCACAAACATCGTTTGCCATGCATGATTTAACGTAAAAATGTGTTCAACTCACCAAGATAAGCCACCCACTGGGTAGGCTTCGGTTTATCGGCGGAATCTTGATTGTTTAATCGCACTTGGCACGTAAAAACTGAACCACGATTAAGGATTTTGTTTTACGGTTTTTCGTGTGAAAAACTTTACCGACCATGCCCTAATGCGATTTGTGTGAATAATTTTCACAAGGAAACGCTATGGACGTTTCGCAAAATGTCACAAAAGGAACGAGACGAGCTGTGCGCGGGGTGTAGGTAGGAAGCTCAACCGCGCGGCACACGCCATCTGCGAACTGTCAAAACTGCGAAGCTATTCGCGTGCCTAATCGATAAAACGGAACATGCGCAGTAGGAAATGTATTAAAAAATATACAAAAATATTTTAATTATAGGCTTATTGAATTTAATACTACTTGTTCAGTTGTCAATGTTTGTGTTATGTATTGTAACATCAAATAGTTATATAAATATAAAGGAAAATAAAAGTAGTTTTTCCACGCTGACTGCGTCAAAAGGAATTCAACATTGATTGATTAGCGCCATCTAGCGGTATACCCAGGTACCTGGTACGGTAAATTGACATGTTTCCAAGTTCAACTTCTCTGACTTTATTCAAGATGGCTCTTGGCTATAATTACCGTGAGCTAAAGTTAAAGGATCTATCGAATCGGAAGCGGGAAGAGGAGTGGATGGAGTGCTATTCGTATTATCCTATTGTTGGACTTCTCGACGACGAACTTGAATGGAAAGCGAAAGATACAGGCAATGAACCAACAGGTATACGCCTCTAAGATGACTGATATTCAATTGTGAGCAAAGTCATCTTACGGGTGTTCCGCTGTGTGTACTGCGGGCGGGTGTAATGTAAACCGACAGAGTATGAAAGCTGAAATCTAAAGAAGTAAAAGTACGTAGATACGTACTTTTATAGATAGCCCACGAGAGGAAATGAGTCGGTGATTTGTAATCTTTAACCGTCAACCAAATTTATTGTAAACTGGTATTCTGACGGACTTCATAGCTTGCAACGATTCTAGATGTTAGAACCTTGTTAGAATTAAAGGCCGTCTGGACAAATCCTTCAATACGAGATCTCTAGTAGGTACCTAATATACCTATTTAAATCGATCCGATGAATTTGCCACGGGCTTCGAAATCGAATGGTAGGTAAGTAACCTATAGTTACCTATGTATGCCACTGGCCATCATTACATTCTGTGATTGAGAATATGACAGGCTCGGTGGTTCATCTGCCCTCTGAGCCAAGGGTCGTGGGTTCGATTCCCGCACAGTACAAATATTTGTGTTCATTGAACATGTCTGTTTGTATTGGTCTGGGTGTTTTCTATGTATAATATGTATTTATTTCCAAAAAAAATGTATCTAAGTAAGTTTATCAGTTGCTTCGGCTTAGTTTGGGGCTAGGTGGCGCTGTGTGGCCTAGCGTGGCATGTCTTGGGTTATTTTATTTATTTAAATCCAAGTGCCTTTGTAACCTTAGACATACTTCTTACCCTAAAATATCTAAGGAGGTAGGTACATATGTAGCTACAAAATGTGAAAGCAATAGGCTCGGCTCTAGCGACGGAGACAAGTCAACGGTCGCGATATCCGCGGTCAGCGCTGCCCGTATTGAGTTACGGCAGCGTGTGTCGGTACAATGGACTACACAACTGTTTATCGAACAAGGAAACTATTGAGTGACCCACACCGACAGATAATAATATAGTAGCTAATGTGACATTTCAAAGGAAACTCCTGTCTTCTAATTATTCCTCACTAGCTAGCTGTGCCGCGATTTCGTCCGCGTGAAATAGTTATTTTTTCCCCGTTTTTTTTTTTACATTTTCCATTATTTCTTCGCTCCTAATAGTTGCAACGTGATGTTATATAGCCTAAAGCCTTCCTCGATAAATGGTCTATTTAACACAAAAAGAATGTTTCAATTCGGACCAGTAGTTCCTGAGATTAGCGTGTTCAAACAAACACACAAACTCTTCAGCTTTATAACATTAGTTAAGATGAATTCTTGTTTTGACACCAAAAGTACGGACTTTAAATGAAACCTTACAGTAACGTCAGATTAACACAGCCCACACAACACGTGAGGTTAATTTCTTTATTCATTTTTCATTATCACCATCATCATAGTTAGTCGTTGGGGCATTCCACTGCAGGACATAGGCCTCTCCCAAAGACTTCCACAAGCTGCAAGCTGCTCGCACCCATTTTTTTTTATAGAGGGGCATTAGGCACCGTCATGCTACCTCCGGGGGGAGGTGACATGGTATGTGGGACTCACACCTCCCGAAATGGGAGGGTATACCCACTAAACCCCTCTGTGTCGCCAGTGGGCAGCAAGTTGCGACAAGGGTAGCGCCGAAGCATACGGCGGCAT
Organism: Conogethes punctiferalis; assembly: GCA_031163375.1. Taxonomy (NCBI): domain Eukaryota; kingdom Metazoa; phylum Arthropoda; class Insecta; order Lepidoptera; family Crambidae; genus Conogethes; species Conogethes punctiferalis. Next base: position 4,188,160 of record CM062099.1, read on the forward strand.
CCCTGTATGCCCTGGCCAGCCGCAGATGACAAGCGGCCGGCACTCCTGGTCCGGGGAGGACAGATACCCCTACCCCCGAACTGCTCGCACCCAGCCCCATCCTGCGACTTTTAATAAGTCGTCAGTCCACCTCGCTGGAGGACGCCCCACGCCCCAGTCCAGAACTTCTCGGTCCCAACGGCCATCTTCTTCTCACTATGTGCCCTGCTCACACTATTTTACTTTCAAAAATCTTTTCTTAGTGTAGCACGTTAAGTTATAAAAATGATCTCCTACGCAGAATTTTAAGTTTCTAACCCTAATTTAAGCTCTGCGTTGATAATACATAAATGTTTTTTATAAATTTTATCAAAACTAAACAACAAAATCTTAACTAATATTATAAAGCTGAAGAGTTTGTTTGTTTGAACGCGCTAATCTCAGGAACTACTGGTCCGAATTGAAAAATTCTTTTTGTGTTGAATAGACCATTTATCGAGGAAGGCTTTAGGCTATATAACATCACGTTGCAACTATTAGGAGCGAAGAAATAATTGAAAATGTAAAAAAAAGGGGGGAAAATAACTATTCCACGCGGACGAAGTCGCGAGCACAGCTAGTATGTAATAGATGTCAATAAACCGCTTCAATTCTGTTCAGCGGCCTCCTCACCCCTGGTCCTCACGTCCCAAGCCAAGCCTCAACCTCATTAGCCTGGTAAACAGGGATGTAAGGGAGCGGCCTATCATCTTTCCACTTCAAGCCAACCTCACCTGCCCGTGGTGCATCCTGCCGAATAACAAACGAGGCGCAGGCAACCGACTGGTGGCGGTATAACCATCACAATTGAAGGCGTAGCTAAATACCACAGATCGATGACGGCAGCAGCGTCACCGGAGCGAGAAGCTACGCCCTGCGATCGCCAACCCGCCTGCCCAGCGTGGCGATTATGGGTATATCCTCCTGATGTTTGCCCTAGGTGGCGAGCAACTGGAGAGGCCTATGTCCAGCGGTGGACTGCGATAGGCTGATGATGAAGAGGTAAACATGAGCCTCTTTTTCGCTTTCCATTAAATCGACTAGACCACACCTTCTACTAACTGTGCTACCAAAAACCGAAATGACTATTTCGCTCACGACCGTCCGTTGCACACTAGACTGGATTCATTAAGGTACCCTATTAGGTTTTAATCCGACGAAATATACCAGTTGACGACGAGAGTCGTTTGTAGACGCGCGGCGCGGCGTCGCGTAGTCCGAGTTTCTGTTTTGAATTCTGGAAAATAAGTCGTCCGTTTGAAAGTGAAACATTTTTTTGTTTGTTTTTTATATTCGTCTCCGAGATTTCACAAGGTGAACTGCGTTCTTAATACTTACCGGTATATAAGTGACCTCTGTGTACTCGGGATTAAGGAATATTCATAACAGGATCATGTTTTAGCTGGATCCTAGTTCATTGAAGAGCCGTCTAGCAACTTTATCTAGGTACCAAATAAGACTAGGTATGTATACGTTTAATAATAACAAATTCGCCAGCCATACACAATAGAGTATGAATTGCGGCAAATAAAGAAAGGAAAACAGGATGGAAATCAAAGAAAGGACGGAAAATTAGCAAATGCAAAATAAACTACGACTAAGTATTATTTTATTGTACTTAATTTGCTGTTTCTCCGTGCCCTACGGCCTAACGCTTACGTAGGAAAGACCGCATTAGTGCGAAAGGCAAGAATAGAAAAGGCCATTATGTGACTAGGGTGCATGTAACAGTACCTACCTGTAGACCACAGAGCAAACCTACTTCGCAACGTTACCCTATTTTTTACTCAAACATGTAGGTACTTACCTACAAATTGATACTACTTCAGTTTATGGTTACATAATTAAATTAAAAAAAGATGCAAATGCATAACGTTACCTAACGCAACCTCATCACCTTGAGCCAATTGAAAGATATTTAAATACATGTGTAACTAGCTACATATTTATAATGATACTACGAGTATAGCTTCCAATTCAAACTGTTATGATTTAAAGCAATCGAGACTGATTGTGAAATAGGTATGTACTTTGAATTAATGATTCTATTCATTTTAGATCATATCAAGTGGTCCACGGAGCATTGCTCTGTGATATGTACCTACATAACTGCCACGACTTTCCCCCCTTTAAATTGTTTTGTTTCGAATCATCAAAACGGTTTTTCCAATTTAGTAACAAAACCACATTAATAATAATTGTTTTAGCTCCATTTGCCTCAGAAAATGTTTTAGATACCTAGATAGAAAACATAGTGACTGGCCTGTTTTTTGGGGTTCCTAATGTTTCGCCTGAGGAACGGAATTCTAAAATCTATTTACTTATCTGTCGAACAATTAAGTAGGTTGTGGAACTCTCTTCTAACGTCTCTCTGTAAACGTGTTCCCTTAGGGGCTGCGCAGACGACAGACTATGCGACGCACTTTTTTGCAATTATATGCAGTAACGCACACGACGCGCAAAAATCTGTCGCGGATATTTCACAGACTCAACGCACACGACGCACATCTTCGATTATTCTGTCGGCAGACCTAGACGCTCTTTTCAAATGTCTCAAACGCAGACTCAATCGCACAAGAAGTCTGTCGTCTGCGCAGCCCCTTATTATAACTAATCACGACGGCTGGAAGAGAGTTAAAAAGCCTAATGGTTCGGCAGATAATAAATTCGCTTGGCCGTTCACGCGCCGTTAAAAAGACTATTATTCTCGGGTCTTTTAAACCATACCTCTCCATCCATAGCTCAATTCTTCCGTTTATAATTCTTCCGAATAATAGTCTTGGGTCTTTTAAACGGAAGAATGGAGAACTAATCGGCCAAGCAGCATTTAAGCAGCCCGTCATAATGTCATCGAACGTGTTGCACACACACACTTCATTTTGGATTTCGTCGTCTGCCTAACACCAGGCAGGACGTAGTAATTTCGACGTGCTAATATAAAAAAAAAACCGGTCTTGAGAGCTAGACAGACTCGTGCCCCCAAATCGAGTTTCGTACTAGAACTTGTATGAAAACGGGTCCTGAGAAATTGTGTTGGTTTTGACCTCAGATCGTAAAAGAAATTATATAGAGGTTTAGGCTGATGGGGGACAGGAAAGTAACTTTACTTACGTACACCTAGGATAACTGTTATCCTAGTAGGTATTCCTAGTTGTACTTAAGTAACGGTTCCGTATTTCCTTTTGATTTAGGTACGGAACTTGATATATAAAAACAATAATGCCGATTTTCTTGCCCACAGTACCCGTAACCGTGGCGCCATGAAGCTCCCTCGGGCGGGGTCCTTAGAGGTCGCGGGGTCCATAGAGGCGGCGGGGTCCAAGGAGGCCAAGCCGACGTTGGTGAGCCGGCACGAGCGGTACAGCGTGGGCCAGACCACGGGGGGCCTGAGCGTGCTCTTCGCCGTGTTATGCGTTGTGGACCTCTTTGGGGTATTCCCTGTGATAGCACTACCGAAAAGCATCATTTCCTGCGGTGAGAACAGAACAGACTGTATTTTTTATATCGGCAAGGGCATAGGCTAGTCTGGATTGGATTTGCTACGCTGGACTGGGCAGGCGTAAGGAAGCGGCCTATCATCTTTGCGCTCCAAGCCAACCTCACCTGCCCGTGGTGCATCCTGCCGAATAACAAACGAGGCGCTGGCAACCGACTGGTGGCGGTATAACCATCACAATTGAAGGCGTAGCTAAATACCACAGACCGGTGACGGGCAGCAGCGTCACCGGAGCAAGAAGCTACGCCCTGCGATCGCCAACCCGCCTGCCCAGCGTGGCGATTATGGGTATATCCTCCAGATGTTTGCTCTAAGTGGCGAACAACTGGAGAGGCCTATGTCCAGCAGTGGACTGTAATAGGCTGATGATGATGATGATGATGATGGCGGCAGCAGCGTCACTAGAGCGAGAAGCTACGCCCTACGATCGCCAACCCACCTGCCCAGGGTGGCGATTATGGGTAGGTATATCCTCCAGATGTTTTCCCTAAGTGGCGAACAACTGGAGAAGCCAGATGTCAGGCAGTGGACTGCACTGCAATAGGCTGATGATGATGATGAAATGAAAAATCATCATCATAACCTGGTGGTAATATGAGCTGTCGATTAGGGAACCCTTAATAGATCAATTCTTGCTTAGGTATATACGGGATCCCCCTGGTGCTGTCGGTGTTCGGGCTGCAGCTGTACACCGCCGTCCTGCTGGGCAGGAGTTGGCTGCTCGCGCAGGAGATCACGCCGAGCATCAGAGAGAAGAGCAGGTAAGGATGATGCTAGCAGTCACCATTCCTTGAAGTAGGTACTAAGATGGTTCTTACGCAGAGAAGAAAGGGTAGGAGTAGGGAAGGTACAGCGTAGCATGAAGGTGCCTAATGCATTCCCCTCTTAAAAAAAAAAGGAAGGTACAGCGTAGTCGTGTCAGGATAGCTAGTTATACTTAACAATAAATAACTCCCAACAACTTAGATATACTTGCGTTTAATTATTTCAAAGTCAACTGTTTAGCCATTGGTCATGCCAAAAAATACCTACAATTACCTACAATGGGATAATAAATTCGTGAACCGTCTTTAACAACATTTTTGTCACAAGAGTCCAAAAAAAAACAAACAAAAGTCCATTCGAAGTATTCGAACTCTTGTATTCGGGGCGCAAAGTCTTGTACCTACGTTTGTATGGAGATCTCTTTAATAAAGTTTAGCGCCATCTGTTGACAGCTATTGGCAAGACAATCTTGATCTTTGGGTAAAATTAGCTTTTGAGCGGGCGCCAGTGGCGATTCCTCCACTGGTCATACACTCCGTCACTCTTTATGGACCACATGGTAGGGTTGGGGGCATCTTTCCAGTTCTTCACGTACACGTCCCATCCGACCCGCTGCCCGTTGTAGTCCATCGTGCACCAATACTGCGTCGTCGGACCCCGGTGGAAGGAAAACGACAATTTCTCACCAGGTTTCACCAAAATGCCGTTCTTATCGCCGATTCTGTCCCCTTGCGTGGCGCACCAAAGCCGAGCGACGTGGGCACTGTCATTATGTATCTCTACGATCCAAACTTCTGAGTACTCTTCGGCTATTCCGATTGCCCGATTAGTCAAATAGGTCACGATGCAAGCTCCTATTTGCGTCACAATCCAATGGACCATTTTGTGGGTGAATTAAAACAGGACTATACTTTATTTGAATTTATGTTTCGACTATCTTTATTAAATCGACAAGGCATGCCTGTGTTGATATAGGGTTCCGTATTTATTTTATACAGAAAATTAAATTAAATAAATAAATAAATATCAGACAACATCACATACATTGCTCCGATCCCAAAGTAAGTAGCTTAAGCACTTGTGTTATGGGTATCAGAATAACGAAGGTACCACAAATAAATACTTAAATACAAATATAAACACCCAGACACGGAACAAACACAAGTGTTCATCACACGAATGTTTGTCCCGGGTGGGAATCGAACCCACGACCCTTGGTTCAGAAGGCAGGGGTCACTACCTATTGAGCCACCGAGCCAGACGCAACACCGAGCCAGTAAATAAATGTACAAGTACAAGTGTTACACAATGCGAAAGTTGTACTTCTTACTCATGATTAGGTTTCAAAGGGGTGCATGTGCGACAACAAATTGTACTTACTCATAACATAAGGATACGCAGGGCCGTTTTATCCATTAGGCACTGTAGGCAAACTGCCTAGGGGCTTAACATCTTCAGCGGTCCTGTGCTACAAAAAATGGACAATGTTCCTTGAACATAGAGCCGGATTTACCTAAGGGATGTTTAGCTGCAGCCCAGGGCCCCCGAGAAATCGCTGAAGTTAAAACCTGCCGCCTATATTGTTAATTGTACCTACTACAAGATATCTGTAAGACCTTTAAGAATTTTGTTTGTTTTGTTTTTACAAAAAAAAAGTTTTTTTTATAGTAGCTCGACATAATGGCTTACCTACGCTTGATGTAAAGCGAAAGATAAGGCCAAGTCGCTGTGACAACTGGCAAGCAACTGGACAGTTACCTGTTAGTTGCCACTGACATGCCGGTCCAACCCTAACCCCCCTCGAGCTCCGAAAACCCTACTCACCAGCAGAAACACGACCCGGAGGTCATTTGGCTGCGGTATTATATAAGGTGGAGGTCCTTCCCCGGACGGGCGGCTCAATTCGAGCGAAGATTCGCTATGTCCTACCTCTCTTAAAGTACTTAACTATATAAGTAAATTTTTTAGTTGCCTAGCGCCCATAGTACAAAAGCTTCGGCTTCCTTTGCGGCTAGATGGCGATGTGTGGCCCAGCGTGGCATGTCTTGGGTTATTTAATTTAATTGATTTAATTTTCAGATTTCCGTACGCCGCTGTGGCCGAGCTAGCTTTCGGCAAGCAGACTCGGAGGCTGGTCACTTTTCTGATCGACGCCACCGTCTTTGGTGCTGGCATACCCAACTTTATACTTGGTAACTAAGAATATAATCGCTTTGATCATCATCATCATCAGCATATTCAAGGCTTTAAACATAATCACGCTGGGCAGGTGGGCGCAGCGCGTAGCTCTTCGCTCCGGTGAAGCTGCTGCCCGTCTTCGACTTGCGGTATTCTCTTTTGTGATGGTTATGCCGCCACCAGTAGGTGTCCAGAACCTCGTTTGTTAATCGGCAGGATGCACTACGGGCATATGAGGGTAGCTTGGAGAGAAAATATGATAGGTCGCTCCCTTACCTTATTTTTACAATCTTTATCTTAATTGTCTCGGGTCTGGGGTTCTGGGAGACACCCTCTGGTACTAACCATATAACCTAAAGGAAGACCAGGCGGTCGGATTGAAATATGTGAATAGTCATTGATAATATTCAGCAGCACGTACGGAACGCTTCATTTAGAATTCTTAACGAGCTTGAACCATTTTGTTTTTCTTATCGCTAAATTCTGTTGATATGTTATCATTTTGCATTACAATATTCGACATGTAGAGATAATAAAAATGCACATCCACTAATAATTACCTACCTACTCCAATCATCGAAAAAAACATTTCAAACGAGTTATTCATTTCAATGTAAAACCGCAAATTACGTAAATAGGTACCTACCATTTGTTTGATTTGGTAATTATGAATCATACCTACCAACTTTACCTATAGATAATATTGTGATGAATCGCGAAAGGCTCTGGCAAACCGACTGGTGGTGCAAACCATCACGATATGCGGCGTAGCTAAATACCCCAGGCCGATGACGGGCAGCAGCGTCACCGGAGCAAGAAGCTACGCCCTGCGATCGCCAACCCGCCTGCCCAGCGTGGCGATTATGGGTATATCCTCCAGAAGTTTGCCCTAGGTGGCGATCGACTGGAGAGGGCCTATGTCCAGCAGTGGACTGCAATAGGCTGATGATGATGTTCGTAGTACACCTACCTAGTAAAACGTGCATGTGTATATCGCAGCATCCCAGAGCTTGCAGCTGTTCTGGTGGAAGATCACGGGAGGCGAGAGTGGGCGTCTCGTACTGCGTGTGGATGGTGCTCATCGCGTTGCTGCTCTGCCCGGTCATGTGGCTCGGGTCTCCAAAGGATATGAAGTGAGTTCTACTAGGAAGATAAATAAATAAACCATCACATACATTGGTCACATATACTAGGAAGATATAGAAAGAAAGAAATGCGTTTATTTACTGCACAAAAATATGCCAGTTTTTACACAGTAAGTAACATTTTAGATAGTTACCACGATAGTTACCTACAGTATGTAAGGGATGTTAGGGAGCGACCTATCACCTTTTCGATCCAAGTCATCCTCACCTGCCCGTGGTGCAGCCTGCCGAACAACAAACGAGGCTCTGGCAAACCCGACTGGTGGCGATATAACCATCACGATAGAAGGCGTAGCTAAATATCATAGACCGAAGACGGGCAGCAGCGTCTCTGGAGCGAGAAACTGCGCCTTGCGATCGCCAACCCGCCTGCCCAGCGTGGCGATTATGGGTATACCCTCCAGATGTTTGCCCTAAGTGGCAAACAACTGGAGAGGCCTATGTCCAGCTGTGGACTGCAATAGGCTGATGATGATGATGATGACCTACAGTATAGTAGACCTGGCTCGATGGCTCATTTGGTAGTGACCTCTGCCTCCTGGGCCAAGGGTCGTGGGTACGATTCCCGCACAGTGCAAACATTTGTGTTCATGAACATGTCTGTTTGTATTGGTCTGGGTGTTTTTAATATGTATAATATGTATTTATTACAAGTGTACGAGTTGTCTAGTACCTTAATTTAGTTGAGAGAGAGAGTTTAGAAGAGAAGCCCAAGTCGCTGTGACAACGGGTAAGTAACTGGTCAGTTATTGTCCGTTGCCAGCGCCATGCCGGCCTAACCCTAACCCCCCACGAGCTCCGGAAACCCTACTTACCGACAGAAACACGACCCGGAGGCCATTTGGGTGCGGTATTTTATGGGTGGAGGTCCTTCCCCGGACGGGCGGCTCAATTCGAGCGAAGATTCTTAAAGAATAGTAAAGCTTTTTTTTTAGAGGGGAATGCATTAGGCACCGTCATGCCACCTCCGGGGGGAGGTGACATGGTGTGTGGGACTCACCATACATACCGCATACCGCCGTATCCCTGAATGCCCTGGCCAGCCGCAAATGACAAACGACCAGCACTCCTAGAATAGTAAAGCTTAGTCCAATGCCTATGTTCCAGGCCCCTAGCCCTGACTTCAGTGGGCATAGTGACCACAGTCGCCATCTCAACGTGGACCTGCATCCTGCTGGACGACGTCAGCCCCCCCAGCACTGGGGGTCTGCTGGAGTACCAGCCTACAGTGCAGGACTTCCTGGTCGCGTACGCCATCATAGCCTTTCAGGTACTGATCTTTTTTTTCTAGAAGGGAATGCATTAGGCACCGTCATGCCACCTCCGGGGGGACGTGACAAGGTGTGTGGGACTCATACCTCCCGAAAATGGAAGGGCATAACAAACCGTGTCCCTGCAAACTGCCCACTGAAGACACAGGGGGGCTTAGTGGATATGCCCTCCCATTTCGGGAGGTGTGAGTCCCACATACCATGTTACCTCCATGAGGAGGTGGCATAAGTAAAAAAAAGGCCTGTGCCCAGCAGTGGACTTTTGCAGGCTGATGATGACATCCTGCAAACGTTTGCTGCTGAACAGTCATCCAATAATAATAGGCCTGTTGCCGTAAAAAATGTAATTAGTCCGTCTTTTAGAATGTTCACAAATAAAAGACACGTATTTTTTCATTTGTAAATTAGACCAAAAATGACAAAGATATAGACCGTTAAAATTACGCGTGACGTCAAAGTGTGGGAGACGTGGGAGTTGTTTCGCCACTGAGTGACATCAAAGACCCTAATTCCTACATTTTGATGCCTTGTACCTTTGTTATTTTTTGTTTACTTAAATGAAAAAAAGGAAAAATACGTGTCCAATATATTTTTATAATCTAAAATACGGACTAAATATAATGTAATTATTTTGACCTTGGATACATCCCTATTGGCATGGTGATGATGACGCTGACTATACGTAGGTACTCTTCTTTCTCCCAGTTCGACATCCATCCAGTCCTGCTCACGATCCAAGTGGACATGAAGGACAGCAGACGCATAAACTCAGCCGTAGTGGGCGGGTTTGCGGTCACTGGCTGCATGTTCGCGGTCACCACCCTGCTCGCCGCCAACCGGTACGGCGGCAGCGTCAACAGCAACATACTGCAAGGTACGACCCAAATACGTTCTAACACTAAATAAATAAATAACCCAAGACATGCCACGCTAGGCCACACAGCGCCATCTAGCCCCAAACTAAGCCGAAGCTTGTACTATGGGTACTAGACAACTGATAAACTTACTTAGATACATTTTTTTTGTAAATAAATACATATTATACATAGAAAACACCCAGACCAATACAGACATGTTCATGCACACAAATGTTTGTAATGTGTGGGGATCGAACCCACGACCCTTGGCTCAGAAGGCAGAGGTCACTACCAATTGAGCCACCGAGCCAGTCGACAGATAAATCAACTCTAATCTTTATAAGAGCTTAAGACAGTAATGAGAGTAGGTAGATAAATACCACAGGCCGATGACGGGCAGCAGCGTCACTGAAGCGAGGAGCTTTGTGATCGCCAACCCACCTGCTCAGAGTGGCGTTTGAGGGCAAAACCTCTAAATGTTTGATAACATAGCGAACTACTGGACATACCTAGATATTGTATTCTGTAATATTAAAGTTTACATAGTTTTACAAAATCAAAAGGAAATATACCTTTCTTGCAATTTTCAATACTTACATGATTTATTCAAAATTTTGCATATACCCACTACCGTGAGGGTTTTGCCCGAACAGGTAGGCATTTCCGCGCCGCATCTTTTTGAATTAAGGGGTAGCGGAGACGATGAGTTGTGTGGTCTTGACACAATCGCTCAAGAAAAATTCACTCACTTATAGGAATGCCTCCTTCTGTAACTCTATTCGTCGTGGCTCTCCTCGTGACGCTGCAGCTCTGTCTCTCCAGTGCAGTGGGAAACTCGGCACTCTTTCAGCACATAGAAGACCTACTGGGGATCCCGAGAGGTACTTTATATCTGTTTGGTATTTGTGACCTAAGTAATAAATAATAAAATAAATAACCCAAGACATGCCACGCTGGGCCACACAGCGCCACCTAGCCGCAAACCTTGTACTATGGGTACTAGACAACTGATAAACTTACTTAGATACATTTTTTTTTGTAAATAAATATATATTATACATAGAAAATACTCATACCAATACAAACAGACATGTTCATGAACACAAATGTTTGTACTGTGCGGGAATCGAACCCACGACCCTTGGCTCAGAGGGCAGAGGTCACTACCAAATGAGCCACCGAGCCTGTCGTGTAAAGTAAGTGTGCTATTTGCTGATTATGGGTATATCCTCCAGACCTTTGTCCTAAGTGGCGAACAACTGGAGAGGCCTATGTCCAGCGGTGGACTGTAATAGGCTGATGATGATGAAGTGTGGTATAAATGCCCGACAACAAAAAGAAACTATGTAAGCCCAAGAATCAACATTAGAAGAACGTATTTGCGTCTGATCTGCGCGATCTTCACACCAATTACTGGCAGGGGATCGACAGAGGTCGCGATTTCTAATTGCAGAGGCCAAGAGTCAATTTAGGCCTTCAGTGGCCCATATTGTGACAGCGGTGGTATTTAGCGGAGGGCCAACGGCTTCCAAAAATCATCACACTCATGGAAGAGATGAACCACCTTTTAAAAATCAACATAAATCTAAACTAATATTATAAAGCTGAAGAGTTTGTTTGTTTGTTTGAACGCGCTAATCTCAGGAACTACTGGTCCGAATTGAAAAATTCTTTTTGTGTTAAATAGACCATTTATCGAGGAAGGCTTTAGGCTATATAACATCACGCTGCAACTATTAGGAGCGAAGAAATAATGGAAAATCTAAAAAAAACGGGGAAAAAATAACTATTCCACGCGGACGAAGTCGCGAGCACAGCTAGTTTTCTATAACGATAGGTTTATAACCGCGGTCTACCAATGACCGACCTGACGTAGGTATCGTTACAGCAAAAGTTAAGTTGATTTTTGAAAGGTGGTTCCTCTCTCCCACCAGATGAAGTCTCCCGGACTCCCCCTATGTCTGTAATCACTTTTTACAGATTTCTGTCTGCAACGCTGCCTCATACGCTCAAGCATCATCGCCCTAGCCGTCTTCCTGGGCGAATCAGTTCCACGTTTCGATCTCGTGATGGGCCTCGTCGGCTCCACCCTCACCGGCCCCCTCATGTTCATATTCCCTCCCCTATTCTTCCTCAAACTGTGCTACATGAAGTCCCACATCAAAGAAGTTTTTACAAACAATAACAGCTTCCAAAATGGCGGCGGGGAAAATTCACAAAATGGCGGATCGGGTTTCCCGCTTATTTACTCGAACGCGTTAGAGACGAAATATAAAACGTTCACTTATGACGATGTGGGGAATACAGAAACGGATGAATATAATATTCAGTGGTATGATGTAGTGCTAGCTGTTATAGTTATGTTGATGGGGGTCGGTGCGACTGTCGTGGCGACTTATTCAAGTTGGTCTGATACCATAGCGTATGCGACGTTCTCGCCTCCTTGCTTGGTCAACGCTACGATAGCCGCTCGAAGTTTTCTAGTCAATTCTATGTGATACTAGATTAAGCCTATAGAATAAGTAGTATATGGATAGAATTATGTGAGAAGAAATTACCTATTAATGGCGTTTTACCTTACAATAAAACGCTTATTAACGTCTTACCTCATTCGAAGCCTAAACAATGAGAGAGGCAACTCGATTTGACGACGCTGTGGCGGAAATAGTGCTTAATTTGACTAACAATTCCCCCGACGTATCCGGTACAATATTTCTCTAAACGTCCACCAGGTGGCGAAGTTGAGCTGTTTGAACGGAGCCATTTTAAAATCATTGTGATCTCATTTGCCAGCAGGCAGTTTTAAAAATAGGCTTCGAATGAGGTAAGACGTTAATAAGCGTTTTATTGTAAGGTAAAACGCCATTATTAACTTACTGTACCGTCATTCGAAGCCTAAACAATGAGAGGATGTTTGATATCGCCTGGTGGATGTTTTTAGGAATGTATCAAAATATGTTTAAATGTATTAAAGCGAGTAAACGCAATCAGGGATAGATCATCATTCCAACGACACCTGAAGTGTTCCACTAATACGTAAGTGTAAGTAGTAAAGTGTCTAAAGATATAAAGTGATATATAACATGGTAAAAGACCCGATAATATGGTTAATACTGCTATAATGTAATGGAACAGGTACAATTACAATAACGTAATGACTAGTAGCTTTTATATTGTGTACACGTACGACAGTTAATAGCGGTGAATAGGACATAACGGTCAAACCAAAAAATATTCATTGTCATTAATCTACCTGATGAGATAGAAATGCCAATAGGATATAAGTAGGTATGTAAAGAAATTGGCCGTTAAAGTTATATAACATACAATTTGTAATTGTCAGTTATAATTATTAATTTGCTATGAGAGGAGCCATAGCAGATACCACGTTGTTTGTTGAGGTCTAATTTCTTGTACATAATATGTAATGAATGGAGGAAAACAGTAGTATTCGTTTGGCTTAGTAGTATACGTATAGACATTAAACCAGCTAAAATCCAGTCTTTCAGACCGGCCTAGATTAACCACAGGTTATGATTGGCAGTTTTCAGCTATTGTACTGAACAGATCACAGCTGTTTGTGCTACACACATACAAACAGCTACCTATATACAATCCAAAGTAGGCGAGGTACTAACAAAATAGTCAGTCACTATCATCATCGCTGTCATTGGGCGATGGCGATTTTTCCACCTAAGTTTAGTCAATATACTATTACACCTTAGTCAACATGCATACAAAAACACAGTGCATTAGGTGGGTAGCGGAAGCCAGTGGCATAGGACAACAGACCCACCATATTCTGAAACTGCCTTGAATCGAAATCATTGCAATTTGTATAGTGATTTAATAACCAAACTATTAATTTTATTTGTTCCTATTTTGTTTTGAGCGAGAAGCTTAGCAGACTAGAATAGAATAGAATATTTGTTTGCTAAAAGCAAAAGAAAGCTAGAATTTAAGAATTGTTTGTCATTGGACAAATAATTATCCATTAGCATATTAATGCTACACCGGGGTTGGCCAATCAGTAGATCGTGGCTATTAGTATGATTATAGTAATATTCATATTCATTTATTTGCAACTATATTCATACATAATTAAACAACTTTTGTCTAGTATAGAATATAGACCCTGTTAGGGTATGGCAAAACATTTGATACATATAAACAATTATATTACTTAGTATATATATATAACCAGCAGTCAGTAATAATAATTAATATGTCGCACGAAGTAAGTAAATCTTTGGTCCAATCAAGTTGGCTACCATTATGCTACACTATCAGAGTAGGCTTATTTATTTATTTAATCTTATTGCACAAAGACAAGTACAAATGCCGGTTTTAATGCCCTGGGGCAGTCTGTTCCAGCCAACCATTGGGCGAGCCAGAAAACTATATCTTGGTGCGGTAACAGGCATTCCAACAACTGCTTTAATTAAAATCAACAAGTATACAAGTTATAGGTTTCAGCAGTGGACAAATTTGTAGCACCTATATAAGTTTGCGTTGTTCGCTGTGATTGAATGCGACAATTCACTAGGAACTGGAAGTGGTAAGGGCCCTTCCCATACCTGGGGATGTTCACATTGTCAGCTACAACTGGTGTGAAAGTTCTGCTTGAGTTGGCTCCAACCAGGAATACGCAAAGCGAGACGAAGTCTTGAAAACCATCAAGTCTCATTGAGACGCGCCAATCAAGACTTGTATTAGTTAAGAAGATGTTATATGAGTGTTAGTTAGAACCGTGGCATATTGCTAGTCAACGACTTGGGCATTGGCTTGCGCTAGCTCTGCGGCGCCGGTGGGTATAACGTTACTGGTACCGGTACTTTGAACAAACTTGATTATTGCAGTTTTGTAACTACTATGTCGTTTCCGATATAACCCCATTAGGGGAATAATGTATTTATTAATGGCTAGTGTCTCAATAGACCAGATATTTCGTTTAGGAGAGGGATCCTTCCGGTCTCAGCTTAGAAATAGAAACCATGATTGTTTAGCAGTCTTACATGTGCCGAATTTGTCATTCAAGTTCCATTTTGTTCAGATTTATAGGTATCTAGGCCCTCAGGCCAGGTAAACGACTTTGCGCAGGACGGCTGGCAAGTGCTGGATGCGAGAGGCCCAAAATCGATCAAGGTGGCGAACATTAGGCCCAAGTCCAGCAGTGGACTGACACGGGCTGATTCAGAATTATATTTATGAATAAAGTTGAATGTTGAAGTTGTACATTCATTTGAACTGAGTGAGGTAATATAGGTTCGAGACTGTTACTTCGATAGTCGAGCACTAGCACACACAAGGGAGGCCTATATTCCAATAAGATTCCACAATCAGAACAACATAGATCGGTATTGGGCCATGGTATCTTGACAAATATAATACGCCAATACGTTAGAAATGCTTTAGAAACTTTAAGCAAACTTCGCTTCGAGCGAAAACTTTTGATACATAGGATTAAATTGATTCTTGCTAGCTTTAACCTTAACCTCAGGCTTAGCCCTGCCAGGACTTGGAGTATTTATATTGGCGATGGCTTTGCACCACGCTTTTGGGTAACTTTTGTAGTAAGCAACACATTATGGATGAGCCACCCTTTGTGGCGTTGTGGAATAAAGCGCGGAATGGGTAGAATATGCCAATACGCTTTTCCAATATAGAATAGAATTTGGTCATTATGAGCATATTAAGTATAAGGTTAGATCGGTAGATATCCTGCCCTTAGAGAGTATTAAAGCGTAACCTTATTTTGTGTCAGGTTGGCTTGCGCAAACCCGTCGTATAAATTTTCGTACCAAGGATAATTCGATCCCGGCGAAGTATTAACAATGGCCTGATAGGCATGCCACACAAAGGTAGAATAGAATAGAAAATAGTTTATTCAGCGCACATTAAAAAAGGTAGTGGTAAGGCTTGTATACGTTTGCGCCATTACGTGCTTTGCACCACAAGTCTCCCTGACTCTTGAAGCGTATAAACCTGAACGGGCTATTCGATGAGTCGACGCAGATCACCTGCTCAAATTTTTGTATAGACCCGAAGGCTAGGGCAAGGGTTTGTATACGCATCGGATGCAACATTGGTATGTTCTGTATCTGGTAATATGCCAGGTTACTTTGCACACACTCGTTCTAAATGAGTCTCGGACTCTAAAATCTTTGAAATACCCTGCGAGGGTATCTTATATGTGTTGTAGTTCTGATATAATCTTTGTATTGCGTTGTAGCACGATCTAAAACGTTGTATACGCATAGAAGCGCGATACGCCTGACATGCATATACGATTTGCAAAGGACTGGTTCTAAACAGTCACTGGACTCTAAAATTTATAAACCCTGCGCGGGTATTTTATATTCGCCGGACTAGATTCTGCAGTAGGTCCATTAAAGTTTTTGTATTGCATTTTAGCATAGGCTGAAACTTTACACACGCATCAGAGCGCAATACGCCTAATGTGCAACCACACTTTTCACAAACAGGTTCTAAAGAGTCACTCGACTCTAAAATTGAAAACCCTGCGCGGGTATCATATATTCGAAGGGCTAGCATGTGCAGTAGCCGCTTCAGATTCTTTGTTCTGCCTTGTAGCATAGGCCAAGACTTTATATACGCAGCAGAATGCAATAAGCCCAATGTGCAAATATGATTTGCACAAACTGGTTCTAAAGAGTCACTTGACTCTAAAATTGAAAACCCTGCGCGGGTATCTTATATTCGAAGGACTAGCATGAGCAGTAGCCCCATCTGAATCTTTACATTGCATTGCAGCATAGGCTAAGACTTAATGTGTAAACACGCTTTGCACAAACTGCTTCTAAAGAGTCACTTGACTCTAAAATTGAAAACCCTGCGCGGGTATCTTATATTCAAGGGACTAGCATGTGCAGTAGCCCCATTTGAATCTTTTTATTGCAATGTAGTATATGCTAAGACTTTATATACACAGCAGAGCGCAATGCGCCTAATGTGCAAACATGCTATGCACAAGCTGGTTCTAGATAGTCACTCCACTTAAATTTGAAAAGAAACCCTGCACGGGTTCTTATATTTGACGGACTGGCTTGCGCGCAGGCCCGCTTGCACACACTCGCTAAGACTTTATATACGCAGCAGAGCGCAATACGCCCAGTGTGCAAACATGCTATGCACAAGCTGGTTCTAAATAGTCACTCGACTTAAATTTGAAAAGAAACCCTGCGCGGGTTCTTATATTTGACGGACTGGCTTGCGCGCAGGCCCGCTTGCACACACTCGCTAAGACTTTATATACGCAGCAGAGCGCAATACGCCCAATGTGCAAACATGCTTTGCACAAACTGGTTCTAAGGAGTCGCTTGACTCTAAAATTGAAAACCCTGCGCGGGCATCAAATATTCGAAGGACTACCGTGTGCAGTAGCCCCATCATAATCTTTATATTGCATTGTAGTATATGCTAAAACTTTATATACACAGCAGAGCGCAATGCGCCTAATGTGCAAACATGCTATGCACAAGCTGGTTCTAAATAGTCACTTGACTTAAATTTGAAAAGACACCCTGCGCGGGTTCTTATATTTGACGGACTGGCTTGCGCGCAGGCCCGCTTGTATTTTTGTACTGCCTTATACAGTAGGCTAAAACTTCGCATTCACATCGGGGTGCAATACGGCTATTAATGCAAATATGCTTTGCATACATTGGGCCATAAAGAGACAGAGCAGGTAGCAGTCACTCCAGAGTTTTATATTGAACTGCCGAGTAGGCTGAAAAGTAGTAATGCCTCCAACCGAATACACTTACGTAGTGGTATGTCGGCGGCTAGTCAACATAATTTGTAAATATGTAACAATAAATCGCCCGATATTTTATTGTAATTACGGCCCATATAGTGTCGTTGAGTTAAAATAAAAAATAAGCAACTACCATTGCTTCGTAACATTTGAATTTCAGATTGCGAAGCATTAGGTATCCGTACATACTCATAGGTATAACGTTTATTAAATGTAAAACTGAAATTAAGCATATATATAGGCTAAGCGCATAGCAGGTATGCGGCATATAAGGGCGTAATTACATTAATGAGTATACATAAATCGATTTCAATCTGAATTTACCTCGTCGTTTCTATTTGGAAGCATAGGCGTCGGTAGGCAAGCAAAAATAAAATCTGCTATTAATTACACAACCAGCTTGTGCTTAAAACCAACAGGACATTATTTAAGTCGCTTAGCCTTATGGCCTCACACTACACGCCTTTATTTTCACCGACGCCTCCTCGGGGGATGGATTCACTAGAAGGGCAGAAAGATAGCCACATCTTTCAAAGAAAATCGTGAATCCAATATCCAATAACTGTAATAAAAAGAAAAATCGAACGGTAACACCGTTAAACATGCAGGAATAAATAATGTACTCACGTTTTTTTGAACGCAGTATAGCACTAACACAACTGTCCGTTGTGCGTCCGCACAGTTCGAAAAACGAATCACCAATGGTTTTAAAATGGCTCCGTTCAAACAGCTCAACTTCGCCACCTGGTGGACGTTTAGAGAAATATTGTACCGGATACGTCGGGGGAATTGTTAGTCAAATTAAGCACTATTTCCGCCACAGCGTCGTCAAATCGAGTTGCCTCTCTCATTGTTTAGGCTTCGAATGACGGTACAGTAAGTTAATAAGAGAACAAAATAGACTGTTAATAAAATACTTTATGAAAATAATAATGTGGCAGCCCTACGTTAGTAGTTTTTGTAAACGTTAGTATTTTTTGTTGCGTACGCATTTCGAACAATGTGTCCCCGAATCTCGAGTCGTTCTCCGCCGCGCATTCCTACCGCACACTTGTACCGCATCTAACTATAATTGTATTTCGTGTATAACTAAATAATATACACATATATTTTTATAAGACTTCGGACTATTATTTGCTATCTCATCCATTTAGTAATACCAACCATTAAAAGTCTTAAAGTGGTGACCCCGTACGTTTGTGTTTGAACAGTTTTTTAAATTCATCAAAGTTATTAATTAACGTGAAGTGAAATGAATCCGATCCAGCAACAGCCAGGATCTGCAGCGGTCTTCGAGCAGGCAATCCAATCACCCAGCGACATCATGTCCGTATCCGTACTTTCACGGATACCTGATTTCTGGGAAGACCAGCCACGCGTTTGGTTCTACAGAACGGAAGCCATATTAGCGCCACAGAAACTGGGAGACGACTCACGATTCGACCTGGTTGTATCAAAGTTACCTAAAGAGGTAATATTACAAATCAGTGACTTCTTAGCCAGACCACCCGAATCAAAAAAATATGACGCCTTAAAAGTCAAACTACTCACTCTATACGAGGAATCAAAGACTAGGCAAATAGAAAAGCTTATTGGTGAGATGGAGCTCGGAAATCAAAAACCTTCACAGTTGCTCCATCGCATGAGAAATCTGGCTAGGGATAATATACCTGACGACACTCTTTGCGTGCTCTGGCAAAGTCATTTGCCTGCAACAGTACGAGCAGTCCTCGCCGTCACCGACACTACCGACCTGGACCGTTTGGCAGCCGTGGCAGACAAGGTCGCGGACGTAGCCCGTCCAGCCCACGTATCCGAAGTGTCGCGGACCTCCACCAGCACAAACGACACTGCACTCATAATGGCTGAAATCGCTAAATTAAGCACCCGCATGATGAATTTGGAGCGTGGCAGACCGAGACAGCAGAATTGGAGACAACATCCTCGTCACCGCTCGCGATCGACCAGCTCGAGCCGAAGTTCCTCGGCGCAGCGCTCACGTCTTGACAGCAGTACAGAAGGTATTTGTTTTTACCACCGAAAATTCAAAAACAAGGCATACAAATGCCTGCAGCCGTGCGCTTGGAAGCAGCCCTTATTCCAGACGGAAAACTAAAGGGCGAGGCACAGCCGTCGGCGGAGGTTAGTGCCGTTTCGCCTTGTAACCGCCTTTGTGTTACAGACATCAACAGTGGTCTACGATTTTTAGTAGATACAGGTGCCAATGTGTCAGTGTTACCCGTTACGCGTAAAAAGTGTTTTTCTCAGTGCGATAATTATAAATTGTACGCCGCGAACGGTACAGAAATTAAAACATTCGGTATAAAGACACTAGAACTTAATTTAAAGTTACGTAGACCTTACCGTTGGGATTTTGTAATAGCCGACGTAAAACAACCCATCTTAGGTGCAGACTTTCTTACGCATCATAAGTTAATTGTGGATCTCAGTGCACGTAAACTTCGAGATCAGGTGACAGATTTAAATATAATTGGTTCATTAGTCAGTACTAATATGTCTAGTATTAAAACAATTAGTGACGTACATCCTTATAGCGAATTATTAAATAAGTATAAGGAGATTACGAAACCAATGTCATTCCAGGAAAATACAACACCTCATAATATATTTCATTACATTGAAACATCTGGTCCGCCGGTGCATGCTCGGGCGCGCCCTTTGCCGCCCGATAGATACAAAAAAGCCAAAGAAGAATTTCGTATTATGCAAGACGCTGGTATATGTCGACCATCTAATAGCGCTTGGGCAAGTCCACTTCACATAGTACCTAAGAAAAATGGCGATATTAGGCCATGTGGAGACTATCGACAATTAAATTCAATCACCAAGCCCGACCGATACCCAATCCCGCGTTTGCATGATTTCACATATATCTTAGCAGGCAAAAAAGTATTTTCAAAAATTGACATTAATAGAGCTTATCATTGTATCCCTATTGCACCCGAGGACATATCGAAAACAGCTATTATTACGCCCTTTGGCCTTTTTGAGTTTCCTAGAATGACCTTCGGTTTACGTAATGCAGCACAAACATTCCAACGATTCATGAATATCGTGCTACAAGGCTTAGATTTTGTGTATTGTTATCTTGATGATTTAATTACAGCCAGTATTGATGAGGCCCAAGACAAAATACATTTAGAACTAGTTTTTCAACGTTTTAAACAATTTGGCTTAACCATCAACCTTGCAAAATGTTCGTTTGGACAAAGTAAAATTGATTTCTTAGGTCATGAAGTCAGTGCTGAGGGTATAAAACCCTTACAAGACAAAGTAGACGCTATTGTAAATTATCCAAAGCCTAAAACAGTGCAGGATTTACGACGATTCTTAGGCATGGTTAACTTTTATCGCTCACATTTGCCTAACACTATGTACTATCAGTCAGAACTTAATAAATATTTAGTAAATACTAAAAAGAAAGACAAATCTCTTATCGCATGGAACGAAAAAGCTGTCCACGCATTTGAGCAGTGTAAAACAGCGTTACAAAACGCTACTACACTTTCTCATCCGCACTTAAACGCGACATTAGCTTTAATGACAGACGCATCCAATAATTGCGTAGGAGCAGTCTTACAACAAAGAGCAGGTAACTCATGGCAACCGCTAGGTTACTTTTCGAAAAAATTGACTCAGTCTCAGCAGAAATACAGCACTTACGATCGTGAATTATTAGCCATTTACATGTCTATAAAACACTTTCGCAAATTGTTTGAAGGTCGACCTCTGACGGTATATACAGACCACAAACCATTATGTCACGCCTTTACTAAATCTGGCAAAGATGATAAGGAAACTCCTAGACGTACAAGGCAATTGCTTTTTGTCAGCGAATTCACAACTGACATACAGCATATTAACGGTTCGGATAACATAGTAGCCGATACGTTATCACGTGTCGAAACAGTTTACTGTCCGACTACTTTTGATTACAATCAGCTTGCCGAGGATCAAGAAAAAGATGAATATTTGCTACAATCAAACAATAATTACAACAGCAATATACATCTAAAGAAATGTTTTGTTCCCACGAGTAACAAATCAATTTATTGTGAAGTTTCCACTAATCAAATTAGACCGTACTTAACAGAAAAATTTAGAAAACTTGCATTTACTTCTATTCATAACTTAAGTCATCCTGGAGTACGCGTCACGCGAAAATTAATTTCCAAAAATTCTTTTGGCCTGGTATGAACAAAGACATAGGACAATGGGCTAGGGCATGCATACAATGCCAAAAGTCTAAAATCAGTAGACACACCGTTTCACAACTCGGACAATTCCCGGCAGTAAACCGTTTTGAGCACATCCATGTAGATATAGTTGGACCGCTACCAACTTCTCCACAAGGGTATAGATATTGCTTAACTATCATAGATAGATGCACACGGTGGCCGGAAGCATTTCCGCTAAAAGAAATTTCAGCTGAGGTTGTCGCTAAAACAATTTATGATGAATGGATATCGCGCTATGGTTGCCCAGTGAAGCTTACTAGCGACCAAGGACGTCAGTTCGAAAGCAATCTGTTTAGTAACCTAATGAAATTATTAGGGGTTGATAAAATTCGTACTACGCCATATCACCCCCAAAGCAATGGCGCAATCGAACGATGGCACAGATCGCTGAAAGCATCACTGATGGCACGCTTGGATAATAATTGTTGGATTGACGAATTGTCCACCGCGATGTTAGGATTGCGCGCCGCTTGTCGCAGCGACAGCGGAGTGAGCGCGGCAGAGTTAACTTTTGGTCGAACAATAAGATTACCAGGAGAATTCTACGATGTTACACTAGAACGTGACTCCACTGATCCGCTCACTCTAGTTAGCAAAATTCGCGACACAATAGGCAAATATACTCCATGTAATCAAAATGCCCGCAGTTCGAAAAAATTTTTTGTCCATCCTAATTTAGATAAATGCAACTATGTTTTTATTAGGGACGACACGGTGCACAAATCATTAAAGCCACCGTACGATGGTCCATTTAAGGTCCTAGAACGAGACCCTAAAGTATTTTTAATTCAGTTACCTAATCGCCAAGTTCGCATTTCAATTGATAGATTGAAGCCAGCTTACGTATTAGACAACCAATTTAACGATGATATTCACCAAAATAAGGAAAATTCTCCTCTCGAGAAATTATCATCAAACAATAACCGTAAAGTGATTGACAACACTAGCGATTACCATACAAAAAATGTCGTAACACGTCATGGTCGTGTAATCAAACCACCAGTACGATTTATGTAAATAAACTAGGAAGATGAGTTGACTTGGTAACCTTTTTTTTGGTGACACCAACCCTCGACAGACACATTTATCCGTACTCGTTACAACTCATACAAAATGTATTCGTGGAATGTTATGCTATAACTATAAGTACCTACCTACTTAGAATAAGGATTTTTTGTTTCCTATTTTCAATTTTGCTTGTGACATTTTTAGTGTACTTAACTGCCTAAATTTATTATACTCAAACGATTTTTTGTTAGAATTCTCAGGATGCTAAAATGTGTTTCTCAAAAATGTTTATTTAAAGTGTATACTTAGAATTGTTATCCCACGAAATGTAACTTAAGCGAACACATGTGGACACAGCGCCACGCCAGACAACGACTGCAAAAAAGCAATATTTATTACTAGGAACAATGTCAAAATTTATTATACCCAAATGCTGAAAGGGGCAGCATTTTTTTGTTTTTTTAAATTTATTGCCAGTTGTCACAGTACAACCAATGAATGTAAAATGTAACTTTGTATTTGTAACAACCTTGTACAAATTTTTACTATTTTATGGTTTTATGTACCTAATTATTTTTCTTTCAAAGGGGAGGAATGATGTGGCAGCCCTACGTTAGTAGTTTTTGTAAACGTTAGTATTTTTTGTTGCGTACGCATTTCGAACAATGTGTCCCCGAATCTCGAGTCGTTCTCCGCCGCGCATTCCTACCGCACACTTGTACCGCATCTAACTATAATTGTATTTCGTGTATAACTAAATAATATACACATATATTTTTATAAGACTTCGGACTATTATTTGCTATCTCATCCATTTAGTAATACCAACCATTAAAAGTCTTAAAAATAACAACATTTATTTTTATTTATTAACCCATAAACCATTAACAATTAACAACATTTGTGTTCTTGTCTAAAAGCGTTTCGTTACTATTACTATAAGAAATAGCTCCACAAAGATTATAATTAAATAATAAACAACGTGTAAAATAAAAAGTACTTACCTAAATAATCTAAAAACAATATCATTTTATTAACTTTGAATTTTCAACAAATTTTAATCAAACAATGAAAGATTAAATGATAATTATTATTACATTAGATAGTGTCAGGCTTTAAAATATTTATCAGTCAGTTAAATAATCTTTACATTACTTATAATAATGTATTACAAAGATATAAGCAGACCTTATGTTGTCCTTGACAAGCTATTACTATAATATGGTAATGTATTGTACTTTATTATAATTAAAACAACTTATACAACAGCAATAATGTAAATAACATAGGAATATAATTATCAATAATAAGACTAGTGACAAATTAATGAGATAACTACATAAATGTTATAAACTAGATCACTATTGTACTTATTTAAAAAATGCAAGATTTTTATTCGAAATGGGTTATTACAATATTGCATCATCTTTGATAATTTATATGGTCTATGACTAAATTAGTAGTGAATTTGATTCCTCTTTTTTTTCTATTCTTAACAAATGTAAGTACAATTGTAAATAAATGCACCAAATAGGTAACGGATACCAAGCATATGGTTCCAAATTAAGTTATATCTTGTACTTCAAGTATCATATGATGACCATTGACTAGAGACGTTTAGTAAAGCATCTAAGAGTATACTGGAGACAACGTCGAATGCAAACATAAGTCCCAATCAGGAATAGGGTTATTTCCAGGGTCAAAATACTTACATAATATTTACTCCGTATTTTAGATTATAAAAATAAATAAATAAATTACAAATAATTTATTTATTAAAAAATATTGGACACGTATTTTTTCTTTTTTCGATTATACAAAAAATAAAAAAGACACAAGGCATACAAGGCAAGGAGCGGGAGTCTTTGACGTTACCCCTTGCGAAAAAATGCCGCGAGGAGTGACGTCACACGTAACTTTAGCGGGCTATAATATCTATGCAAATATTGGTCTAATTTAGATATAAAAAAATACGTGTCTCTTATTTTTAAATAATCTTAGACGGACTAATAGGCCATTATGGCTAAAAATTGTAATTAGTCCGCCTTTTAGCTTATTCAAAAATAAAAGACACGTATTATTCCTTCTTTCATTTAAATAAACAATAGCAAAGATACAAGGCATCAAAAGTTAGGAGTGGGAGTCTTTGACGTCACTCGCTAAATGCCTCACCAAGTGACGTCACGCGTAATTACAACGGGCCATAACTTTGTAATTTTTGATCTAATTTACAAATGAAAAAATACGTGTCTTTTATTTTTGAATAAGCTAAAAGACGGACTAATTACAATTTTTAGCCATAATAGCCTATTACAAGCCCATTCGAAGGGACTTTGAAAGCTCAGCATATTACGAGATTGTCTTACTTAATCGCCACCAAAGTCGGTACCTAATATATTTTTATTTCTACCTTTCCGTTTTTACCCTTTGCGTAATGGAACTCTAAAAATGTTGTTGTATAAAATAGGCAATTTAATAGCACCGTGAGTTAATATAAAGGGCTGAAGGGAGCGACCTATCATCTTTTGACCCCAAGACAACCTCCTGGCCATGATGCATTCTGTCGAATAACATACCAGGCTCTTGCAACTGGTGGCGGTATAACCATCACGATTGAAGGCGAAGCTAAATACCACAGACCGATGACGGGCAGCAGTCACCGGAGCAAGAAGCTACGCCCTGCGATCGCCAACCCGCCTGCCCAGCGTGGCGATTATGAGTATATCCTCCAGAAGTTTACCCTAGGTGGCCAACAACTGGAGAGGCCTATGTCCAGCAGTGGACTGCAATAGGTTGATGATGATGATGAATTAGATGTTTGACCAATACGGCGAACAACTGGAGAGGCTTATACCCAACAGTGGACTGCCATAGGCTGATGATGGGGGACCAGGCTTCATGTTTGCCCAAAGTGGCTAACAACTGCAGAGGCCTATGTCCAGCAGTGGACTGCGATGGGCTGATGATGATAATACAAGCTACATACCTACTTCTTCTTCTCTACCTTCAGCTGTTCTCCAAACTGTTTCCTAATGACCTTCTTATCCAGTTTCCCCATGACGTTCCTCGGCAGCTGGGGGGCCGTCAGCAGACTCCTCGGTATCTGGTAGGGGGCGAGGCGCGAGGCCAGGGTCTCCCGCAGTTGCTCCAGGGTCAGCTGCTGGTCGGGCTTCAGAGCCACCACGGCGGCTACGACCTCGCCTAGCTGTTCGTTCTCTATGCCCAGTACCGCCACGTCGGCTACGCTGGGGTGTTCTAATATGGCCGCTTCAACTTGTAATGCGCTCACCTGGAAAGAATAGTTGGTGATAGATAAATATGTATTAGGTTTGTTTTTACAATCGGCGGATAAAGTTTAACAATCTTAATCTTAATTAATATTATAAAGCTGAAGAGTTTGTTTGTTTGAACGCGCTAATCTCAGGAACTACTGGTCCGAATTGAAAAATTCTTTTTGTGTTGAATAGACCATTTATCGAGGAAGGCTTTAGGCTATATAACATCACGCTGCAACTATTAGGAGCGAAGAAATAATGGAAAATGTAAAAAAAACGGAGGAAAAATAACTATTCCACGCGGACGAAGTCGCGAGCACAGCTAGTTAATGATAAAGGAAAGAAGCGTGGCGATTATGGGTATATCCTTCAGATGTTTGTCCTGAGTGGCAAACAACAGCATGTCCAGCAGTGGACTGCAATAGGCTGATGATGATGATGATAAAAGAAGAAGAGACAGGAAGTCGTTTTGTGTTATTTGTTTTTTATCAGCCAAACAATAAACAAATTGTACTGAAATAAAATTGTTATATCTGGCTATGTAACAAATTATTATATTCACTTACTATCTTTTTTCTCAACCAAACAGCTGGTATAAGAATTAGCTACGGGCGCTATTGCCAAAGTAAGCTAATCTGTATCATCGTGGTTCGTCTGTGTATCGGTAGACTATGGTTCGTCCTGTAGTAAACGTCTAACTATGCGGCATGTGTTGAGGATAGCTGCTTTTTGCATTGTAATAAATGAGTTTTCTGGTAGGTCTAAGAGTCGAATACTGCTGTGAAGATGTTTGGGTATTACATTATTAAATTATTATTACTTTGTAGCCGCCAGTCTTGATGATGTCCACGGAGGTCCTGCCCAGGATCCTGAACCGGCCGTCGGCGAACTGCGCCGTGTCGCCGGTGCGGAACCAGCCGTCGCGCGTGAAGTCCGCGCCGTCCAGCTTGGGCGCGCGGTTCCAGTACCTTGGTAGCGAAAGACACTGTTTTATAATCTGAAACGTGTTTATTAACACAATCCAACTACAATAGACATCCATGAACAGAGAGAGACGTCAAAGTAATAATTGGTGGGAACTCGATACGTGCGAAGCCGGGTAGAAGGCAAAGCGCGGCGAAGGACCAGCGGGACGCCCCCCCCCCCCCCCCTATATAATAAAATAACAATCAGGAATATATTTAAGGGAATATATTTTCAAAATAACTATCAGGGGGTAATTAGTGATCGATACTGATGCCGAAAATGCAATCAGTAAAATTTTTGTCTGTCTGTATGTTCGTTATAACGTTAATATTAAACTACTGGACGGATTTTAACGAAACTTGGTACGATTATTCTTCATACTTCTGGGCAGGTTATAGTACACTTTTCATCACGCTACAATGAATAGGAGCAGAGCAGTGACGGGAAGTGTTGGGAAAACGGGAGAAATTTTTATCTGCATGTTTGATCGCGCTTCACGCGAGAACTACTGCATGGAATTGAATGCGGTTTTCACCAATGTATTGCTAGAGGTCTAACTTAGGCACTAGGTATAGGTATAGATAAGTATTTTGTAGAAGTCCGTTATTTTTGAATCCCAATATCCATGCGTGCGACGCCGCCGGCACAGCTAGTGCATAATAATATTGCACACGTGCGAAGCCGGGGTGGGTTGGTAGTTTAAAAATAAAATAAAAAAAGCCCCTTGACATTACCTGGTGAACACGCCAGGTCCTTTCAGCAACAGTTCACCCTGGTACTTGTTGTCCTCGCTCTGCTTGTGGACCGTCACCGTGGGGGGATCCCACTCGGGCACCGCTTCGGACCCCTCCCGAGAGGCCAGCCCGAGCAGTTCTAGTGATATCTGGTAGTGGAAAAAGACATAAATCGTCATAAGGGGCAGCGCCGACGACAGACTATCCGTAAGGCATTTTTTTGCAATTATATGCAGTAGCGCACACGACGCGCAAAAATCTGTCGCGGATATTTCACAGACTCTACGCACACGACGCACATCTTCGATCATTCTGTCGGCAGACCTAGACGCTCTTTTTAAATGCCTCAGACGCAGAGTCTATCGCACAAAAAGCGTGCTGTCTGCGCTGCCCCTAACTAATAATCATCATCACAGGTACAAATACCAACTAAGTACTGCGGTCGGGATGTAAGGGAGCGGCCTATCATCTTTTCGCTCAAGCCAACCTCACCTGCCCGTGGTGCATCCTGCCGAATAACAAACGAGGCGCTGGCAACCGACTGGTGGCGGTATAACCAGCATAATGGACAGCGCAGCTTAATACCACAGACCGATGACGGGCAGCAACGTCACCGGAGCGAGAAACTACATCCTGCGATCGCCAACCCGCCTGCCCAGCGTGGCGATTATGGGTATATCCCTCCAGATGTTTGCTTTGTGGCGAACAACCGGAGAGGCCTCCAGCATTGGACTGTGATAGGCTGATGATGATGATGACTGCGGTCGTGCCTGCACAGGGGTGGTGACTGAGGCAAATGCCCCTACGACAATTGTCGTTGGGGGAGGCCTATGTCCGGCAGTGGACGTTTGCAGGCTGATGATGATGATGAGATAGGTCACTTTGACATTAATATAATTTTTTTTCCCTTTAATATGTGACTAATATTTGACATTTTGGTACCTTAACATAACATTTTTAAATAACAACTTTATTTATAAATACATAATAGGCTATTATGGCTAAAAATTGTAATTAGTCAGTCTTTTGGCTTATTCAAAAATAAAAGACACGTATTTTTTCTTTTTGCATTCGAATAAACAATAGCAAAGATACAAAGCATGAAAAGTTAGGAGTGGGAGTCTTTGACGTCACTCGCTCCCGTAAAAATGCCTAACCGAGTGACGTCACGCGTAATTACAACGGGCTATAACTTTGTCATTTTAGTCTAATATACAATAAAAAAATACATGTCTTTTATTTTTGAATAAGCAAAAAGACTGACTAATTATAATTTTTAGCCATAATAGCCTATTGAGCGGGGGGTGCCTACGCACCCCACAGTGACTTCTAACCTGTGTGTCAGGGACTGGCGACTCGACGGTGACCAACGGCACGAGCTCGTTGCTACCCTCCGCAGCGGTTGCCAGCTGTGCAGCAATGCCAGGCAGAGGGGTGCCCACGCACCCCACCGTGCGGCCCTCGGGCTGGTAGGGGTTGCTCAGGGCCATGCCCGCTTCGGACATGCCGTAGCGTTCTAAGAGACGGTGTCCGGATATCTGAAAGTAAAATTTGTTGATAAGAGATTGAAGGTTGAAGAGAGAGATATTATATACATATTCTTTTGCAAAAACAATGGGGTCACTGACCTCCTCCCATTTCTTGAACAGCGTATCCGGCAAGGGCGCCGACCCCGCGCACATGAGGCGCATGCGCGCGAGCGTGTTGCGAACATACTCGGCGGCGCGCGCGTCGAACATTCGCGCGTGGTCGGCGGCGAGGCGCGCGTACATGGCCGGTACACCATGGAAGACCGTCACCTTGGCTTCCTCCCGCTCGCCCATGCCGAGGAGACGGGACCAGACGGAGTGCGATATGAATTGGGGGAGCATGCGGATTCTGGAAACAGATATACATCATCATCATCAGTCCACTGCTGGATATAGGTCTCTCCCAAGATATACATATAATGTGTCTATATATTTTTGTGAAATTTTAAGTACCGATAGATTATAATCTATCTAGCCAGATTGTAAACTGTCGAAAGATTTCGTTTCGCAATCGGTTAGTTAGTGTATACTCATATACGGGCTAGCATGGCGGTGGGGGTATTCTGATTTTGTTACGTAACCATCATAACTATTATACAGGCTAGCATGGCGGTGGCGACTGTCATTGATTTGGAGAATTTTCCGTTGCCGGAGCGACTTGGACTTCTTTTTCACTTCCCATCGAGAGGCCACTAGGGCTCACGAGGCTGTGCTCCAAAAAATAGCGTAGACTTTCGCAATTGTAGCCCCACGTTGGGCGCCAATGGTAAAAAATCATTTTAAACTGTAGGGAATCGTTACAGGAGCATGTCCAAGCTGTAGCATTACGCTGCATGTAACGCCACTATTTGGACAAATGGCACGTTGGGCGCCAATATTAAAAAAATATTTTTAAAGAAAAAAAGGAAATCAGGCCTACGTCCAAGCCGCTACTGTGCGTCCCGCAGCACACTACGTGGCCTCACCTGGCGCCGGCAGCGAGCGAGGCGTTGAGCGAGTTGAGCTGCCCGTGTATATGATGCAGCGGCAGCGCGTGCAGGACCACGTCCGAGCCGCTGTAGTGCCACGCCGCGTGTAACGCAGCTATTTGGGTCGCCAGCATGCTGTGTGTCCACACCACGCCTTTGGGCTTGCTTGTTGTGCCTGAAACAATTAGTAATAAAAAAATAAATAACCCAAGACATGCCACGCTGGGCCACACAGCGCCACCTAGCCCCAAACTAAGCCGAAGCTTGTACTATGGGTACTAGACAACTGATAAACTTACTAAGATACATTTTTTTTGTAAATAAATACATATTATACATAGAAAACACCCAGACTAATACAGACATGTTCATGCACACAAATGCTTGTACTGTGCGGGGATCGAACCCACAACCTTTGGCTCAGAAGGCAGAGGGCACTATCAAATGAGCCACCGAGCCTGTCAAACAACATAACATTAAGAGAGGCAGGCATAGCGAATCTTCGCTCGACTTGAGCCGCCCGTCCGGGGAAGGACATCCACCCTATAGAACACCGCAGTTAAATGACTCCAGGTCGTGTTCCGCCCGTGATAAGGGTTTCAAATTTCGCGCCTTATTTTTAAAAACCAGCGGAAGCCATATTGTTTTGCGGTTATTATGACGTCAGTTGGCTATGTAAGAAACATTACGTTCTTTACCATAAGAATAAAAGTACACGGAAAATGCTCATGCACAATCCACAATGAGGTAAAAATTTAAGAGAGGGCATAGCGAATCTTCGCTCGAATTGAGCTGCCCGTCCGGGTAAGGACCTCCACCCTATAGAATACTGCAGGCAAATGACCTCCGGGTCGTGTTTCTGTCGGTGAGTAGGGTTTCCGGAGCTCGTGGGGGGTTAGGGTTGGGCCGGCATGGCGGTGGCACTTGCCCGTTGTCACAGCGACTTGGGTTTCCCTTTCGCTTTCCATCAGGCGTAGGGAAGCCATTATGTCGAGCTACTATAAAAAAAAAGGTTCTCAACTCACCGCTAGTATAGATGAGCATAGCGTCGTGCTTGCCGTACCACGTGTTGGCTTTGCCCACGTCTGTCAGCGTGTCCTGCGCCTTGGGTTTGAGGAAGGCACTGTTGGGCTGGTACAGCTGTGCTGTGATCTCCTTATCCTTGAATGAAATGAACATTATAATGCACTAGTGTGTTTACAAACACATGTACTCACTATCTTTGAGAATAGCGAATCTTAAAACTAAATAATAAAATAAAAGATCTTGAGATCTTTTATCTTACTATCGTTGACAGTTGTTTAACGTTACGGTGACACTGACAGCTGTCATCGAGTTCCCGCCGATTATTAATTTTCCGGTCTCTCTGGTTGAATGTGTGTAATTGAATTGCGTAAATAAATACTTTCAGATTATGAATTAATTTAATGCGATCTATGTAACCTTGCCAGTGATGAGCAGCGGTTTGGAGAGGTCCAGCGTGATGGGGCGCAGCAGCTTGTCGTAATCCTGCGTGCTGACCACGACGCTGGCGCCACTGTCCGTCAGGAAGTACTTGAGCATGTCCGGGGGGTGCAGCGGGGTGAGGGGGACGGCTGGAACAATCAAGTTATGAGAGAGGTAGGGCATAGCGACGCTTCATAGAACACCGCAGCTAAATGACCTCCGTAGAGTAATGTTTACGATGAGTACGGTTTCCGGATCTCGTGGGGCAATATTCTTGATTATTTCTTGAAGTAGTTCTTTACGTTTTTTTTAAATCACTACGATGGCAAACAGGCGTCCGGCCAGCGGTTGTGTTGATGTTAAGCGACTACCAGGGTAATGCCGTTTTCTTTCTGTCACCTCTTAGAAAAAAAATGTGCTGGCACTGCCACTACGCGCGTTGAAGACCATTTAAAAATCTTACCAATGTTCCCGGACATCCAAATGGCCCACTGTACGATGACGTGTGATGCGTCATTGCTGCACATATAAGCAATGGTCCTGTCTGACTCGCCAACTGCAAATTAAGATATTAAGGAGCAGTAGTTTATGGTTTTAATTTATAAGATTTTACATGTGTATGCATGGACAAAATGGTGAACTCCCATAGATTTTGTAAAGCATTCGGGGTAATTCATAAATAAATAAATAGCAGGCACACATTGCTCAGATCCCAAAGTAAGTAGCTTAAGCACTTGTGTTATGGGTATCAGAACAACAACGTACCACAAATATATATCTACTTGAATACACATATAAATAAATACTCAAACACAGAATAAAGAACAAATGTTCATCACACAAATGGTTGTCCCGGGTGGGAATCAAACTCACTACTTTTGGTTCAGATGGCAAGGGTCATTCATCAGGTCAGCAAATATTCACATACCGACTGCTGAGAAATGTGGCGGTGAGTTTTTTATTTGTTTTTATTTATTATTTTTTATAAAAAGAGTGTTCAGGATGACCTCACTTCACCTGATGGTAAGCAGTCGTGAGGTCCAAATGTTAGGTCGACAGGCAAATAAGGGCATACCCACCGCGCCTGTCGCTCTTACCCTGAAGGCCCACTGAGATGACGTTTTCTTTCTGTCACCTCTTAAAAAAAAATGTGCTGGCACTGCCACTTACCAAGTTGAGCCGCAATTTCCTTGCTAAGCGCCGTGGCTGCCTGGTGCAGCCCGGCGTATGTGTATATACCCACTTCATCTTGTAAAGCCACTCGCGAAGGGAAGAGCAGTGCGCGTCGGAACACTGGTACTGCACCACCTGGCAAACGATGAATGGATGTTGATTGTACTCATATTGGGATGTAAGGGAGCGTCCTATCATCTTATCGCTCCAAGCCAACCTCACCTGCCCGTGGTGCATCCTAACGTATAACAAACGAGGCGCCGACTGCTGGCGGTATAACCATCGCAATTGAAGGCGTAGCTAAATACCACAGGCCGAGTGAGAAGCTACGCCCTGCGATCGCTAACCCGCCTACCCAGCGTGGCCATTATGGGTATATCTTCCAGGTTGCCCTAAGTGGCGAACAACTGGAGAGGCCTATGTCCAGCAGTGGACTGCAATAGGCTGCTGATGATGATGAAGATCTGATGTGAGTCTCGTTTGCCCCCTTACTACTCGTGCTAAGAAGTGCCTAGAGGTGAGAGCCTACCCCTCCGCCAACAGTGTGGTGATGATGACGACGTTTGGCTATTATCGTAGTCATTGAAAAACACAGACAGGGGCAGGAGCAGGACTCATATTGACAGAATTATATGGATATAGTTTGGGTATCATCAGCCTGCAAACATAAGGGCTTATTATTATTGAGGCGAATGAAAAATTAAGAGGGTTAAAACATAAGCCTCTTCGAATGACAATAATTGTCATTAGTGGGGATTTGCTCTAGTCTTTTTTTTGTTAGTCATGCACATAGCTAACCCTTTAATTCCTTCACAGCCTTTTTGAAGGACCCCATACTGTACTCTAGGGGGAGACCCTCGACGGGGAGCATATTCCAAAGGCTGAGTGTACGCGGTAAGAAGTTTCAGTTGAAATGTATCATGCGGTTGCGTCTGGATGGTTATCCAGGCTCTAGGGTTTGAGACTGAATCCCCTGTCGATGGTGAGTGGTGCAGTGATAAAATGTCGCCATAGGCATCATCCCTAACAACACTTAAAGTCACCATAAAGGTGGTGAATAAGATACAAGCGGGTTGGTCACCGCAGTAGGTTTTATTTGTACCTTGGTAAATGCTGCTGCTTGTTTCCTGATATTTTAGTTACATGCAAAATTTAGGGGTAAAGTAAAGAGTATCATTCACACTTGGAATAGGAATACCCCACTCATGCCGGAGGTGGTGGGTGTTCTGTGTGGATCAGACAGTACATTGGTTAATACATTAAAGATATTCCATAGTAGGTATGGTTGATTATTCAAAAATCAATCTAGTAGATAAAATTTTATTTATGCATGCCAATAGCACCTTACGTAGGTATGTATTATACAATATGATAATACTGTTGATTTCTTATCACCCAAAAGACTGACAAGTGATTAGATAGATAGATAGATAGATATTCTTTATTGCACAAAATACACAATTAGTACAGAAAAGGTGATACAGACATCTTTATTAGAGATTAGATCAGTTAGATTTTTATTACATAAATTTGAGATAAAGAAGTTATGTGATATGATAATTAAATCATGCTTTAACATTAAAGAAATATGGTAATTCAAAAAGTTTCATTTTTAAAACTTTATAATGTTTAGAAATTCAAATATCTATGTTTTAAAAATTCTGTAAAGTATTTTTTTAGGTTGATATTAGATATATTTAATGTGTTATGTGTAATGTTCATATGCCTTATTATCGAAAACCAGTAAGAAATATCATTTCAGTTGTCAGGTAAAAGCAGGTATAAACAAAAAAGGAATTAAGTACTGAACAATATTTTCCGGAAATTTTCAATGTTATGGCGGGTCGCAATACACATTAAAATTAAATAAAAAAATATTAAATAAATTTCAAAGGCCTATTTAGGCAATATATGATGAATTTGTGAATATTTATGTAAGGTTATGTGCCAATGTCGCTGGTGCTCTACCGACGCTTACCAGCCTCCGTGTCTTGGTTGAAAGAGTTCAGCAGTGCCGTGTTCACATCATCCTTGACTGCCGCGAAGTTGACGCTCCTAAATCTTCTGCAAATTCCAATGTCCTTGCGAAGAAGCCGGTTGACTAAACGCACAGAGCGAAAAGACACTTCCATAATAATAGGAATTTATTTCGAGCTTTCTATGTTATTAGATAAGTTCTACGCTAATAAAGTAAAGAAGATAGCGTCTTGTTTGCGAAAAAATAGGTAGACTCTTGAGTGATAAGAAAAAACGATAAAAGTTTATTTTCGTCGATCGACAGCTGATTATACGTTTTATTTCAACGTTCTGTGCTGAGTTGTTTGACGTTGTGTCAATCTGAACGCAGGTTTAGTTCAACAATTTGTTTTTAAATTACCTACCTAAATATAGAAATTTCAAACGTAAATTTTAATATTCCTTTCTAAATAGACTGCGGTTTTTAATAATTCAATCGGATTTTAAAATCTGTTTAAAACACAGCAAACGGGAAAATAACAGACATCACTATTTGATCGCTGTGTCAATCAAAGTAATGTCACAATTCGAGGAAAATTTACCCAATGTTTTGTTTGTGTACTTTCCATGATTTTTCCGAAATAATGATATAAAATTAAAATTAGCGACGATGGTTGTAAACGCCCCCGATTCGCCGACACAGGCCGAAGTGATATTCGTGATTGAAGCGACTTCTACTAATGGAGCTTACATCAACGAACTGAAAACAAATTACATTGTACCCACACTTGAGTACGTATACCTTTTATTATAATCTATATCCAAGGGACCATATCCCAAAACCACATTGATAAACCTTAACATATCGTCAACGATTCGAGGTTTCTTATTCCTTTGTTCGGCAATTACCATGTGGTCTACCATTACCTACTACTCAAAAGATAGGTTTTGTTTACAATATAATTCAGTTTACTGCCCAGCGTGGCGATTATGAGTGAAGCCTCCAGGTTTTTGACCAAAGTGGCGAACAACTGGGGAGGCCTTTGTCTGGCAGTGGAATGCAATAGGCAGATGATGATGATACTGGCTCATTAAGTAAAATGAAGTGCAAAACTGGTCCCAGTTCATCTCTTGTCATGGCATGGGATACCATGGCACTTGGTTTGTTTGTCTAGAGTACTTTGTAACAGCCTAAGATAACTCCTATAGTCCAGCAGCCTAGGAGTCAGTCAGGCAGCATAGGAATCAATTAGACAGCATAGCAGAAGATAGAAGTCAGCCAGGCATCTTAAGAGTCAGTCAGGCAACTTAGGAGTCAGTTAGATTGCCTAAGAGTCAGTCAGGCATTTTAAGAATCAGTCAGACAACCTAGGTGTCAATTAGGTAGCCTAGGATTGAGTCAGGTATCTTACCAGTCAGTCAGGCGTACTAGGAGTCAGTTAGGCATCCTAAGAATCAGTTGGGCTTTCAAAACTGCACCCCTGAAAAATGTGGTCTGGTCATTTCTGCGCCCCTCCAGGCTCTGCGCCTTGTGCCTGGGCACCACCCTAGTTACGGCACTATCTAGGAGTCAGTCAGTAACCTAGAACTTAGTCAGACATCCATACACCCACATAAGTTTTAGCGTACACCCTTATATGTATTACTAGCTGTGCTCGCGACTTCGTCCGCGTGGAATAGTTATTCTTTCCCCCGTTTTTTACATTTTCCATTATTTCTTCGCTCCTAATAGTTGCAGCGTGATGTTATATAGCCTAAAGCCTTCCTCGATAAATGGTATATTCAACACAAAAAGAATTTTTCAATTCGGACCAGTAGTTCCTGAGATTAGCGCGTTCAAACAAACAAACAAACAAACTCTTCAGCTTTATAATATTAGTTAAGATATTATTATCTCTATTTGTATAATTTTAGATACTTCCATGGTGGAGCTCTAGAAGAAGGTGTTGGCAGTGGGTCAGTTTACGCCATTGTCGCTTACAAAGCGGCGGACTGCCACCCCGGTCTGCCCGTCTCCACATACGGACCCTTCACATGTCCACAGAGCGTTTTGGAGACTGTTGACAAGATACAGTAAGTATACATAACATGGTAGAGTACTATCTGTCGTATTCAAAAACGTTACTATGCACCGCGTACACACTGGCACCCAAGAATTGATAGGATTTTGAGCACTGTATGTATCCCACAGTGCCTAAAGACGAAAGGCTTCGATCAGTGCGTTCGGTAGAACGTTTCGGCTCCGTATGTCATAACCTACCGGTTACGGTGGACACACATGGTACGGCTAGTCCACAAGTTGAGGGTAGTTCAGCGAGCATAATATAAAACCTACTGCTGTCACCATCTTGCAAGGTATTCCCTGCTTCCCCTGTCCGATGGTGATTAAGGCAAATCCTGCTAAAATGACAAGATTGTTGGAGGAGGACTATGTCCAGCAGAGGACGTCTTGAGGTTGGTATCGATGATGATGATGATAAAAGCCATTTACTTGTTCCAGGTACGTCGGCGGCCATTGCGAAAGCAGAGCGTGTGTGACTGAGGCGCTGACGGCAGCGCTGGCGTGCTTCGATGACCTGGGCAGGACGGACGTGCCTCTACATGTGCTGCTGCTGTGCTGCTCCCCTCCGTACTCCGCGTATGCGGGAGGGTTGGTGCCACCAGGTCAGAGCCATGAATGATTTCGAAGAATAAGGCAAAGCAGTTATGAAGTTCAATCAGAATTGAGACATAATAATAGGGATGTTTTGGGGGTCAAAATAATTACATCATATTTAAGTAGTCCGTATTTTAGATTATAAAAAGGTATTGGACAAGTATTTTTCCTTAAAAAAAAATAGGAAAGATACAAGGCATAAAAAGTTAAGAGTGGGAATCTTTGACGTCACTCCGTCCCGTAAAAATGCCGCTCCGCGTGACGTCACGCGTCATTTCAATGGGTTATAACTTTGTAATTTTTAGTCTAATTAACAAAAAAAAACGTGTCTTTTATATTTGAATAAGCTAAAAGACTGACTAATTACATTATTTACGGCAACAAGCCTATTATTATTTATTGGCTTTTGCTCAGAGCTTTGCCTGCGTTAATGTGGTTTTATAACAGAAGTGCATGAACATGCTTCAATCCTGATCCTTATCCCAATCCCATCGCCGATCTATATTCCGAGCACAATAACGATCGCGATCTCTAACCCGCAACTTGTCAGGATTCCCGTCCCGTCCCCAGCCCATACATTGTCCCATACCCTATTCCATACTTTATCCCGATTCCTATTCCCGCCATGATCCCTCTCCTAATCCCTTTCATTATCTCCTTAAACGTTTCTTACGTTTACTTTTTTCTTTTTTAGGGTTCCGTAGCCAAAATGGCAAAAACGGGACCCTTATAGATTCGTCATGTCTGTCTGTCTGTCTGTCCGTCCATATGTCACAGCCAGTTTATTCCAAAACAATAAGAGCTACATTATAAAAATTTGGTACGTAGATGTATTCTGTTAACCGCATTAAGATTTTAAAGTAAAATCAGAAAAAAAATCCAAAATTTTTGGGGTTCCCCATACATGGAACTGAAACTCAAAATTTTTTTTTCATCAAACCCATACGTGTGGGGTATCTATGGATAGGTATTTGAAAATGATGTTGATGTTTCTAACATCATTTTTTTCTCAGATGAATAGTTTGCGCGAGAGACTCTTCCAAAGTGGTAAAATGTGTGTCCCCACCCCCGTAACTTCTAAAATATGGGCACTATAAAACTGAAAAAAATATAATATGATGTGTATTACTATGTAAACTACTAACGAAATTAGTTTTAATGAAATCTAGACAGTAGTTTTTTTTTAAACATTATAAATCAAATTACCTAATTTTTTTCATTCAATCAGTGGTACGGAACCCTACGTGCGCGAGTCCGACTCGCACTTGGCCGGTTTTTTATAGTAGCTCGACATAATGGCTTCCCTACGCCTGATGGAAAGCCATTGTAGTATTCTTGATTTCCAGCATATGCGATAGGCTGATGATGATGCGTTGTCTGGCAGGAGCGCCGGGCACCGTGGAGCAGGCGGCGCGGCTGCTGGCCGAGCGCGGCGTGCACGTGTCCGTGGCGGCCGCCCGCCGCGTGCCCGCGCTGCACGCGCTGTACGAGCACGCGGGCGGCGAGCTGCACCAAGCCACGCAGAGGAACTACGCCAAGGTACCAACGCCGCGCCGCATACCTTGTAAGCCGCAGACGCGCCAGGTTCCGCGGGACGGTATCCTGAAGGAGTAAAAGCCAGGGCTTGGAATACCGGTAAAAATATGGTAACGTTACTTTTGCCTCGCCGAGGTATCGATACTTTTTTAAGTAGCGATACCTAAAGTAGCGGTAATTTTTAACGTTATAAATTACCGCTACCTTCATGTTGGTATCGGTAAAAGTATCGGTAAACGTTTAAACGTTACTTACTTAATTTTGGACTAAATTCATTCTCTGTCTCTATCGCTCCCACCCAACATGGTCTCATGCGTCTCGTGTCGCGAAGTTGCCGCTCTGCTATAGGTAACCGTGCGGAGCGGCAACGCAGCAAAGTAGCGTAATAAGTATCGTTACTTTTACCGGTAACTAAAGCAGGTATCGATACTTTTAACGTTATATTGCAGTATCGATACCTGAAACTTAACGTTAAGTTTGCGTTCCGGTAAAAATTACCGTTATAATTTACCGTTAAAATTTAGTATCGCTACCGACTTACCGGTAATTATTTTACCGGTAAAAAAGTAACTTTATAAATTAACGTTACTTACCGCTATTATAATGTTAAATTGGTAATGTTACCAAGCCCTGGGAGTACTGCTCTCATCTCTGGGACGGTTCTGCTAAGACATTGCCAGTCTTAGTGTTCTCTATCGTCTTTACAATGGGGAATGCTCCGAAGAGTTATTCCAACTCGTTCCTCCGTCTCCTTTCCACTCCCGAACAACACGTGCTGGACAGCGTTGTCATCCGCATACCATACAGACAATAGTGGCGCGCACCAAGAGGTTCAGTTCCTCGTTCCTGCCCCGTGCCATTAAGTCATGGAATGCCCTTCCAGCTCATGTATTTCCTTCCTCTTACAATCCTGGGTTCTTTAGGCGGGGCGTGAAACGGCATCTCAGTGGGCCTTCAGGGTAAGGGCGACAGGCGCGGTGGGTATGCCCTATTGTGCCTGTCGACCTTACATTTGGACCTCACGGCCGCTTACCATCAGGTGGAGTGAGATCATCCTGAATGCTCTTTTTATGAAAAAAAAAAAAGCCGCAGACGCGCCAGGTTCCGTGGGACGGTATCCTGAAGGAGTAAAAGCACCAGGGAAGTAGAAAAGCCCGGAGATGAAGCCCCGGCAAAGATCAGAAGGATCGGGGCCCGCACGTGAGGCTTCCTTGCAGACCTCGCATGACTTGTTGCCAAGGTACCTGCGACGAGGTCCGCCTTATTCCACTAACCGCCATTGACAATCCCCGTCAACGGGAATTAGTGAACTTTTTGTTCAATAATCCCCGTCAACGCCAATTTGGAGCTATCCCCATTACTGTAAAAATAAAATAATACATTATTTTATTTTTACAGTAATGGGGATTTATGAACTAAAAAGTTCTTTATAGCTCCAAATTTGCGTTAGTTGCTTTCTATTCACGCCTATGTACAGCAGTGGACTGACACGGGCTGATGATGATGACGCGGGCGGCGAACTGCACCAGGCCACGCAAAGGAACTACGCCAAGGTATCTGTGACGAGGTCCATCTATGTGGTGACAGGAAACAATATTTTTTTTTTATATAGTAGCTCGACATAATGGCTTCCCTTCGCCTGATGGCAAGCGAAAGAGGAGCCCTAGTCGCTGTGACAACTGGCAAGTAACTGGTTAGTCCTGTCAGTTGCCACTGCCCTGCCGGCCCAACTCTAACCCCCCACGAGCTCCGGAAACCCTGCTCACCAGCAGAAGTTTGCCCTAGATGGCGAACAACTGGAGAGGCCTATGTCCAGCAGTGGACTGCAATAGGCTGATGATGATGATGATTGAGGGTTGAAGCCTGAGGGTCATCCCTTGCCTATATTTATGTTACCTACCTTCCGTGCGTTCCCTGACCGGCTCGCGTCCCGCAGGACCCGCGTCACCTGGTGCTGCTGCGCGGGTACAGCCTCAAGGAGCGCCCGCCCAGCCCCGCGCCGCCGCCCGTGCCCGACCTGCAGGGAGACGTCTACGCGTAAGTCTCGCGTTTGTTATTGCCTGATTTTTTTTTTTTTTTTTTATAGCGGCTCGACATAATGGAAAGTGAGAGAGAAGCCCAAGTTGCTGTGACAACGGGCAAGTAACTGTTTAGTTACCTGTCAGTTGCCACCGCCATGTCGGCCCAACCCCAACCCCCCACGAGCTCCGGAAACCCTACTCACCGACAGGAACATGACGCGGAGGTCATTTGGCTGCGGTATTCTATAGGGTGGAGGTCCTTCCCCGGACGGGCAGCTCAATTCGAGCGAAGATTCGCCATGCCCTACCTCTCTTAAATTATTAGTCTTGAACCTAGGATTCAAGGGCCCCATACACGACACGATTCATCAGTACGAGCCGTTGTCGGAAGTTCAAAAAAAAAACAATAGGGAATATGCATGAAAAATAGTTTCAGGTATTTACTAATTTATCGTAAAATAGATCAAAATCTACTACGAACAGTGAAAACAAAATCAAAATTGGTTGAAAAATGGGCGAGATACAGTCGTTGAAAGCAAATATATCCGTCTCTCTCTCGCGAAACAGATTTTTCTATGGAGTTAGTACGGCGCTCACGGTATGTGACGTCATCCGCCGCGTCGGATCTCTCTGTCTAAGCAATAACTTTAACGCTTTATAACTCGCTTAATAGAAAA
Organism: Conogethes punctiferalis; assembly: GCA_031163375.1. NCBI lineage: Eukaryota > Metazoa > Arthropoda > Insecta > Lepidoptera > Crambidae > Conogethes > Conogethes punctiferalis. Next base: position 4,229,871 of record CM062099.1, read on the forward strand.
GATAGTTTAAAAATTCTTCGATATTTATGTATCTGGAAGATAAAAGATCTCAATAAATCCATAAAAAAAGTCATGCATATTCCCTATTGGTTGGGCCAAGACTTTTTAAGGGAGCTTCGCCACTTTGGGCAAACACCTGGAGGATTTACACATGATCGCCACGCTGGGCAGGCGGGTTGGCGATCGCAGCGAACCGATTTGAAAAATTCTTGTTTCGTTTTAAAGGGTGTGAAGTTCCTAGTTCCGTCCCGTTGTCACCATACTGAAGTCTTCTTTTTGTAGAAAATGCTGTTATTAGAATGAAATGACGGGCTCGGTGGCTCATTTGGTAGTGACCTCTGCCCTCAGAGTCAAGGGTCGTGGGTTCGATTCCGCACAGTACAAACATTTGTGTTCATGAACAAGTCTGTTTGTATTGGTCTGGGTGTTTTCTATGTATAATATGTATTTATTTACAAAAAAAATGTATCTAAGTAAGTTTATCAGTTGTCTAGTACCCATAGTACAAGCTTCGGCTTAGTTTGGGGCTAGGTGGCGCTGTGTGGCCCAGCGTGGCATGTCTTGGGTTCATCATCATCATCACCAGCCTATTGCAGTCCACTGCTGGACATAGGCCTCTCCAGTTGTTCGCCAGTTAGGGCAAACATCTGGAGGAAATACCCATAATCGCCACGCTGGGCAGGTGGGTTGGCGATCGCAGGACGTAGCTTCTTGCTCCGGTGACGCTGCTGCCCGTCATCGGTCTGTGATATTTAGCTACGCCTTCTATCGTGATGGTTATACCGCCACCAGTCGGTTTGCCAGAGCCTCGTTTGTTGTTCGGCAGGATGCACCACGGGCAGGCGAGGATGGCTTGGAGCGAAAAGGTGATAGGTCTCTCCCTTACATCCCATGTCTTGGGTTATTTATTTAAAAATGTGTCCTTGTTCCCAGTGGCGCGCGCGCCGGCGGCGCCGCCAGCGGCCCGCGACCGCCCGCGCCGCTGTTCCCGCGCGCCGCCACCGTGCGACCCAACTGGCCCGCGCCGCAGCGGCAGCCCATCTTCGGCAGCAACTCCGCCCTGCTCACGCAGCTGGCGCAGCCCTCCTACCCGCCGCCGCCGCCCGCGCAGGTACTACACCCGCCACCGGACGCCGCCCCTGCCCACTGGGCCGCGCCAAAAAGTGCTATGATGCCGTTTCATCATCATCATCAGCCCACATCAGTCCACTGCTGAAAATAGGCCTATCCCAATGTGATGCCGTTTGGTAGTAGTAAATAGGAGTACATTTTACAAGAAGACCTGTAATGCCCAATCAAGACTCTCGCGAGGCTCTCCACACGTGTCATGGCGAGGGGAGGCTTTTTAGGAGAAGAGTTTTAATTCAGTTGCCCGCTATGCTACGTCTCGCGTCCCAGAAACCGACACAAATTGGAGCGACGGCGAGGCGAGGCGACGCGAGGGGAACGAAGCGCACCGTCCTCACTCTCGCACTTGCGTTCCCTCGCGCAGCCTCGTGGAGACTCTTTTTTTTATGATAGAACGGGCAAACGGGCCTGAAAGTGATCACTTCAGCCCATAGACACCGCAACACCAGGGGAGTCACAGGTGCGTTGCCGGCCCTTAAGAAATCTATAGGCTCGCTTTCTGGATGGGACATAACAACCAAATCCAATACCTCACACATACTATAGGTTGTAGCAGTCGGTCGTGTGGCGATACCTTTCCCGCTCGAGCGCGCGTTCTGTCTCCTTCGCGCTGTTGTGTTTCTGAGTGACTCACATCATACCACTATATTTAATTATTTATTTAATCTTTATTGTAAGTAATTATATTACTAAGTAGGTATATAGTATGGATATATGTATGTATGTGTATATAGGCTGATAATGATATGTAAGTATATACAGGAAGACTTTTTAATCACTATCCAAATTTTTATATTATAATCTATGGCGAAAATCACTAAATACGTATTTTTTCTTTTAATACCGGTCAATACTAAAATATTGAGAAAATAGCATTCCAAGTTGTCTAAAAAAAGACGAAATAAATAGACACCGCGCGCCGCGGGCGCCGCCCACCGCCGGGCACGTCCGTCCCCGCTCCTTTCATTCATTCATAAAAAGCCGCCATTTGCAGAACAGCAAAACACATAGGTACTCGTACCTACATAAGTTGCAAATTTTCCCTTCATATTTTTACGGGCTTAGGACCGTCAGATTTCAAAAATGCCTACCTACCTAATTTTCACCTTATAACTTTGACGCAATCGCCTATCGACAATTGACGAACCGCCGAACACGTTCTCAGCGAAAACTGTCCAATTTAAACGCATTTATCAATGGGTATTTTATTGGGTGACCCAATAGGTGAATACAATATTTTTCAAAGTTGACTTTATGCTCTTGAAATTAAACTAAGACGGCAATAAGTAGGTAGTACATTGTTGCAATAACACGTATTTTAAAAAATTGAATCTACTATGTACAAATTAATTAAAATTAAAATCAACTTACACTAAAACTGATCAATAATTATTGGTAATTTAATAGGTAACTGTTCAAAATGCATACCATTTCTCTCCAAACAGTCTCGCACGTTTTTCCACATTGCCTTTTAATTTGTTAAGGACTAAAGTCTCACTTTTCACTTTATCAAATGCTCTAATAATCTGTTGTTTAAGGGCGTCCAGGCTCTGGATCCCATCCACATACACACGTCTTTTGATTTCCCCCCACAAAAAAGTCACACTTTTGGAAATGATACGGGTGCCAGCCAGCGGTGTTAAGCAGTTTCCATATGGCGTATTGGCTAACCTCAAAAAGCCTCGCCGCGTCTCGAGTACTTGCACGAGGGTTTCTTTGGAAAAAGTCGAAGATCTCTTTTTCGATTTCCACTGGCCCTTCTGCATGTGAAGGTGTAGTAAATTGGCCGTAATCTAACAGCTTTTGGTTGGCAGCTAAAATCGTTGCATGGTTCGGAACTTGACACACCCTGGTTGCGAAGGCGAGGAAGGCTATCCGCTTCATACAGTCTTTGAGCTCCGTTCAAACTCTCTCCACTTAACAAATGACACCGCACCATTTCATAAAACTCACGATTGGAAATGTTTGGAATACATCGCGACGGAGGGGTTTCTTTCTACTGCGACACGTGCGAACGAACACGGAAATGGCGCGCACTCGCTGCGCGGGGATGCGCGGGCGACTGCTCTTGACCTTTGCCATTTTGTTTTGGGTCGCTCGCTCGCTACCCTCCCGCCGCTCCGCCCCGCACCCCATCTCTACCCCGCGCGGGCGCGGGATATCTTTCATTGATGTTTATCGCTTTGCGTAGTAAATTTTTACGCTAGAAATGGTAACCATGCGATATTTATAATTGGTTCGGTACAATGAATTTGTTGTGAAAATATGACCTATATTTTTTATTGCAGAAATGGGCTCTATTAACGATACCTAATGCCCAGAAAAAATTTGGATAGTGATTAAAAATTCACCTTGTATATTATATAATAGTATGAGATAGATATGTATGTCTATTTATAGGAGCAAGCGCAATCGTCCGTGGGCCTCACTCGGCAGGACTTACTGAAAATCAGCGCCGTGGCTCCAGCGCGGGCCACGGCTATATGCTGAGTGAGGCCCTTTTACTCTGGACGTCGCAACAACGCCATGTCCGGTCTTTGGTTTTGTGTACTTTTTGATTGTTTTATTATTATTATTTTTTTTTTTTCTTTTGTGTATTTTATTTTCTATTATGTTTTGTCGATGTGTTGTTTGTTGTGATGTCCTTGTAATAAAAGTTTCTTATTTCTTATTTCTTACTACACCTTGTAACAGCTTCTAATTCCTCAGGGTCATCAGCGCATGGGCGGCATCCTCAGCCCTGGCCCGTCCACGTCGCCCGCGGCGCCGGCTCCCCCCCCTCAGCGCAGCTTCATCTGGACCGGCATGCTCGAGTGGATGGAGAAGGGCAAGGCGCCCGGTGACCAGCAGAAGACCACCAGGCATCTGCCGTGTCAGGTATGCTTTTAACTTTTATCACAGAAAAATTAAATTGATATGGCCCATGGATTCAACTTACCTGAATCCCCGCTGGTTTTTTTATCACGGTTTTCTACCGCATTAAAATCCGTTGTGTAGTTTTAAAGATATAAATATAAGGGACAGACAGACAAAGACGACTTTGTTTTATACTATGTAGTGATTAGTTTTATAATATACTAGCTGTGCTCGCGACTTCGTCCGCGTGGAATAGTTATTTTTTTCCCGTATTTTTTTACATTTTCCATTATTTCTTCGCTCCTAATAGTTCCTTCCTCGATAAATGGTCTATTCAATACAAAAAGAATTTTTCAATTCGGACCAGTAGTTCCTGAGATTAGCGCGTTCAAACAAACAAACAGACAAACTCTTCAGCTTTATAATATTAAATACAGCTTTATAATAATAAAGATAATAAATAAATAAATATCAGACAACATCACATACACTGCTCTAATCCCGAAGTAAGTATATAATAGCCCAAAACTACTGATTCCTCTCAATAAATGGCGTTACCGGTCAAATTAAATCTAAATATACAAGATGAATTTTTAATCACTATCCAATTTTTTTTCTGGGCATTAGGTATCGTTAATAGAGCCCATTTCTGCAAAAAAAAATATTATGTAAAATTTTTACAACAATTTCATTGCCCCGAACCAATTATAAATTTCACATGGTTACCATTTCGTAGTACTCGCGGTAATACCGTCTTACCTTTAATTTTTTATTCATTATGGGTTTGCGCTTGGCCACAATTCACCTGGTGTTAAGTGATATTGAAGCCTACGATGGAGCACGCTTACCCAGAAAATACCGATTCACTCTCGCCTTGAACACCTCAAGACTATATGTCTCCGGAAACAGGAGTCCGGCCAGGCTTACATCACTCGCTCGAAGCCTCGCGATAAGTACCTACCGCTCGGCGTACCGACGTCGATACGCATTACAGAGGGCCGCTCACGCCCGCCGCACCGTACGTTTTCCGCGCTTTTTCGCCGGAACGAGACGTAAATTTTATTGTGCAGTGGATTAGTTTTGTGGATGGGATTTGCTCTTGTTTTTATTACATGATTATTTACTAAAATGATTATTGACGCGTTTTAGGACATTTTCAAGGTTATCATTTAATAAACGAAAATTCAGAGAAGAATAAAATACTTACATACTCGTTTACATTTAGACAAGGAAGTAACACATTAAAACTCAAACATATTTGTTATAAAGAAACATTAATTTTCTTCTACACTTATATTATTTACTATAAAAAGGTAAAATTTGATTGTTTTTGTTTGTTTGCATTCTATTGAAGGCCTGTAAAGTTGAGCCTATTGGCATAAGGCTTTAAAACTTATTTCACTGTTTGGAAGCTAGGTACACTATCACCGGTGGACATAAGCTATATTATATTTACATCGCATGCGCTGCAAAAGCTATTGATAATAGAACAAAATAATGTACTACGCTATTGCAGAACATATACCTACCTTCTTATCTGCTAATCATATCGCGTGAATATGCCTATCTGTTATTTAACTATGTATATATGCGATATTTCTCGTGGCAATAATCTTAAATAAAAATAGTATTATAACATTCAACCCTAGCGCGTTTCGTGCAAAACGCACTCGTGCGTAACGCGCAAGGTGTGCAACACAATATTGACTCTTTGTTCGCGTACTTAAGGTTGATTTCTTCTCGCTGCCAAATGCAGACATTATTATTAAGAGCTTGTAGGCATTTATAGCGTAGGCATTTTCAAATTTGTAAGAAAGTGATGCATCTGTTACGTAGTAACTATTTATTAATCTGTGGTCCGGCAAGGAGTTCCATAGTTTGGCCGTTCGCACCAAGAAATCGATGATATTTATCGTTTTGCGTACTAAATATTTACGCCAGAAATGGTTACCATGCTAAATTTATAATGGATTCGGGACAATAACTTTATATTACTTCTACTTTTAGTATAAAGTTATTACTTGTTATAAGTTATTACTAAAAGTAGAAGTTTTGGCTTCTAGATGGCGCTGTGTGGCTGAACGTGGCTTGGATTATTTATAATTAGTTTCATATATCGTTTGTGCAGGTGTCGGCAGGCTCTAAGGAGGTCGAGCCGGAACTGAAGGTGGACACGTGGCCGAACAAGCTGCTCATGCAGCTGATGCCGAAGCAGCTGATCAGCAACATCGGCGGGCAGTACCTCAAGGACAGCAAGTCGGTGCTGTTCCACCTGCAGCCCAGCGAGGCCCTCGACGCGCTCACGAAGGTCATGGTTAATGGGTTTGTGAGTATCTGATGGGGAGTGGTACTTGCTTAGGCACCTCCCACCACTTAGGCGTGTTGGCAGCTGATCAGCAACATCCTCGAGTGTTCCACCTGCAGCCCAGCGAGGCCCTCGACGCGCTCACGAAGGTCATGGTTAATGGGTTTGTGAGTATCTGATGGGGAGTGGTACTTGCTTAGGCACCTCCCACCACTTAGGCGTGTTGGCAGCTGATCAGCAACATCGCGGCAGTACCTCAAGGACAGCAAGGTTTGTGAGTATCCACCAAGCAGGCAGCAAGCAGTTGGCACCAAGAGGTTTAGTTCCTCGTTCCTGCCCGCGCCATTAAGTCATGGAATGCCCTTTCAGCCATGTGTTTCCCTCCTCTTACAATCCTGGGTTCTTTGACGGGGCGTGAAATGGAATCTCAGTGGAACTTCCGGGTGACAGGCGCAATGGGTTTGTTCTATTGTGCCTGTCGATCTAACTTTTGGACCTCACGACCGCTTACCATCAAGTGGAGTGTGGTCATCCTGGACGCTCTTATCAGATGGGGGACTGGTCTGGTCCATTAGGCACCTCCCACCACTTAGCCGTGTTGGCAGCTGATCAGCAACATCCTCAAGTGTTCCACCTGCAGCCCAGCGAGGCCCTCGACGCGCTCACGAAGGTCATGGTTAGTGGATTTGTGAGTATCCTGCTGAATGGCAAACGAGGCTACCACAGACCGATGACGGGCAGCAGCGTCAACGGAGCGAGGAGCTTCGCCCTGCGATACCCAAGCCACCTGCTCAGAGAGGTATAGCGAATCTTCACAGCGGGACACACACATTTTGGAAGAGTCTCTCGCGTAAACTATTCAGTTTAGAAAAAAATGTTGTTAGAAACCTCAACATAATTTTCAAATACCTATCCATAGATACCACACACGTATAGGTTTGATGAAAAAAAAAAAATTGAGTTTCAGTTCTATGTATGGGGAACCCCAAAAATTTTGGATTTTTTTCTGATTTTATTTTCACATCTTAATGCGGTTAACAGAATACATCTACGTACCAAATTTCAATAATGTACTTCTTATAGTTTCGGAATAAACTGGCTGTGACATACGGACGGACAGACAGACAGACAGACATGACGAATCTATAAGGGTCCCGTTTTTGCCATTTTGGCTACGGAATGAAGGACCCTAAAAACTTGAATTTGGGTTGTACTTTTTTTTATATCTTGTATTTCGAATATACGTCGTACATATTATAGAGTTCGTTTAATACTTCTGTGGTGACGTTGCAGGCTGGCTGTGTACACTTCTCGCTGATGTCCTCGCCGCCGCAGTGCGACATCAAGGTGCTGATCCTGCTGTACACGCCCGACAAGAAGGCCTACCTCGGCTTCATACCCAACAACCAGGCCAGCTTCGTGGACAGGCTTAGAAAGGTAATACCTTGGCGCTGACTATACGTCTGAAGACACCTCATCCTCTGCTGACACGCCAGACAAGAAGGCCTACCTCGGCTTCATACCCAACAACCAGGCCAGCTTCGTGGACAGGCTTAGAAAGGTAATACCTTGGCGCTGACTATACGTCTGAAGACACCTCATCCTCTGCTGACACGCCAGACAAGAAGGCCTACCTCGGCTTCATACCCAACAACCAGGCCAGCTTCGTGGACAGGCTTAGAAAGGTAACGGACTTGACAGCAACCTTGGAAGTAGCTAAGCGTCTGGAGACACCTCAGTCTCTGTAGACACGCCTGACAAGAAGGCCTACCTCGGCTTCATACCCAACAATCAGGCCAGCTTCGTGGACAGGCTTAGAAAGGTAACAGACTTGACAGCAACCTTGGAGGATACTAAACGCTGGACACACCTCGGTCTCTCTTGACACGCTCGATAGGAGGCCTACCTCGGCTTCATACCCAACAACCAGGCCAGCTTCGTGGACAGGCTTAGAAAGGTAACAGACTTGACAGCAACCTTGGAGGATACTAACCGCTGGACATACCTCGGTCTCTCTTGACACGCTCGATAGGAGGCCCGGCTTCATACCCAACAACCAGGCCAGCTTCGTGGACAGGCTTAGAAAGGTAACGGACTTGACAGCAACCTTGGAAGTAGCTAAGCGTCTGGAACAATGTAAGAAAATTATTAAGCGATGTTAAATAAAGCAGATTTCCATTTGTTAACAGATGAATTGTAGACTCATTATGGCTAAAAATTGTGATTAGTCCGTCTTTTAGCTTATTCAAAAATAAAAGACACGTATTTTTCCTTTTTTCATTCAAATAAACAATAACAAAGATACAAGGCATCAAAAGTTAGGAGTGGGAGTCTGACGTCACTCGCTCCCGTAAAAATGCCTCACCGAGTGACGTCACGCTTAATTTCAACGGGCTATAACTTTGTAATTTTTAGTCTAATTTACAAATAAAAAAATACGTGTCTTTTATATTTGAATAAACTAAAAGACGGACTTATTACAATTTTTTAGCCATAATAGCCTATTGACCTGTACAGATTTATTATAAGTAAGTATAGAAGAAGAAGATTGAAGATATTAAAAAGAACCTTGTAACGTGTGTTGGCAGGTGATACAGCAGCAGAAGATAACGCAGATAATCAACAAGCAGTTGCCGCCGGGCGGCGCCAGCGGCTCGGGCGGCATGCAGGGCGCCATGCCCAGCGCCTCCATGCCGCGTGAGCATTAATATACCGACCTCCTTTTGGTCCCCGTGAACATAGTATTGAGGTCTCGTACAAGTCGCGGTCACCTGCTTTTGGTCCCTATTGAACAATGCATTGAAGTCTAGTACATGACGCGGTCACCTCCTTTTGGTCCCCGTGAACAAAGCATTGAGGTCTCGTACAAGTCGCGGTCACCTGCTTTTGGTCCCTATTGAACAATGCATTGAAGTCTACTACATGACGCGGTCACCTACTTTTGGTCCCCATGAGCAATGCATTGAAGTATAGTACATGACGCGGCTACCTGCCTTTGGTCCCTATACAACAATGCATTGAAGTCTAGTACATGACGCGGTCGCCTCCTTTTGGTCCCCATGAACAATACAGGTCTCGTACAAGTCAGGGAGCCGTGCCTAGCGTCGTTAGGCCGCGTGAGTGCCTCCCTCCCTTTGGTCCCCATGAACAATGCATTGAAGTCTAGTACATGACGCGGTCGCCTCTTTTTGGTCCCCATGAACAATACATGTCTCGTACAAGTCAGGGAGCCGTGCCTAGCGTCGTTAGGCCGCGTGAGTGCCTCGCTCCTCTTGGTACCTACAAAGAACGCATTAAAATCTAGTACATGACGCGGTCGCCTCCTTTTGGTATCCACGAACAATGCTTTTAGTTCTCGTAAATGTAGCGGTCATCTCCTTTTGGTCCCTACAAGGAATACCTTTTTTTACCTAGATTTACTGAGGTAGGGCTTAGCGAAAAAAGCGACTAGGGCTTCTCTTTCGCTTTCCATCAGGCGAAGGGAAGCCATTATGTCGAGCTACTATATAAAAAAAAAGATTTTAATTTTACCACATATGACTATAAACTTGAAATCCAAAGTCACCGTACCCATGCTATGTGAAATAGACTATAGTATCAATGTGTTGAACGCGCCGGCTTTAGATAACTGACCTGTATTGTGTTTGCAGCGTCGGGCGGGCAGGCGTCGGGCATGGCGGGCAGTGCGCTGGGCCTGCCGCCGCAGCCGCTGCCGCCGCAGCAGGCGCAGGGCTGCATGCAGCCGCACCAGCAGCACCCGCAGGTACACCACTCTCCTGCTAGTCACTGTTGGCAGCTGCGCAGCGTCGGGATTGGCGGGCAGTGTGCTGTTGTACCTGCATCACTCTACTGCAAATTACTTTACTGCAAGTTACTTTACTGCTAGTCACTGTACTGCAAGTCACTGTACTGCAATTCACTACACTGCAAGTCGCTGTACTGCAAGTCACTTTACTACAAGTCGCTGTACTGCAAGTCGCTGTACTACAAGTCACTGTACTGCAAGTCGCTGTACTGCAAGTCGCTGTACTGCAAGTCGCTGTACTACAAGTCACTGTACTGCAATTCACTACACTGCAAGTCGCTGTACTGCAAATCACTTTACTACAAGTCGCTGTACTGCAAGTCACTGTACTACAAGTCACTGTACGGCAAGTCACTGTACTGCAAGTCGCTGTACTACAAGTCACTGTACTGCAATTCACTACACTGCAAGTCGCTGTACTGCAAATCACTTTACTACAAGTCGCTGTACTGCAAGTCACTGTACTACAAGTCACTGTACGGCAAGTCACTGTACTGCAAGTCACTGTACTGCAATTCACTACACTGCAAGTCGCTGTACTGCAAGTCACTTTACTACAAGTCGCTGTACTGCAAGTCACTGTACTACAAGTCACTGTACGGCAAGTCACTGTACTGCAAGTCACTGTACTGCAATTCACTACACTGCAAGTCGCTGTACTGCAAGTCACTTTACTACAAGTCACTGTACTGCAAGTCACTGTACTGCAAGTCACTGTACTGCAAGTCACTGTACTGCAATTCACTACACTGCAAGTCGCTGTACTGCAAGTCACTTTACTACAAGTCGCTGTACTGCAAGTCACTGTACTGCAAGTCACTGTACTGCAAGTCACTGTACTGCAATTCACTACACTGCAAGTCGCTGTACTGCAAGTCACTTTACTACAAGTCGCTGTACTGCAAGTCACTGTACTGCAAGTCACTGTACTGCAAGTCACTGTACTGCAAGTCACTGTATTGCAAGTCACTGCACTACAAGTCACTCCACTGCAAGTCACTTTACTGCAAGTGACTGGGCTCCATTTATTGTGCAGCAAGTCACTGTTAGCATATTATAACTATACTGCTAGTCACTTCACTGCAAGTCACTGTACTACAAGCCATTGTACTGCAAGTCACTTTACTGCAAGTCACTGTACTGCAATTCACTGCACTACAAGTCACTGTACTCTATTCACTGTACAGCAAATCACTTTACTGCAAGTCTCTGTTCTGTAAGTTACTTCACTGCAAGTCGCTGTACTACAAGCCACTGTACTGCAAGTCACTTTACTGCAAGTGACTGGGCTCCATTTATTGTGCAGCAAGTCACTGTTAGCAAATAATGAAATAACTATACTGCTAGTCACTTCACTGCAAGTCACTGTACTACAAGCCATTGTACTGCAAGTTACTTCACTGCAAGTCACTTTACTGCAAGTCACTGTACTGCAATTCACTGCACTACAAGTCACTGTACTCTATTCACTGTACAGCAAGTCACTTTACTGCAAGTCACTGTACTGTAAGTTACTTCACTGCAAGTCACTGTACTGCAAGCCACTGTACTGCAAGTCACTTTACTGCAAGTCACTGTACTGCAAGTCACTGTACTGCAAGTCACTTTACTGCAAGTCACTTTACTGCAAGTCACTGTACTGCAAGTCACTTTACTGCAAGTCACTGTACTGCACTGCTTGTTCGCGCCTTATTTATTGTATGTAAAGTAAACTTCAAACTACAATTACAGGGCATGATGATCGGTGGCGGCATGGGCGGCCAGGTGCCCCAAATAGGGGGTAAGGGCCCCCGCCCCGTCACCCAAATGGACGGGCTCGAGGCCGCGCGCCGCGAGAACCTGGAGAAGATCCAGCAGCTGCAGCAGAACCTGGAGGCGGCCCATCAGCAGCAGTACAAGTCGCAGATGGACATCATGGCGCACCTGCAGGCCGCGCAGCAGACGGAGCAGCACTACAGGCAGCTGGAGGTGAGTAGACCTGAGCTGGTGAGTAGACCGGAGCTGGTGAGTAGACCTGAGCTGGTGAGTAGACCTGAGCTGGTGAGTAGACCTGGAGGCGGCCCATCAGCAGCAGTACAAGTCGCAGATGGACATCATGGCGCACCTGCAGGCCGCGCAGCAGACGGAGCAGCACTACAGGCAGCTGGAGGTGAGTAGACCTGAGCTGGTGAGTAGACCGGAGCTGGTGAGTAGACCTGAGCTGGTGAGTAGACCGGACTGGTGAGTAGACCTGAGCTGGTGAGTAGACCGGACTGGTGAGTAGACCTGAGCTGGTGAGTAGACCGGCCTGGTGAGTAGACCTGAGCTGGTGAGTAGACCGGACTGGTGAGTAGACCTGAGCTGGTGAGTAGACCGGAGCTGGTGAGTAGACCTGAGCTGGTGAGTAGACCGGAGCTGGTGAGTAGACCTGAGCTGGTGAGTAGACCGGACTGGTGAGTAGACCTGAGCTGGTGAGTAGACCGGACTGGTGAGTAGACCTGAGCTGGTGAGTAGACCGGACTGGTGAGTAGACCTGAGCTGGTGAGTAGACCGGAGCTGGTGAGTAGACCTGAGCTGGTGAGTAGACCGGACTGGTGAGTAGACCTGAGCTGGTGAATAGACCGGACTGGTGAGTAGACCTGAGCTGGCGTGTAGACCTGAGCTGACGAGTAGACCTGAGCTGGTGAGTAGACCTGAGCTGGTGAGTAGACCTGAGCTGGTGAGTAGACCTTAGCTGGCGTGTAGACCTGAGCTGACGAGTAGACCTGAGCTGGTGAGTAGACCTGGAGGCAGCCCAGCAGCAGTAAACAGAGGATCATTACAGGCAGCTGGAGGTGAGTAGACCTGAGCTGGTGACTAGACCTGGGCTGGTGAGTAGACCTGAGCTGGTGAGTAAACCGGAGCTGGTGAGTAGACCTGAGCTGGTGAGTAGACCTGGAGGCGGCCCATCAGCAGCAGTACAAGTCGCAGATGGACATCATGGCGCACCTGCAGGCCGCGCAGCAGACGGAGCAGCACTACAGGCAGCTGGAGGTGAGTAGACCTGAGCTGGTGAGTAGACCAGAGCTGGTGAGTAGACCTGAGCTGGTGAGTAGACCTGAGCTGGTGAGTAGACCTGAGCTGGTGAGTAGACCTGAGCTGGTGAGTAGACCTGAGCTGGTGAGTAGACCTGAGCTGGTGAGTAGACCGGACTGGTGAGTAGACCTGAGCTGGGCTGGTGAGTAGACCTGGAGGCGGCCCATCAGCAGCAGTTCAAGTCGCAGATGGACATCATGGCGCACCTGCAGGCCGCGCAGCAGACGGAGCAGCACTACAGGCAGCTGGAGGTGAGTAGACTGAGCTGGTGAGTAGACCTGAGCTGGTGAGTAGACCTGGAGGCGGCCCATCAGCAGCAGTACAAGTCGCAGATGGACATCATGGCGCACCTGCAGGCCGCGCAGCAGACGGAGCAGCACTACAGGCAGCTGGAGGTGAGTAGACCTGAGCTGGTGAGTAGACCTGAGCTGGTGAGTAGACCTGGAGGCGGCCCATCAGCAGCAGTACAAGTCGCAGATGGACATCATGGCGCACCTGCAGGCCGCGCAGCAGACGGAGCAGCACTACAGGCAGCTGGAGGTGAGTAGACCTGAGCTGGTGAGTAGACCTGAGCTGGTGAGTAGACCTGGAGGCGGCCCATCAGCAGCAGTACAAGTCGCAGATGGACATCATGGCGCACCTGCAGGCCGCGCAGCAGACGGAGCAGCACTACAGGCAGCTGGAGGTGAGTAGACCTGAGCTGGTGAGTAGACCTGAGCTGGTGAGTAGACCTGGAGGCGGCCCATCAGCAGCAGTACAAGTCGCAGATGGACATCATGGCGCACCTGCAGGCCGCGCAGCAGACGGAGCAGCACTACAGGCAGCTGGAGGTGAGTAGACCTGAGCTGGTGAGTAGACCTGAGCTGGTGAGTAGACCTGAGGCGGCCCATCAGCAGCAGTACAAGTCGCAGATGGACATCATGGCGCACCTGCAGGCCGCGCAGCAGACGGAGCAGCACTACAGGCAGCTGAGGTGAGTAGACCTGAGCTGGTGAGTAGACCTGAGCTGGTGAGTAGACCTGGAGGCGGCCCATCAGCAGCAGTACAAGTCGCAGATGGACATCATGGCGCACCTGCAGGCCGCGCAGCAGACGGAGCAGCACTACAGGCAGCTGAGGTGAGTAGACCTGAGCTGTGAGTAGACCTGAGCTGGTGAGAGACCTGGAGCGGCCCATCAGCAGCAGTACAAGTCGCAGATGGACATCATGGCGCACCTGCAGGCCGCGCAGCAGACGGAGCAGCACTACAGGCAGCTGGAGGTGAGTAGACCTGAGCTGGTGAGTAGACCTGAGCTGGTGAGTAGACCTGGAGGCGGCCCATCAGCAGCAGTACAAGTCGCAGATGGACATCATGGCGCACCTGCAGGCCGCGCAGCAGACGGAGCAGCACTACAGGCAGCTGGAGGTGAGTAGACCTGAGCTGGTGAGTAGACCTGAGCTGGCGAGTAGACCTGAGCTGGTGAGTAGACCGGAGCTGGTGAGTAGACCTGGAGGCGGCCCATCAGCAGCAGTTCAAGTCGCAGATGGACATCATGGCGCACCTGCAGGCCGCGCAGCAGACGGAGCAGCACTACAGGCAGCTGGAGGTGAGTAGACCTGAGCTGGTGAGTAGACCTGAGCTGGGGAGTAGACCTGGAGGCGGCCCATCAGCAGCAGTACAGTCGCAGATGGACATCATGGCGCACCTGCAGGCCGCGCAGCAGACGGAGCAGCACTACAGGCAGCTGGAGGTGAGTAGACCTGAGCTGGTGAGTAGACCTGAGCTGGTGAGTAGACCTGGAGGCGGCCCATCAGCAGCAGACAAGTCGCAGATGGACATCATGCGCACCTGCAGGCCGCGCAGCAGACGGAGCAGCACTACAGGCAGCGGAGGGAGTAGACCTGAGCTGGTGAGTAGACCTGAGCTGGTGAGTAGACCTGGAGGCGGCCCATCAGCAGCAGTACAAGTCGCAGATGGACATCATGGCGCACCTGCAGGCCGCGCAGCAGACGGAGCAGCACTACAGGCAGCTGGAGGTGAGTAGACCTGAGCTGGTGAGTAGACCTGAGCTGGTGAGTAGACCTGGAGGCGGCCCATCAGCAGCAGTACAAGTCGCAGATGACATCATGGCGCACCTGCAGGCCGCGCAGCAGACGGAGCAGCCTACAGGCAGCTGGAGGTGAGTAGACCTGAGCTGGTGAGTAGACCTGAGCTGGTGAGTAGACCTGAGCTGACGAGTAGACCTGAGCTGACGAGTAGACCTGAGCTGGTGAGTAGACCTGAGCTGGTGAGTAGACCTGGAGGCGGCCCATCAGCAGCAGTACAAGTCGCAGATGGACATCATGGCGCACCTGCAGGCCGCGCAGCAGACGGAGCAGCACTACAGGCAGCTGGAGGTGAGTAGACCTGAGCTGGTGAGTAGACCTGAGCTGGTGAGGTAGACCTGGAGGCGGCCCATCAGCAGCAGTACAAGTCGCAGATGGACATCATGGCGCACCTGCAGGCCGCGCAGCAGACGGAGCAGCACTACAGGCAGCTGGAGGTGAGTAGACCTGAGCTGGTGCGTAGACCTGAGCTGGTGAGTAGACCTGGAGGCGCCATCAGCAGCAGTACAGTCGCAGATGGACATCAGGCGCACCTGCAGGCCGGCGCAGCTGACGAGCAGCACTACAGCAGCTGGAGGTGAGTAGACCTGAGCTGGTGAGTAGACCTGAGCTGGTGAGAGACCTGAGCTGTGAGAGACCGGAGCTGGTGAGTAGACCTGAGCTGGTGAGTAGACCTGAGCTGGTGAGTAGACCGGAGCTGGTGAGTAGACCTGAGCTGGTGAGTAGACCGGAGCTGGGTGGTAGACCTGAGTGGTGAGTAGACCTGCAGCTAGGGCCCATAGATCTGGATGCAGTCCATAAGCGACAGACTCCGGAATTGCACGTGTTCCTACTGAACATTTAATTTTATTTGTCTATCGCAGCAGCGCAAGCACCAGGCGATGCAGCAGCAGCTGCAGCAGCTGCGAGGAGCGCGCCGCACCAGCCGCGCCTCATGCGGTCCGCTGCTGCCCGCCAACAACCCGGCCTGCGCCACCTGCTGCAGCAGGTACCGTAGCTGCCGCTGCACAGCCGCCCTGCAGCAGCGGCCGCGCCTCATGCGGCCGCTGCTGCCCGCCAACAACCCCGGCCTGCGCCACCTGCTGCTGCAGGTACCGTAGCTGCCGCTCGACAGCCGCCCTGCAGCAGCGGCCGCGCCTCATGCGGCCGCTGCTGCCCGCCAACAACCCCGGCCTGCGCCACCTGCTGCAGCAGGTACCGTAGCTGCCGCTGCACAGCCGCCCTGCAGGCAGCGGCCGCGCCTCATGCGGCCGCTGCTGCCCGCCAACAACCCCGCCTGCGCCACCTGCTGCAGCAGGTACCGTAGCTGCCGCTGCACAGCCGCCCTGCAGCAGCGGCCGCGCTCATGCGGCCGCTGCTGCCCGCCAACAACCCGGCCTGCGCCACCTGCTGCAGCAGGTACCGTAGCTGCCGCTGCACAGCCGCCCTGCAGCAGCGGCCGCGCCTCATGCGGCCGCTGCGGCCCCGCCAACAACCCCGGCCTGCGCCACCTGCTGCAGCAGGTACCGTAGCTGCCGCTGCACAGCCGCCCTGCAGCAGCGGCCGCGCCTCATGCGGCCGCTGCTGCCCGCCAACAACCCCCGGCCTGCGCCACCTGCTGCAGCAGGTACCGTAGCTGCCGCTGCACAGCCGCCCTGCAGCAGCGGCCGCGCCTCATGCGGCCGCTGCTGCCCGCCAACAACCCCGGCCTGCGCCACCTGCTACAGCAGGTACCGTAGCTGCCGCTGCACAGCCGCCCTGCAGCAGCGGCGCGCCTCATTTGGGACCCTCTGATTCGAACCAGAAAGGGCCCTCAGGCCTGAAAAGTTTTTGAGCCCTCAGACTCTAAATCTAAAGTATTTGGGACCCTCGGGCTCAAAAGGATTTGGGGCCCTCGGGCTCAAAATGTTTTAGGGCCTCGGCATCTAAAGGATTTGGGACCCTTGGGTTCAAAATATTTTAGGGCCCTCGGAATCTAAAGGATTTGGACCCTCGGGCTCAAATGTTTTAGGGCCCTCGCACTATAAAAGATTTGGCGCCCTCAAGCTCAAAAGGATTTCGGACCCTCGGGCTCAAAAGGATTTGGGGGCCCTTGTGCTCAAAAAACTGGAGGCGCTTTTAGAAGGTACCGGAGCTTCTGTTAACATTTTAACCAACCCAAAAAGAAAGAGGTTGTGTATTTTTGTCAATTTAAAAATAAATGTTAAAGAAATTGTCGGTCCCTAGGGGCCCCCTGAGGAGGGACCCTGGGCACAGGTCCTATTTGCTCTTATGCAAAAGACCATACTGAACACATACACAGGTATAACGCTTAACCCTTTAATGCATAGTCGTGCTAAAAGATAACATGCTTACTTTGATACTTAGAACCTTATGACCTTAGTATTAATATCGAAAACT
This sequence comes from Conogethes punctiferalis, assembly GCA_031163375.1. Taxonomy (NCBI): domain Eukaryota; kingdom Metazoa; phylum Arthropoda; class Insecta; order Lepidoptera; family Crambidae; genus Conogethes; species Conogethes punctiferalis. The sequence continues at coordinate 4,247,482 of CM062099.1, forward strand.
TAACAAAAAATATGGATTAATTGATGCATTAAAGGTACATTTTGATTAGAAAATTTCTCCCAATTTTAGTTGGCATTAAAATCACATCACCGTTCTAAAGCCATGCATCATTTATTCTTAGTTTCTTTTCCCTAACTTTTTAGTAACTTCACTTTTATTAATAGTCTGAAGCTTTGTCTTCTAGTCACTTTTCTTAGATCATCATTCAAGTTATTCTCTACTTAAATAATGTTTTGCTAGTTTTAGGAATTATGTATATTCAGAACAAAAAAAATGTAATGCGTATATTAGAGGATAAAGTTATTTTAATCGACCTCTTAAGTATACGAGTATGGAAGCAAAACACTGGATGTTCTACTATCCTTCGATTTGATTTATTAATTCTGAATGTGCATAATCCCATAATTTCGTTGTGTATCTGTCACCGTGAAATTGTAAATACTGTTAGATTATAATCCATATTGCGAGATTGTAAACTGTCGAAATATTGTGAACTGTGACATAATTCTTACATTTTAACTGTCATTAACTATTATTTTTCGGTAGATTTTGGTCGATCAAAGTGGAACTGTTGATAATTTGACGCGTGACAGATTTTAATTTATGAATGTCACATCGATCGATTACAGTCTCCAGAACCGTTCGTTTTCAGCGTTCATTTCTGCCACGGACTTGTAAACTCTGGAACGACCTCCCAGCCGCGGTGTTTCCTGATCGCTACGACATGTCCTTTTTCAAACGAGGTTTAAAGAGAGCTCTCTTCTCACGGTAGGTAGCGGCATTGCTGTGAACCTGGCATTGCAGATGTCCATGGGCAGCGGTTACTGTTTAACATCAGACAGGCCGCTTGCTCGTCTGCCAGCAAAAAGCAATAAAAAAATAAAAAGTCTGTGACAGAATAATAGTTAAAATGTAGCATTATTTTACAGTTCACAATATTTTGACAGTTTACAATCTCGCGACATAGATCATAATCTAACGGTATTTACAATTTTACGGTGACATATCGCCGTTATTAACCAATTTTGTTTATAGCGCTTCACCCACGCTCTTTCTGCTAACACGCTCGAGCTTAACATTTCTCTCTCGGAGTAACTATGTACAGACCATCACGCTTCTCACATAGCATGCCCCTCACATATCTTTCTGTTATATTAGCCGCTAGAACATTCTTTAACTCTAACTTTGCCAATAGATATACCTCCTTATTAATAATTGCTAATCATATTTCTTTTGTCAATAAAAATGTTGCTAGCCTACATTTTTTTAAAATCGTAACGGAAATGTACACAGAATTTAACAAAAACGCAGTATTTCACAACAATATCATAAATAATGTTTGATAAAAATGCTTTATAAATTGTAAATGTCCAAATAATGGCCATTCGAAATCGAAAAAAAATTAATCTATACTTATCAATCAATCAAGGTCTCCCCCAAAGACCCCCAATCATCCTGATCCTGTGCAATCTGCATTCATTCTCGGCCAGCCATCTATCTAAAGTCATCGTCCCCCCACGTTGAATGGGGTCCTATATATATTTAAATATACTTGAACTTGAACTCGTATTCAATAAAAGCTTATAAAAATCAAATATTTTCGTCAATTGAGAACGATTTTCTATAAAAATAAAACCGGCGAGGAATATATATATATGGGATAGGGCAATACCGGGGTTATATCGCATCGAGTAAATCATAGAACCAGATACTTTTTATTTAAATATACTTGTACGAGTTCAATAAAAGTTTTCAAAAATGAAATATTTTCATCAATTGAGAACGATTTATTATAATAAGAATACCGGTTAGGAATATATCTATGGGCTAGAGTAATCCGGGTTCTATCGAGCAAAACATAAAACCACATACCTCAACAGTAGTTAATCCGAAGAGCGTGAAGTGTTAGCCGAGCCTCCATCTAGCGATGTTTTTTAGCAACAACAAGCGCCGCGCGGCCCGCGACAGCACCCCCCTCACATGTAGCGTGTCGCACGTTGCGTGTAGCACGAAGCGTGTCGCACGTATCGTGTAGCACGAAGCGTGTCGCACGTAGCGTGTAGCACGAAGCGTGTCGTAGCGTCGCACGCTTACCGCTAGCCGCACACACCCGCACGCACAAGTAATGCTTCATTCACCTTTCACTACTAACGCATTGTCCTAGGTGAGCGACAGGACGCGATATATTTTATTTATTTAAACTTTATTGCACAAAAGCGAACTTAATGCTAGGAGCATTCTCTACCAGTTAACCCTTGTATATCGACTCGATATGTAGCGACGCGACGTAAGCCCCCGTACACAAGGCTATTCAAATCTAGGATACCCGTTTTGGTCTCTTATCGACTACCTAACTACCGCAATACAAATTAATAGATAGGGGCGGATCTACCTTAGGACTTTTTGGGTTGCAGCCCAGAACCCCAAGGTTACAAGGGGCCCCCAAACCCCGCTTACATTTATGTTTTTTACAATAAAAAATATACAGGGTGTTTCATGCATCGTGTGCTAAATTGAATCAATTACCACTGATATCAATTTGGCACACGATGCAACAAACACCCTGTATATAGTTATAGAAACAGTTTTCATATGGTTATTAGTTGAGTACTTAGGTAGGCCCCTTAGCAGTTTCAGCCCGGGGCCCCACAAATTCACTATCCGCCTTTGTTCATAGAGGTTCAGTCAGCTGTCACGCATCGCCGACATTCGATTTTGTGTGTGAAAGTAAGAAATCGCTAAAAAAAAGTCGCTAAGGGACCAAAATCACCGAGTATCGAAGATTTGAGTAGCCTTATGTACGAAAGGCAGGGCCGTCTTTAAACTATTTGAGGTCCTGGGCACATTAGGATCATGGGGCCCCTATGACCTAAATATCGGTTATCATTTGGTAATCTGGCAGGAATTAGGGGGCCCCATTCGATCGCGGGGCCCTGGGCACGTGCCCATAGTGCCCAGTGGGGAAGAGAGGCCTGACGAAAGAGCTTATCTTGTGAGACCTATACTTAGCAACAATTTCATACAAAAACTACTTCATATTTTCGCGTCGTATCGCATTCGTCGTTAACCTAGGACAACAGATAACTGTTTTTTTTGGGACATTTTGACATATGTATTAATTTTAAAATATTATCATTCATACTTTCTATTTTTTTGCCATCATCTGTTACTAATCACAATTTCACTCAGTAAATTAGTTTTATGAATAATAATAAGTTCACTTTTTTTTATGGATAAGTAAATTAATTATTAAGTAGATAATTTTTTTTTTGTAAATAACTACATATTATGCATAGAAAACACCCAGACCAATACAAACAGATTTGTTCATGAACACAAATGTTTGTGTTGTGCGAGGATCGAACCCGTGACTCTTGGCTCAGAAGGCAGAGGTCACTACCAAATGAGGCATCGAGCCAGTCACGACTCAGGATGATGATCAGATCGGAACAATGTTATGTGATGTTATATTTTAAAAAAAAAGTTGTATTAACACTTTGGTGGTACACAGACGCCTCAGTTCCGGCCGGGCGGCGGCGCGGCGCGGCCGCCTGCGCAGACGCAGCAGTTCGACGACGTGCCCAACTACAACGACTTCCTATAACACCTGCAACTACAGTAGCCGCCCGGCTACTACATTAGTTACCTTCTACTCATTGTGTCGCCTCTCCAGCGACTTAGCTGCGCTCATACCTACTGTTATAGATAAACCGTTTGATAAAGTACATTACTATTTAATTCAGTTCAGCTGCGAGTGGTGTTTTGGTTAACGATTAACATCTTTTTTTTTCTATAGTAACTCGACATAATGGCTTCTCTACGCCTGATGGAAAGCGATAGAGAAGCCCAAGTCGCTGTGACAACCGGCAGGTAACTGGTTAGTTACCTGTCAGTTGCAACCGCCATGCCGGCCCAACCCTAACCCCCAGAAGCTTTAAGAGAGAATTGACACTTTATTGTAGCAGTTTGTATGAAGCGTGTCCCTAGAACTTTTTTAAACGGTTTATCTATACTTATCTGTATATTTAGAGATTTTGCCTCTACACGCGATCGAGCGCATAAGTATTAATTTCCATACAACATATTCAAATCTTTTTATTATATTTCCTTGCCAGTAGATGGCGCCACTATGTACAAATTTCATTGATTCCCTTACATTTTTTGTTTGCTAAGAACCTAAATCTACACGACAAAATGCTATCCTAGCATGCTAGGTAAATATGCGACAATATAGCAAACACGTGTAAAAATGGAACACATACCTGCATTTGTAAAGGGCCCTATACACGATCCGTGGTTACCATCTACAACTTTATTTTTTGGTTACCGCGCACGAGAATCGAAACAACTTGTTTTCAACACATTTTTCGCGTAATTTTTTTATAGAATCATAAAAAAAATATATAGCGTATAGTGACATCGATTTTATTACTAAATAAGAACAAACTGTTTGAGAATTCGTATATCTAAAAATAAGGTTGTAAATGCAACGTTCGTTACAATCCATCATTCAATTGTTTGAAACAATGACCTATCGTTCGGTGTATGGTGTCCTTTAATTGTCAGCAAAATTCCTCATGTTTCCAATCTATAAAAAAAAATAGGGTCTGATTGTTTGTATAGATGTTTTTTAAGGTAGGCGCGTGTTGGAATTTAAAAATATTTTACTAGTAAATTTAATTGTAACTTTGTTTAATTAAGAGTTATTCGTAATGTAAGTGAGAACATTTTAAATAAAATAAAATGTATTTGTATATTTTAAACTGGTGCTTTTTGTACTTTGTACTACCTCATATGACACTTTCACTGGATCGAAAAACACATCCACTCCCGCCAAACTCTCGTGACAGACTGACCCGAGTGACCCGAACTAGTGTTGTCTATCGTTATATCTATAGTTTATAGATAAAAATAAAACCGGTAGTAAACCACTAGAGAAATAATACGTCCATATAGTAGGTATTCACCACATGCAATGTGTAATATTCAGTTCAAAAGATTGGACTGCGTTAGTCACGCACAGACATGCGATAACCTAATAATGCGCGCGTCTTTTTAAAATTTCAGAAGTAATGTGGGAGTTACGCTGATGTTAGATTGAATTTGTTATATTGAGTTTTGGATAGACGCATCGACTCTACGCTAGTACCTAACCTTACAAAAATTTACCCTTATCTCAACAACCGCCTTATGGTCGGTTTTTACCATTGACAATAACTTTTTAAGCCTGCAATACACGTTGGCCGGTAACAGGCTTTAAATTTGGGCGTGTGAACAAAACACCCGACGTATTTCCGGCTACTTTTTAACCATATAATAAAATCATTTTAAGAATCCAGCTGCTAATGAGTGATGAAAGGCTTTTGCAAAAAATTAAAGAAAAATTCTTGGAAAATATTTTATTTATACTTATACTTTAAATAAGTATTTGTTTGCAATTAAGTATATATAAACAATACAATACAAACGTAATAGCAGTCGAATATTGGGCAGACTTAGTTACACTCACACATATTCACATTCATCCAATATTATGTATGTACACGACACTTCAAGCGTAACATTTCTTTTTTATAAATCTTCAATAAGGCTCTGATCACATAAGTAAATATAATATGACACTAACACAGGCGTTACACATATTCTAACCTTAACTCATTACAATAGGGTCGAAAATCCATGCAAAATTCTAACGTGCCTTTTTGAAGGTAAAAAGCAAACCTCGAATTAGCCTATATCATTATTTACTTCAGTACAAGTAATCAAAGTTTAAATGCAATCTCAAAATAGAGTACATTTTTGTATAGCTAGTGCTTAATTTTTATTACGCTTGACTTGCCTGTGAACGGACATACACAATGGAGACATAAGTAGTTAAAGAGTTACCCATCGTATGTTGATGTCATATCGCTAGTTTACAAACAACTCTAGTTGGTTACATTAAAAATGAGTAAAAAAACTCAAAATTGTGACCTCATTAATCCTTTGATCGCCGTGGGATGAGACAATAGATACTGTTATATCATTGTCGCATATAAGCGTCACCGGCGTTCAAAGGATTAACCGGCTCCTTCTCTTCAAACCATTCCATTTCATACAAGACAAACAAATCCTGCTTAAAACAATTCAAAATTGTGACGTCATTAACTGGTACAGTACCGGTCAAAACATTTTGGACCTCCGGCCTTTACGTGTTGCAATACTAGACAAATAAAACCTGCACTATAAAAATTCACCATCATCACCAATTCAATACACACCAATCCTTCCACCTTTTAGGGAGCCTAAATAAATAAAAAAAAAAACAATTTATTTTCCCATGCCACGTAATAAAACTGTAAAGTCATTTAAATAAAAAGAATCTAGTCGTAAGACACGGGATTTAAATGTATTTGTTTATAAATGTTACCAATTTTTAAATCGCCCATTTACCGTCAAAAGAAAATATTTTGTTTCACATCGTCATTCAATTCCCTTCTGCTGTTATGGACTTTGTTTTACGTCGAATCAAAATGGCAGATAGTCAAGATGGCGTCGCGGATGTTTACAAGATGGCGTACGGAGACGTTTAAAAAGTGCCCAAGCAATTTAATTAACCAACAAATCCATTGTAATAAAAAAAAATTGGGCCGTAAAACGTAAATCGCAACCACAATCACATAATTCATTTACAGATCTTTCTATTCAAGTCCTATCTAACATTTTAGCACATGCGAAGGAAAAGTTAAATACTCATATACAGGGTGTAACGACAACTTGCCAAAAGGAACACAATATATTCAGACCATGATATTGAATATTAGTAGTACATATGTTAGTTCTGAAATTTTCAGACACAACTTCCATTTTATATAAAAAAAATACCAACAATTTTAGAAACGAAACAAAATAATAGTAAAATCATAGGTTTGAATCCATTATTAATATTTTGTTGACAAGATGTCAGTACACCAAGTACTTTGACAAATATTTCTACATATTTTTAATATCTACATACATTCTATAGTACATAAATTCACATACCAATGGCTACATGTAATCGCTTTCACATGCTATAATATAACATCACAATATATTTTATTTAGGTATTATGTTAATTTCATAACTCATTGGAACATTGTCATCAATACATACAAATTTTGACATGAAATTCATTAATATACGTATAAATAAATGTCTTTAAACTATCACAATATACATGTTTGTATGATATGTCGAAGGTTTCAAAAGCATATACCTAAAATACATAAATTCGACCTAAATGTTATAGATTGTAAAGCGTTATACAAACGAAATAGTGTTTTGTGCAAACAACTATGATATTTGCAAACTAAACTAGATATAACTAAAAAAAATACAAATTAATAACACATAATTGCTGTAGTTAACGAATATTTGTTAATTCTTAGGTAATATGTTAGTATTTACTTAAGGATATGTTAATTAATATTATTTTAATAAATATATATTATTTATTTATGATTCAATCTCAAACAGCTATGTTTGTACCGTGTTAGTTTTACTTATTAACCATGATTAATCCATTTATGTATGTTTGCACAAAACACTAGAAAGCCTGTAAACAGTTTAAATAAACCTAAATGGAGTATTCAGATTACATATAATTATATTATTGATTGATCTACAATAAAAAAAAGATTATATCGAAATCATTTCTTTTTGTACTGACGCTTTTTAAATAACAATAAATAACACTTTATGACATATTTTTGAACCAAGTTGTTATAAATGCAACTAAAACGAAAATATTTGTGAAATAAACTAAAATATAGGATTTTGTTTTTCGTAATTGTCTATTGGTCCTTATTTTAAACATGCGTTTTTGGCAATGAACTAAGCTACATAATTATATTAGGGATGGTCTATTAGTGTACCTAATTAAGTTAAAAAAAACTTAAGAATAAAAACTCTTACGTTATAAAAATATTGTTATCATGGACATAAGCATAGGTACCTATGTATCTTTCGCACAAAATTTTAAGTAAAACCCTAACCACTTATAAGTACGTACCTACCCACACGGTATATTTCGGTAATCCGCCGCAGAAATTGAGATAACTTTGTACTGAACTCTAAATTCTAAAGTTACTTACCATTGTCGAAATCTTACATCGAATCAACCGTTGGAAATCATCACATAGGTCATTTAACAAACAGTATTCAGTCATATTCCAACCATGTTCACGATATTTTGTATTTCGTCGGATTAAAATGGCGGATAAACAAGATGGCGTCGCGGATGTTCACAAGATGGCGACGTTTGTAAACACCATTTTCCCGCCGTTTCCACCTCGATAGCACACTGTCTTCCATACCGGTGGTAGATTTGTCGATAGAATCTATACAAATGTTTTGACTTAGAGTCTTTGACCTTACCGTGGGCGTCAGTTAGGACACTTTCGCTTTGTCACTGTCGCACGCGTCGCTGAGCCCGTTGGTCCCGTTGTGGCATCGGCCGTTGGTCTCCGGTTTCGGCTTCGTCTTGCTCTTCGGCACTTCGTAAACGCGCTCTGTGAGCGCGAGCAGAATGTTGCCGGGTAGCCTTTGGTGTTCTTGCACTAGCTGTTCTATCGCGGCTGCCACCTGAACGAAGACGAATAATTAATGTTAAAGACGAAAATACCTTTTCCCTACACTAGTTTTACAAATTTGACAAAATGGCTACCGGCCGAGGTACCGCATCCGCCATTGCAAGCGCTTTGCTGGCGGTTTAAAGACATATATGTATTTACTTTAGAATTGAAGTGTCTTATACTACACATATTCCTCTGAGATGTCATGGATACATTCGGATACCGCATGACCTCACGACTCTCTAACTAGGATCGGATCCGAAATGAGGTGATCCGACAGAGAACCCAAGTCATCGACATAGCCCAGTAGCTGACGTGGCTGTGGGCTGGCCATATCAGCCGCAGAACCGATAACCATTTGAGTAAACAAGTTCAGGAATGGATTCCGCACATGGGCAAACGTAGTGTAGGGTGCCCTCAGGTCAAATGTAGCGACGATTTGCGCAAGATGGCTGCAGGTTCTGGTCCCCAAACAAACCCAAAATCGATAAGTGGCGAACCACCGGTGAGGCCAATGTCCAGCAGTGGGCTACGATAGACTGGTGATGATGATGAAGAAATCTAGTTTTGTATACCTTCCGCTGCAGCTGGTCGGGCGTTAACGTGGGGTCGTAGGGTATGGGCCGGCCAAGATGGGTGACCAGCTTGACCGGGAAGCCGCCGTAGACGGGCGCGAGCGGCACGCGCGTGGCGGCGTACACGCGCCGGCACACGCCGCGCAGCCAGCCCACCGTACGGAACGCCTCGCGCACGTTTTGTGTAAACATCGGGATTATCGGCTGAAACGAAGTGAAAGAAAAGAGTTATAGGCCAGACTTTTTAATAAAGCACTAAAAGATTTAAATCATCAATACAAACTGAAAATTATCGCTTTGCACATAACACACCCTGTATATCACACGGCCTGTATATCACACACCCTGTATTCACACACCCTGTATATCACACACCCTGTTTATCACACACCCTGTTTATCACACACCCTGTTTATCACACACCCTGTATATCACACAATCACACACCCTGTATATCACACACCCTGTATATCACACACCATGTATATCACACACCCCGTATATCACACACCCTGTATATCACACACCCCGTATATCACACACCCTGTATATCACACACCCCGTATATCACACACCCTGTATTTACGTTGTAACCTGTATTACAGTGATGCCAGTACGGTATACTGACCACTTTAGTCTCCAAGGCGACCTTCGCGAATCCTATCCTCGACTTCCAGTGCAGCCCGTAGTAGTGATCACCGAACTGTGCCTCATACACTCCACCTGTGAAAAGAGATGTTGCTCCGTTACTTTATAATATTTTGGCAATGAAAAAATGACCAGATATTGACTGATGTACTAATAAATGGGATGTAAGGGAGCGGCCTATCATCTTTTCGCTCCAAGTCACCCTCACCTGCCCGCGGTGCATCCTGCCGCATAACAAACGACGCGCTGGCTACCGTCTGGTGGCGGTATAACCATCACAATTGAAGGCGTAGTTAAATACCACAGGCCGATGAGGGCCAGCGGCGTCACTGGAGCGAGAAGCTGCGCCCTGTGATCGCCAACCTACCTGCCCAGCGTGGCGATTATGGGTATAGCCTCCAGATGTTTTGCCTTAAGCGGCGAACAAATGGAGAGGCCTATGTCCAGCAGTGGACTGCAATAGGCTGATGTTTTTTTTATGAAATAAGGGCCAGACGAGTAGACGGCCCACCTGATGGTAAGTGATAACCGCCGCCCATGTAGACTGCAACATCAGGAGTTACAGCTGCGCTGCCGGCCCTTAATGATGATGAACAATCATCAATCGGGATGATGATGAACAAGGATCAGTTCCTCACCTGGCGAGATGGCGAGGGGGTTTCCTGCCCGCAGCACGCTGGCGCACGTCTGCACCGTGCCGGGGATCACGCACAGCCCCTCCAGGAGACTGGCCCAGCCTGGAACACAGAACACCATACTTGTACACTGTACAGACACGTATTTTTTTAATTGTAAATTAGACTAAAATCACAAAGTTAAAGTCCGTTCAAATCACACGTGACGTCACTCGGTGAGGCATTTATACGGGAGCGAGTGACGTCAAAAACTACTTACATATAAAATGCTGGAGGGCTTTGTATGCAAGTAGAGCATTATTTCTGCAAATCTGAATTTCAATCCGATCGGAATTCCGAATGTGTGCTATGATGATGATGCGCCAGGACTCACCAGGTATCTTGAAGAGGAACCTGTCGGCGACCGTGTGGATGTGCCGCCTCTTGAAGAGCAGCATGCGCGCGGTGAAGTAGTACATGTCTATGGGCAGCGCGCCGTGGTAGTAGATGACCAGGAACGGCCCGTCGGGGACGTTCTCCAGGCCGCGGATCTCGTAGCCTGGAACACGAGGGACGGCGTAAGTCGAGGATGAGAGTAATCATCATCATCATCAATCAATTGTAGTCCACTGCTGGACATAGGCCTCTCCAGTTTTTTTTTATAGTAGCTCTACATAATGGCATCCCTACGCCTGATGGAAAGCGAAAGAGAAGCCCAAGTTGCTGTGACAACTGGCAAGTAACTGGTCAGTGACCTGTCAGTTGTTCGCCACGTAGGGCAAACATCTCTAGGATATATCCATAATCGCCACGCTAGGCAGGCGGGTTGGCGATCGCAGGGCGTAGCCTCTCGCTCCGGTGACGCTGCTGCCCGTCATCGGTCTGTGGTATTTAGCTACGCCTTCAAATGTGTGATGGTTATACCGCCACCAGTCGGTTGCCAGCGCCTCGTTTGTTATTCGGCAGGATGCACCACGGGCAGGTGAGGTTGGCTTGGAGCGAAAAGACGATAGGTTTACATCCCATGAGAGTAATATAATAATAAATATATTTATTTTCTTCCACAAAAACTCATGCTTAAAACTATCTTAACTGGTCAGAAATGCGCATAGTAAGTAAGTTATGTGGTAGACTGGTGCCTGGTGTGTTCATGAACATGTCTGTTTGTATTGGTCTGGGTGTTTTCTATGTATAATATGTAAGAAGTATTTAAGTAAGTTTATCAGTTGTCTAGTACCCATAGCACAAGCTTCGGCTTAGTTTGGGGCTAGATGGCGCTGTGTGGCCCAGCGTGGCATGTCTTGGGTTACCTATGTGTCTTTTATGTAAATAATATTGATTATTTTGATGTCCAAATAAGTTTTCTTATTCTAAAGTGCGCTGCGCATACATATCATCGACCGGTGGCAATAGGTACTCCATTACGGTGTAAGGTTCACAGTAGAGGACGGGATCAATAGTTACCGTGCCATAGCCACCCATGGGCGTCCCAGAGCGCGCAGACGGCCAGCCTCGCCGCGTGCCTCCAGTCGCTCTGCGCGCCGTCCACCACCCTAAGCCTGGAACACGTCACACATGACGGTAAGACGTGGCTTTTTATATTCGAATGGGGTAGCGCTTGACCCCAACTGGCCTGATCTTAAGCGATGTTAGAGTTTAAGGTGGAGCACGCTCACCCAACAAAAACCGATTCATTCTGTCTCGCTTTGAAAATCTCTCAGGGAACACGGATTCCGGCAGAGTTCCATAGCTTAGCCGTTCGCACTATGAATGTAAAGGCGAATCAGTTAGTTATCAGGCGCCGGCAATTTAGGTGATGGCAACCCTATTAATAAGTAGTGATAACATGGCCACCATTTTTAAACCACAGGTTCGCAACCTGTTAATTTTTAAAAACACCGTAATCAAAATTGTTTCGCAAAATCCTCCAATTTTGTTCTGTCATCCTTTGTTTTGCGACAGACAGGTGCCAATTATTTCTTATGAACAACATGCTACATTGATTTTGGCGAGGTAAACAATAATTTTGAAATGAACCAATGAGTGACACAGTTATTGAGAATATTTCATAATTGTATAAAACACAAGTACCTACATGCTCAAATAAAGAACAAAATGACTCATTTGGTCGATTTGTAGTGTATCAGTCTGTCTGTCTGTAGGTACATATTGAGTCTAAGCTGGTAGATTTATATCTGTTATGGACCAAGTGATTAATGCGGGCATTATTTATAATGCTCGGGTATTATGAATAATGTCAAGCTCTATTGGGCAAAATGATAATTACTATCTAAACTTCATTATTTATCATATTGCCCGGTCATTATTGCACTGCTACTTGACAATTGGGCAATTTGATAATAAAGCAAGGAGGAGTGACGCGCGCGTAACTAATCACTTATTCGGAGATCGCTGCATCCGCTAAAATATGTTTTTGTTTAGTTTTACATACGATGTTTGCCGAAGGGACTTATTAACGTGGTGCAACTGTACATAACTGTAGTGTAGTAGGTATATTATTTTGATCTATCACGTTTTAACAAATACAAATTAGAATTTAATGTCGTATTGGCCATCAATCGCGTGTATGGAAGCCCCTTGAATATTTATTTTATTATGTTTTTAATATTGGTTGCAACATCATCATGTTTTTATAGCGAACAGATATACATAATTTGAAAACTTATAGGGTTCCGTTTTCACCCTTTAGGTACTTCCATACCTTATAAAAATTTAATGGCTAACGTCCGTTATATCACACCAATGGCCCAGTGATCCTGTACACAGGGCCTGTCAATTAAATAATAGCCCTATAACTTAGTTCCCATCATTATGCAATAGTGCTGCATTTGCCGTGTATTAACTAAGTGCGTAATCTTGGAGCAATCAGAAATTATGTATGGCCTGAGTATCACATACTCATATTAAATTATCTCAAGGAGTATTGGGCCTGTGCCCCCACTCGTGCCTTACAGAGGACCAGGAGGGGTAACACTCCAAATGGAGACTGCGATATAGTTATTAAATATGTTTTTATCACGTTTTTATTCATAATGCCCGGTCAATTTGTTTATTTTAATAATTATTATCAAATTGCCTTCTCTTATTGGCCATTTATCATAATGCCCGGGCATTATATATAATGCTTCATTTATCACTTGGTCCATAACATATCCACTAGAGAAATATGAATATTTTAATAGATAGGTATACAATATATATTTATTTACAAAAAAAAAGTATACAAATAAGTTTATCAGTTGTCTAGCTAACCCATAGTACAAGCATCGGCTTAGTTTGGGGCTAGACGGCGCTGTGTGGCCCAGCGTGGCATGTCTTGGGGTTATTTATTTATTATTATATACCTATTTTAAATAGAATTTGTAGTATGTAGAAACAATTTCTTAAAATTTGAAGTTTTTGAGTTTATTCATTACTAGCTGTGCTCGCGACATTTTCCATTATTTCTTCGCTCCTAATAGTTGCAGCGTGATGTTATATAGCCTAAAGCCTTCCCCGATAAATGGTCTATTCAACACAAAAAGAATTTTTCAATTCAGACCAGTAGTTCCTGAGATTAGCGCGTTCAAACAAACAAACTCTTCAGCTTTATAATATTAGTTAAGATGTTACAAACACACACACAAATACAAATTATTCCTCTTTGATGTAAAAAAATATCGTGATAGGGTGAGTTTGGTTTCGTCACTATTTTTATTTTATGAGTACAGAAATACAAATAACTCACCTGTATAGCCTATAAAGATGGAATATGATACTGCTGATGTATATTAGTACGATGATGACCGCGGGCAGCAGGAAGGTGACTATGACGGGCGTCAGGAACCAGGTCAGCCATAGGCTGTATTCGGCGTCCACGTACTCCACTGGAACAAACAAATACATTTTATTTCAGCACCATCATCCTATTGAAGTCCACTGCCGGACATAGGCCTCTCCAGTTGTTCGACACTTAGGGCAAACATCTGGAGGATATACCCATAATCTCCACGATGGGCAGGCGGGTTGGTAATCGTAGGGGGTAGTTCCTCGCTCCGGTGACGCTGCTCCTCGTTATTTTATTTTAATACGTGTTTTTTCTTTCTCAACTCAATTTTTAAACAACTTTACATGCTAAGTTACAGTAGGTAAATGAACAAATAAATGTGCCGAACTGTGTATTCTAGCCTGGGATACGAAAAGCTAAGTGTCACTTAGTGAACGTCAAGTTTTCTTTTCATTCACGCTGTTCGCTGAGCCACGAGATCTTGTATACTCTTTCCTGTATATGTTTGGTTTTGTGCAATAAAGAATATCTATCTATCATTTCAGGAAACCTGAATTTCGGATTTTATGTTAACCTCCTCCAATCCCTTGACAAACAGACAGATGGAAATCGTGATAACTCTACAAATAGTCTCCTATTGACTTTTAAAGTTTGATATATTTTATGTATAGTGGAACCCTAAACTATATCAAATCATTACCTTTAATTAAAAAGCTACGAGTTTTATCGAAGGGCGCCATTCCTTATCACAAACTTGGTAAATATAAATAAAAATAATGCAACACTGCTTGTAATCGCCGGCATCCGGGTATATTTTATCAGAACGTATGTTTACATATAAGCATATCTATACAAAACATATAGGTATGTACTGTCTGTGTGTTTGACCTCGAGAGAGAGTCAGTAACTCAGTATACCATTGTTGCATTTAAAGTTTATTTTTTGATGGTTCTCCTACGTGGTCGTGGTCATGGGGTCGTCTGTTCCTCTGGTTTACCCTTTAGCGATCACGGGTGTTACGCCGAAAGGCCAGGCGGGTAAGGGGCAGCGCAGACGACAGACTATCCGCGGGTAAGGGGCAGCACAGACGACAGACTATCCGCGGGTAAGGGGCAGCACAGACGACAGACTATCCGTGACCCACTTTTTTTACAATTATATGCAGTAACGCACACGACGCGCAAAAATCTGTCGCGGATATTTCACAGACTCAACGCACACGACGCACTTCTTCGATTATTCTGTCGGCAGACCTAGAGAGACGCTCTTTTTAAATGCCTCAGACGCAGACTCTATCGCACAAAAAGTGTGACGTCTGCGCTGCACCAAAAGGCTATCGTAGTCCACTGCTGGGCATAGGCCTCTCCAGTTGCTCGCCAGTTTGGGAAAAAATCTGGAGGCTATACTCATAATCAACACCCTGGGCAGGCGGGTTGGTGATCGCTCCTCGCTCCGGTCACGCTGCTGCCCGTCATTGGCCTGTGGTATTTAGCTACGCCCTCCATCATGATGGTTATACCGCCACCAGTCGGTTACAAGCGCCTCGTTTGTTATTCAGCAGGATGCACCACGGGCAGGTGAGGCTGGCTTGGAGCGTAAGGTGATATGCGCTTCCTTACATCCCAAAAAAAATCATACCACCGGCTGAGAAATCTCAAGAAATACCTTGTTCGAAGAATGCGGAACAGATAGAGATAAAAAGATTACGATAACAATATTAAAAACAACAATATTATTTTCCCATACAAACTACAGAGTAAGGAACAATGAAGAGATAGGGATAAGACTGTCTGGGCGGCTAGTAGGGCATATTTGTTTGTATTTAATTTACTCGTATATATATGTAGATTCTAGGGTGTTGAACGTCTGCCTGCGCCCGCGCAGATCACTCGAAACCCACGTGAAGAATGCGAAACGATTCGCTTTTATCTTACACTTGGTTCAACTCTCAACGACCGGTAAATATATTGTTTATTGTGATATTATTTTGTAATGCTATTTCACTAAATGATACATAACCCAAGACACGATGAGCTACATAGTGCCATCTAATCCCAAACTAAGCCGAAAGGTACTATGAGTACTAGACACTGATGAAATTATATGTTGTTTGGTATTATATCCCTTTGGAAACAAATTCATTGCCAGCCGATGCCATATAAATGCAATAACAAAGAAAGTAGGTATTTACAGTGTGTTATAAAACTGAACTGCGTGTCTTGAGGATTTGTACACGTCACACATACACCGCAGACTTCCTGTTTTCTAATGAACTCTTGATCGAGTTTTAATTGACCTAATTAATCATTCGATTCACTAATGACTACTTAATATCTATTTATGTTAAGGACATGACGTGTGATATTCTCTCGTACGCCGTTAAAGTCCTACTCCGAAAGGTTTATTTTTAAACAATACTCTTCTGACAGACTTTTCAGCCTCTCTCACTCTCAAAGGAAACTAACTAAGTACGCAGGAGATTTTCTTCTGATGCTGAGATGCTCTGAGTCTCTGTTACTTTCCTCTTATAATTATCGAATCAATCGAAAATCGACTTTTCAGCCGATCTCAAAGGAAACTAACTAAGTACGCAGGAGATGTTCTTATGATAATGAGATGCTGAGTCTCTGTACCCTCTTATAATGATCAGACGGCAGTTACACAGAATCGAAGATTTTTTTAGTGCCTGGGCCCTGGGTTCAGGGCCAGTTCAGGAGTTATGTGGGGCTCACTTCTATAAGCGGAGAATACCCACTAAACCCGACGATGGTCCGCTACGGGCGCTCTGTCTAAGGAGAGTCGAGATATCCGGGGAAACTCGACGCAAGTACGTACAAACAAACCTTGGTAGGACAGTGTGATGTCGTCCCGGCATCTTGCGGTGCACGACGCCACTGTACCCAAAGGCAAGCGTCGTCGTCTTCCTAGGGGCCGTTAATGTGAGCAAAGCCCCTTTTAGTCTCCTCTTAAGGCAGACGGGGATACCTCAGTAGTAGTGGTAGTAGTGGTAGTAGTCTAAGCTCCTTGCGGTGAATCGAAAAGAATAAGATGCAAATTCCTGAATCCGGGGCTGTTTATAAAGTTTTCCAATGATGGAAAATGTTTGATAGCACCACGGCCGCCCCGCTGTGGAAACGCATCCTAAAACTGATGTTTTGTTGACTAAAATGTCATTATACAGCAAAATAACTTTCCAGTGTTGCATAAGATCAATCTTTATCAGAAAATGCGTTAAACATTACAATAATTGCATAACTGTCGCTGTTTACATAAACAATTTTCACTGTCACAATAAGGGTCTATTCACACTCTACACGAGCCGCTATTCGGCTGCTATCCTTTTGCCTATTTCTGATTCAACTTTTGGGGTAAAGGAGTTCTACAGTGGATACCGCTTCTCGTAGTATAGGACGCCCTCAGGTTAGGTGGAACATCGATTTGGGTAAGATAGCTGACAAGTGCTGAATGGGAGAAGCCCAGGATAGAGCAAAGTGGCGAAAAATGGGAGAAGCCATGTCCAGCAATGGTCTGCGAGAGGCTGATGCTGCTGATGATGATGATCCATAATCCAAAAAACTTTGCAATTAGAAGGTAAGAGAGTGACACATCATTTTCTCGCTCCAAGCCACGTTCATCTGCCCATTGTGTTAACTAACAAAAGAGGCTCTGGCCACCGACTGGTGGTGGGATGTCACTAAATACTAAATGCCAAAGACGGGCACTGGACAGCAGCGTCACAGGAGTGAGAAGATACTTATTACGATCGCCAACCTGCCTGCCCAGCGTGGCGACTATGGGTAAAGCCTCCAGATGTTTGAACAAAGTGGAGAGGCCTATTTCCATCAGTAGACGGCGACAGTCTGATGATGCACCGAAGATGGCTCCTACCCACTAACCTAACCGTTTAGTCTTCTACGACACCCATGGGAAGAGATGGGTTCTATTCTAAATCCGGAATCCACGCCACTGGTTTCCAGAAAACCCTACCAGCAGCTGCATACACAGACACAATACAAAGACATACAACTTTTTCAAAGACAGTAAACCGGAATTTTCATCGCACGTCAGTGGCGCGTGAAAGCACCGCTGTCTACCAGCTCTTAGATTACGCCGGACAACTGTCAGATAGCAGGGCGGCGTTACGCAAGACCCGCCGATAGCTTCTGACACCGATCACGGGATCAGAGCCGCGTGACTCATGCGCGGGTGATGTCTCGGCGTGTGTACGGAAGTTGGCTTTTGTTTGTTTGTTTGTTATGTACTGGCTCGGGGTGTGCAGTCAGCGTCTATTTTTTTTATAGTGGCTCGACATAATGGCTTCCCTACGCCTGATGGAAAGCGAAAGAGAAGCCAAGTCGCTGTGACAACGGGCAAGTAACTGGTCAGTTACCTGTCAGTTACCACCGCCATGCCGGCCCAACCCCAACACCCCACGAGCTCCGGAAACCCTACTCACCAGATGCAACAGCTCACCTTCCTAATTAGCCAGAATACTGGACAAGAAAGCCAGAATACTGGACAAGAATGCATAGCCAGAATACTGGACAAGAATGCAAGCCAGAATACTGGACAAGAATGCAAGCCAGAATACTGGACAAGAATGCATTAAAAAGAAAAAAAAAATTAAGATCCGGGCCGCTGACCAGATGCACCAGCTCACCTTACTAATTAAACGGTTAATTGACTACCCACTATTGATTGTGGTCGATATTCCGCTGGGAGTTAATTAATATTACCTACACTGGCGTCTGTGATACAATTAATTTCACTAGGTAACTAGATATTACGGTAAACGTAAAGGTCACAACGACGACGTGACAATTTCGACATTAATTTATATTTATGAGTATCAGTTAAGATAAATATAAACAAAACAATAAACAAATATCGGACAAAGTTGATGCCATTACTCGGTGGCGCAATGATAAGATTGTCCTCTCCTAAAGCAAGACACGAAGTTTCTGTGTTCAGTTCCTGACAGGTTTTTTGAAAAAAGGTTATTTCACATATCATCATCATCATCATCATCAGCCTATTGCAGTCCACTGCTGGACATAGGCCTCTCCAGTTGTTCGCCACCTAGGACAAACTTCTGGAGGATATACCCATAATCGCCACGCTGGGCAGGCGGGTTGGCGATCGCAGGGCGTAGCTTCTTGGTCCGGTGACGCTGCTGCCCGTCATCAGCCTGTGGTATTTAGCTACGCCTTATATCGTGATGGTTTTACCGCCACCAGTCGGTTTGCCAGAGCCTCGTTTGTTGTTCGGCAGGATGCACCACGGGCAGGTGAGGATGGCTTGAAGCGAAAAGGTGATAGGTCGCTCCCTTACATCCCTATTTCACATAGGTAGGTATAAATTGTCTCGGATCTCTGTCCCATCATCATGGGTAATCAATAATATAATCATAGTAGGTACAAAAGAGAAAATCTTAGTTGAAGACCTAAGGTATTAATTGTCTGCCGCATTTAGGGGCAGCACAGACTACAGACTATCCGTGACGCACTTTTTTGCAATTATATGCAGTAACGCACACGACGCGCAAAAATCTGTCGCGGATATTTCACAGACTCAACGCACACGACGCACATCTTCGAATATTCTGTCGGCAGACCTAGACGCTCTTTTTAAAAGTCTCAGACGCAGACTCTATCGAACAAAAAGTGGGCCGTCGGCGCTGCACCTTAGTTTTTACATTAATTCCAAAATAAACAGTCCTAGCATTTATATCAAGATGCCAACACACGACCGATTGGTATATGCTTTTTGAGCTTTTTAGCAAAAAAAAAAGAATATTCAGTCGAATTGAGAACCTCGTCCTGTTTTTGAAGTCGGTTACAAAATGGAAAATGTCGATAGTGAAACACATATTAAAAAAAAGCAATCAGGTAAATCCGGATAAAACTCCGGATCCGGATAAGAGAGGTAGGGCATAGCGAATCTTCGCTCGAATTGAGCTGCCCGTCCGGGGAAAGACCTCCCACCCTATAAAATACCGCAGCCAAATGACCTTCGGGTCGTGTTTCTGCTGGTGAGTAGGGTGTCTGGAGCTCGTGGGG
Source organism: Conogethes punctiferalis (assembly GCA_031163375.1). Classification (NCBI taxonomy): domain Eukaryota; kingdom Metazoa; phylum Arthropoda; class Insecta; order Lepidoptera; family Crambidae; genus Conogethes; species Conogethes punctiferalis. Next base: position 4,267,759 of record CM062099.1, read on the forward strand.
GGTTAGGGTTGGGCCGGCATGGCAGTGGCAACTGACAGGTAACTGACCAGTTACTTGCCAGTTGTCACAGCGACTTGGGCCTCTCTTTCGCTTTCCATCAGGCGTAGGGAAGCCATTATGTCGAGCTAGTGGCTCGTGCGTGTGGCAAAAAAAAAAAAACTTCGTCCGACTTTTCATCCATCCCAAAATCGGACTTGAGGCATTTGTATCCGCTTGCAAAGATGACTGTGACTCAGACATTTGTAGAGCAAATGTCCTGGCCGGCTTTATCAGCGTCTGCGGCCCGTCTAGACTCAGGGCCAGGTCACACGACCGCTCTACCTATCGACCTACTATTGGATCTATTTTAGGGTTCGCAAGTCGAAAGGAAAAACTTTTTTTTTTATACCACTAGGGTGTCAAACAAGCTTACGGCCCGCCTGATGTTAAGCGGTTATATGGACAGCTGCAACACCAGGGGTATCACACGTGTACTTCTTCGTTTGACGTGCAAAAGAATTTACTTGTGAATGCAGAAATAAATTATTTTATTTTTATTTCATTTACTCCAACATTCGAATTCGCTTCGGATATTTCGGGTTGCATTATTGGCGTTGTAGTAATTATATGGGGAGTAGATTCTTAATCTTTTCTAGCAATAAATATAGCCTACTAGCTGTGCTCGCGACTTCGTCCGCGTGGAATAGTTACTTTTTCCCCGTTTTTTTTACATTTTCCATTATTTCTTCGCTCCTAATAGGTGCAACGTGATGTCATATAGCCTAAAGCCTTCCTCGATAAATGGTCTATTCAACACAAAAAGATTTTTTTTATTCGGACCAGTTCCTGAGATTAGCGCGTTCAAACAAACAAACAAACAAACAAACAAACAAACAAACTCTTCAGCTTTATAATATTAGTTAAGATGTTACTCAGGGTGAGTGTAGGTTTCCAATAGTGAAATAATTTTTGAACCGGCACAGAACAACGAATAAGGTTATTTCCAGGGTCAAAAAATGCCACGAGGACTGACGTCACATGTAAATTCAGCGGGTTATATCTGTCTAATAAAAAATACGAGTCTCTTATTTTTGAATAATCTAAAAGACGGATTAATTACCTTTTTTACGGCAACAAGCCTATTCTACTACAGTTTCAGAAGGAGCTACTACCAAATGTGCCACCGGGCGGTAAAACCAGTGTCTTATTCCATTTAGTACCGAACCTTTAAAATTTCAGTCATCATCATCATCATGATGACCTCATCATCATCACCAAACGAGCCACCGGGTGGTAAAACCAGCGTCTTATTTGATTTAATACCGAACCTTTAAAATGTCTAGTCATCATCATCATGATGAACTCATCACCGTCACCAAACGAGCCACCGGGCGGTAAAACCAGTGTCTTATTTGATTTAATACCGAACCTTTAAACTGACAAGTCATCATCATCATCAAGATAAGCTTATCGTCATCATCACCAAATAAGCCACCGGGCGCTAAAACCAGTGTCTTATTCGATTTAATACCGAACCTTTAAACTGTCAAGTTATCATCATCATCATGATAAGCTTATCGCCATCATCACCAAATAAGCCACCGGGCGGTAAAACCAGTGTCTTATTCCATTTAGTACCGTACCTTTAAAATTCCAAGTATAATTTTTATATTCGTACGGACCCATCATAGCAAGTCGGCCGGTCCCCAGACTTTGTACCGGATTCGATAACGTGCGGAACGGGGCGATTCCGAGGGTTCACCAGAGTTCGCGTCTGGAGGAAACTGGTACATATACCTTATAAACATACATGATATGTTATTTACATGCTATTGTTTTCAGGACGTTATCAATTAACCTTCAGTAATATGTAGGGCGTTTTTAAATGGCGCGTGATTTTATTGTTGTAAATGAATAAAATACGTTTGGGACAGAATTGGAATCCTCTTTTTTTATCAGAATGCAAACGTCCACTACTGGACATATGCCCAATGACTTGGCAGGCGGGTTGGTGACCGCAGTAGGTTTTATTTGTACCCAGGTAAACGGTGCTGCCCGTTTCCTGATATTCCCTTAGTCGCCTTCTGCGACACCCACGGGAGGGGTCCTATTATAATATGAAAACCAAACGGACACATTTTTAACAATTTTATTTTTAAAAAAAGATAAGGTTCTCAATTCTACTGATTCTTTCTTTGTTGTATGTTTGTTAACACATATTTTCCGAGAATTGTGAACCGATTTGAAATTTTTTTTGTTCGACAGGGTTTACCTACTTCCGAGTTGGACCCATATTGAAGGTTTTATTTTTGCTGAAAAAATGCTGTTACTGAGGCGCTACTGAGCTCAGGAGAGGTTGCGTAGAATCCTGACGGATCCTGACATCCCGATCCTCCTGAAGTGAGCGCTTGTAACGGACCATCCTCTCCTTTCCTCTCCTGAACTACACGTGCTGGACAGCGTTGTCATCCGCATACCATACAGACAATAGTGGCGCGCACCAAGAGGTTCAATACCTCGTTCCTGCCCCGTGCCATTAAATCATGGAATGCCTTTCCAGCTCATGTGTTTCCTCTTACAATCCTGGGTTCTTTAGGCGGGGCGTGAAACGGCATCTCAATGGGCCTTCAGGGTGAGGGCGACTGGCGCGGAGGGTTTGCCCTAATGTTTACAACATTTAGACCTCACGACCGCTTACCATCAGGTGGACATCATCCTGAACGCTCTTTTTATAAAACAAAAAAAGAATCTTCAGGTCTTTCCCTCCCTGTAATATACCTGTGTAATAATTGTATTACAGAGATATTATCGCGATCTTACAAGTTTTGGAAGACCAACGCCAAGTCTCGCAAAATTGTCTATGTAAAAAGTCAAGACTTAAAATTAACATTTTTCTTTTTTCGAATTTTATCCCTTTTTATGGGTTTAAGCCGTTAAATTCCACGTCTTCGCAACAATTATGGACAAACCAAGTGACATTTACTATGGTATCAGAGTAAACAAACAGTTATTCGTGTTGCACAGTTCAAGTCCGCAAAAACCGAATAAGGATATGGCGGCCGGTTCAGCGCAGAGGATTCCGTATACAGTAGAAAAACAATATGTTATTCAGCTATATTTAAACTTGTTTATAATTTTAATTGCATAACATTAAAGTAGACAAAAATATACAATAAAGCATGAAAACAAAATCAAAATTGGGTGAAAAGTCCTTCTCAAAAATAAGTTTATTTTGGAGTTGTATGGCGCGAATGTGAAATGACGTCATTCATCACATCTATAATTTTAATTATTATATCAACATGTGTAATTTTCAATGAGCCTATTGCTGTCCACTGCTGAAAGTAGGCTACCTTCAGAGAATGCCAGCCAACTCAATCCTGGGCATTCATCCACTATCGGTCAGCCATCCTTTTCAAGTCGTCCCACCGTGTTAGAGGGCGCCCTACACTTCGTTTACCAAAACAATGAAAGTATCCAACACATGTACATTCTATTTGATTGTATGAAAATGTTTGTGCCAAATAAATTTTATTCTATTCTATTCTACATGTAATAGAAAATAAATTATGTATTTTAAAAAAGTTCAATTTGATATGTAGTGTAAAATTAACAACATAATCACATTATATTAGCCTGCTGAACCCTAAATTATGCACACTGAAAAACTTGCATTCAAAGCATGCGCGCGAGACCGTAAAAGTTCCATTTTCAATACAATCGGTAATTAAAAGAATGGTATATTAATTAATTAATGATTTAAGATGGTTCTACACGCAAAGCTGATTAAACCGAAGCAAGTAATCCGGTTTTTTAGAAGAACTTAAAAGTAAGTCTCTTTTTCAATTAATCATTCCTATTTTAATTGTACCTAGTATTAAAGATGCCGATTTGGTTAAAAAAGTAAGTTATGAATAGTTTATCATTGTATTAGTGTTAGGGTAGTAAATACAGGGGCCCTTACCACCAAAATCGAAAACGTTCGTTCGTTGAACGGATCCCGTGTTCGAATATACGAACTACGAAATTCGTCAAAGTCGATTTTCATTAATTTAATTCATATATTTGAACACGGGAGGGACAAATGGGAGGGATTTATGACGCAAAAGTACGCGATCCGTTCAACGAACGATCGTTTTCGATTTTGGTGGTAGGGGCCCAGATGTCTGAAATAATATCGATGTATCTCAATATCTTCAGAAAGCTTACATAAGCTGAAAATGCCAAAGGGCATACATACATACATCATAACGTCACACCTTTCTCCCTGAGGGCTACCCCTATATAGAGAGAGACCCCTATGTAGAGACCACGTCCTTCTATTTGCTACGATCCTTGCGCACAACTTTTGCTTCGATTACATTTATCAATATCTTCATACATACATCCTCTTCATAAATGTTAAAGGACCTAATAAAAAAGGAACACAAAAATATACATTGGAACTTGGACGGTATCGGTCAATTTGATAACGCACCGATTATAAACTAGTTGAATTCGGATGTGTGTTATGGTAAATAAGCATATCTATGACATAATAAACAGGTAGCTTTGATAAGGGGCTGTCCATTAATCATGTGATGTTTTAACCGACTTCAAAAAAAGGAGATGGTTCTCAATTCAACTGAATTTTCTTTTGTTGTATATTTGTTTGTTACACATGTCTCCGAGAAAAGAGAACCGATTTGACAATTTTTTTTTTCGAAAGTGTCTAATTCATAGTTAGTCCCATTGTCAAGAAGTCTGTATTTTTTTGCTAAAAATGCTGTTAAATATTTTTTGGCCTTTTTCACTGCTGATTGTTTCTGGGGTCAAGCTTTCCATAAAATAAATAAGATCTTAAAGAGATGAATTTAGACTTATAAAGGGTCAAGCAAAAAGTAGCGGGGGCGTTTGAGCCAAGTTACAGCCAATAGAACTGGCGACCGCACTCGTGTGTAAGCTGTCACCGTTAAATTGTGAATACAGTTAGATTATAATCTACCTATCTCGCGAGATTGTAAACTGTTGAAAGATTGTGAACCGTAGCAACTGCTTACAATTTAACGTATTTTTTTTGGGTTAGGGTCCATGTCGCCCTCTTAAAATATCTCCTGCAGGCGAGTTTTGCCCCTTGATAAAATGCTAAGGCCGCACTCGCCCTATATCTATTATTTTATAGCCGGTAAGGTCCATCGTGATCTTGAAAACTCCGGAACAGCAACTCAATCAAATTTAGTTTTGACACAAATAAGTACCTACTCATTGAACAAGACTCAACCAATTAGGTATATTACAATTTCATAATTTCCCCGACATCCGATAAAGTCGTCCAAATTCATTTTTGTTTTATAAATAACTGACGATAAACGTCGAAGCGACGAGATAACTACGGAGTGATGATTATTTTCATCTCAACAACAGCAAATATTTTTTTAATTATATCGGCATAACACAGTGCCCTCCTTACGCTTGAAGAAAATCTAAGTAACAGCATTTAAGCAAAAAAAACCTATTTAAATATGGTGAACAAAAAAATATTTTTACAAATCTATTCACAATTCTCGGAGATTACTAAGTGGTAACTAATATACAATATATCAGATCCGGCCATATCAGACGATAACAATTGGGGTAAACGAGTTCTAGAATGGATACCGCGATTATGGGTATATCCTCCAGATGTTTGCCCTAAGTGGCAGACAAATGGAGAGGCCTATGTCCAGCAGTGGACTGCAATAGGCTGATGATGATGAATTCTATAGAACACTCGCCGTTGATAAGTTTAAACGAAAAAGATCAGTTAACTTTGACATTTTGTATACAAGATGGCTGAATTAATTTCCAAAGAAAAAGTTCAATTTGCAATTATGTGTAATCAATAACTCTAGGTACCGTTAAATGTGAAAAAAATATGATGAGACGTTGTGGCATACAACCTGCAAAGCAAAAAAGGCATAGACTTAACTGGGCAGTAGGCGTGTAGCTAGGTTTTGGTCGGAACTTTTTTTTAACGACTTCACGTTGTCTGATGGCAAAGATATTGAGTATACAGGACTGCCAAATTTTACCTTTTCGAGATTTAATTCAATGAGGGATCCTTCTCAAAATATTTAGCTTAAAAATGACATCTTACTAACTAAATACGAAAGTTTGTTTAGATAGATAGATGTTTGTTACTTTTTCACGCGAAAACTAAGCTGTTTTGAAGGAAATTTTACAGTAATTTCATATATGAGATTGACATAATAGTAATTACGAATAAACTTGTAGTATACTATTTTAGGGATGGCATATTATAAAACCTCGCTCCAAGCCAACCTCACCTGCCCGTGGTACAACCTGCCGAATAACAAACGAGGCGCTGGCCACCGACTGGTGGCGGTATACCCATCACAATTGAAGGCGTGTAGCTAAATACCACAAGCCGATGATGGGCAGCAACGTCACCGGACCGAGAAGCTACGTCCTGCGATCGCCAACCCGCATACCCAGTGTGGCGATTACGGGTATATCCGCCAGATTTTCGCCCAAAGTGGCGAACAACTGGGGAGGCCTATGTCCAGCAGTGGACTGCAATAGGCTGATGATGATTTTATCAAAACCTTGAAAAAAGTTATGAAATACTAGAAAGGAAAATACGTAATGAAATCAAATGAAGGGTCCCCTGCAATAATGATAATGTGCTCGGTTTTTGCTTTGAGATATATGTATTGAGCTTTTAGTTTAAAAACAGTGTTAAATAAACGGCTAGAGAGAAGGACCATATTTCTCCAGTCTGGTAAGACCTTGCTGGCAATCGGGATGAGTGAAGAAAACTGGGGGAGGCCTTTGCTCAGCATTGGAACAGTAGTAAAAATAACCAAAACATTGCAGTGGACCCTTCAAATGAAATCGTCTTCTGATGAGACTTAACCCAAGACAAGACATGCCACGCTGGGCCACACGGCGCCACCTAGCCCCAAACTAAGCCGAAGCTTGTACTATGGGCACTAGACAACTGATAAACTTACTTAGATACATTTTTTTTTTGTAAATAAATACATACTATACATAGAATACACCTAGACCAATACAAACAGACATGTTCATGAACACAAATGTTTGTACTGTGCGGGAATCGAACCCACGACCCTTGGCTCAGAGGGCAGAGGCAGAATGTATGTACCTCACATACATTCTGCCGTTACACGTACAAACCCGTTCACGGCATGTTTGTAGAACTTTAATACCTATTCACACTCAACTAAAGAGATCAAACACTATTTTCCTGACCGCTATACCATCGCGCAAGCAACTTAGTCGGTTTAAACGTAACGTTGAGTTAATGAAGTGTATAATTTGCGGATCGCAGCGAAGCACCGATGATTACAAGTCAAGACGATAATAATAACACACCCTGTGGATGCTCAAACCGGTCGTAGGCTATTCCTACGATAAGGTATTTTTACAAATTTCTTGTACGTTAGGGCTGTCGCCGTGAAGAGTTCGAGTGTACTGTGTGCCTAGCACGAACACTTTCGAAAAAGTATGCGTAACGTAACCGTAAACGGGCGATAATTTTCACTACGTTAACGTACGTAAACGTAGTATCTCTTACGCACGATAGGGGCGCTGTACCAAGTTTCATACAAATGTTTACGGAAACGTTACATACTTTTTCGAAAATGTTCGTGCTAGGCACACTGTTCTTGTCAACACAATATCGATCGTTATCCAGCAGGGCTATTCGCAATGCTTTTTACCAATCGGATTCGGAATCTTTGACGTGACACCTGATTTATGTGGAGCTCACTCCCGTCTAGCGGGGAATACCATCTTCTATACTTATAATAAATCAATAGGATGTTGGCAATCGCAGGGCGTAGCTTCTTGCTCCGGGGACGCTGCTGCCCGTCATCGGTCTGTGGTATTTAGCTAGGCCTTCAATCGTGATGGTTATACCGCCACCAGTCGGTTGCCAGCACCTTGTTTGTTATTCAGCAGGATGCGCCACGGGCAGGTGAGGTTAGCTTGAAGCGAAAAGATGATGGGTCGCTCCCTCACATCCCAAATTAATTGGGTGGTATAATTATAATAATTTATAATAATTCATCTCGTCCGTGTGGTTTCCGGATTTAGAATAGGACCACCCCATCTCATCCTGTGGGCATCGTAGAAAAGGACTGAGAGAAAATCAGAAAAAGAAGCCGCAGCGTTTAGCCTTGGTACAATTAAACCTACTGCGGTCAGATGACCCACCTGCCAAGCGTGGTGACTAAAGCTAATTTAAAGGCGAGAGCCTTCTGCTCCCCCAATAGTCCGGTGATGATGACAAGGCCGGCCTGGCCATCATCGTATTCATTTAGGAAAAAAAACATAAAAAAAAACTAAAGCTAACCCCCCACATAACCATTGTCATAGGGTGAGGAGGTGACGTTTGCTAATACGGCTAAGGATAATCTTAGATTTAGTATTTTTAAGATAGGGCATTGCGATTTCAAGGTAGGGCATTGCCCCACAAAATCCCTCAACTATGTATGCGTAAATGAATACGTCAGGTAAGAAAAACAGAGTATGTATGTTGTATCCCATTGTCCTCTTTTTTCATACCTCAATGTATAGTACTTTCTTTTGTTATTCTCCTTGACAAACGCACAGCTCTGCCACCCCTAACACAAGTGACATTGAACATGACCAATATGTTGTATCCCATTGTCCTCTTTTTTCATACCTCACTGTATAGTACTTTCTTTTGTTATTCTCCTTGACAACGACAAACGCACGGCACTGCCACCCCTAACACAAGTGACATTGAACATGACCAATATGTTTTTGCAAATGTTAGTTCAAGATCACAGCAGTTTATTTTGTGAAAGAGATAAACTTAGCCACGATAAGTTTGTTGTAATTCTTTTGTTTTATCTACCTAACGCTATCGGTCACTGAATTAGAGATTATTAACAATGGGCGTATTAAAAGATAGTAATTTACGCATGGAAATGTATCTTATCGTACTGGTCGTTGTAATAACAACGTAAAACGTTATTTTCTTCTGAAAATCTTTCATTAGCATGTGAAGAAATGACATACAATAAAATTGTAACCGCTAGCTGTGTATCAATGAGTTAATAGAATCTTTGAGGAGGCGGCATGGTGTGTGGGACTCACACCTCCCTTAAGGGAGGGCATACCCACTAAACCCCCCTGTGTCGCCAGTGGGCAGCAAGTTGCAGGGACACGGGTAGCGCCGAAGCATACGGCCACATCCCTGCCTGCCCTGGCCAGCCGCAGATGATAAGCGGCCGGCACTCCTGGTCCGGGGAGGGCAAATACCCCTGCCCCCGGATCCGGGGAGCAATAGAGTGCTCCCCGGGCGGACCTCGTGCAACGGTGTGGCTGCATCCACCACGCGATAAAAGTAACAAACGTCTATCCAAATAAAATTTTCGCATTTATGATATTAGTAGGAAGGATAAGGATAACCACTGTTATTCAGATAATAATCTATCTATACATGTCACTATGTAAATACTCACCCGCCATAATTTTCTACAAGCCAGCACTTAAACACGCCATATATTCTCACGTGCATGTGCATCCAAACATACAGTAGGTATCAGTTTGTGCTGACGACAGCTGAGCCACTAACATAATTCAGTTTTGTTTACTTACATAACGATTAACAAGGTATTCGTACCTCAAGGCAATATGGACAATCTCGATAGTTAGATTAGTATAATGGAACAATAACACGTATTATTGTTTGATTAGAAAGTATTTTCTTTATATATCAGACACATCGCATCCATTGCTCTGCTCTCAAAGTTAGAAGCTACGATATTGAATCGTGACAATGGGCCTAACTAGGAAGAACACCCTTTCGTACAAAAAAATATTTTTTGAAACAAAGAAAAATTATTTGAATTGAGAGCTTCCTCCTTTTTTGAAGTCGGTTAAAAATTATAAGTATCAGGCATCAGATACAAAGTAATAGCTTAAGCACTTGTCAGCGAAGAAATCAACGAGGGTACCACAAATATACGAGTACACACAGAACAAGCAAAATTTTTTTTCCTGTGTGGGGTCAAACCTACTACTCCTTGGTTCTTAAGATAGGGTCACTACCAAATAAACCATCTAGCCAGACAAAAGGAACCACAATAATGTTTTTAAAAAGTCTCCCCACGGGAGTTCGCAAGGGAGGTTTCCTGTCTCCAAAGATAAATATGAGAAATATATTAGGAGGCAAATACTATGCATATAACATATGTAGTAAAAGTAGGCATGGCTAGCGGTAATATTAAATATAATGTGAGACAGATGAGGAAATCGACCACACTGAATCGTGTGGTCAATCGCTACGTGACCTGGCCTAATATAATAGTATACATGTGTCGCAGGCCACAGGTTACACCAGCCTTTTAATTAAAAGCCTAGTGCCTAAACGGCCCGAATTAATATGTGTGTGTCTCCCAGCGTGCGCGCGTGCTTTTGGGTGTGTATGCGCATGCGTGCATGTGTTTGTGTAACTAGCAGGGGCGTAGCTGCTGCCATATCTGCCGTATCAATTATACGGGGCCCCCAGGGCATGGAGACCCCCAAAGTGCGTATACAAAAACTAATAAAAACTTCCCAAATTTTGTGACTAATTTTTCCCTTCATAAGGGCCCCCAAACAATTTTAATATGGTGGGACTATCCCTCCTAGAAGGAGAAGGTTACACCCACTGAACGTCTCGACCCCACTGAGTCGTCAGTAGTCACCAACTGGCAAGGAGACGGGTAGCGCAGAATCAAACAGCCGCGTTTACTAAATTATCTTATACATAACAAACTTGGCTAGTTAGTAACCAACTAACTAACAATATTTTCTAACTGACTGGGTTAATCTATAAGTTTAATATAATTTCCGTTACATGAACTTCGCCGTTAGATAAGCAGGCTAGGCGATTACCTGAAAAACTGATTAAGCCAAGATGTCCGCGACACAAATATAAAGTGAGAGTACAGTCAACACCTCAAGTAACTACATAAGTTGTATTTAATTATAGACTCTAACGCATTGACTTAAGTAACACACGTACCACTTAGGTTCTGGACTGTGTGCTTACCCGTAAGCACATTTGATAGCTGTTACCTTCTGTGCTCACCATGACAAACATTAATTGCATTCACTAATGTTTATCCTGGTAAACAGAATTGTCTATTATGATATTAGTATCGTACCAAACTACTACGAGTAGGTACAGTATTTAAATTGCTGTGTGATGTATTTTCCTGTTTTCCACATTGAACTTCAGACCTTCCTCATGATTGGGAAGGTGTAAAGTTCAATCTCGGTTGGATGAGGGAAACGAACTTTAGTAAATTATAGATGTGAGAGTTCTGTGTGACTCACCACCCTAGATAATATAGAAGGTACCTAGATACTCATAAACTAATATAAAATTACAGTACACATACCTATTTAAAGAATTAATTTTAGAGAACATCACATAGGTACCTTGCTCGAATCCCAAAATAAGTTGCTTAAGCACTTATGTCACCCATGAGCATGGCATAACATTGATGAACATTTGTGTTCAGATATGGGTATAACAACAACACAAATGTTCATCACACAAATGTTTGTCCCGGGTGGGGATGGTACCACCTACGAGCCTTGGTAAGAAGGCACGGGTCACCGGTCAGTCAAATACATATAAGAATCAATGTTATATTATTTATGCAGTTGATTGTACTGCTATGCGCTTACTACAGCTATAAATATGATTAATTATTATGTAATAACATTATTGACGTTTTAATTACTGACGTTCAAGTTTCGAGAAACAAAATTCAGTGACGAAATAAATAAAGCACATTAGTCATTTGTAAGAACAATAATTACGATCGTCACATGTAGGTATAGATAGGCATATATTTATGTTCCAAAGTCTAAGCTATGTATGCCTAAGTTATGTCTAAGCTAGGTATTTATGTGTTAGGAATAACTGTATTTGAATAAAATTCCATTGTTCAATGGAATTCCTGTAAAAATTACCGATAAGACCGCCTAAAAAGTACACTATAAATCTACTTTAATAAATTTGTAGTGTACTTTTATGTAATGTAGTGTTTTGTCCAAAAAAGAATATCTATTACACTAAATTCATTACTGGCCCTCAGATCAAGTGGAGGGAAAATTTGTGCAAGATGGCTGGTAAGAGCTGGATGTGAGATTCTCAAGGTCAAGAAAAGTGGCGAACAAATGGAAGGCATATTATGTCCAACAGTGGACTGCGAATAGCTTATAATGAAATTCATTGAGAGACGAAACGATATTAAGGGCCCCCTTCTACTTTTAATTAATTTACACACATAAAATCTCTACGTGACTTACAGGTTGACTGGTAGAGAATGCCCCTATCACTAAGTTCATCTTCGGAATGTCGTTGATTAATAAGTCCAAATGTAAAAAAAAATATTACATGTAATATAATCATATTAATCATGCATAAACAAGTTATTTATTACATCTTCTGTACATTATTCATTTAAGTTTTATTATAGGTACTTAAGTTAGAAAAATGTTTGGAACTTGTTATAGGGACTATTCATAAAATCGTTGACAAGAAGAATCATAAACAATACTTCTAAACTCAACGCTTTTAGAAAAAAAAACACACAGATTATAAAAATAAAAAAAGTCACTACATACGGCAAAATATTCCCATGTAAAATCCAGCTATGGCGATCGCTATCTTCATGAAGTCATTTGTGGTCTCGAAATCGAACTTCTTCAGCAAATCACTCATGATGTAATCTCTCACCGGCCGGCTAGCGACACACTGCCTATCCACCATTGCTAGCGAAAAACTGTTATCTTTTTAATTTACTTTTAAAAACCGAATGCACCCGATAACCCGCTGACCGCGCCAATTTGCATCCAGCCGGTGCATGGGCCGGCGGAAAAAAATAAAAATTTAAAAAGTTAACATTCAGTGTCGGTCTACTCGTGTTCGCGGCTCGAACGAGTGTGTCAATGAAAGCGAGCATTTGCCCTGTTGAGGCGAGTAATTACGAGCATTTTATCTATCTAACGCGTTTAAAATGTTTTTGAGATTAGAGATAAAAGTGTGAGAAAATTAGATTAATAAAAATAAAACCGTTTAAAAATTACCGCTTGGTCTTCCAAAGTCAGATATTCCATATTTGAAATTTTCACTTTTTTTTCGATATTTTAAGGTGTGTAATTCGAGCATTTTATCTATCTAACGCGATTTAAATGTCTTTGAGATAATATACAGATAAAGGTTACAGAGACTTAAATTAAAAAAAAATTACCATATTTGGGTTGGAAATGACAAATGTAAAAAAAATAACAGATTTTTTCGTTTTTTTTTTAAGTGTGTTATTACGAGCATTTTATCGACAGGCTCGGTGGCTCATTTGGTAGTGACCTCTGCCCTCTGAGCCAAGGGTCGTGGGTTCGATTCCCGCACATTACAAACATTTGTGTTCATGAACATGTCTGTTTGTATTTGTCTGGGTGTTTTCTATGTATAATATGTATTTATTTACAAAAAAAAAATCTAAGTAAGTTTATCAGTTGTCTAGTACCCATAGTACAAGCTTCGGCTTAGTTTGGGGCTAGGTGGCGCTGTGTGGCCCAGCGTGGCATGTCTTGGGTTATTATTTTTTTTTTTTTTATAACTTTTTTGAAGTTGGTTAAAATTTGCTTTTGTCTCAGCTGAGCGAAGACCTTCCCTACGTCTCTCCACAGCCAGAAAAAAAATATATCCAAAATTTTTTAACTACGTATTCCTAAGGGATTCTGTCCTGTGAGTCCTGTGACCCAAGTCTCCGCCCCATCTTATATAGTTAAGTAGTAGATAGTATTTCTAAATAGATAGGTGTAGAAGACTTTGTTTAGGTACAACTTAGACGCTCTTATCTGTTCCAGACAACCTTTTGATAGGGGATATCTAGACAGTATATAGCAACAATTCATTTTTATTTCAATACAATATTTTACAAGTAAGTGTCCAAGTAATTGATTCTCCCGGTGGACTAAATACCATCTATAGACCATAAGGCGCCAGGTTCAAGACCAGGCACGGCTAAAATTGTCACTGTTTTTTTACTAGTCTCTACTGTCCCACTGCTGGGCAAAGGCTGGGCTAAAATTTATTGAAGTCCCAGCCGAAATAGTTCTTAAATACAAACACACTCGAAACAAATATAGTTCATCACACGAATGTTTGTCTCAGGCACAGGCCTCAGGTGAGGATTGAACCCACAACCCTTGGACCAGAAGGCAGGGGTCATTACCAAATAAGCCACCGAGCCAGTCCGGGTCAGTGAATGTTCACAATACTTTCAACAAAGAATATTTTGAATTAAATTTAAATATATTTCCTACTAACAATGAAGGTCGTCAACATTAAAATCTTCGTACTAAGTGTTAACCCCGTTATTTAGTCAAATCTACATTGTCTTTGTTGGAGCAAGTTGTATGACATCACGACTCGTGCCCTACGGTATAGAATACTACTGAGACATCTGTGACTTTTCTTTTTCACCGTCATGCCACCTCCGGGGGGAGGTGACATGGTGTGTGGGACTCACACCTCCCAAAATGAGAGGCATACCCACTTAACCCCCTGTGTCGCCAGTGGTCTGCAAGTTGTAGGGACACGGGTAGCGCCGAAGCATACGGCCCCGAGGTAAGTTAAGCAACACGGCTAAGAGCGCCCCCTAGTGGGACTTCTTGCGTCCGGAGCTGCTTTTGTGTAGTCAATAACTTTAACAGAAAAAAATAACCTAGTAACTAGTGAGAAAATAGTTTTTTTTTTGGTTCAACCGAAGATTTGAAGCCCGGGCCTCTCAGGTTGTCAGACCTGCGACCAGAGGCATTGAGGCATTACAGTCTTATTTTAGTACAACCTAGGCGATCTTATCTAGAGAATGCCGCAATCCTATAGAAAACCGCAGCCAAATGACCTCTGAGTCGTGTTTCTGCTGGTGAATAGGATTTCCGTTCCGGAGTTCGTTTGGTTCGGGCCGGCATGGCGGTGGCAACTGACACGTAACTGTCCTGTTACTTGTCCGTTGTCACAGCAACTTGGGCTTCTCTTTTGCTTTCACATGCACAAGTACCCAAAAACCTGAAAGATTTTGGGCACTGTGCGCCCTCGCGTCGCATAGTAACGTTTGTGAATACGGTCGACCAGTGTACCTACTGACTGTACCAACTTAGTATAAAATTAAATATTCTTTGTAATAAATATTATCAAGGCACAAATTCCTCCAAAAATAAGCGACAAACTGTTCAAAGGACATCGACACATTGAACAAAGAGAGTGCAACGTAAAGTATTTCGAGACGTTATTCCGAAGCTTACGACCGATACGTTTTCCTTATTTCACTTTTGGGATCACGCAAACATCAGGAATTAACGCGTGATATGATTGTGACTTCGAAATGTAAACATTACGGTACTACATTATGTTGACCTGTATCTTAAATTTGGGTCTTTTTGTTTCATTTCTCCCTGCAGCGGCTAAAGCTGCGGCCACACATTGGAGATATTTGCACCGACAACGTAACGTTGTGCGCCCAATGCACCAATGTGTGTATCAGTACTTTGACACAATGAAGAACTTGAGCGCGTTATGTCGCGGCCACACATTGGATTCAACTTTGCGTCCAGTCACTGTCCAATGCCCAATACTAAGGCGCTCAATGTCTTCATTGTATCAAAATACCCATACATACATTGGTGCTTTGGGCGCAAAACGTTACGTTTGGTGCAAATATCTCCAATGTGTGTGGCCGTGACATTAGTATTGGGCATTGGACAGTGGTTGGACGCAAAGTTGAATCCAATGTGTGGCCGCAGCATAAGAGCCGAGCCACACGGTGCGATGCGATGCCGCAACGGATCGACTGATTGATATTACATTGCCACTTCAACACTACGAGTCACTGAACTGAAATGTCAAACCGCAATGCATGCCGTACAGACATGACGGTGGCCGCACCGCACCGTGTGGCTTCTCTAAAAGTCACTTGAAAATCCGAACCGGCCCCCCCCCTACTTGGGGCAGCCTAGGGCTCAGACAGAAGCCGTCGCCCTCCTCCAAGAACGGGATCTGTGCTCAAGCAAGGGGATGTCCCCACACCCCCACGCTAGACCCCGTCGGGCGTGCAATCGCCACCGCATGGTGGATTTTTATTGTGGTTTTCTCCACTTGAGCCAGCCGGTAAAGGCAACTATGAACGTAGAGGCAATGCGCTCTGATCAGTCTCTTACAAGCCAAAGCAGCGGGCAAAAGATAGTATGTTTATTGTTTATAACAATAGGTGATATTCACCTCCTTAAAAAGTTATGAATGTTCGAGATTGACATGATAGTACCTATTACTCCAGTCGGTACCGCGATGGAAGTATGACGCATATAAAAATTAGACATGAATTCTTTATCATGGTTCCGTATCTAAAAATATTATTTCTTACATTTTTACTAGCGACCCGCCCTTTGTACGCTTCGGGTATTACATTATACAGAAACCTCCCTCTTGAATCACTCTATCCATTTTAAAAATCCGTTTTAAAGATTTAGGGGCAGCGCAGACGACAGACTATCCGTGACGCACTTTTTTGCAATTATATGCAGTAACGCACACGACGCGCAAAAATCTGTCGCGGATATTTCACAGACTCAACGCACACGACGCACGTCTTCGATCATTCTGTCGGCAGACCTAGACGCTCCTTTTAAATGTCTCAGACGCAGACTCTATCGCACAAAAAGTCTGTCGTCTGCGCTGCCCCTTAAGCGCATATAGGGATTTAGGGACATAGAGACAGAAAAAGCGACTTTGTTTTATACTATGTAGTGATAAACAGGTGATAAAATTCAGGATGACATCATTCCACCTGATTTGAAGTGATCGTGAGGTCCAAAAGTTAGGTCGACAGGCATGCAAGAACCTGCCGCGCTATCGAACGCCCACACCCCGAAGGAGTAAGACACACCACATTATTATTTCTCAGCACAGCATTAATGCCTAAACACTTAAATTAAGACGCAATAAATTCTTTTCATGATAACAATTTACGTTCCCGTTTTTCTGCAACCGTTTTTAAATTTATCCATTAATTAAACTAGCTTTCCGCCCGCGACTTCGTCCGCGTAAAGTTTTTTTTTCCAAAATAAAATTGTGCCTATGTTACTCGTGGATAATGTAGCTTTCGAATGGTGAAAGAATTTTTAAAAACGGTCCAGTAGTTTTTGAGCCTATTCATTACAACCAAACAAACAAAGTTTTCCTCTTTATAATATTAGTGTAGATGTCAACTTGATATATTCACGTGTTCCTGAGAAAAAATCTATATTACCACAGGACAAAGAAGTAATCCGTAATCGAAGGTATCATCATCAGGCTATTGCAGTCCACAGCTGGATATAGGCCTATTCAGTTGTTCTCCACTTTCGGGTTGAGTATCGCAGGGCCAGGGAGTAACTCCTGGCTCCGGTGACGCTGCTGCCCATCATTCGCCTGTGGTATTTAGCTACGTATTCAATCATGATGGTTAAATCGCCATCAGTCGGTTGCCAGAGCTTCGTTTGTTTTTATGTGGATGCGACCTAGCATGCCACCTCCAACTGCGCATGGTGCATCATCCTAAATAACGACAAAGGTATAAGGGTTCTTTATGCGCTTTACGAACCCTAAAATGAATTTAACCGCCCATCGCCCAGAAGATTTTTAAGGCATCTATCGCGAATAATTGGTTTCGTCTGATGCCCGTAGGGTCGGCAGCAATCAGACTGGGCATTCACCTTTGGGAGAGACCTATGTCCAGCAGTGGACTGATGTGGGCTGATGATGATGATGATGATTCACCTTTGACAGACAGTAAGGAACGCTTAATAGTTGCGCTTACTGACAGCATGGACTGTCAGCGTCAGTCAGCCATGGGATCAAGTAAACCTTAGGCCCTCTAAGGACGGAGGAGCTTTTCGTGGGTGCAAAGGCGTAGTGACAGTGAGTCTATGGGCCTTTAGGGGTGATACACCCCTTTTGTGTAAAGCCCCATGTAATTTAAATACTCATACTCTGCATGGCGCTAGATTCGTTTTCGATTGTGTGGCGAAACGATTTTTCTCGATAGAAGCAACTTTCTGAATCTGACGGTAGTATCTTGAATATATGAGTGTGACTGGATGCAGGGGGCAATTCCGCCCGAAGAAAAGATGGATGGACTGCGTGAATGGTGATATGGCTGAGAAAGGAGTGAACGAGATAATGACGGCTGATAGGGGTGAATAATGGGAGGATCGCAGGCTAATGGATGTATTGACAATAAAGCACCCAGTATCATTTTCATTATACTGTAGCAAACACATATCTCCATCTGTCAAATTTCTCCAAAGTTAATTTACTTTTGTATCGACTTGGCCATTCATAAGTGCTTATTTTAAAAGTCTATATGAAAAAAGATATTATCTGTTTTTCTACAAAAATTCAAAGAGTTCTTGAACCCTCCCAAGGAGGACACAGAAAATCGACCAGACAAGGCCCTACTTGTCACAGCTGGTCACTTTTGTAGGACTCCTGTCCTTGTGGACTTCGCGGACCCCGTGACGAAGGTAAGACAAATGGGTATATTCAAATGAGAACCGTTTTGAACGGGGTCGTATGGCAGGCTCTTAATACATTTTGTGGTGTGATTTACAAGAACTTCAACGCAAAACTCCGCTAAGCAATATCAACAGCACCGATGACTCCCGCGCACACCCCTGGCGCACCTGCGCGCGCGCAACGGAACCCGTTCCTAGACAGATGCACCTGCCCGGCCTTGGCCGACGTGTCGTTAACATTTATGATCGTCAACATACGCAAAAAGTGACAATTTACTTGCCAGTCTAGCTGTAGTTGCGATCCCGTGCAAGGAGTTTAATTAGGCATTCGTAAAACTTACTTATAAATTATCAAATCATTAGAAAACTATAAAACAGTTTAATAGTAAATTTTTCTATCATTATCAGCCTATCGCAGTCCACAGCTGGACATAGATCTCTCCAGTTGTTCGCCACTTTGGGCAAACATCGGGAGGCTTTACTCATAATAGCCAAGCTGGGCAAGCGGGTTGGCGATAGCTCCGGTGACGCTGCTGCCCGTCTATTACCTGCCTGTAGTATTTAGCTACGGCTTCTATCGTGATGATTATACCGCCACAAGCCAGTTGCCCGAGCCTTGTTTGTTATTCGGCAGGATGAGCCACCTGCATTGGGGTAGGACGACTCACAATAAAGACATTGACAAACCTTCAATATTACAGGCAAACCTGCGGGCAAAAGCTGGTCCTGTTTCGAAATACACTCAGGAGAGTAGTAATATGTAGTAGGGAATGGAAGTTAGCGCCTGTTACGGCTGGAGCTGGCGTCTAGGGGTGTGGAATCAAACACGACAATTGAGGAAACCACAAACACTTTACTGCTCAGCCACGGTGGACTGTAAACTTCAACAACAATAACAAACAAACAATAAAAACCATAGCAACTAAATATTCTTAAAAACACTTCTAAATATAAAACTATGTACAAAACTGGTAAAAAGGTAAAATCATATAAAAAGGTCGTTCTGTCCGCAACAGCGCCCTATCATCATTTCGCTCTAAGCCAATCTCACCTGCCTGTGGAGCATCCTGCCGAATAACGAACGTGACGCTGGCAACCGATTGATGGCGGTATAACCATCACAATTGAAGACGTAGCTAAATACCATAGACCGATGACGGGCAGCAGCGTCACCGGAACGAGAAGCTACGCCCTGCGATCGCCAACCCTTATGTATACAGATTATGGGTATATCCTCCAGACATTTGCCCTAAGTAGCGAAGAACTGGAGGCCTATGCCCAGCAGTGGACTGCATAGGCTGATGATGATGGAGAAGTAATAATAGTCTAGCAGTAATAGGGGACAGGCTAAGTATGCAGGAGCAACAGTTTAATGTGCTTCCCGATGCACGAAGGTTCTTAGTCTGAGAACTGTTACAGAGAACCACAGGCGTATGGATTTAATGGTAAAAGATTGTATAGGAGTTGAAACTCTCAATGAGTCATCGTATTATATGCGTCATAATCGATTAATAAATCGTAAATAAATAATCATTTATAACTTCTTATTAGTGAAGATATTATCTTACACTGCTTCATTAAAAAATCTCGTGAAACTACGAGTATAGGATCTAGAACGTAAATAATGTTCTGGTCTATTTATTTGTACTAATTAGGTTTATGATTAATTGGGAACAAGGTTAATTACCTAGTGTATGTTTCTGAGATTTGTGGACGAATAATGGTTTCAATGAATGTAGGTACAGACGATCACACATCAGCCAACTCCTTCAGTCATATTTCCCCAATTAATTCTCAACCTAATGTTCAATACATAGATTCTTTAGTCCAACTACATAGTTTTGTTTACTACTGGGTATATTTTCCATGTTGGTTACTGGATTTTCCTCGTTAAAAATGGGAGCTTATTTTCATACCCGAGAAGGACCTCTTATTTAGGTTCAGAGAGTGTTCTTCCTCGCCCAATTGTTATCCATGCCTAATGCCGCTTTCTGACAACATCTCCTCCACTTTGCCCGATCTTCGGTATCCTCCGGTGAGAGGTTGTACTCTTCCATGCTCTAACGACATCAAGCTGATCCAGCCAGCGTCTTGGGCCAGCCGCGTGTTCTTCTGAGTGTGAGGTCGAGACATCTATTTCCTATGTCCATCGGAGACGACTTTCCTGCAACTTGTCCGCTGTCGCTGTCTCCGGGGCTGCCACGGATATGTTCATTACGGATTCGATCCGTTCGCGTAACGCCACACATCCACCGCAACATCTTCATTTCCGCGACGTGAAGCTAGCCATTTTTCAGGACATTAAGGTTCAGGGCCTGTAGGACCACCAAATTAGAAAACGATCGTTCGTTGAACGGATCGCGTACTTTTGCACCATATATCCTTCTCATTCGTCCCTCCCGTGTTCGAATATACAAACTAAAATTCGTCAAAGTCGATTTTAATTAATTTAATCCATATATTAAGCTCAGAGAGTAGCATAATAAATTTCGCTTTAAATTCTTATCATTCTCAAGAGCAATAATACTGAAGAACCGAAGTCGGTTTGCTCATAATTTTATTATAGGCGGTTTACTAAAATTCCACGTATCTCTTTACATATTCGTGCACTGAAACCGTGAGGAAGTGATTTTGCATAATTTCGATGTTTCTGTTAGGTCATGGTCAAATTACGTTTAGCGAAATATGACGCGTAATAGCGTAACAAAAGAGTGATATGAAGATGAAATGTAGTGATTTTATTTATTTAATCTTTATTGCACAACTAGCTGTGCCCGCGGCTTCGCCCGCGTTCTTGTAGGTGTGTCACAGAAGTGTTTCATCTCTTTTTTGTGCTAAATTTCATCAAAATCGGTTGTGAGGTTTAAGCGGGAAAACGTAACAGACAGACAGACTTCAACCTTTATAATATTAGTAGGGATAAATAGTGTATGAAAGGCTGTCTTTATCATCATCATCATCAGCCTATTGCAGTCCACTGCTGGACATCGGCCTCTCCAGTTGTTCGCCACCTAGGGCAAACTTCTGGAGGATATACCCATAATCGCCACGCTGGGCAGGCGGGTTGGCGATTGCAGGGCGTAGCTTCTTGCTCCGGTGACGCTGCTGCCCGTAATCGGCCTGTGGTATTCTGCGCCTTCTATCGTGATGGTTTTACCGCCATCAGTCGGTTTTCCAGAGCCTCGTTTGTTGTTCGGCAGTATGCACCACGGGCAGGTGAGGATGGCTTGGAGCGAAAAGGTAATAGGTCGCCCTTACATCCCAAGGCTGACTTGATGTTACTTAATCATTCTCTATCAATCAACCATTTTGGGCTAAGCCGAAACCAATATTAAGATAGTGTGTTACAAGATTGGAAACCATAAATGGTTATAAAAATATTTATTTATTTTTTATTATTGTTATTAGCCTTTTTTCAGACGTATCTGTTTGCTATATAGCATAGGCCTCCTCCAACTCTTTCCAAACTTCTCTATCTGTGGCCAATCTGGTCCTTGTTGCTCCTGCAACTTTCCTATATTGTGCACCCATCTCCTGTGTGGAGTAGCTAAATAGGAATAAGATGCTCACTTTCTGTAAGACCTACATTGTATATGTAACCACCCTATTTATGTGTAAATAAAGAATTTTGTATTTGTATTTGTATTTGAACCTTGTTTTCTTTTCAGGTGACTCAAGAACCAAAACATAATCACTCTGCTCCACTTGTCTCTGCCTCGCACAGAGTGGCCTGCCCACTTCCATTTCAGCAGGGGCAGCTTAAATTTGTGGGGCCCGGGGCTGAAACTACTTAGGGGCCTTCCTAAGTACTCAATTAATAGCCATGTCAAAAAAACTATTACTGCTTTAGTTGTAGAAAAGACTTCAGCGGAGTCTGGGGGCCTCTAGTAATCTAAGGGACCTGGGCTGCAGTCCAATTGGCCCTTAGGTAGATTGTTTTTACGTTTTGTGCCTTTACATGGTTTTTTATTGTCTCCGTTCTTATCTTGTCTGGTAGTTTCGTCCCCATCATGCACTTGTCAGCATTCATAGCATGTCAACAAGTTATTTAGGGCCAAGTTTGACATCCATGTCATGTAAGTTTGACAACTTATTTAAGGCCCAAGTCTGACATTCATATGTAAGAACTGGAAGGATACATGTATTGAAAAGCATTCTTTTAATTTCTTTTTTTTTATAAGAAGAGCTCACAGGATGACCTAACTAAGCGGTTGTGAGGTCCAAAAGTTAGGTCAAATGGCCCAAGTATTCACTGATGTTTTTGATTGTGATGTCCCCCACAGTTATAGGTTTCTTAGTACTATTGGTCATAATTTAAGTTTTAGATGTGTTCATTTTCAAACCTGCTTTTTTACTCTTTGTGTCTATGTCATTGATCATTTCAAGGACTGGCCCCGTGGCCCAATTGGTAGTGACCCCTGCCTTCTGAACCAAGGGTTGTGGGTTTGATTCCCACCCGGGACAAACATACAAACAGTGTGATGAACACTTGTGTTTGTTCCGTGTCTGGGTGTTTACATTTGTATTTAAGTATTTATTTGTGATACCTTCGTTGTTCTGATACCCATAACACAAGTGCTTAAGCTACTTACTTTGGGATCAGAGCAATTGTTGTCTGATATTTATTTATTATTTCTTGTAGTCCAATCCTTGTTGGTAAAAACAGTACCAAATCATCAGTGAATCTGAGATGCGTTAGCTCTTCTCCATATTTTATACACAATCCCCTTCCCTCCCAATCGATTTTCCGGAATATATCTTCTAGCACCTCGCTGAATAGTTGGGGAGAGATAGGGCCTCCTTGTCTAACACCTCTCTGAATTTTTATTTCTTTCCCTTCGACATCAAGCATATAGAATATCTATCTATCTAACTACAACAATACCAAAAACTATTCCTAATAAAACATGTTACCACTCAAACTTCCTATGAAGTACCTAGGTGTTTATTTGTTTGTATAGTAAATTTTCATTAATTCATAATTAGGCATGTTCCTACCAAATGGTAAAGATCAAGGTCTCAGTTAAAACTGGTTACAGTTACAAATGACAACATAAATATTTCATATTAATTCTAGAAATTACTCTTCTTACACATGTGAAAAACAGGTTGAATAAAGGTATTTGTTTCTTTATAAGTTAAGTGTAAATGAAACCTTGGTATATCTTTAATCTTAGGTAGTAAATAAATAACGTTTATGCCTTTCCATAGGGCAGATATTGTCTAAATTATAATCTATGAAGATGAGATAATATCATATAAATATTAAGCAGTTTGCTGCTGCCATGCCTTATAGGTGCTTACTTTATTTCGTTTTCAAAGGGTAACGCAAAACCACGTTATAGCCATTGATTTGATGAGATACGGCTATTTCAATGGGATCGAGGTGCGTGTTATCATAA
Source organism: Conogethes punctiferalis (assembly GCA_031163375.1). NCBI lineage: Eukaryota > Metazoa > Arthropoda > Insecta > Lepidoptera > Crambidae > Conogethes > Conogethes punctiferalis. Next base: position 4,291,731 of record CM062099.1, read on the forward strand.
TAAAGAGAAAAAACGGGTAATTCCGAGAATCAATACAGTAGGGTACTGCGTACGATTGATACAAGCATAACAAAAAACTTACCGATGATATCGTAGAAGCTGGCCGTGTAATTATCCATATATTGTGATAAAAACCCCATCGTCACCGTGAACAGCTGATCACCGAATATTCACTACTCCAAGCAAAAATCGAAAGTGTTTACTAATGAATACTGTTATGTTGCATTACGAAATACTGTTAGGAGATCACATTACACATGCTGAAGTTTTAATTAACTCATATTGTCAGTTAATAAATAAAATACAAAGAAATGCAAAACATCGATCAACATCCAACAAAGTGACACTAGCAACTAGCAAACGTCATGTCAAACGAACGTCAATGCTTAACGCTGTCAAATCGGAAATTGGCCCTTTCTACGCAGAAAAGTCTTTGTGCATTGAATAGAATTTCGATAATACGACCTGCCAGAAATGGTAACGCGATGAAACTAATGTTTTGCGATGCAATATTTATTTATTACCTCTCCTGAAAAAACTCCAAATTCTATTGTTGTTTTCACGGAATATTAAACACAATATTCCGTGGTTGTTTTACTTGTTGTTTGTATGTATGTCAATAATGAAGACTTGGCTGTATAGGCTTAAAACTTAGCCGGTCGGCCCTATACATAAAAAAAGTAAAAAGTTGTCAAAAAACTGTCAAAAAAATTGCGTTTGCGAGTTTGCGAGATTCGTTGTCGCGAGTTTATCTAAAAATGCAGTAAAATAAAAACATTGTTTTCTTTGTACTAAAATCGAATATAAAATGCTAGAGAAAATGTTGGGTAAAGGTGACAGGGTGTATCATACAAAATTGCTGCGTCGAAGGTTCTGTAAACGTATATTTTTCATGTCGATTGCCTTCGGTATATCGTTTTACATTTCTGTATTATTGTTTGGGGATCTAAAAAGTCCTCGAGTGATGAATTTAACGGATTTAGACCGCTGTCCGGCCTGTTATGGAGTCACGGTTTGCCCTGAGCTATATTCTAATCAAATTATATTAGACTCGCATCATTGGACCAATATGTTCAATGCGAAGAATATTTATTATGGCTACACAAAATCCAATCGGAGAGTTATTTTGAAGAAACTAGCTCACGACTGGGAGCTGAAGCAGCTAGACTCTAATTTGTGCAAGATCTGGGGCCTCAAACGTAACTGTAGACCGATACATTTACTAAATGCCACAGATATTGATGAAAAAATTATTAGTACAATACAGTACAATATTAGTTGGCCTGACACCCAGCCAAGGAAAGGTATGGTGCTATGCCCTTATACTTACAGCTTTTATGATGTTTTAAAACCTGTTTTGAATAGCAAGAAAGCTAATAATAATAACTATAAGTCTGATTTGTTGAATGTATGGACTATGTTGAAAATTAATCCAGAGCCAATCATTTTACAGGTAAGTTAATATTTTTTTGCATGTACATATAAAATATCCTATACCTATAATTCCTTATATATTGCTCCTATCCCAAAATTAGTAGCTGGAGCACTTGTGTTTAGGATTTGGAACAATGAAGCACTAAGGTACAAATTGGAACAAAGAACAAACACAAATGTTCTTCCCACAAATGTTTGCCTTGAGTGGGGATGGAACCCTCCATTCAGAAGGTGAGAAGAGAAAGTACCAAATGAATAACAAGGACTGTCATTTATTGTGCATAAACTTAACTGTTGATTTTTATTCTTTTTCTTTCATCATCATCATCACCAGCCAGTGTCAGTCCACTGCTGGACATAGGCCTCTCCCAATGTTCGCCACTTAGGTCGGTTTTGGGCTTCTTCATCTTCTGTTTCTTTATAGAAGCAGAATTCCTAAAGAAGTTTTAAAGACTTATACTTCGCTTCAAGACGAGGTATTTAACCCTTAACTACCTACCCGGCGTTTCTCACGACTCCTGTTACGTCTCTATTAATTGAATCAAATAACAATCGAAATAAGGGGTAGGTTGGTAAGGATTAATTAAAAGTGTATCCTATTATTTTTCCAGTTAATCCCAAAGACTAAAGGGTGGAGGGTTCCTGCCTACGGGGGAGTCTGTGGCCGGCTTGAAGTGGTGGCGTATGAAGGAGATTCACTGTACTCGCTGCTGAACGTGGAGTGGCATCGTAAACTCAAGTACGCTAGAGAGATACTGGGTGCCGCCATGGATTTTACATTCAAACATGACAGGTATTTTCATTATTGTTTTTTTTTTCTTTTTCATTTTATACTGTCCCACTGCTGGGCATGGGTCTCCACCAAAGTTTTGCATAGTTCTCTGTCTAAAGCCAAAGTCAGCCAATCCTTTGATTGATGGAGAGTCACACCATTTCGTCTTTTCGTGGGCCTTCCCTTTTAGCAATAGCCCTTCTTCTGGCAACCATCATGTGAATCTTTATTACTTCCATTATAAAATTATTATTAAATCCAATAAAATGTTTTAGAATTTGTACTATAAAAATTATAATTTTTTTTTGTATTTTCAGATACCGTTTTTATTTAATGGACTGGTCCTTAGACAATATTGTAGCAAACGAAAAAGACGAGATAACATTCGTTGATCTAGAAGATGTTATCATACTGGACAAACATATTTCCCCCAAAGATGACTTGCCGGATTGGTATAAGCGGTACTCGAGAGAAATAATGGGACCTGGTTTTACGTTTTCAATAGAAAACATGTGTAAACATCATCTGAGTGACCACAACATATGGGCAGCCTGTTACGTCTTAGCAGGCGAAGAAAACCCCTTGCTTTATCCGATACCTAAGGAAATCAATGCCTCCAGGCCTCATTTTGACCGCTTACTGAGTGAATGCCTGAACGGTCACGACCGTTTTCGCACAGTGACGAAACTACAACATGTTATAGCTGATATGCTGTTGGATGAGAGAATCGTTGGCTTTGGTGTTGTTAGGTGATAGATATTTTCAAATTAATTTATCTTACGATGTGCTTCACCACAAGCGGAGCTGCATGAAGATAGTAAATAATCACTAATGCTCAATTCAGAAATGTTATCTACCACTACATCCTCAGCCAATTGCAGTCCACTGATGGTCATTGGCCTCTCGAGTTTTTCGCCACTTTGGACAAACTTGGAGGCTTTGCCCATAATCACTACGTTGGCGATAGTAGGGCGTAGCTCCTCGCTCCGGTGACGCTGCTGCCCATCATTGGCCTGTGGTATTTAGCTACGCCTTCAATAGCGGTTATACCGCTACCAGTCGGTTTCCGCCCCACTACAGTGGAGCAAAATCGTTAGCAAATTTTTGTCAGCTTCGCTCAGCCCCGCTTCTGTAAAAAAGCAATATAGCAATCAATAATGATTCACTACATACATATTTCACTAATTTAAACAAATACTCTATGGAATTCGTACTGATACAGACTGCATATTTATTTATTGTCTTTGCTTCATGGGACCATAAATGGTTCCTCAGTCATTGTATTAACATAATGTGATAAGTTTAATCTCAAGCAAATTCACGGACAAGGGTCAACGCGTTAAATAAGTTACTAGAGAATTGCTAGAAACGAAAGCGTTAGAAATAATGGGTCCAATCTGAATTGCTATAATAAGATAGTTGATATTGATACTCTTGACTAGTTCTAAGATACTAGCTATACTTAAAGATTCACTGTTATGTCGTTATGATCTTGTAGCCATAGCTCATTAGATCCACTAGACACTAGAGTTGTGGAACAATCGATAGTTATCATCGAAATAAGACAACCCTTTCGGTAGAACTGTCGATGCTACTGACTCGCAAGACTATCACCTAAGCAATGAGAGGTAGGGCATAGCGAATTGGCCCGTACGGGGAAGGGCCTCCATAGAATACCGCAGCCATATGACCTCCGAGTCGTGTTTCTGCCGGTGAGTAGGGTTTCTGGAGCTCGTGAGGGATTAGGATTAGGCCGGCATGGTTGTGGCAACAGACAGGTAACTGACCAGTTACTTGCCTGTTGTCACAGCGACTTGGGCTTCTCTTTCGCTTTCCATCAGGCGTAGGGAAGCCATTATGTCGAGCTACTATAAAAAAAATTAAAGAAATTTATACCAGGGCTTGGAATACCGGTAAAAATATGGTAACGTTACTTTTGCCTCGCCGAGGTATCGATACTATTTTAAGTAGCGATACCTAAAATAGTGGTAATTTTTAACGTTATAAATTACCGCTACCTTCATGATGGTATCGGTAAAAGTATCGGTAAACGTTTAAACGTTACTTACTTAATTTTGGATTAAATTCATTCTCTGTCTCTATCGCTCCCACCCAACATGGTCTCATGCGTCTCGTGTCGCGAAGTTGCCGCTCTGCTATAGGTAACCGTGCGGAGCGGCAACGCAGCAAAGTAGCGTAATAAGTATCGCTACTTTTACCGGTAACTAAAGCAGGTATCGATACTTTTAACGTTATATTGCAGTATCGATACCTGAAACTTAACGTTAAGTTTGCGTTCCGGTAAAAATTACCGTTATAATTTACCGTTAAAATTTAGTATCGCTACCGACTTACCGGTAATTATTTTACCGGTAAAAAAAGTAACATTATAAATTAACGTTACTTACCGCTATTATAATGTTAAATTGGTAACGTTACCAAGCCCTGATTTATACTATTGTATTGACACTATTGTTAGTAGGTACCTACTGTAGGTATTTCTTTCATGGATGTGACGATAAGATGTGTGTGTAGTGGATCTAATGAGCTTTGACCTTTATTTTGTTCAAAATGTAATAAAAAAGGTACTTTTGAATTTTTCCAAAGCTATTTAAATAAAGTCAATTGTTTAGTGAAATTTGTGACTGAAGTACAATAATTTTCAGCAGTTAAAGTTTTCAGTCATTGATAAATATGGCTGACAATTAATTGAGAACCCTGTAATTTTCTGGCACTGTCCCGATACTCCCGTTAAAATTAAAATGTCTAATATAATAGATAATTTGAATGAATCTCATATAGGTGATACTATTAAACCAATGTTCAAACGAATTAACAAATCTATGTTTTATTTCGTTAATATGGCCAAATATTCTTATAAGTATTACATTATTGTTTAGGTATTTTATATTTTGCAATCATTTAAACATACTCGTACACAGTTTTTTTTAACACTGACTAATGTTTTTATTTTTTTTATTTTCAGTGAGCTTTAGAGTGCCCAAGTCCTGCGTTTGTTCAATTTACAGTATTTAAACATTTTGTTACAATTTTTATTATTATAACAATTTATTTTGTGATACCTATATCGTAATTATTTCGTGTTTGTAATTTTTATTGAATTGAAATGGTTGTGATAAATATGTTTACAAGACTTCTATTGGCCATACTGTTAGAATTATGTTTATTAAATATTAAGAATAAAATAAAAAGCTTTAATCGTATTTAATGGTTTTATTGACCATATCTTAACACTAAACCTGGTTTAGGTACTCGTCGATTTCTGGAATAAAGGCAGAGGTGTCCAACCAATTGGCAATCGGCTAATAAATAAGTAGTAAAAGTTACGCCAGTTCTCTTCGCTGGAACTTGGCTGACACGCTGTGTCTACAAGCCATTTACAGCCGAGCTCACAGTTGGGGCCTTCTCGGATTGGGGGCCCTTGGCATTTTGCCGGTTTGTTACCATAAAGTTGCGCCATCGCCACTGGGTGTAAAAAAACAGCCCGCTTTCCAAACCAAAATTTGTTTGGTTCGGAAAGCGGGCTGTCTACCAACAGTGTTCGAGTGAGAACGCTATAGACTACAGGCCCGTGTTAAAAAAATGATGGGTCATTTGAACCACCAGATGACCTATGTAGAACGATATAAGAGCATAAAATAATAAGATTCAGCATTATGCCGTCACTTGTAAGCTGTCCAACTGAGTGCAGGTGAGAATTCAAAAGTACAGGTAGAGTGAGTGTATTTTGGTCATATATTTTTGTACGGCATTCTTACTATCGATAGATCCATGAAAAATAATAGGACAACGCGTAGTGCCGTAAAAAAATGGTGCGCCAAAAAGTCGGATTTTTTTTTTGATTTTCCGACAATTTCCAGGGTGAATTTGGTCATTTAATTTTGTACGGCATCAGTTTCATGCTATTTCAGTACTGCTTCTAATACATTATTCCGCAACGCCGTACAAAAATCATGCGACAAGGGGAATAAACCGAGGGTTGCAACCCCCTCTCTTTCTGTGGTCCAAGGGGTGATTTGACACAACATCAAATTAATTTATTTCGAAAGTATTTTATGCATAGATAATATTTTTTCATATGCCGTACATTTTCGTTGGTTCAAAGGGGAAAAAAATGAAAAAGAAAAAATGAAAAAGAAAAAATTCATATAACGAAAAATACGGCATTTAGATAGTTTATTCGTACTAATTTTTATAGCCTTTTCGTGATTCTACGTTTCTAGTTAGAAACTATGTTAAATATGGGTTTGTATACTATCGATTTATACCAAAATATAGACATGTTGCCACTTATAATTCCAAAATACAACATATTATTGAGAAGTAGGTACTCGTTTTCTTAAAAATAATTGTTTTATTTCTTCACATCATTACAATGAAATAAATCAATTATATATATGTATCAATAATGTTCGAAGTATATAGTAAACCAAAAAGTATACAAAACTGTTGATACTGTGATTGACAGTTTCAATTTTTGGATATAATATACACACCGTTTCACTTCAGTTAGACGTCATAGTGATTTAATCATATTATCAATTGTTCTCTTCAAAAATATGTTAATGCCGTACTGTATCAGATGGCCATAAAGTACCCTTTAGATAGTAGCGTCATTTTCATCAGCCTAAAAGATACGGTCTGCATTAAAATGTACGGCATCATTTTTTCCTAATTTATTTATGTTAATACTATATAAAACATGGGATACAATGTAGAAAACTGCTATATTTCATTAATGTATGATATTTAAATTTCTTCAATAATTTGAAAAATTACAGTTTTTGTGTTTCTCTATAATTTTTTTCAGAACAGTTTCTTTTGAACGGCAATACTATATAACAATTGTATATTACAATATCATGTTAAAAAAAAAGTTCCCGTACAGGATCAAATGATTTTACACCTTTATAAATCAAGAATACGATAAAATTATGATAATTATTGATAAACATTCAAATGAACAATCATTTTTTGACGGCATTATTTTTAATAGTACTTTTAAGTGTCAGATAATGTTTTGGAACCAATGCCGTACTTTTTCAAATCACCCCTTGGACCACAGAAAGAGAGGGGGTTGCAACCCTCGGTTTATTCCCCTTGTCGCATGATTTTTGTACGGCGTTGCGGAATAATGTATTAGAAGCAGTACTGAAATAGCATGAAACTGATGCCGTACAAAATTAAATGACCAAATTCACCCTGGAAATTGTCGGAAAATCAAAAAAAAAATCCGACTTTTTGGCGCACCATTTTTTTACGGCACTACGCGTTGTCCTATTATTTTTCATGGATCTATCGATAGTAAGAATGCCGTACAAAAATATATGACCAAAATACACTCACTCTACCTGTACTTTTGAATTCTCACCTGCACTCAGTTGGACAGCTTACAAGTGACGGCATAATGCTGAATCTTATTATTTTATGCTCTTATATCGTTCTACATAGGTCATCTGGTGGTTCAAATGACCCATCATTTTTTTAACACGGGCCTGTAGTCTACTAGATCACCAATTCAAGTACTGCATGCAGGGGTCGAGTCTCGGTCTCACTCAGGGTCTCAAGTAGTCTTATGACATGTTTAGACAATGGTATACCCTCTACTTCTTCCTCTGTTAACCCTTGTCTTCTTCCTCAAAGGTTCCAAAGAGCCGTCTCTAAAGAATTGGCTGTATCATTTTCATGCCGACGAAGCTATTTTGAAATAATTAAAAAACAAACTGTCAAGCAAATAAAATGTCAACATATATGACTTTTGAAGTTATGTACCTACGTTTTGTGTTTTTGATCGTAAATAAATTGAATTTAATTTATTTCCTAAGCATTCTATACTAAAAACTGTATTAGTTAATGATGAGTGATTCCGATAGCGACGATGAGCCTGCAGTTCGCTATGGAACTCCGCTAGACCCTATTGAAGAAGGTAACTTATTTGATTTTGAAGACATAACAATAGCATTTAATAATGTTCTGGAAGATCTACGAAGGATAGAGTCTCACTTATAGTGTTATAAATCTGCTTCAGTAGTATTCCAATTCCTCATAAAAGCCCTATGATATATATTATTGCTCTATATCTGTCAAATCAATCAATTATTATTTTGTGTGTACCAAATAAACATAATCTATTCTATTCTAAAATCCAACCTACACTCTGACCCAAGCACGAAAGAAAATTTATTATGTCTTCTATTTTGCGTGAAGTGGCCTATAAATCAGACTTTAAATTATGAAGAGTAATCCATTTAATTTAATCTTAGAAATGCATTATTAATTTGATTGAAAATTCAGTTCTGAACAAAATAATTTTGGTTTTAACAGATGAAATACCTTCAAAACGCAAGTACCAGCAGCCAGCAGATCAGTATGCAGTGGACTCACACGGCAGGCGGAGGTTCCACGGCGCTTTCACCGGGGGCTTCTCAGCCGGCTACGGGAACTCGGTGGGCACTCCGGAGGGATGGACACCGGCTATGTTTAAGAGTTCCCGCTCTGATAAAGCACAGATTTCGGTAAGATGTTATAATGAAATAGTTTAACTTGTCTATATTATCAACACAAACAATATCCTTACTAATCCACCTTGGCTATAATCATAAATATAAATAATTAAATTATATCAGACAACATCACATACATTGCCCCGATCCCAAAGCTTACTTTATAGCTTAAGCACTTGTGTTATGGGTGTCAGAACAATGAAGGTACACACAAATATATACTTAATCTTAACTAATATTATAAAGCTGAAGAGTTTGTTTGTTTGTTTGAACGCGCTAATCTCAGGAACTACTGGTCCGAATTGAAAAAATATTTTTGTGTTGAATAGACCATTTATCGAGGAAGGCTTTAGGCTATATAACATCACGCTGCAACTATTAGGAGCGAGTACAAATATAAACACCCAGACAAGGAACACACACAAGTGTTCATTACACAAATGTTTGTCCCGGGTAGGAATCGAACCCACAACCCTTGGATCAGAAGGCAGGGGTCACTACCAATTGAGCCACTGAGCCAGTTAATAACATCATAGTCATTTTCTGTGTTGCATCAGCTCCTGCTTTAAAGATTCCTGTAGTAGTTAATTTATTTTTTATTTTAATGGAATGCCCTTCCAGCTCATGTGTTTCCTTCCTCTTACAACCCTGGGTTCTTTAGGCGGGGCGTGAAACGGCATCACAGTGGGCCTTCAGGGTGAGGGTGACAAGACCATATGTGTAACTCAAAAATGTTTTTTCATCAAACCAAATGATGTTGAGGTTTCTAATCTCATTTTATTCTAAACTGAATAGCGCGAGAGACTCTTGCAAAGTGGTAAAATGTGCCGTAACTTCTAAAATATAGCCATGATAAAACTGTAAAAATATATAATGTTTATTATATAAACTGAGTGAGATCTAGACAGTAGTTTTGTTTTTAAACATCATATTTGAAATTACCTAATTTTTTCATTCAATCAACTAAAAACATTTATATTTTACTAGCTTTGCAAAAAGATTTCCAGCCTACACATTTCCAGCTTTATACAACCGTATTCTCAAATTCTGTGACATCAAATCTTCCACATTGAAACAGGCTAAGGCAGCATTATCTTTATGGTTACAGACTCTGGACTATCAGGCAACCGAATCTATCTTGCCACTTTAGAAACAATTGTGATTATCATACTTGCATACTATACACATACACCTTCAACTCACCCACCAAACTGGCACTGTTAGCTTTATAAGTTGTATTTTGTAGTATTTATTATGCTCTGTTACTACTATAACTATAATTATTTTTGGTTACCCACGATACAGGCTAAGCCTAGTTTGGGATCCCCTGTTCCATTCTTTACTCCTTAGACTTGTGCAATTTATATACTTTCATGATTAAACTACCATCAACTGTATAGTCTAGGTTTTTCTGATAGTAATAAAGCATTTTTCATTTTTTTTTTCATTTTCATTTAGCTGTATACGGAACTCTATGTGCGAGAGTCCGACTCACACTTGTCCGGTTTTGTACATGGAACTATTGTATTACTTGATAAAAAACCTTTCATTTAGAATACAAGAATAGAAAATAGTTTATTCATTTAGAATAGAAAATAATTTATTCATTTAAAATAGAAAATAGTTTATTCATTTAGAATAGAAAATAGTTTATTCATTTAGAATAGAAAATAATTTATATAATTTATTCATTTAGAATAGAAAATAGTTTATTCATTTAGAATAGAAAATAGTTTATTCATTTAGAATAGAAAATAGTTTATTCATTTAGATACAGCCGTATACGTGTTTGTTTGTTGTGCGTAGTCGCGACGACCTGAGGACTTCATGGACGAAGAGGACCGCGGCGAGTTCGGCATCGCGCCGCGGCAGATGGCCACGCATAGCGACTTCTCGGGCCAGAAGCGGAGGCTGCAGAGATACCATGATGGGCCTATACCTGGTACGTAAATATATAAATAACCCAAGACATGCCACGCTAGTAAGGGTGCCATTGTCACGGATCCTGTTATTGGAGGAGGGCGACGGCATCTGCCTGAGCCCTAGGCTGCCCCAAGTGGGGGGACCGGCCAAGTCTGCCTAGTTATAAAAGGCATTTTTATTTAATCAGAGTCAGCGTTCACTGTCACTGAACCAACTGTAAAATCTTCTATATTATATATATAAAAGGAGAAACTGACTGACTGACTGACATATCAACGCACAGCCCAAACGGCTAAACGTAGGCACTTGAAATTTGGAAGGGACGTAGCTTAGGTACCGTAGGGGTGCACTAAGAAAGGAATTCCCGAAATTCCCACGGGAACGGGAATTAGCGGGAAAATCCTTTTGTATGAAAAATCTAAACCGCTTAAGTTAGACGCTTGAAATTTGGCATGCAGGTACCTTAGTAAATATAAAGTTTAGTTATGGCTGTATTTTGAGAAATTCCCACGGGAACGGGAGTTAGCGGGAAAAAACTTTTGTATGTATAAATTTAAACACGCGGACGAAGTCGCGGGCAAAAGCTAGTATAATATATTATGTTTCTAATATTGTAATGATGTTTGGAGAAAAAAACATGACTTTATTTAAGAGAGGTAGGGCATAGCGAATCTTCGCTCGAATTGAGCTGCCCTATAGAATACCGCAGCCCAATGACCTCCGGGTCGTGTTCCTGCCGGTGAGTAGGGTTTCCGGAGCTCGTGGGGGGTTAGGGTTGGGCCGGCATGGCGGTAACAACTGACCAGTTACTTGCCCCTTGTCACAGCAACTTGGGCTTCTCTTTCGCTTTCCATCAAGCGTAGGGAAGTCATTATGTCGAGCTACTATAAAAAAAAAACAAACATGGCTAATATTCTTGTCCTCAGGTGAACCAGTCTTAGAACAGCTGCTGAAGGCAGTCCACGAGACAGCAGCGGTGAAGATGCTCAAAGCCATGGGCTGGAAGCCGGGGCAGGGCGCTGGGGGCAGGCTCACCAAAGCAGAGAAGAAAAGAGCGAAGGAGCAGCATAAGGTCTACGGATGCTACATGCCTCCGGAGATGAGGCAAGAGTCTGAGGTACATCATCATCATCATCAGCCCACATCAGTCCACTGCTGGACATAGGCCTATCCCAAAGTTCGCCACTGTGCTCGATTTTGGGCTTCTTGCATCCAGCACTTGCCAGCCGTCCTGCGCAAATCGTCACTCCACCTGGCCTGAGGGCGTCCTACACTACGTTTGCCGAGACGCGGTCTCCACTCCAGAACTCGTTTACCCCAACGGTTATCGGTTCTGCGGCTGATGTGGCCAGCCTACTACCACTTCAGCTCACTAATCCGGTGAGCATGTCCGTCATCGTCCTGTGGTATTTATCTACGCTTAGTATTTAATAGTGATGGTTTATTTATACTGCCACCAGCGGATTGCCAGATAAATGAGTAAATAAATGAAAATATGTATGTTTGACGCATATTCCCTATTGTCACAGGAAACGCAGAACAAATCATCAGATGACAGTTCAGACTCCGAATTCGAATACGAGACCCTGTTCGCGCCAGACGACTATGAGCCTTATGTTCTTAGCCGTAAGAGCGACCGCTTCGCGCTAGGCTACTCCGGTCTGAGCCGGCACTCTGTGCTGGGCAGCCTGGCGGCGGAGTATGGGGGCGAGGCGGCCGGCTCGAGGAGTCATCTGGTTATGAGGGAGAAGGGGAAAAAGGTGAGCTTTTGGCTTTTTTTTTTCATTTATTTTGGCACTAACAGTCATTACAAACAGATTACAGTTTAAATTCTTACTTAAAAAAAGATAGTGCCGAGAAAGTACAAAGGTAAAAATTTCAATTTAGCTTGTTGAAACAGTAACATACTAAAGTCGATTCTTACAAATCAATTATGATACTATAGTCGCTTTTTACAAATAGATCGTGATCTCATTATGTACATAGGTAGATATAGTTCTGTGTCTGGGTGTTTCTTCTGGTGAATTGTGTTTTATTATGTAGGTTTTATTAGCTATCCCGATTATGTTACTGTATTCTCTGAAGATGTTGCTTTTGAGAAACGATTTTGCCATATGTTGTCTTTAGGGTTCTAAAATATATGAAATGAAATAGTTTATTTCTGCAAGTAGATTCACTAGTAATACTTTAAGAGAGGTAGGGCATGGCGAATCTATGCTCGAATTGAGCTGCCCGTCCGGGGAAGGACCTCCACCCTATAGAATACCGCAGCCAAATGACCTCCGGGTCGTGTGTCTGCTGGTGATTAGGGGGGTTAGGGTTGGGCCGGCATGGCAGTGGCAACTGACAGGTAACTGACCAGTTATTTGCCAGTTGTCACAGCGACTTGAGCTTTTCTTTCGCTTTCCATCAGGAGTAGGGATGGCATTATGTCGAGCTACTATATAAAAAACAACATTGTCTTATTGTTTGTAATGTATTATCGCTTGACTGTATCGTTTATCATGTTGTTCTTTCTTTCTTATGCTATACTATAGTTCTAGAACTTTTTTCGTCTGTTGTCAGGTGTCAATTCGTGGGCAAGCGTTCGGCGTGGGCGCATTCGAGGCGGACGACGAGGACATATACGCGAACGAGGACATGTCGCACTACGACTTCGCGCTCGGCGGCGCCCCCCAAGACAAGAAGAAACCCCCCAAACAGGGAGGGGGCAATGTGAGTATTTTTAACCGACTTCGAAAAAAGGAGGAGGTTCTCAATAGGGAATATGCATGACTTTTTTTTTATGGATTTATTGAGATCTTTTGTCTTCCAGATACATAAATATCGAAGAATTTTTAAACTATCTTTTCTATTAAGCGAGTTATAAAGCGTTAAAGTTATTGATTAGACAGAGAGATCCGATGCGGTAGTTGACGTCACGTACCGTGAGCGCCGTACTAACTCCATAGAAAAATCTGTTTCGCGAGAGAGACGCGGATATATTCACTTTCAATGACTGTATCTCGCCCATTTTTCAACCAATTTTGATTTTGTTTTCACTGTTCGTAGTAGATTTTGATCTATTTTACGATAAATTAGTAAATACCTGAAACTATTTTTCATGCATATTCCTTATTCGTCTGTATGTATAATATTATTTTTTTTTTATGTTTACACATGCGCTGATGATAAGTCTTTACAACTTACAACTAACTCATTGGATTGGCGTAGCGAACAATCTCATGTGTTCCCTTCTTCTTATAGTCTTGGTATAAAAAAAAAGATCTTTATCCAGTAATGGGATGAAATGTGCTAAATATGAATAAACCAATTTTTTTTTAATTTTATTTGTACACACATTTGCTGTCTGCATGATCTAAAGGTTGACTGGTGGAAAATGCTCCTAGCATTAAGTTCGCCTTTGGTACCATTTTATTTATTAAATCTTTATTGCACAGTAAAATAGTGTACAAAACGCGGACTTAATGCCACATAGGCATTCTCTACCAGTCAACCATTCGGCTAAGCAGAAACTAGTAATAAGGTAGTGTGCTAAAAAGTTTGTTTGAAGAGCAAAACAAAAAGAACAACATAAAATATTGTAGTAATAAAATACAATAATACATTTTGTGCAATAAATCTATCTTCTTCTATATACTTATAATAAATCTGTAGAGAAGTCAATTCTGTACATGGAATATATTATTTTCAAAATAACTATCAGGGAGTGATGAGTGATCGATACTGATGCCAAAAATGCAATCAGTAAAATTTTTGTCTGTCTGTCTGTATGTTCGTTATAGAAAAAAAAACTACTAAACGGATTTTAACTAAACTTAGCACAATTATACTTCATACTCCTGGGCAGGTCATAGTATACTTTTGATCACGCTACAATCAATAGGAACAAAGCAGTGAAGGGAATTGTGGGGAATACGGGAGAAATTTTTATCTGTATGTTTGAACGCGCGTCACGTGAAAACTACTGCATGAATTTGAATGCGGTTTTCACCAATGTATTGCTAGAGGTCTAACTTAAAATTTAGGCACACATACAAATTTATACACACACAAATTTATGGAAACCCGTTATTTTTTTAACCCAACATCCACGCGTGGGACGCCGCCGGCACAGCTAGTATTTAATAAATAAATAAATTTGGTCCCCAGGTACTGAAAGGCTTCGTCAAATCCAGCAAGCCCGCGCCGCGTCCGCCCGCGCACCCGCCGCCGGCACTACCGCGCGACTACGCGCCCGCCGTCGCCAACAGGACCAGATTCGAACCCACTGCTGCTAAGGCTAGGGATCAAGGTAACTGGTACTGGGAATAGATAGATAGATATTCTTTACTAGCTGTGCCGGCGGCGTCGCACGCGTGGATATCGGGTTTCAAAAATAACAGACTTCCATAAATGGGTACCTAAATTTTAAATTAGACCTCTAGCAATACATTGCTGAAAACCGCATGTAATTCCATGCATTAATTTTCGCGTGATGCGCGATCAAACATGCAGATAAAAATTTCTCCCGTTTCCCACACGCTTCCCGTCACTGCTCTGCTCCTGTTGATTGTAGCGTAATGAAAAGTATACTATAACCTGCCCAGGAGTATGAAGAATATTCTTATCAAGTTTCGTTAAAATCTGTCCAGTAGTTTTTTTTCTATAAGGAACAGACAGACAAAAATTTTACTGATTGGCATCAGTATCGATCACTAATCACCCCCTGATAGTTATTTTGAAAAAAAAATCATGTATAGAATTGACCTCTCTACAGATTTATTATAAGTTTAGAAGATTGCACAAAACACAGAGTAAATACAGTAAAGGTGATAAAGACGTATTGTGGTACAATCTAGGCGGTCTTATCGCTAGTGAGAGATCCCTTCCAGACAACCTTCAGGTAGGAGAAGTGTAATGTTCTGAAGAGAGGGGCAATGTCGTGTAAACTGTTTCAATAAAAAAATTGTCTTGATAGAAATTAATATAAGAATAAGAAATCTTTATTATATTGGGACGTCATCAATATCATCAGACTATTGCAGTCCACTGCTGAACATAGGCCTCTCCAGTTGTTCGCCACTTAGGGCAAACATCTGCAGGATGTACCCATAATCTCCACACTGGGCAGGCAGGTATTATGTATTACGACATATTTTGTATGCCTCCAGTAAGTAGTTTGTTCAAACAATCTTTAATATTGCGTTTAAGTATTTGATTTCGTAACTAAATAAGTTGTAAATAACATAGAGAATACTATTGAATGAATACACAAACAACACTGAAACACTTTCAACACTAAAATAAATAATTATCTAACTCAATTGGTAGTGACCCCTGCCTTCTGAACCAAGAGCCGTGGGTTCGATTCCCACTGGGGACAAACATTCGTGTGATGAACATTTGTGTTTGTTCCGTGTCTGGGTGTTTATATTTGTATTTAAGTATATAATTGTGGTACCTACCTTTGTTGTTCTGATACCCATAACACAAGTGCTTAAGCTACTTACTTTGGGATCGGAACAATGTGTGTGCTGTTGTGTAATATTTATTATTATTTATTTATTATTCTAGGTCTCGGCCGTCATGACCTCTCAGCGGAGGCCCGAGGTTCTTTGCTAGGGGAGACTCCAGTGCCGAAAGTAGCTGAAGCACCCCCCACTACGAGTATACAGACAGACAAGCCGGCTACCGCTCCGCTGTCTAAAGAAGACCTTCTAGCGAAGACAGCGGGGAGGAACGTCAACTTTGTGTCTACTAGCAATGAACAGCCGAAGGAATTGGACTTTATACCGATAAAGGTGAGTTGGTAGAGATTGTCTTAACTAAAATGACACGCTCTTTATTACTACTTATAGTTCATTCGCGTTAAGAAAATAGTGCCTGACAGGTCACTGACAGGCCACTAGCCAATTAAAACGCTAGAAATTATAACCAGTCAGTGACCTGTCAGTCACTATTTTCTTAACGCGAATGAACTATAGCTACTTTATTATTTTACTAGCTGTGCCGGCGGCGTCGCACGCCTGGATATCGGGTTAAAAAAATAACGGACTTCCATATAATGGTGCCTAAATTTTAAGTTAGACCTCTAGCAATACATTGGTGAAAACCGCATTCAAATCCATGCAGGTGTTTTCGCGTGATACGCGTTCAAACAAACAGATAAAAATTTCACCCGTTTTCCCAACACTTCCCTTCACTGCTCAGCTCCTATTGTTTGTAGCGTGATGAAAAGTATACTATAACCTGCCCAGGAGTATGAAGAATAATTGTACCAAGTTTCGTTAACCCTTTATTTCGCAATGTGTTTGTGGTGATACACTCTAAACTAAAAAATATTTCATGAAATCTAAAAAGAAAATTAAAAAAATTATTTTACTATGCTATAAAGTATACTACTCCTATGTAGTAAAAAAATTATGAATTTGCTCCGGCGCACCGTCTGTCACTAAATTGCAAAATGGTGCCGCAACCCCGCAGAGTACGCTGACGTTCCGTAAGTTTTATTCTATAATAATTATAATAGTGATTATTTTGGCAATCTATTACTGTGTATTAATTTCTAATAAGTGCATTTATTTAAAACATGCACAAATGCGAATTAGTTGAGTTTAGTTTTTACGTAATCTGTATGAATATTTGTATGTATTACCCGTAATACATCGCGCAAGACCCAGTAAACTAGTTGTGATTTTGTTTGTATTACGGGTGATACATTGCGCGAATATTAAGAAAATAGATTGCATGGAGTTTTTATCATTTTTCTATAATCTAACCCTTTTATGGAGTAATACAGGCACTAAAACATTTATTATGATAACCTTTCCATTTTGCGTGTTCAAAATATGTACTATTTAATTGGTGTGAATAAGGTGTTCTAAAAATATGTGCCACCGAAGTGGGAAATAGTGTCGTATGTATCGATTGGTGGTTTGGTGTAGGTGAAGGAATTCTGTACTCAAGAGCCCTGTTCATCATCATCATTATATAAGCCAATGGTCGGTGGAGGTCTACAGCTGAACGTACCCCAAGATTTCGAAAATAAATTGAATTGATTGTTATTGTAGCTTAAATTGTAACTTGCATGGGAGAGAACCAAGGAAATCCTGGTATTGATTCCACCTAAACGTGCTTCATCTAAGGACCATCAGTTTCGGATGATGAAGTCATCACTGAAGATGCCGCAGCTCATCGTCGACGTTATACTGAAGACTTTGATTCAGATAGCAGCTCCGAGCCGCATTCTATTTGCTCTTCACTTGTGAGAATGTATATTTTAGACAGTTCAACTTCAGAACAAGATCACGATAATTCATTTTCCCTTCTTACCCAGGAAGAATTTTTCAATGTAAGCCGAATACTAATATTGACATGGAAACTGACCCCTTTACCCCAATGGTATGAAACCAAATGTTCCCACTTCAAAAACAAATTGATCCAATGCCAGTTACAAACTCGGTTTCATCTGTTCTATCTCATATTGGTGACCTACAATTATCCAGAAGATACGATCGAAGTATAGCACAAATCAAGAACCAAGAACAAGAACCTAAATATATATTTAGGTTCGTGGTTATATAACCACAAGCTTTTTCAGAGTATGAAAATAGTCTTGGGCTTGTAGGGAAGTTAGTGTTGGTTCTTTGCATGATAATTGAGAAAAGTCCTGCCAATATCTATTTCGATAACTTTTTACATCCCTGAAGGTTATCCACTACTTGCGGAAAGATGCTCTTTCCGCAAGTAGTGGAGGCAGCCTTGGGACAATCAGATCTAATCTTCTTCTTCTTCTGAAGAGTTGTGAAAAGTTTTCACATACGGATAAAACATTAGTGAAGAAAGGTAGGGCCTCCCTTGGAACCCATTGCCCCCCGACCGAATGATAGGATTCGTTTTGACGGTGTGGATCATCTTCGATATTCCAAGATAGATAGGATACGAGGCAGGTGTCGATTGTGTAAAGGGTTAAACAAATTTAATTGCGTTAAATTTGATCTCTGTCTTTGTTTTGTACCAAAAAGAATTGTTTTTTAAACTTTCATGCAAAATTAAATATAAATTGATTACTTTTGTTTTATTATTATCAATAATTCATACCCCTTTTGTACCCCAACTGGTGTTTTATCAAACCTTAGCCCAAGAGCAATGTAACAAATATGATACGTACTTTTGATATGCTACTTCTTTGCT
The DNA here is from genome assembly GCA_031163375.1 of Conogethes punctiferalis. Lineage (NCBI taxonomy): Eukaryota > Metazoa > Arthropoda > Insecta > Lepidoptera > Crambidae > Conogethes > Conogethes punctiferalis. The sequence goes on from CM062099.1 coordinate 4,310,559, forward strand.
TATTGGGCAATGTAACATATTTGATACATATCATTTCTAAAAAACTATAACACTTTAATTTTTTTTTGTCTATTTTTATACATCCTTAGTTACTATTTTATCATACTATTTCGCTAAAACACTAAAAAGTAAAAAAAAATAGTCTTGCGCTTTAAAGGGTTAAAATCCTTTTAGTAGTTTTTGTTTCTATTACGAACATACAGACGGAAAGACAGACAAAATTTTACTGATTGCATTTTTGGCACCAGTATCGATCACTAATCACCCCCTGATAGTTGTTTTGAAAAAATATTCCATGTACAGAATTGATCTCTCTACAGATATATTATAAGTATTGTTAGAGGAGAATAATCAACAGCTGCGGCACAGCACTATTCGCCACGCTCAAGAGTCACCGCACTAACGTTGACAGTTGAAGTTTGACACTGACAGCTGTCATAGAGCTCCCGTCAATTATTACTTTTTCTCTCTCTGGTTGAATGAGTTTTCGTAATTGGATTCTGTAAATGAATACTTTCAGATTATCAATTCTTGTGTTTTTATCAGTATATAGATTTAGATGTGTGAGTGCAAATATTAACCCCGGCACATCATCGGTGTGGGACCGCCGACTGGCTCGATGGCTCATTTGGTAGTGTACTCAGCCTTCTGAGCCAAGGGTTGTGGGTTCGATCCCCGCACAGTACAAACATTTGTGTGCATGAACATGTCTGTATTGGTCTGGGTGTGGTGTGGGTGTCATTTAAGGGGGGCTGCCATACAAAAAATACAATTTTTGGTCTATTTTTGCCCAATATTGGTACGGAACCGGAGTCCGACTTGGTAAATTTTTTTTATAGATGCAAAAGTGTCACTTGTGAACATCTCGTATTTCTAAGAACATTTTCTTTTTTATGATTTTCAGGATTCCGGCAAAGAAGTAACGAAGACGTTCCGCCCCTTCATCAGTGATCCGAGCAAGCAGGCGCGGTACGAGCTATACCTGAGCGACAAGGACGGCTATATGCGCGAGCGAGACGGCGCTAGCGGCGCCGTCGGCCGGTGGGAGCGGGACAGGGAGATGGTGGAGTTTGAGCAGGCTGCGAAGCTGTATAGGCCTCTGACTGGCGTCATGGGGGACAGGTGAGGACGGTACAAGTCTTTTTTTTTCTTTTTTTATAGTGACCCAAGACACAGCGCCATCTAGTCTCAAGGTAAGCCAAAGTTTGTATTATGGGTTCTAGACAACTGATAAACTTATTTACTTTAGATACTTTTCATTGTAATGAATCATCATCATCATCAGCCTATTGCAGTCCACTGGGGATAAAGCTGGCCACACAGCGCCATCTAGTCCCAAGATAAGACAAAGATTTTATTATGGGTACTAGACAAATGATAAACTTACTAGCCAGGTGGTTAATCCTTATCATTAAGAAGTATCTTAAAAGCATCGGAGGAGCCTGAGAATATGACATCTTAGAGGATCCTTAGTCGACTCTTCATACGTATGTTGTGTAAAGGAACATCCATACTTGAGCGACAGAAAAGACACTATGAGGGAGCGAGAGAGCGCTAGAGATGCTCCGTTCATGAGTGATCCGAGCAAGCAGGCGCGGTACGAGCTATACCTGAGCGACAAGGACGGCTATATGCGCGAGCGAGACGGCGCTAGCGGCGCCGTCGGCCGGTGGGAGCGGGACAGGGAGATGGTGGAGTTTGAACAGGCTGCCAAGCTGTATAGGCCTCTGACTGGCGTCATGGGGGACAGGTGAGGACAGTAGAAGTTTTTTTTTACAGTGAAGCTTTTTGTAGTCCACTACACAGCGCCATCTAGTCCTAAGATAAGCCAACGTTTTTATTATGAATAAAATAAAATAATTTATTTCTGCAAATAGATTTACAAGTAAATTCTTTTGCACGTCATACTTTTTTTTTCTCTACTAGCACTTCGACGTTATAAGGATGAGGCCTGATGAGAAGAAGTGCCGCAAGAAACTCATCAATTTTGGCTTTTTTCAAAAATATACATAATCATCATACTGTTGATGTCATACATTAATACAATATTTGTTAAGTGCAGGCGAGCAGCTCATTATGTCCATGTAATATTATCGTCTAGGAAGTCTTGTATTTTATAATATCCTTTTTTCATAAGACATGACTTAATGTGAGGCTTAAACCTATGTATTGGTAGTTCAATAATATTCTGTGGTACTAGACAGCTGATAAACTTACTAGCCAGGTGGTTAATCCTTACCATTAAGAAGTCTCTAAAAAGCATCGAAGGAGCCTGAGAATATGACATCTTAAGACGTTCCTTAGTCGACTCTTCACGACATCCACGGGATGTGTGTCGTGTGAAAGGAACATCCACACTTGAGCGACAGAGAAGGCACTATGTGGGAGCGGGACAGCGCTAGAGACGCTCTGGAAGGATGCACCACGGGCAGGTGAGGGTGACTTGGAGGGAAAACATGATTTTTTTTAAGAGAGGTAGGGCATAGCGAATCTTCGCTCGAATTGAGCCGCCCGTCCGGGGAAGGACCTCCACCCTATAGAATACCGCAGTCAAATGACCTCTGGGTCGTGTTTCTGCCGGTGAGTAGGGTTTCCGGAGCTCGTGGGGGGTTAGGGTTGGGCCGGCATGGCGGTGGCAACTGACAAGTAACTGACCAGTTACTTGCCCGTTGTCACAGCGACTTGGGCTTCTCTTTCGCTTTCCATCAGGCGTAGGGAAGCCATTATGTCGAGCCACTATAAAAAAAAAAAAAAAATGATAGGTCGCTCCCTTGGTGTGATGGTACCCTCAGCTGACCGTGGTGTATAACAAACGAGGCTCTGGCAGCCAACTGATGGCGGTATCCATACTAATATGTATTATAAATGGGAAAGTGTGTCTGTTTGTCTTTCTTTTACGGCAAAACGGAGCGACGAATTGACGTGATTTTTTAAGTGGAGATAGTTGAAGGTATAGGAGTGTATCATAGGAGGCTACCTTTTTTGTCCCTTTCTAACCCCCCACTTTCCTTATTTTACGCGAGCGAAGCCGCGGGAAAAAGCTAGTAATATAATGTTTTTGAAACGGAACATGTTTTATTTAAACCCCATTTAATTCCCCAGATTCACCCACGGCTCGGAGCCGGCAGACGAGGCGACTAATCCCCTGTGCGCGGTGGCCAAAAGTGGGGGCGGCTACGGGCTGGCCACGCCGGAGCAAGTGGCGGCGGCGGAGAGGCAGGTCTACGGCGTCATGACGCGCCGGCGGGCCGAGTGGCGACCGGACTCGCTCGTCTGCAAGAGGTTTAACATACCCGATCCGCATGGCGCGAGGTGAGATACAGTACATAGTGTGGTGTATGTAGTTGAGAATTGCGGCCTAAGGGCTACGGCCTAGGGATAAAATAAATAACCCAAGACATGCCACGCTGGGCCACACAGCGCCTCTAGCCCCAAACTAAGCCGAAGCTTGTACTATGGGTACTAGACAACTGATAAACTTACTTAGATACATTTTTTTTTGTAAGTAAATACATATTATACATAGAAAACACCCAGACCAATACAAACAGACATGTTCATGCACACAAATGTTTGTAATGTGTGGGGATCGAACCCACGACCCTTGGCTCAGAAGGCAGAGGTCACTACCAATTGAGCTACCGAGCCAGCCAGGAATGCGACGTAAGGCCTGCTGTCCGGATGCAACATAAACCCTGCTGCCCGGATGCCCAAGACGGGAGCTAAACACAATTCAATCATAATACTAGTATTAGTGTTGTGCATGTACCTAAAAATTCTGAGATTTTATTTATTTATTTTTTACATACTGGCTTATTTTAGTTTTCTGATAACATCTGTCTAATCAACCTTGGTTACTGAAAACAAAATCTTCTACTTTGTCCACAGACCGGAGCAGAGATCAGAAGACAAGCCTAAAGTGTCCTACTCCATATTCTCATACCTGGAGTCCTCAATCCACGACAAAGACAGTTTTACAAAGGAGCAGAGCAAATTCAGCGGGTCCAAATCACTTATCGATGCACCAAAAGTAACGCAAAGTAAGCAAACAAGTGAAACTCCTGCTAAAGAAACCAATTCAGTTGCATCAACTAGTTTAGATACAGGATTCAGTAAAAGAATGACAGTGGCTGAACTGTTCTTGAAGGAATCTGAGAAGGATTTGCAAAAAGAAGAGCCTGTAACAGAAACTATTGATAAGTTTGATAAAATGGACTTGTACAAGTCTATATTTCTTAGTGACAGCGAGGATGAAACCAGTGTTACTACCAATGACAAAAGCAAATCTAATGATGTCGATACGGGAGATTTTATAAACAAACCTAAGAATGTAGAGAGGAATTTATCTCCACCTAGAGGTATATTTGCCAATATTGACTTTGATGAGCTGAATTCTTGGAAGAGAAATACTAAAACTGATAAAGGTGATAAAAATGAGCCTCAGGGTGATAAGAATGGAGAGAAAGGTACAGACAAGAATGAGCCTAAAGATGTTAAGAATGTAGACAAAGGTACGGATAGTAATGTTAATGAAATCGATGTGTATGGTCCTAGAATACCAGAAAATTTCAAGAAAAGGTTAGATGAGGATATGGAGAAAGAATCAAAAGACAATTTTAGGCCTAAATTTAGAAGTAGGACAGCAATAGTCGAGGAAACAGTTGAAATAGATTCTTCATCAAGCTCCGACTCTTGGGTTGAAGCTAAGGAGGTGAAATCTAAGAAGGTAAAGAAAGAAAAGAAGAAGAAGAAACATAAATCTAAGCACAAGAAGTCTAAACATAAGAAAAAGGATAGGTAGATTATGTAGGGGTGTAAATTATATGGATTTATCAACAAATGTGGTTCCTTTGATTTTATTTCCTACCCCGTTCGTTTGTTCTCGTAATTACACATTATCTCTACTAAAATATTATTATAAGTGCGAAATTCTTGTGTTTATTTGATCGGTATCTTGCCATACTTTATCTTCTGCGCCAATATTTAGAATTTTGCATGATTTAAAAAAGTAAAAATAATACCAATCTCTAAAAATTATGTTTTGTAATTAATAGTTTTAACGAAACATTTTTTGTGTTGATAAGTGGCACAATAAGTGGTAATTAAGTAAAAGTAAGTTTACTTTTACTTACTTGGCGAAAACAGTAAAACACACATTTGTGGAATCAAAGTTAAGTAGGTAAGTTTTATTTGCAGCCCCAATCTCAAAAAAGAAAATATAAATTTGAACCTAGCCTGTCTATTTTGCTATCGCCTACCCAAAGGTTGTTTGGAAGAAATGGCTTTTAGCGATAAGATCGCCAAAAGTATAATCCACTTGGAAGTACTTTTTGGTCTGTACGTAAGTAAGTATCTGTACTAGCAATACAATGAAGTCGTTTCATAGATTCAATGAAAGCAAACCGCTTACAACTATTAACAAATTGTTGTGCAAAATTGTCTGTAACTGGTTTGAACGACCTATAATGACATTATTAATACTGAGCCGTTCTAAACTTTGATAAGAGCTGGTGTTATGACTAGTGATGTCATACATGATATAAGGCTAATGGACAGGTAAATAATAATTAATATAAATTAATATCAGACATCACATAGGTACAATGCGTGCCACAAAAGATGAGACTTGAGAGACCGCGTGATTCGACCACCACTACCTACTTTCATCATAAGATAGATAGACTTTAAACCAATCCGAATATTACCGTAGACATAGGTACTTCTTGAATTTAAGTAAAAATTATGGATAACATTTTGTAACGACGCTACCTGCCAGGACGCCCCACTACTGACGCTCGGCAAGTCTCATCTTTAGTGGCACGCACTATACATTGCTCCGATCCCAAAGTAGGTAGCTATGTTTCATCACGAATGTTTGTCCCGGGCAGTGGCGTAACTACTGGGTGGCATATGTCTTCCGGCTTCCAGCCGTAAGGGGCCCCCGGTCAGAAGAGAATCCAATCTCGAACTGACTGACTCGATGGCTCATTTGGTAGTGACCTCTGCCTTCGGAGCCAAGGGTCGTGGGTTCGATTCCCGCACAGTGCAAACATTTGTGTTCATGAACATGTCTGTTTGTATTGGTCTGGGTGTTTTCTATGTATGTATAATATGTATTTACAAAAAAAAGTATTTAAGTAAGTTTATCAGTTGTCTAGTACCTATAGTATTTACAAGCTACAGCTTAGTTTGGGGCTAGATGGCGCTGTGTGGCCCAGCGTGGCATGTCTTGGGTTATTTATTTATTATTAGGTATTTATTTACAAACATTGACTGGCTCGATGGCATCTTTGGTAGTGTCCTCTGCCTTCTGAACCAAGTGTCGTTTCGTTCGTTCGGGTTATACCTACATTTGTGTGAATGAATAAACATGTCTGTTTATATTGGTCTGGTGTTCTCTATGTATATATTATGTATTTATTTACAAAAAAAAGTATGTATACGTAAGTAAGGTGCAGCGCAGACGGCACACTTTTTGTGCGATAGAGTCTGCGTCTCAGACATTTAAAAAGAGCGTCTAGGTCTGCCGACAGAATGATCGAAGATGTGCGTCGTGCGCGTTGAATCTGTGAAATATCCGCGCCAGATTTTTGCGCGTCGTGTGCGTTACTGCATATACCTAATTGCAAAACAGTGCGTCACGGATAATCTGTCGTCTGCGCTGCCCCTAAGTTTATCAGCTGTCTAGTACCCATAGTACAAGCTTCGGCTTAGTTTGGGGCTAGATGGCGCTGAGTGGCCCAGCGTGGCATGTCTTGGGTTATTTATCTATTTATTTCGTCAGACTACAAAACAGAATCTCATCTAACTAGTTAAGTAGGTACGCAATTGTACAGACACGTAGTTTGACACGAACTACGTATCTATTTATCCAGATGAGATTTTGTTTTGTAGTCTGACGAAATGCGTATTACTTATACTTATGACCACTTGCGTACTGAATTACCGATACCGGACGACATACGTACGTGTGACCGAAAAGAGCTAGAAAATATAAGTACCTATCAAGACCACGTACGAATTAGAGTCTTCAAGATAAGTTGTTGTAGGTACCTACCTACCTTACCTACGGCGCGGCCCATGTCGTTTTTTTCGTGCTATTTGGCTCTGCACGATTTGTGCTTCTGCCACGGACTGAGTTTGCGATTGGACAAAAGGTAAGGAAACGTATAGTATTCTCCTATATGTGTATTCTCGGAATCGATGCTCGGTTTCTGAACTGGCTCCGGTCTGGGTGTTCTACGTCATACGAAGTCTCGCTGTCTGGTACCTACTTATTTTTAGTACAGGGAATGCCGCTTGCATCTATGTAAGTAGGTAGGTACTTTCAGTGCTGCGATTATTGAAATACCTAAAATATGAAGCAATTGTCGCGGTAACGTCATTATAATGTGTTTACCACCTGCAAGATAACTACTACGCAATTTCAATAAATTGCGTCAACAAAATAATATGTATTGTAATAAAAGTTGTTTTTCAAATTCCCCGAATTGATACGCAAAACGTACGCTACTATTTTGTAAATAAACATTCTTACACAATAAGCGTTACGTGTCCAAGTGTGGGCGTTGAATCCCAGCTCAAGGTTACCCTGATGGCGATTGGCGGGAAATCTAGCGAAAGCTACATCCGTTAACACTTCATGGTTACAATATTATGCTAATTATAATCACCGTTCACAAGTATACAATAATCGAAACATCGCAATGGTCTCTACCCATCATGTTTTAATTTAAAGAGTCGTTTAATTCAGGGAACAAAATGCATAGAGACAAGAAGCTCCTCGAATCCAAATAGCCAGCCTCTAAAATTATAACATAGGTGTACATTTCCACATTTACACAAGAAGCTATATAAATTCCTATGCGGAGGTGGAAATGTACGCGTATTTTAATTTGTGCGCAAAAATCTCTGTAAACTATGCACAGTTATCAATAAACAACTCCTAATAAAAAGAGACATATAGATGTGCTAATTGTAAGTTAAAAAGAGACGGAACACCAAGACAAAGCAAACCAATACGTTTTCCGATAGGTGCGATAGAGACGCATATAAAAACAGTCTCGATGTACATATTTTTTCCTACGGTTGGTACGCATGCGTCATTAAGTTCAAACAGGGCCAAACTCACCTCCAGTAGGATTAGGAACCACGTTTTTGCTTCTCTACATAGTCAGTCGCTCAAGTATGAGGATCTTGGTCAACGTCGATGTTAGATACCTATAGCGCGAAAAATCTGCCTCTTACGGTTTCTGTCCACAGTTTCTCTTACTGCTGCTGTCATTAGCATTCTTTCACTTGTTCTCATTAGGTATTTATTTATCTCCAGTCAAATACAATAAATCAGCCAATACTTATTATGTTTTACAAAATATATTGTGTTTTTGAAGAATAATCACACTGATGTATACTGCGAACTTACTTTGTTGGATTTGGAGATGCTGAATAGTGACTTTCTATGTCATGGAGCGAATAAAAGACTGAAAGCGTTGCTCTATAACCTTGTGTCCTGAAAAGCCAATAACAAAATATATTCACATTACACAGAAGTATAGCATTGATAAGTAAATTTTTATCTATTATAATCTTTAAATTACTGATAAAATGGATTTATCATTACGATGATTTTTTGTGGCTATAAAAAAATTAACCGAATACGGCCCTGTCAGAACACAATCAGCTGTTTGTAATGACAGCTCTGACAAATACAAAATGGTTGAAAACTAAAGTTGGCAAACAAAGAAAGGCAGCGTAATATCGGGTTTTACCACGAAAAAACTGTATTTTTTAAGTGAAAGTTAGTTAGTTTAGTGTGTATTAAGTGTTTTGTGCACGATGTTGGATTTGGAAATCGTCCCTGAACGTTCCCTGGGCTGTGATGCTTGGGAGTTCGTTCTAGGTAAGACCAGCGTATGTTTATTTCGAATGTCAAGATTTTGCGTTGTATTTCTATGGTAGGTGGCTTACGCAATGGTGTTTTTACTATCATTTGCGGTCAGAGGACTACCCTAGGATGCGCCCTGGGTCACTATTTGCCTGTTAAGTGCAAGTCAACATTGATTTTTTACCTCGCAAAGTGTCATTGCGATTCTTTGTGTTCACGGGTTTTTGTTTATTTTTTTTATTGGCAGTCGTGACCGTGAAATCGTTCGGGTTGCGTTGTTTTCATAACATTTCGTAATTTATATTCAGAAACCTTTATTACACCATGTTTGTATATATATATTTTAATAATATTTTAAATAAGTTAAGCATTCATTAAAAATAACAGTGATTCCTAAAACTAATCCTCAATAATGCAACGATAAATTTATTAATGATGAAATAGTACCTCAATAATAAAATTGTTGTGTGACCACATAGTGTGAGATTATACATAATTTTCCAAGTACAGAATTACAAATCATTCTGTAAAATAAACCAAATTACCTACTGTGAATTAACCAAGGTAACATAATCTGAGAACAAATGCCGTAGTAAACATTTTTTTTTTTTTTTTTTTTTTTTTAAGAGGGGAATGCATTAGGCACCTTCATGCCGTCTCCGGGGGGAGGCGGCATGGTGTGTGGGACTCACACCTCCCAAAAAGGGAGGGCATACCCACTAAACCCCCCTGTGTCGCCAGTGGGCAGCGAGTTGCAGGGACACGGGTAGTGCCGAAGCATACGGCCACATCTCTGCCTGCCCTGGCCAGCCGCAGATGATAAGCGGCCGGCACTCCTGGTCCGGGGAGGGCAAATACCCCTGCCCCCGGATCCGGGGAGCAATAGAGTGCTCCCCGGGCGGACCTCGTGCAACGGTGTGGCTGCACCCACCACACCGTTACGCCCCTATGAGTGGATCGCGCCCCCGCACTCACCACTCGGGGCACGAAGGAGAGGCTCAGAGGGCATACGATGCGTAGTAAACATGCCACAACTATTTAACTCCAGAATATATTTATGAACACATGATAATTGCCAAATGATAGAGCTATATGTGGTGGTAGAGTCATTCTTAACTGTATATGACAACTAGCTTTCGCCGCACGCTCTTCGCGCGTGCGTGCTCAAGCTAGGTCTGCGACGCTGGACGCTCCGGGCTTCGCCCTACGCGGAGCTCGGCCTGCGGCCTCGCGATACGCAGCTCGGCCTGCGGCCTCGCGAAATTACTTTTCTGGGTTGTACCGTCCGCGTGGGCGGGCGCGGTGGGCTTTTTTGTGGTTCGTTGATTCGGTTTTGTGTGGGGGCTCCTTGGGGCGCCAGCCGCTCCGGGCTTCGCCCTCCGCGGCGTTGCTTTGGCGGCTTGGGTTGGCTCGCTCGGCCTTTGGCCTCGCAAACTGTTTTTTTTTTCATTATTGAATATATAATTCTTGGGGCACTGCTTCGGGCTTCGCCCTACGCAGGGCTCGACCTTCGGTCTCGCATATTTTAGTAGTGTAAAAAGAAGGTGGGCTCGCTCGGCCTTTTCGCAAACTGTTTTTTTTCATTATTGAATGAATAATCCTAGGGGCTTCGCCCTGAGCAGGGCTCGACCTACGGTCTCGCTTATTTTAGTAGTGTAACAAAAAGAGGGTGGGCTCGCTCGGCCTTCGGCCTCGCATAGTTTTTTTTCATTAGTAGGTAAATACTCCTTGGGGCACTGCTCCGGGCTTCGCCCTACGCAGGGCTCGACCTTCGGTCTCGCCTGTTACAGTAGCGTAACTAAAAGACCTTGGGCTCACTCGGCCTGCGGCCTCGCATAGTTTTTTTTTCATAAGTAGGTGATAATTCCTTGGGGCACTGCTACGGGCTTCGCCCTACGCAGGGCTCGACCTTCGGTCTCGCCTGTTACAGTAGCGTAACTAAAAGAGCTTGGGCTCACTCGGCCTGCGGCCTCGCATAGTTTTTTTTCATAAGTAGGTGAATATTCCTTGGGGCACTGCTACGGGCTTCGCCCTACGCAGGGCTCGACCTTCGGTCTCGCGTATTATGGTAGCGTAACTAAAAGAGGATGGGCTCGCTCGGCCTACGGCCTCGCATAGTTTTTTTTTACATAAGTAGGTGATTATTCCTTGGGGCACTACTAAGGGCTTCGCCCTACGCAGGGCTCGACCTTCGGTCTCGCCTGTTACAGTAGCGTAACTAAAAGAGCTTGGGCTCGCTCGGCCTGCGGCCTCGCATAGCTTTTTTTCATGAGTAGGTGAATATTCCTTGGGGCACTGCTACGGGCTTCGCCCTACGCAGGGCTCGACCTTCGGTCTCGCGTATTATGGTAGCGTAACTAAAAGAGGATGGGCTCGCTCGGCCTACGGCCTCGCATAGTTTTTTTTTCATACGTGGGTGAATACTCCTTAGTACACTGCTCCGGGCTTTGCCCTACGCAGGGCTCGACCTTCGGTCTCGCGTATTACAGTAATGTAACTAAAAGAAGGTGGGCTCGCTCGGCCTTCGGCCTCGCAAACTGTTTTTTTTTATTAGTGCGTGAATACTCCTTAGTACACTGCTCCGGGCTTCGCCCTACGCAGGGCTCGACCTTCGGTCTCGCGTATTATGGTAGCGTAACTAAAAGAAGATGGGCTCGCTTGGCCTGCGGCCTCGCATATTTTTTTTTTCATAAGTGGGTGAATACTTTTTGGGGCACTGCTCCGGGCTTCGCCCTACGCAGGGCTCGACCTTCGGTCTCGCGTATTATGGTAGCGTAACTATAAGAAGGTGGGCTCGCTCGGCCTACGGCCTCGCATAGTTTTTTTTTCATAAGTAGGTGATAATTCCTTGGGGCACTGCTACAGGCTTCGCCCTACGCAGGGCTCGACCTTCGGTCTCGCGTATTACAGTAATGTAACTAAAAGAAGGTGGGCTCGCTCGGCCTTCGGCCTCGCAATCTGTTTTTTTTTTCATTAGTGCGTGAATATTCCTTAGTACACTGCTCCGGGCTTCGCCCTACGCAGGGCTCGACCTTCGGTCTCGCGTATTACAGTAATGTAACTAAAAGAAGATGGGCTCGCTCGGCCTGCGGCCTCGCATAGTTTTTTTTTCATTAGTGGGCGCATAATCCTTGGGGCACTGCTCCGGGCTTCGCCCTGCGCAGGGCTCGACCTTCGGTCTCGCAAGTCATAGTAGATTCCATAAGAATGTTCGTCACGTTAAGTAATGTAAGTATGTTCGTCACATCAAGTACCGTAAGTATGTTCGTCACATCAAGTATCGTAAGTATGTTCGTCACATCAAGTATCGTAAGTATGTTCGCCACACCAAGTAACGTAAGTATGTTCGTCACTTGTATGGGAAATCGTGATTTTTGAGTTAGCTTTTTTTTTATTCCTGCTGAATTTATGAGGTCATTTGGGGCCTCAATGGAGTCTGTGGACCATTTCTGACAGGACCTCATACTTGGTTTTTAAAATATCGTGAATTTACGTTTCGGGATAAATCTCAGAAATTACCCTAAGAATGGGGTAAATGTTTATACCATTTCATAGGTTATTGGAAGACCTACAAAAGAGCCCCCGGGCTTTCTTTTCTTAGACGCACCCTTCTGCCCTTAAAATCACTTTGAATTTTTCGAAAACCTAACTTTTTTACAAAATGGCCGCCTGCCCATACGCCATTTTGTTTTTCCAACTTTTGGTACCCAGTAGTCAGTAACAACTATATTACACACTAAATGACATTCACACTTTTTTTTCGCGTCATACAAAGTGGGCGACCAGGACCCCTCGAAGGGACCCCTTTGAAAAAAGTTTGAGCCACCGTCCATCCCAGTGTTGCCAGATTACGGAGATAAAAATAGTCAAATGTCATTTTAATGGGCCCCGTCTCTATGCTCCTGGAAATAATTTTTGCGAAATGTCATTATTTCTATTTTCGACTTTTTCGGGGCATTTCTCAAAAACTACCAAAAATGTCGAAATTATTTTTTTACATGGCAATACATCATTACCATACACACATTGGCCTTGTACATTGCACCCCGCTCAAATGTTGCCATCTACCCGAAAATCCTTTTTTTAACTTTCGAAAACGCGATTTTTTTACAAAATGGCCGCCAGCGCAGCCGCCATCTTGAAAGTCTGTCATTTCATATTTTTCCCATATATTACACTATATATGACGTCGATTGGCATTTTTACTTTTTTCCTGCCAAGCATCTTGGCGGCCAGACAACTCGGCAAAAAAGGCATTGCCAAAAAATTTGTTTTCCCCGCCGTGCCGAGTGTTGCCAGGCCACCATGATAAAAATGGTCAAATGTCATTGTAATGGGCTAAATCTGTGAGCACATGGCAACTTTTTATTTAAAATGTTGGTCCTTCTACTTTCGACCTTTTTGGGCCATATCTCGAAAACTATCAAAAAGAACAAATTTTTTTTTGTACCTGGCAACACAAAATGACCCATCGGATAACTGACCCGTACATTTTAATTTTGAAAAATGTTGCCATCACACTGAAAATCCATTTTGAAATTTTCGAAAACTAAACTTTTTCACAAAATGGCCGCCAGCGCCGACGCCATCTTGAAAATCGAAAAAATCGGAATTTTCCCATATAACTGACTATATATGGCAACATTTGGCATTTTTACTTTTTTTCTGCCATTTGCCGGAATGCTCAAAGTATAAGCCAAAAAAGGGTCTGCCAAAAAATTATTTTGCCCGCCAAAACCAGTGTTGCCAGAATTTTTTTCCAAAACTACCCTGAGGCTAATACCAGTCGGGGTTGCCATAAATGTGCATACTCGGAATTTTGATACAAGTCAAAAATTTTCCACTCATATTTAGGGCCCTGTGCCCAAAACTACCATGAATTTGGTAGAAATTAAAAAACCTACTAATAGACCGATAAATATCCTACCACCGCCCCATACTAACCAAATCGATTCAGTGTTGCCATCAGTAAGAAAAATCAGTTTAAAAATGGAAAAAAAAATCCCGGAACAAAATGGCCGCCAGCGGCGCCGCCATACTGTTTTTTTATAATCTATGGTCACCGGTTGACAGTTGACTATACCTGTGGCGATATTCTAAAGCAAGTTTGCCGTTATCTCTACGCACCGCGACAGTACGACCACGCAAACGTGGGTCCAAAACCAATTTTCATTCCAAGATGGCGGCGCGGACATGTTTTTTTTTTATTTTTTTCCAACTTTGACGTTTCTTTTTTCCATAGACAATTCGAACACACTATGCGCCGCTTGGGCATTCTATACATTTTTTTAAACTTTTTTTTCGAAAAACGGCCGCCATCTTGGATTTTTTGAATTTTTTTTTTGTAAAGCTGCTTTGATTAAAAAATAAAATACCCCTAAATAAACATTTTTGGCAAAATCACCCCCTAACTACCCGAAAAAAACCCCTGATGAATGAGTCAGTCAGTCAGTGGTAATTTAGCTTTATATATTATAGACTAGCTTTCGCCGCACGCTCTTCGCGCGTGCGTGCTCAAGCTAGGTCTGCGACGCTGGACGCTCCGGGCTTCGCCCTACGCGGAGCTCGGCCTGCGGCCTCGCGATACGCAGCTCGGCCTACGGCCTCGCGAAATTACTTTTCTGGGTTGTACCGTTCCGCGTGGGCGGGTGTTGGGCTTTTTTTTGCGGTTTGTTGATTCGGTTTTGTGTGGGGGCTCCTTGGGGCGCCAGCCGCTCCGGGCTTCGCCCTCCGCGGCGTTGTTGGGTCGGCTCGCTCGGCCTGCGGCCTCGCAAAGCTTTTTTTCATTACTGGGAGCATACTCCTTGGGGCGCTGCTCCGGGCTTCGCCCTACGCAGGGCTCGACCTTCGGTCTCGCATGTCATTAAAATAAAAAAAATACCATAGATACCATAAAAATTTTAGTCACGTTATACTTAACGTTCCCATACAAGTGACGAACATTCTTACACAGTAACGTAAGTATGTTCGTCACATCAAGTATGGTAAGTATGTTCGTCACATCAAGTATGGTAAGTATGTTCGCCACATCAAGTATCGTAAGTATGTTCGTCACTTGTATGGGAAATCGTGATTTTTGAGTAGCTTTTTTTCTTCTTCCTGGTTTATTTATGGGGTTTTTGGGGGCTTCTACGTAATCTGTGGATCATTTTTGACAGGACCTCATACTTGGTTTTCAAGATTTCGCGAATTTACGTTTCGGGGTAAATCTCGGAAATTACCCTAAAATTGGGGTAAATTTTTTCATCATATAAAAGGCAATCCTAAGACCTTTAAAAGAGCCCCCGGACTTTTATTTGTCAGACGTACCCTTCCACCCCAAAAACCACATTTAAATTTTCGCAAACCTAACTTTTTTACAAAATGGCCGCCTGTTTATCCGCCATTTTGTTTTTCCAACTTTTGGTACCCAGTAGTCAGTAAGAACTATATTACACACTAAATGGCATTCACAGTTTTTTTTCGCGTCATACAAAGTGGGCGACCAGGGCCCCTCGAATAGACCCCTTTGAAAAAAGTTTGAGCCATCGTCCATCCCAGTGTTGCCAGATGACGGAGATAAAAATAGTCAAATGTCATTTTAATGGGCCCCTTCTCTTTGCTCCCGGGAATAATTTTTGCGAAATGTCTTTATTTCCATTTTCGACTTTTTCGGGGCATTTCTCAAAAACTACCAAAATTGCCAGAATTATTTTTTTTCCTGGCAATACATAATGACCATACACACATTGGCCTAGTACTTTGCACCCTGCTCAAATGTTGCCATCTATCCAAAAATCCTCTTTTTAACTTTCGAAAAAGCAATTTTTTCACAAAATGGCCGCCAGCGCGGCCGCCATCTTGAAAGTCTGACATTTCAGATTTTTCCCATATACTACACTATATATGGCGCCGATTGGTATTTTTACTTTTTTTCTGCCAAGCGTCCTGGCGGCCAGACAGCTCGGCGAAAAAGGCATTGCCAAAAAATTTCTTCTCCCCGCCGTGCCGAGTGTTGCCAGGCCACCAAGATAAAAATGGTCAAATGTCATTCTAATGGGCCAAGCCTATGAGCACATGGCAACTTTTTATTTAAAATGTTGGTCCTTCTTCTTTCGACATTTTTGGGCCATATCTCGAAAACTATCTAAAAAGTCAAAAATATTTTTATACCTGGCAACACGCAATGACCCATCGGATAACCGACCAGTACAATAAAATTCTGTAAGATGTTGCCATCACATTAAAAATCTATTATGAAATTTTCGAAAACCAAATTTTTTTACAAAATGGCCGCCAGCGCCGCCGTCATCTTGGATATCGACTTGGCCGTATTTTTCCTGTATTCTAGACTATATACCGGATCAGAGCCAATTTTTACTTTTTTTTTTAATAAATACCCCGGACCCAGAGAGACTTTGGAAAGTGACTACTGCGAAAACACATTTTTGCCCGCCAAAACCAGTGTTGCCAGAATTTTTATCCAAAACTACCCTGAGGTCAATACCAGCCGGGGTTGCCATAAACCTGCATACTCGGAATTTGAATACACGTCACACTTTTGCCACTCATATTTGGGGCCCTGTGGCAAAAACTACCATCAATTTGGTAGAAATTAAAAAACCTACCAATAGACCGATAAATAACTTACCAACGCCCCATACAATCCAAATCGATCCAGTGTTGCCATCAGGGAGAAAAATCAATTTAAAAATGCAAAAATTTTCCTTGGGACAAAATGGCCGCCAGCGGCGCCGCCATATTGTTTTTCTATAGTCTATGGTCACTGGTCGACACTCGACTATATCCGTGACAGTTTAAAAAAAAAAGTTTGCCAATATCTCAATAGACCGCGACGCTATGACCACGCAAACATGGGTCTCGAAACAGTCGAAATCGCATTTTCGATCCAAGATGGCGGCGCCGCCATTTTGTTTTTTCGACATTTTATTTTTTTTAATTCAATGATTTAACCCACTCTACGGACCCCAAAAATTTGACAGCGATCCGATAAATAGATAAGGAGATACAACCACCAACATGGCCGCCATCTTGGATTTTGAAAAAAAAAACTACAAAAACCTGCTTCGATTGACGCCCGATTTACAGTCACCCTACATCATTTTCCCATTTTATCCCTCTAAATGACCGAAAAACACCCCCGATGAGTCAGTGAGTCAGTGGTAATCGAGCTTTATATAATATAGACTAGCTTTCGCCGCACGCACTTCGCGCGTGCGTGCTCAAGCTAGGTCTGCGACGCTGGACGCTCCGGGCTTCGCCCTACGCGGAGCTCGGCCTGCGGCCTCGCGATACGCAGCTCGGCCTGCGGCCTCGCGAAATTACTTTTCTGGGTTGTACCGTCCGCGTGGGCGGGCGCGGTGGTCTTTTTTGTGGTTCGTTGATTCGGTTTTGTGTGGGGGCTCCTTGGGGCGCCAGCCGCTCCGGGCTTCGCCCTCCGCGGCGTTGTTGGGTCGGCTCGCTCGGCCTGCGGCCTCGCAAAGCTTTTTTTTTCATTAGTGGGTGCACACTCCTTGGGGCGCTGCTCCGGGCTTCGCCCTACGCAGGGCTCGACCTTCGGTCTCGCATGTCATAGTAGATGCCATAAAAATGTTAGTCACGTTATATTTAACGATCCCATACAAGTGACGAACATTCTTACACAGTAACGTAAGTATGTTCGTCACATCAAGTATCGTAAGTATGTTCGTCACATCAAGTATCGTAAGTATGTTCGCCACATGAAGTATCGTAAGTATGTTCGTCACTTGTATGGGAAATCGTGATTTTTGAATTAACTTTTTTTTTCTTCCTAGTTTATTTATGGGGCCTTTTGGGACTTCTACGTAATCTGTGGATCATTTTTGACAGGACCTCATACTTGGTTTTCAAGATTTCGCGAATTTACGTTTCGGGGTAAATCTCGGAAATTTCCCTAAAAATGGGGTAAATTTTTACACCAGTTCATAGATAATTAGGAGACCTTTAAAAGAGCCCCCGGACTTTTTCTTCTTAAATACTCCCTTCTGCCCCAAAAGTCACTTTGAAATTTTCGAAAACCTAACTTTTTTACAAAATGGCCGCCTGTTTATCCGCCATTTTGTTTTTCCAACTATTGGTACCCAGCAGTCAGTGACAACTATATTACACACTAAATGGCATTCACAGTTTTTTTTCGCGTCATACAAAGTGGGCGACCAGGACCCCTCGCAGGGACCCCTTTTAAAAAAGTTTGAGCCACCGTCCATCCTAGTGTTGCCAGATGACGAAGATAAAAATAGTCAAATGTCATTTTAATGGGCCCCTCTTCTATGCTCCTGGGAATAATTTTTACGAAATGTCATTATTTCTATTTTCGACTTTTTCGGGGCATTTCTCAAAAACTACCAAAATTGCCAGAATTATTTTTTTTCCTGGCAATACATAATGACCATACACACATTGGCCTAGTACATTGCACCCCGCTCAAATGCTGCTATATACCCGAAAATCCATTTTTTAACTTTCGAAAATGCAATTTTTTCACAAAATGGCCGCCAGCGCGGCCGCCATCTTGAAAGTCTGACGTTTCGGATTTTTCCCATATACTACACTATATATGGCGTCGATTGGCATTTTTACTTTTTTTCTGCCAAGCGTCCTGGCGGCCAGACAGCTCGGCGAAAAAGGCATTGCCAAAAAATTTCTTCTCCCCGCCGTGCCGAGTGTTGCCAGGCCACCAAGATAAAAATGGTCAAATGTCATTCTAATGGGCCAAGCCTGTGAGCACATGGCAACTTTTTATTTAAAATGTTGGTCCTTCTACTTTCGACCTTTTTGGGCCATATCTCGAAAACTATTGAAAAAGTCAAAAATATTTTTATACCTGGCAACACACATTAATCCAACGGATAACCGACTAATACATTGAAATTTTGTAAAATGTTGCCATCACACTGAAAATCCATTTTAAAATTTTCGAAAACCAAACTTTTTTACAAAATGGCCGCCAGCGCCGCCGCCATCTTGGATATCGACTTGGCCGTATTTTTCCTGTATTCTAGACTATATGTCGGACCAGAGCCAATTTTTACTTTTTTTTTTAATCAATACCCTGGACCCAGAGAGACTTTGGAAAATGACCACTGCTCAAACACATTTTTGCCCGTCAAAACCAGTGTTGCCAGAATTTTACTTCAAAACTACCATGAGGCCAATACCAGCCGGGGTTGCTATAAAACTGCATACTTGAAACTTGAATACACGTCACACTTTTGCCACTCATATTTGGGGCCCTGTGGCAAAAACTACCATAAATTTGGTAGAAATTAAAAAACTTACCAATAGACCGATAAATAACTTACCAACGCCCCATACAATCCGAATCGATCCAGTGTTGCCATCAGGGAGAAAAATCAATTTAAAAAATGCAAAAATTTTCCTTGGGACAAAATGGCCGCCAGCGGCGCCGCCATATTGTTTTTCTATAATCTATGGTCACTGGTCGACACTCGACTATATATGTGGCAAAAACAAAAAAAAAGTTTACCATAATCTCCATAGACCGCGACACTATGCCCCCGCAAACATGAGTCTCGAAACGGTCGAAATCGCATTTTCAATCCAAGATGGCGGCGCCGCCATTTTGTTTTTCCGATATTTTATTTTTTTTAATTTAATCATTTCACCCAGTCAATAAGCGCCGAAAATTTGACAGCGATCCGATAAATAGACAAAAAGATACAACCACCAACATGGCCGCCATCTTGGATTTTGAAAAAAAAAACCACAAAAACCTGTTTCGATTGGCGCCCGATTTACAGTCACCCTACATCATTTTCCCATTTTATCCCTCTAAATACCCGAAAAACACCCCTGATCAGTGAGTGAGTCAGTGGTAATCGAGCTTTATATAATATAGATTAAGACAAATAAATAAATGTAACAAACCATAATTTTGTTTATTATTTAATACCGCTACTACTCCATAGATGGCATTATGAGTATAAAAGCAAAGACCGAGTGGCACTCATGTAGTGTCGCCGCGCACCGATAGATGGCTCTGTGTGTATGTTACATCGTGCAATCGTTGTGATTCTTCGAATGATGACCACCCCAGATACAATTTTGCTAATTTCAAGATTAGTTCAGATACTCGTCGCTAGATGGTGTCGTATGTTACTTAGATCGCGCCGACATTATTGTTCTCCGATTGTATAAGACTCGGACCTGAACAAGTGATTATTTGTCTTTCAGTCTTTCAAGAGATATCTAATCCCTTACTATTAGTATTACTTTATCTACGTACAGGATTACTCTGAGTCGGCTCTTAAGTGTTTTTAAGACCGGTCTTGGATATCCTAAACCTAACGACTCCCCTTATCCCCACCATTGTACCCGCACTTAGCCCGCGCTTTTACGCTGAGTAAGACGCGTTGCTGAGTCACCCACTTTGTACTACGTCACGTCGTAATAAACGTCTTTCTTCATACCTCACGCACACGCACGAGTTTTCTTGGCGGCAACGTCAGCGAAGAAGTCCCCCCGAACATCTCTTTCGGAACCTTTTATAAATTGGCGCCCAACGTGGGGCTTCATTCCAAGGAAGTTCACGTCAAACCCTGACTTTTCCCTGTCGAGTGAAGGAACCTACCTCAGCGGGGACAACGTTTGGTCGGACGACTACAATCTGACGGCCAAAGAAGAAGGGACTCTGAATGTGTGATTACAGAGTACAGAATAAGGATAGCTTATGTGAAGAAAGCACCTTATAATACACTGAAAAGACTCCTCACTACATCTCCCATTCAGAAACAAGCTGATTCCTCAAAGCCACATAGGTATAATAAAAACCGATGTGAGTAACTATGCGCTTGAAGCAGTTCTAGTGCAGGGGGAGGGTGAAGACGAACACCCTGAGGAGTATGCGAGTAAAATTCTATTGCCAGCAGTAAAGTTATATTGCCAGCAGATCGAAACTATAGCACCACGGAAAGTCAAGAACTGTGCAGAATGCCAACACTATAAAATTAATAATCAGAAACCTGAAGGGCCGTTACAAGACAACAAGCTTGAATCAACGATTTGTAATTCTCGCATTCGACCTGTTTGGACCTTTACCTGTTTCAGCCGATGGCAAGACATGGATTCTCAAAGTTGAAGACTTGGAATCCAGATAGTTTGACAGCTACAGCTGAAAGCTGTGCGATGACCCTCGTAAATGAAGTTTTCTTACGATTCGGGTTACCTAGACGCATAATTACTGATAACACAATTTGTAAACGCCGTTATGCAGCAACTTGCTTTCTGCCTAAAGATCAAACATGCTTTCACGAGATTGCGAATCCGCAAGATCCTGATACGACTCTTGGTGTTTATCACAGCTCTGCATTGAAATCTTACATAGGAGGTACAGTAGTAGAACCAGTACAACCTTTTAAGAAAAAGGGCGACCTAAGAAAATTGTAAATAACGACACTCAACAATCGCAGCAGAAGCGAGGACGTGGTCGGCCAAGGAAGAATCCGCCACAGTAAATCACCTTTCTGTCCTGTCACTTCGTCGGGACGCCTATCAGTGACAGAGGGGGAGATTGTAACAAACCATAATTTTGTTTATTATTTAATACCGCTACTACTCCATAGATGGCATTATGAGTATAAAAGCAAAGACCGAGTGGCACTCATGTAGTGTCGCCGCGCACCGATAGATGGCTCTGTGTGTATGTTACATCGTGCAATCGTTGTGATTCTTCGAATGATGACCACCCCAGATACAATTTTGCTAATTTCAAGATTAGTTCAGATACTCGTCGCTAGATGGTGTCGTATGTTACTTAGATCGCGCCGACATTATTGTTCTCCGATTGTATAAGACTCGGACCTGAACAAGTGATTATTTGTCTTTCAGTCTTTCAAGAGATATCTAATCCCTTACTATTAGTATTACTTTATCTACGTACAGGATTACTCTGAGTCGGCTCTTAAGTGTTTTTAAGACCGGTCTTGGATATCCTAAACCTAACGACTCCCCTTATCCCCACCATTGTACCCGCACTTAGCCCGCGCTTTTACGCTGAGTAAGACGCGTTGCTGAGTCACCCACTTTGTACTACGTCACGTCGTAATAAACGTCTTTCTTCATACCTCACGCACACGCACGAGTTTTCTTGGCGGCAACGTCAGCGAAGAAGTCCCCCCGAACGTCTCACCTTTTATATAAATAAATATAAATAAAAGGCAACTTGACATACATTGCTCCGATCCCAAAGTAAGTAGCTTAAGCACTTGTGTTATGGGTATCAGAACTACAAAGGTACCACAAATAAATACTTAAATACAAATATAAACACCCAGACACTTATACTTTAAATACTTCTCTAATATCTAGGAATAAAGATATTTAGAGTTTTGAGTTAAGTTCAACATAAAGACTTATTTTACACAAATTAGCTGACTTAAAACTTGTTACAAACATAGTATTAAGTGGTAAACCAACCTGACCAAGGAGACACTTGATTAAAACCATAAAATCTAGACAAACACTCTAGCACACAAGACAATCAATCAATTATTTCTGATTTGATATTGGGTCAACGGCTCTTGAGTTGGTTTCCATCAATGATTCATTTGTCAAGTGACTCAAACATGGCACCAGATCGTTAAGAGATATTGATCATGTTATGCTCCAGTTATTTTAAACTTAAAGAGTGTTGGTGGCTTATTTTTAAATTTTGGGTTTCGTCCGTGAGGCGGCAGTTCAAAACCTGCCACAGACCAATGTGTCTTAAAATTTGAAATTCAAATGTGTATTTATGCAGCGAAAACGTTGCAAGGAAACATGCACACCTGTGAAGAAATACTTAGGTTGTGTGACTTTGACCAACCCACACTTTGTCAAATGTGTTTATATAGCAAACCAACCAACTTTATAGCTATCGTAACTTTAGCAAGATTATATGGCTCTTATTATCTAGACTAATACGCTAGACTAAGGAAATATCCCTTAAATATAGCCCTGTCCAGTAAATAAGGCCCTTGTGTATGGCAACATAGAGCTCCTCAGTGGGGACATAATATGAGGTGTTGAAAAAACATTTATTTTACCTTGTAACTCTGCACTGCAAGTGTAGCTAAATTCTGTTAGAATTTACTTTTCTCTTCATAAGTAAAAATTGTATATTGCATTGTGGTAAAGATTTTTTGTAACATTAGATAGATAGATAGAAACTCTTTATTGCACAAAAACACAAACATTACAGTAAAACACATTACGAACCACACAAATTACAATCTAGGTGGTTCGTAGTACCTTCAGGTAGAGGAAACCAGATTGACCAAGGAGAATATTACAGATTGCAATCTATTAAAATAAAATTAGCTAAACTTCATTATCTCATGACAATATATTTTCGAATGTAATAGATAAGAAAGGTCTTTGCCATTAAAAAAGTCATTAAACCCAATCACCAATGTGTTATCATCGCACACATGTGCTTTTGTTGTAGCGATACAACAGGTGCACTACATACAGCTATTGCGTTTCATTTATCAGTTACATGCAGATTCTTTGTTCTAGTTCCTTCTAATAAAGTGTAGAGTTTCATACCTACAAAAATTAAAAAAATTAGAACAGTTATTTAAAAAAAAATCCTTCATGCAAATGGTGGCAATGGTACGAACTAAGAACAAAGGAATTATCCAATGTCTGGTGAATATAATACCCGTAATCGCCACGCTGGGCAGGCGGGTTGGCGATCGCTGGGCGTAGCCTCTCGTTCCTTTGGCGCTGCTGCCCGTCATCCGCCTGTGGTATTTAGCTACGCCTTTAACTGTGATGTGATGTTAGTACCACTACACTAGTCAGTTGCCAGCACCTCGTTTGTTATCCGGCAGGATGCACAACGGGCAGGTGGTTTTGGCTTGGAGCGAAAAGATGATAAGCCGCTCCCTTACATCCCTATCTCTGTGGGTGTCGTAAAGTCGAGTAAGGTAGTTCTTTAGAATTAGCTTTTCAGCCGTGTGTGTAGTGCAGTGTTTTCGGGTCCAATTTCAGTCTGGAATACCTAGATCACCGGTTGAGAAGTAGAGAACTCAGCATGAAGTCCCGTAAACGACTCTTACGGGAAGAGATGGGTACGGTGATTTTTTTTTATAGTAGCACGGCATAATGGCTTCCCGACGCCTGATGGAAAGCGAAAGGGGAGCCCAAGTCGCTGTGACGACGGGCAAGTAACTAGTTAGTTACCTGTCAGTTGCCACCGCCATGACCTAATCCTAACCCCCACGAGCTCCGGAAACCCTACTCACCGGCAGAAACACGACCCGCATGGCTGCGGTATTCTATAGGGTGGAGGTCCTTTCCCGGACGGGCGGCTCAATACGAGCGAAGATTCGCTACAATGCCCTACCTCTCTTATTCGTTACCTCCATTGACCCCCCTACTTTTGTATTAATATGTCAGTACATGCTGATTACCGTCATCAAGTATGCGTATTGCTTGATGACTTAGACACTAATTACTAAGCGACCACGTTAGGCGTATTATAGCTATACAAGACCCCACGACACGGCCGCCGACGGACAGAACAATGGGTCTACTGCATTAGAGGCTATCAGACCATTCTTGCCTTGTGGCTATGCTAAAATGTTTCCTTAGCAACTGTTCTATCTTTTGAAGTAATCAGAAGTGTCTATTTAAAAAAATATAAGGCTCTACCAAATAGAGAACTAATTTTTGTTGCCCTATTCGTTAAAAAAAACATGTAGAAGTAGATCTCTTCTCACTTCATAAATAATCATTGGTTATTCACTCACTCACATTATATACGGTTGGAAAGATCTCACTCGGAAACAGCTTCGAACGTTCATTCAAAAATTCGATCGAATTGAAAGTTTTCGCCAGCCTTCTCGGAAAAGTTTAGTCTATGAGAACTGTAAAACTTTGAATGAACCAGCTTTTTGAGGAACTTCTTGCCACGCGCATCGGTTTTGTGGAACCAACTCTCTGCGTCAGTCTTTCCGAACCGCCACGACTTGGGAGCCTTCAAGAAACGAGCGTACTCCTATTTAAAAGGCCGGCAGCGACCCCAGAACTCGATTTGAGTTGCGGGTCGCCATGGACGGTGTCGACTGCTTACCATCAGGCATCACACGTGCTCGTCTGTCGCCTCTTGCATAAAAAAATACCAATAAGCATTGCGTCACTGAAACCAGTCTATGTCCAGCTGTAGACGTAGACTGGTTGACTAATTATGATGGCCGGATTTAAACCGACGACCTCCGAGAAACAGGCCAGGTCTTATCTACCACAGCTCATTCTGGACTAAGCTTAATTACTACAAGTTAGCTATTAGCACGGGCTAGTAAATTGTACTATTCATTAGTTAAAGTATCTTATAATTAATCTTGTCGTTACGTCCATTGTTAGTTGAGGCACAGTATAAGAGGATGGCAGTGAACAAGCATGCCTAAGAGTTCGTATACCGTAGAATAGAAATAATAAAATAATATCATATCAACATAATACATGAGGCATCACACTTGCTCGCTGCCGCCTCTCGCATAAAAGAAGACAACATACAGTTTGTGTAGGGCGACCTATCACCTTTTCACTCCAAGCCATCCTCACCTGCCCCTGGTGCATCCTGTCGAACAACAAACGAGGTTCTGGCAAACCGACTGGTGGCGGTAAAACCAACACCATAGAAGGCGTAGCTAAATACCACAATCCGATGACGGGTATATCCTCGTGGCGAATAACTGGAGAGGCTTATGTCCAGCAGTGAACTGCAATAGACTGATGCTGATGATGACATATAGTATGATCACTTTATTGGGTTATTCGGGGTGTTTCTGACGGTACTCGAAAACCACAGCTATCCAGGGTTTCCTGTGATTAAAGAAAACTGGCAATCAAGATTCTTTTGTAAATCAATTTGTTGGGGAGAAAGGCAGCTATCAAAGTGGTTCACTGCTTCTCCTTCTACTGTGCAGTTTGACACCGTTTGTCCATTCATAAATTGGGTTAACCCGCTGGTCAATGTTTACATACGGGTAACGGGTACGAGACTAATTAAGTATGGCTCTCAAGGGTATACAAAAATGGTATGAACCTGTACTTCGTTAGAAGGGACACAAGTTGGGTCCTTTATTATGCACGTTAAATTAATCCTAATAAACTAGTCACTGTGAAAAGTTTCCCACTATATAGGTATGTGCTAAGGACGAAGAGGTTGCAATCACAAAACGAAGCGTACCTAGTAATATTTTAATAGGGTTAGGGTTCCCGTTAGTGCTCTGCTCCTATTGATTGTAGCGTGATGAAAAGTATACTATAACCTGCCCAGGAGTATGAAGAATAATCGTACCAAGTTTCGTTAAAATCCGTCCAGTAGTTTTTTTTTTCTATAACGACAGACAAAAATTTTACTGATTGCATTTTTGGCATCAGTGTCGATCACTAATCATCACCCCCTGACAGTTATTTTGAAAATATGTTTCATGTACAGAATTGACTTCTCTACAGAATTATTAAGTACTAGCTGTGCCAGCGGCGTCGCTCGCGTGGATATCGGGTTTTAAAAATAACGGACTTCCATATAATACCCATCTATACCTTGTGCCTAAGTTTTAAGTTAGACCTCTAGCAATACATTGGTGAAAACCGCATTCAATTCTATGCAGTAGTTTTCGCGTAATGCGCGTTCAAACATACAGGTTTAAATTTCTCGCGTTTTCCCAACACTTCCCGTCACTGCTCCGCTCCTATTGATTGTAGCGTGATGAAAAGTATCCTATAACCTGCCCAGGAGTATGAAGAATAATTGTACCAAGTTTCGTCAAAATCTGTTCAGTAGTTTTTTTTTCTATAACGAACATACAGACAGACAGACAGACAGACAGACAGACAGACAGACAGACAGACAAAAATTTTACTAATTGCATTTTTGGTATCAGTATCGATCACTTATCACCCCCTGATAGTTTTTTTGAAAAAATATTTTATGTACAGAATTGACCTCTCTACAGATTTATTATAAGTATAGATTATTAGGATTAGAAATATCTATTTAATTTTTTCAATATACAGTTCACGGTTCACGCTCTTTATAATAATAAACCGATATTTACCTTTCAGTAATAAACGTTATCATGTTATTGTTTTCGTTGATGAAATCTTATCAGCTGGTTGCGAATATTTGGATCTGACCGTGACTGTGACTAATCTTTCGGATAACGTAGTGTTTTGGCTAAAAAAAACAGCTAATTCAATCAACATGTTTACTCTTGTTGATGTAATAATCACGTCATTGTAATCGGAAATAGGCAATTATTACTACGCAACAGTTTAAAGCTACTGGGACGTTGATCAGGGCCAATGAAATTCATATATATGACACCGGAAAATAGCAAGAATCGTAAGTTGATCAATTTCCTAGGTAGTTGATTAACTTTCGGAAAATAATAAACGGCAGTTGAAATGTAATATTTAACGTATGTATTTTAGTAAATTGATCATTTTACGGGGTCTTGCCGTAAAATCATCCGATGAAGGTGAGGTGAACGTTGATTGGTTCAATGGCTCACGTGGCGTTATCCCGGCAACCAATCAGGGAACAGTGTATTAAGTTACGGGTAATAGTTCACCGTTAAATAGTACATTGAGCAACGATTGGCCCATTTGAGGACGATTTTACTTGTGTCAAAATCGTAAATTATTAAATGACTGTCAGGCTTCCGTAAATTGATCAACTAACTGAAATTCATTGCGTTAAATAATACATTTCAACTACCGTTTGTTATTTTTCAGAAAGTTAATCAACTACCTAGGAAATTGATCAACTTACGATTCTTGCTATTTTCCGGTGACATATATATGCATGGTTGAGCGCATGAATCTGACTCTCAAGGCAGTATCCGATTGGGGTGAAGCCAATCTAGTTAGATTTAATGCCGCAAAAACCCAGGCGTGTCTCTTCTCTGCTAAAAGGAGACCATTTGAACTGGCTCCTACTTTCCGGGATGTGACCGTGCCAATTGCCGATAACTTAGAGCTACTAGGTGTAACAGTTTCCTCCACGCTCAATTTCGGCTCCTACATTGAGTCAAAGGCTCAGGTGGCTGCCAAAAAGCTTGGTATTCTCTAGAAGATGCGACGGTATTTCAAGCCAGAACAGCTGCTCACCCTCTATCAAGCACAGGTTCGGTCATGCATGGAATACTGTTCGCATCTTTGGGATGGATCGGCTAAGTACCAGCTTGAGGCGCTGGAGACGATTGTGAAGCGTGCGAGGAAGATCATCAGTAACGACCTACTCTGCGATGCGAGACTGCAAAGTCTTGAGCACCGTCGGAAAGTCGCTTGCCTCTCGGTATTTTATCGGTTACATTTTGGTGAGTGTGCGACGGAGTTATTTAACTTGATTCCTCCGGCCCCCTTCTATCATCGGACGAGCAGGGATACGCCGAATAGGCACCGGTATATGGTGCAAGTTCCAAGGACTCGCACAGCACGTTTCGCCTCTACTTTTATAGTACGAACGGCCAAACTTTGGAACTCTTTGCCAGGCTCCTTGTTCCCCGAGACGTACAATCTTCCGATGTTCAAGGCGAGAGTGAACCGGTTTTTGACGGGTGAGCGCGCTCCATCGTAGACTGTGATATCGCTTACCATCAGGTGAATTGCAGTCAAGCGCAAACCCATATAGTATAAAAAGAAAATAAAAAAATATTAAGTTTATTTTCCTTAAAAACACATTCACATATTATAATTTTTGCAATGGGCTCCAAACTAGGAAACCCTCGGACCCTTCGCACGGAATAGAATTTGTAACTTTAGGGCTATTCGAACAACATTAACTTTGTTCATTGCCCCGATCGAAAATTAAGTAGTCTTGAGCACTTGTGCTATAGGTGTCAGAGCAACGAATATAAATATATACGAGTATACCTACAATACAAGTACAAACACCCAGACACGGAACAAACACAAGTGTTCATGACTCGAATGTTTCTCTCTGGTGGGAATCGAACGACCCTTGGTTCATGAGACAGGGGTTTGACAGGCTCGGTGGCTCATTTGGTAGTGACCTCTGCCCTCTGAGCCAAGGGTCGTGGGTTCGATTCCCGCACAGTACAAACATTTGTGTTCATTGAACATGTCTGTTTGTATTGGTCTGGGTGTTTTCTATGTATAATATGTATTTATTTACAAAAAAAATGTATCTAAGTAAGTTTATCAGTTGTCTAGTACCCATAGTATAAGCTTCGGCTTAGTTTGGGGCTAGGTGGCGCTGTGTGGCCTAGCGTGGCATGTCTTGGGTTATTTATTTATTATTTATTTATTTATGAGACAGGGGTCATTAACAATTGACTGGCTCGATGGCTCATTTGGTAGTGACTTCTGCCTTCTGAAACAAGAGTCGTGGATTCGATCCCACCTAGTACAAACATCGTCCTCGATACACATAGTAAGAATGATTCTAATATGTTTTTTTTTCTTATTTCAGGGATGCATTTCTCCCAAGCTGTTGCCATCATCCAGAGTCAAGTGGGCACAATAAGAGGGGTACAAGTACTATATAGTGATCAGGTAATATTTGTCTTCATTCCTTCATCATCATCCCATATCAGTCCACTGCTGGACAGAGGCCTCTCCCAATGTTCATCCCTTACATGCACTTTCATTCACAATGCCAGTTTATAATTCGGAAACTATATCACACGTCCATTCCATACTTTAACATGAGAACTCAACGCTGCACCATACTTCCGTCCGAGCGGTTTGGCATAATCTGCTCCCGTGCTCAGATTCTATGCAACCAATTAGGCTTGACTGCTCCCGCCAGATTATTTATGTGTCTGTCAAATGAACGAGTATACGGTACGACTTTTTTTTTTAATAAAAAGAGCTTTCAGGATGACCTCACTCCACCTGATGGTAAGCGGTCGTGAGGTCCAAAAGTTAGGTCGACAGGCACAATAGAACAAACCCCTTGCGCTTGTCGCCCTCACCCTGAAGGCCCACTGAGATGCCGTTTCATGCCCCGCCTAAAGAACCCAGGATTGTAAGAGGAAGGAAACACATGAGCTGGAAGGGCATTCCATGATTTAATGGCACGGGGCAAGAACGAGGAACTAAACCTCTTGGTGCGCGCTACTATCGTCTGGATGGTATGCGGATGACAACGCTGTCCAGCACGTGTTGTTCGGGAGTGGAAAGGAGAGGATGGAACGAGTTGGAATAACTCTTCGGAGCATTCCCCATTGTAAAGACGATAGAGAACACTAAGACTGGCTATGTCTCAACGTAGCTGAAGAGGTTCCAGGTGATCAGGGTACTTCTGATCTTCTGCACAGTATTGTGATGGTTTTTCATTGTAGTAGAATAGGCGTAGTTCTATTGACTAAAGGAGAGTGAGGAAGAGGGGTAGGGCATATCGAATCTTCGCTCGAATTGAGCCGCTCGCCCGAGGAAGTGCCTCTACCCTATAGAATACCGCAGCTAAATGACCTCCGGGTCGTGTTTCTGCCGGTGAGTATGGTTTCCGGAGCTCGCGGGGTGAGTGCTGCACCGAAGCACCGGGGGTTAGTGGTCCCTGGTGTTGCAGGCGTAACTTCGGTAACCGCTTAACATCAGGCGGGCCGTATGCTTGTTGCCCCCTCAGTTGTATAAAAAAAAGAGGAGAGGGATAAATCAAAGAATAGGCCTGTTGCCGTAAAAAATGTAATTAATACGGCTTTTAGACTGTTCAAAAATAAAAGATACTTATTTTTTCATTTGTAATTTGGACCAAAACTGACAAAGATAAGCCCGTTAAAATTACGCGTGACGTCAAAGAGTGGGAGTTTTCTCGCCACGAGTGACGTCAAAGACCCCCTCTCCTACATTTTGATGCCATGTATCTTTGTTATTTTTTGTTTAAATGAAAAAAGGAAAAATACGTGTCGGATATATTTTTATAATCTAAAATACGGATTAAATATAATGTAATTATTTTGACCCTGGAAACATCCCTATTCTTCGGAACGTTTACCATGATAGGTACTATAACTATATTTTTTTTGTTCACAGAACCCGTTGTCAGTAGAACTAGTAATAAATATGCCACAAGACGGTGTGCGGTTAATATTCGACCCGGTGGCGCAACGGCTCAAGATTATAGAGATCTATAATATGAAATTAGTTAAACTTAGGTATTGGTGAGTATCTGCTTTTGTTATTGATTTTCTTTATCATCATCATCATTTCAAACGACCACTGCTGGACATAGGCATATCCAGTTGTTCGCCACTTTGGACAAACATCTGCAAGATTTTCTTTATGTTAATAAATGAAGTGTTGAATATCACATCACACACATTGACCCGATTCCAAAGTAAGCAATTGTGGGTGTTTTCTAGCTTCGGCTTAGTTTGAGACTGGATGGCGCTGTGTAGCCTAGAATGGCAAGACCCAAGGTCTTGTTAAAAATTGTATTATGGAATCATTGAAGGACGAAGGTAATACAAATACTTTTACGTTCAAGAATGCAGGACCGCTACAAGTCCGTACTTGTCCCTATGAAAACTGGAAGTACTTCGTCCGAGCTAGGTGATCGTGCCCAAGTAGATAGTTCGCCCAGGGCGCAGATAGTTCTAAAACCGACACTGCATATGATCATCAACATCAGTTTCGCGGTCCACCGCTAGACATAGACCTCTCCAATTGTTTCCCCAGCGGCGTAGCGTGGGTGTCGGCCGCCCGGGGCGGAAGACAATTTTGCCGCCCGGGGCGGAAGACAATTTTGCCGCCCTTTTATTTTGAATCGTCAGTAATTCTCGCTGTTGTTTTGTTAGTCATAAACAAAGCATAAAATAAAATACGGGCAATCCCTGCAAGTCGTGGACGGTGTTGGCTGCAGTCGCTACAAAATATCATTCAAAGAAAAGGGATTCCCCGAATCCGTTACAGAATAAGTAATGAAAAATTCCATGCTCTTTTCAATCGGTCCGAATTTGTAGTTCCTATAAAAATATGAAATGGTTCAAATATTTTTATTATTTAAATTAGTATGGATAAATTATAAATTGTGAAATTTTGCCGCCCCCTAAAATGTGCCGCCCGGGCCGCTCCCCCCGCCCCCACTACGCTACGCCGCTGTGTTTCCCACCTTACTAGATCCCCGGCTTTACAGAACAGACTAAAATAAAAATAAGTAAAATAAAATAATTTATTTCTGCAAATAGATTCACGAGTAGGTATAATATGTAATACTTTTGCACGTCAAAGATTTCTTCCCTACTTACTAGCACTTCGACGTGTAAGAATGAGGCCTGATGAGAAGAAGTGCCGCAAGAAACTCATCAGTTTGCCTTTTTTTTTTCAAAAATATACATATCATACTTTTGATGTCATACATTAATACAATATTTGTTACGTGTGCAGGCTACTGGCAGACCAGACACAATGACAGCCATATTTTCCGTTCCCTATTAAAATCACGTTTTTAATTGGCGAGCAAAGATAGCGAACGAACATAATTAATACCGTTTATCGGACACAGATAACGTTTGACATTATAAAAAAGATTCAAAGCGAATGAACCAGTGCAAATCGTAATGACTTGTATGTGCATGCTTTGTTTGTCCGCAACGCGTAAAGATGGGCCTGTTCCTAAAGGGGCAATTAAGATAAACCTCACTTGCCTGATGATGTGACTGGTTAGGGTTGACTCTGGACGGACGTTGAGGTCGAAATAAGATTTATATAATAAATAAATATCAGACAACATCACATACATTGCTCTAATCCCAAAGTAAGTAGCTTAAGCACTTGTGTTATGGGTATCAGAACAACGAAGGTACCACAAATAAATACTTAAATACAAATATAAACACCCAGACACGGAACAAACACAAGTGTTCATCACACGAATGTTTGTCCCGGGTGGGAATCGAACCCACGACCCTTGGTTCAGAAGGCAGGGGTCATTACCAATTACCCACCCGTACCCAGGTTGGCCGCAGCAAGGAAAATATGTTCAGGTGGGGGTACACTGATGGATCGGACCTCGCCTGCGATTGTGGTGCTCCTCTCCAGAGTATGTCTCACCTGGCCTGCTGTGTCACGTGTGGAGAGACCTGCTCACTAGCTGAGCTTATGTCCGTGACCGGGGGTGCGGTTGGCGTGGCGGAGCACTGGGCGCACCGGGTTTGATTTCGGTTTTGCCATCGAAACGCAAAGAAGAAGAAGAAGATTACCAATTGAGCCACCGAGCCAGTCAAATATACATATGTAGTATAATTGGAGCCCCATATCATCCCGTGGATGTTGTAGAAAACGATTAAGGGAATATCGGAAAACGGACAGCAGCGTTTATCTGGGTAAATTTTTTTTATAGTAGCTCGACATAATGGTTTCCCTACGCCTGATGGATAGCGAAAGAGAAGCCCAAGTCGCTGTGACAACTGGCACGTAACTGGTTAGTTAGTCATTTGCCACTGCCATGCCGGCCCAACCCTAACCCCCCACGAGCTCCGGAAACCCTACTCACCGGCAGAAACATGACCCGGAGGTAATTTGGCTGCGGTATTCTATAGGGTGGAGGTCCTTCCCCGGACGGGCAGCTCAATTCGAGCGAAGATTCGCTATGCCCTACCCCTCTTGTACAATACAAGTAAAACTCGAGCTGTGTGTGTGAGCTCGTGAGGGGTTCGCGTTGGGCCGGCATGGCGGTGACAACTGACAGGTAACTGACCAGTTACGCCTATCAAGCGTGGTGGCCCGTGGTGGGTGATTAAGGCAAATCCTATGTCCGGCAATGGACTTTCGCACAGGTGCATAACAATTATGACGATGATGCATAAAATATGAATCATACATGTCAGATAATGATTATATACCTACCTAACGAGTTTTTTTTTATTCATTCTATTTTTATTATTTGTTTAAATTTTTTTTTTTTGTTTTCTGCTCGCCTTAAATATCCTATAAGATATATGTTGAGATTAAAAACTAGCCCCATTGCATACTGTCTCGTTGTACACCTGCAGAGATCATGGGAATGGCTAAAAATCAGCGCTATCCGGGACTGGTTCCTCGAACAGCACAAGCTGAGCTATCTCCCTTTGCTAGTTGTAAAATACATACATGTTATTATGTTAAGTTGTTATAGCTGTCTAGAAATTATTATGTATCTACCCAATTAGCAATAAACATTATTTCATTCATTCATTCATGTCTTATGTCTGCATCCCGGCAAAACCGGTCCGCAACCGGTTGCCGCTCTCAAATCTACGGCCGTAACTCCTGCGTCCCCCTATTAACGCCCCACTAGAGGGCTTTTGGCCGTGTTGCTTAAGTTTTCATAGGCCTTCTGCAGTTTAATGATGATAACTAGGCCGCCACGGGTATCTTGTTGTTATTTATGGAAAAAACATGCCTTATTTATGACTAATGACTATGTAGTATGTACAAATAGTTTCTAGTAATGGAAGTCTTGGCTATTTCTGGTACCCCTAAGCACATTACAACCAGCAAATTAATATCATTTTAAAATAACCATCCATACTAATATTATAAATGGGAAAGTGTGTCTGTATGTTTGTCTTTCTTTCACGGCAAAACAGAGCGACGAATTGACGTGATTTTTTAATTGGAGATAGTTGAAGGGATAGAGAGTAACATAGGCTACTTATCTGCTTAATACGGACGATGACTAAACTTCGTTTAATCTTATTATTGAGAATAAAAACAACTATTAAGTTCCGACATGAGTGTTGCCAACCCTACACTGGCTACGTTTTATCAGCGATGGGTCAGCCGGTGGCCGTATCGCCATGGAAACACTGTGCCAATAACAAGGTACCGACTGATACCTTATCTGGGGGAAGTGTCTCCCAAAGTACTGGTCGCGATAGACTCGCTGGATGATACATGTATGTGGTAGTAGTATGACCGGCCCGGTGGTTCAATGGATAGTGACACCTGCCTGGAACCAAGAGTCGTGGGTTCGATTCCCACTCGGGACAAACATTCGTGTGATGAACATTGTATTTGTTCCGTGTCTGGATGTTTATGTTTATAATTTGTATTTAAGTAAATATTTGTGGTACCCTCGTTGTTCTGATACCCATAACACTAGTGCTTAAGCTACTTACTTTGGGATCGGAGCAATGTATGTGATATTTATGTTGTTTGTTTAATTTGTTTAATACTTTATTGTGTCAAATTCGAGCTTAATAAATAATCATAATTTATATTAGAGTCTATGACTCACTTTTACCTTTTACCTGCTCCCACCCAGCAAAAAGAATATACTTCAAATGTGGGAGTCTTCCAAGGGACCGTAACAGAAGCGTGGCACAACCCCAAAATACTAATTAGAACTACCACTTGGGAATTCCTCTCAATTGCAGTCTGTAAGACTAGTTTGCGTAGCAGGCACTTCATTAAATATATGGTAATCATTAATCAGAAAACAATAATTGTAAAACGAATGTTGCGCGAATTATACGAGGCCTACGGTCAGCAGTGGACGGACCAGGGGCCCTACTACAGAAAACTAAAACGATCGTTCGTTGAACGGATCGCGTATTTTTGCCCCATAAATCCCTCTCATTTGTCCCTCCCGTGTTCGAATATACAAACTAAAATTCGTCAACGTAGATTTTCAACAATTTAATTGATATATTAGAACACGGGAGGGACAAATGAGAGAGATTTATGGGGCAAAAATACGCGATCCGTTCAACGAACGATCGTTTTCGTTTTCTGTAGTAGGGCCTCTGGGCTATTTCTTAAGTGATACATCTGCGCATTGTAACTGATTTTTAAATGCCGATGCTATAATATGACTGGATATAAACCGATGTGTCATACAAAATCACGCGAGGCCCTATTAGCATCACAATGGCATTAGGTCGACGCTCATGAACGCATCACTCAATACTAGTGTAATTGATGCGTTGGTACTGGCGAGAAAGTGTCTGTAATCTTAACTAATATTATAAAGCTGAAGAGTTTGTTTGTTTGACTGGTCCGAATTGAAAAATTCTTTTTGTGTTGAAGAGACCATTTATCGAGGAAGGCTTTACTAATAACATCACGCTGCAGCTATTAGGAGCGAAGAAATAATGGAAAATGTAAAAAAAACGGGGAAAAAATAACTATTCCACGCGGACGAAGTCGCGAGCACAGCTAGTGACGGATAAAATTAAACGGAACGAGAGTCTGATATGAGGTTGAAGGGGCAGCGCAGACGACAGACTATCCGTGACGCACTTTTTTGCAATTATATGCAGTAACGCACACGACGCGCAAAAATCTATCGCGGATATTTCACAGACTCAACGCACACGACGCACATCTTCGATCATTCTGTCGGCAGATCTTCATCCATTTTTTTTATTCACGATCAGTAAACAGGACTCAATTTTGTTCACAGCGGCTTGTGTTTCAACTCGCCCGAGATAACGCCATCTATCGAGCAAGTGGAGCACTGCTTCGGCGCGACGCACCCTGGCCTGTACGACTCGCAGCGCCATCTGTTCGCGCTCAACTTCAGGGGACTGTCGTTCTACTTCCCCGTTGATAGTAAATTTGAGGTAAGGTTTTTTTTCTTTTTTGATTTTATATTCGAATGGGGTAGCGCTTATTTAGCGTTAGAGTCTAAGGTGGAGCGCACTCACCCAACAAAAACCGATTCACTCACGCCTTGAAAATCTGAAGACTATATCTTTCAGTTAACACCGACTCCGGTGTTCCATAGCTTAGCCGTTATTTATTTCTTTATATTGCTCAGCATGGTTTTTTTTATAGTAGCTCGACATAATGGCTTCCTCACGCCTGATGGAAAGCGAAAGAGAAGCCCAAGTCGCTGTGACAATGGGCAAGTAACTGGTCAGTTGCCACCGCCATGCCGGCCCAACCTTAACCCACCACGAGCTCCGGAAACCCTACTCACCGGCAGAAACACGACCCGGAGTTCATTTGGCTGCAGTATTCTATAGGGTGGAGGTGCTTCCCCGGACGGGAGGCTCAATTCGAACGAAGGATGGTGGCTTCCCTTTACATGATGGGAAGCTGGAAAAAAAGCTCAAATCGCTCTGACTACGGGCGGGAAACCTCAGTTTGCAGTCTAAGCAAGGTGCTTCTCCACGCTTCGTTTAAAGGATCCCATACTGTAAGAAGCATTGCTGGGCAGACGGTTGGTGATTGCACGGCGTCCTCGCTCCGGTGACGATGCTGCCCGTCATCGGCCTGTGGTATTTAGCTACGCCTTCAATCGTGATGGTTATACTGCCACCAGTCGGTTGCCAGAGCCTCGTTTGTTACTTGACAGGATGCACCACGGGCAGGTGAGGGCGGCTTGGGCTGTGCGTTGATAGATCAGTCAGTCAGTCACCATATATTTACGTACCTATGTCTACGTTTCGTTAGACTGGCTCGGTGGCTCAATTGGTAGTGATCCCTGCCTTCTGAACCAAGAGTCGTGGGTTCGATTCCCACCCGGGACAAACATTCGTGTGATGAACACTTGTGTTTGTTCCGTGTCTGGGTGTTTATATTTGTATTTAAGTATATATTTGTGGTACCTTCGTCGTTCTGATACCCATAACACAAGTGCTTAAGCTACTTACTTTGGGATCGGAGCAATGTATGTGATGTTGTCTGATATTTATTTATTTATTTCGTTTCAGCCTGGCTACGCGCACGGGCTGGGCTCACTACAGTTTCCTAATGGAGGCTCCCCGGTGGTCTCACGGACCACAATCTACTATGGATCTCAGCATCAGGTATGTGCTTTTATTATTTATGACATTTAAAAATCATACGTGACATGTATTATCAATCAACAGCCTTGTTCCGTCCACTGCTGAACGTATGCCTCCTTTAATTCACGCCACATTCTCTATCCCGGGCCTCCCCCATCCAGCAACTGCCACGGTTATTTAAAAGCAGTTAGTATGCGTTTTTGGGCGAGTTCATGTTTGTGATTTTGTAATTGTGATATCCCGAGTTCTTTTTATACAAGCTGAGTAATTGTTGTAAGTAAATTGGGTGATGCACCAATCATCATTTGCCTGCCCTGTTCCCATTATCCGGGGTCGGCGCAATATGTCTTTTTCCATTCATCCCTATCAGCCGTCATCGTTCCATTCACTCCTTTCTCAGCCATATCATCATTCACACAGTCCATCCATCTTTTCTTCGGGCGGCCTCGCTCTCTCCACCCATTCACATTCATCTTCTAGTTTGATATTGGTGGGTGATGATATAGGTATATCAAACTAAAATAAAAATTGGTCATGATGTCGGTGATGATAATGATGATGATGACGGTGATGCTGATGATGATGATGATGATGTGATTCCAGACGAGCAGCACCAGCAGCACGGTGTGCGCGGCGCCGCTGCCGGAGCTGCCGCTGTCCTGCTACCGGCACCAGCTGCACCTGCGCCGCTGCGACGTGCTGCGCGCCGCCTCCGCCACCACCGGCCTGCGCCTGCGCATGTTCACGCAAGGTACGCGCCTAGCGGCCGCTAACGTGTTCGCGGCAAAGTACCAGGACTCACTTGTGCCATGTAGGCCTAATTGTTTCTGCTTAGCCTAAAGGTTGACTGGTAGAGAATGCCTATGCGGAATTAAGTTCGCCTTTTGTACTCTATTTTTTTATTGTGCAATAAAGATTAAATAAATAAATGTATATGTATGTGTCTGGTCCATGTGTGCCCAATCGTGCCATCGGCAACGTCGTGCGACCGGCACCGCTGTGCGACCGGCACCGCTGTGCGACCGGCACCGCTCTGCGACCGGCACCGTCGTGCGACCGACAGTGTAGTGTTCTCGTGACATGACAAGACTTGTCTGGTCTCCAGGTACCAGCCGGGTACTGGAGCCTGTCCAAGTGGGGGTCTGCCGCGTGGTCCGCTTCGGCGACTTGTGCCAGGTCTCTTTTACGCCTTGTATATGTATGTGTCTGGTCCATGTGTGCCAAATCGTGCCATCGGCAACGTCGTGCGACCGGCACCGCTGTGCGACCGGCACCGCTGTGCGACCGGCACCGCTCTGCGACCGGCACCGTCGTGCGACCGACAGTGTAGTGTTCTCGTGACATGACAAGACTTGTCTGGTCTCCAGGTACCAGCCGGGTACTGGAGCCTGTCCAAGTGGGGGTCTGCCGCGTGGTCCGCTTTGGCGACTTGTGCCAGGTCTCTTTTACGCCTTGTATATGTATGTGTCTGGTCCATGTGTTCCCATTCGTGCGACCGGCACCGTCGTGCGACCGGCACCGTTGTGCGACCGGCGCCGTCGTGCTGCCGGCTCCATAGAGTTGTCGGCAGTGTAGTGTTTTTGTGACATGACAGGACTTATTATGTATGTATCTGGTCGTCAGGTACCAGCCGGGCACTCGAACCTGTTCCAGGACTCACTTACGCCCTGTATACCTTACATATCTATCTGGTCTCCAGGTACCAGCCGGGCACTCGAGCCTGTGCAAGTTGGGGTCTGCCGCGTGGTCCGCTTCGGCGACTCGTGAAGTTAGGACTCACTTACGCCCTGTATATGTATGTGTCTGGTCCATGTGTTCCCATTCGTGCGACCGGCACCGTCGTGCGACCGGCACCGTCGTGCTGCCGGCTCCATAGAGTTGTCGGCAGTGTAGTGTTTTTGTGACATGACAGGACTTATTATGTATGTATCTGGTCGTCAGGTACTAGCCGGGCACTTGAACCTGTTCTAGGACTCACTTACGCCCTGTATACCTTACATATGTATCTGGTTGTCAGGTACCAGCCGGGCACTGGAGCCTGTCCAGGTGGGGGTATGCCGCGTGGTCCGCTTCGGCGACTCGTGCCAGGACTCTTTTACGCCCTGTATATGTATGTGTCTGGTCCATGTGTTTCCATTCGTGCGACCGGCACCGTCGTGCGACCGGCACCGTCGTGCGACCGGCACTGTCGTGCTGCCGGCTCCATAGAGTTGTCGGCAGTGTAGTGTTTTTGTGACATGACAGGACTTATTATGTATGTATCTGGTCGTCAGGTACCAGCCGGGCACTCGAACCTGTGCAAGTTGGCGTCTGCCGCGTGGTCCGCTTCGGCGACTCGTGCCAGGCGGTGGCGCGCGCGCTGGGCGCCCCCTCGCGGCTGTACTACAAGGCGGACGACAAGATGCGCATCCACCGGCCGACGTCCCGCCGCCGTCCCCCGCCCGCCTCGGACTACTTCTTCAACTACTTGACGCTGGGATTGGTGAGTGGGTTATGCTGTTTTTTTATAGATTCGTCGTGTCTGTCTGTCTGTCCGTATGTCACAGCCAGTTTATTCCGAAACTATAAGAGCTACATTATTGGGTGCGTAAAATGTATTCTGTTATATTTTGTTTGGGAACCTTCAAGGAACGAGCGTATTCATATTTATTTATAAGTAGGTTAATACATCAGACATCAGACAGACAACATCACATACATTGCTCCGATCCCAAAGTAAGTAGCTTAAGCACTTGTGTTATGGGTATCAGAACAACGAAGGTACCACAAATACATACTTAAATACAAATATAAACACCCAGACACGGAACAAACACAAGTGTTCATCACACGAATGTTTGTCCCGGGTGGGAATCGAACCCACGACCCTTGGTTCAGAAGGCAGGGGTCACTCACTACCAATTGAGCCACCGAGCCAGTCAAATTTAAAAGGCCGGCAACGGCCCTAAACCCGATATGCTGCTATTTTTTATTTATAAAATACGTGTCCAATAAATTTTTATGATCTAAAATACGGACGGCTACCAGGACATGATCTTTGAGGTCAGTGGTACATGGTCTTTTGAGTAGACCAGGGTCTTTTGAGTAGACCGATGTCTTTTTGAGTAGATCTTCTGCTTCGGGTACCAGGACATGATCTTTGACTTAATATAATTAAATTATTTTGACCCCCAACATCCTTATTCCAGGACGTGTTGTTTGATGCGCGCACGCACCAAGTGAAGAAGTTCGTGCTGCACACGAACTACCCCGGCCACTACAACTTCAACATGTACCACCGCTGCGAGTTCGAGCTGGCCGTGCAGCCGGACAAGTGAGTGCGCGGTCACCCATCATATACCTAACTAGCAGTCCGTCCCGGCTTCGCACGGGGTAGACAATTATATTGTTCAAATTTTACCAAGGATCCGTATTTTTTTTTTAAATGAAAAGTAGCCTATGTCAAATTGGAAGAATAGCATTCTATTGGTGAAAGAATTTTTTAAATCGGCCCAGTACTTTTTGAGCCTATTCATTACAAACATACAAAAATAGGTACAAACCTTTCCTCTTTATAATATTAGTGTAGATAGGATACAGAACAGAATAGCCTGGGATGTGAAGGAGCTACCTACCATCTCTTCGCTCCAGGGCACCCTCACCTGCCCGTGGTACATCCAGACGAATAAGAAAACGAGGCTCTTGCAAACGACTGGTGGCGGTATAACCATCACAATTGGAGGCGTAGCTAAATATCACGGGCAGCAGCGTCACCGGAGCAAGGAGCTACGCCCTGCGATCGCCAAACCGCCTGCCCAGCGTGGCGATTATGAGTAACCATCAGCTGTTTGCTTGCTCAAAGTGGCGAACTACTAGAGTGGTCTATGTCCAGCAGTGGACTGCGATTGGCTGATGATGATCATTGAGTGCTCGTGTGCTCATTATGTCCATGTTTTTTTTTATAGTAGCTCGACATAATGGACTGATGGAAAGCGAAAGAGAAGCCCAAGTCGCTGTGACAACGGGCAAGTAACTGGCGAGTTACCTGTCAGTCGCCACCGCCATGCCGGCCCAACCCTAACCCCCACACGAGCTCCGAAAACCCTACTAACCGGCATAAACACGACCCGGAGATCGTTTGACTGCGGTATTCTATAGGGTGGAGGTCTTTCCCCGGACGGGCAGCCCAATAGGCTATTATGGCTAAAAATTGTAATTAGTCCGTCTTTTAGCTTATTCAAAAATAAAAGACGTATTTTTCCTTTTTTCATGCAAATAAACAATA
The DNA here is from genome assembly GCA_031163375.1 of Conogethes punctiferalis. NCBI lineage: Eukaryota > Metazoa > Arthropoda > Insecta > Lepidoptera > Crambidae > Conogethes > Conogethes punctiferalis. Next base: position 4,352,422 of record CM062099.1, read on the forward strand.
GCAAAGATACTAGGCGTCAAAAGTTAGAACTGGGAGTCTTTGACGTCACTCGCTCCCGTAAAAATGCCTCAACGAGTGACGTCACGCGTAATTTCAACGGGCTATAACTTTGTAATTTTTAGTCTAATTTACAAATAAAAAAATACGTGTCTTTTATTTTTGAATAAGCTAAAAGACAGACTAATTACAATTTTTAGCTATAATAGCCTATTTGAGCGAAGATTCGCTATGCCCTACCTCTCTTATGTGATGTTATTGTCCGGGAAGTATAATAAAACTGTGTTATCCCCAGATGCGACCCCAACTCGTTGGTAGACAACCGCGGCGCGGTCACGATCACAGCTTACAGCAAGTGGGAGGTGGTGTCGCGGGCGCTGCGCGTGTGCGAGCGGCCGGTGGTGCTCAACCGCGCCTCCTCCACCAACACCACCAACCCGTTCGGCTCCACCTTCTGCTACGGCTACCAGGACATGATCTTTGAGGTCAGTGGTACATGGTCTTTTGAGTAGACCGACGTCTTTTTGTGTAGATCTTCTGCTGCGGCTACCAGGACATCATCTTAGAAGTGGGTGGCGCACGGTCTTTTGAGTAGACCGACGTCTTTTTGAGTACACCTTCTGCTACGGCTATCAGGACATGGTCTTTGAGGTGGGTGGCGCACGGCCTTTTGAGTAGACCGCGGTCTTTTGAGAAGACCGAGTAGATCGATGTATTTTTAGTATATTTGTGTCTTTTTAAGAGAGTTTGTATCAATTTGTGTTTGGTCTTTTGAGTAGACCGACGTCTTTTTAGTATACTTGTGTCGTTTAGAAGAGATCGTATCAACTTGTATTTGTTATTTTTGAGACGTCAATGAAAGGCGGGAGTTAGCGACAGACTGTTTATTATTAAAAGTTGTAACACCACCCTCAATATTACACAATATATGGTCTACCCGTCACAATTTTAAGTAGATCCAGGTATTTTTAGTAGAGTTTTACCTTTTTGAGGAAAATAGTGTCAAATATTTTATGTTTTTACTAACATTGTATTTGTTCGCAGGTGATGTCGAACAACTACATAGCGTCGATAACTCTGTACCAGCCGGAGGGCACCCGGCCCCACTACGCGGTCAACTCCATCGCGTGACACAACCAGGTCAGTCTCCAGATCTTAACATTTTTTTTTACATCAGGAATGCTTTAACGCACCGCCCTAGATATGAGTTGTAAATAAAAAATATCAGACAACATCACATACATTGCTCCGATCCCAAAGTAAGTAGCTTGAGCACTTGTGTTATGGGTATCAGAACAACGAAGGTACCACAAATAAATACTTAAATACAAATATAAACACCCAGACACGGAACAAACACAAGTGTTCATCACACGAATGTTTGTCCCGACACGACTCTTGGTTCAGAAGGCAGGGGTCACTACCAATTGAGCCACCGAGCCTGTCGTTGTTGTTGTCTTCTTCTTCTTTGCGTTTCGATGGCAAATCGAAATCAAACGCGTTGTGCCCAGTGCTCCGCCACCCTGACCGCACCCCCAGTCACGGACATTAACTCGGTGAGCGAGCAGGTCTCTCCACTAGTGGGACAGCAGACCAGATGAGACATACTCTGGAGAGAGGACCCTAGATATGAGTTGTGTGAATGTGTAACGTGACCATACGTCTCGTTTTGGGCGGGACAGTCCCGCTTTCAGGCAGTCTGTTCGGTGTCCCCTGCGGGGCTGGAATTGTCCCGCTTTTGCAAACAGAAAATTATGTACTGAGTTCCACACTTATCTAAAAAGGAGACCCGATATTTTAAAACAAAATAACTTAAATTATTTTGAATTATTCTAGGTTCTATAATAAAAAAACTTGTACAACACTAAAATAACTTAATAATAAAATAACACAATTTCTGCTCTCTGCATGACCCAAAGGTTGACTGATAGACAATGCTCCTAGCCATTAAGTTCGCCTTTTGTACTATTTTGTGCAGTAAAGTTTAAATAAATAAACTTTTTTAGAACATAATTCCGCAGATGTCCCGCTATGACAAAAAAAAATGGTCACATTTATTTAGTTATGTGGCTCTCACTCCTAAAAAACTGAGAATACCGGTCACCACCGTCAGGTTTATTGAAACCCCATTATTCCAAAAATCGTTACTTTTTTATACAGCAAAACATTACATTAAAAATATTGTCAACAGGTATCCCCGAGCAAAGGTAAATACGCGTCCTGAACAATTTCGGTACTCACGCCTCCAGCCAAACCTCCACTCGTGTGTAACACCGCACGCGCACGTGACCACTACATATCCCCAATGAGCACCTAAGAGGAAACAGTATTTAAAATAAAAAATAATGTGATAAAAACTGTGAAAAAAAAAACTAAAAAAAGTGAGTGACAGATCTCAAACGGTGTGTAAGCTTAATTTTAAATCCTAGCTTCAATGGACGTTTAAACTATAATAAAAAAATATATATATTATTTTATTTTAACACCACACTGTGTTAAGTTGAAGTGGTAACGAGCGGACAGTTTTTTTATTATATTATTGAAAAAATGTTTTAGTCAAATTGTGTTTCGTTCTGTCAATAACGCGGTAGGATGCAGTTTTTATAGTGTTCATTTTTGTAATCATGTCAATCTATAATAATAATATAAGAGTACATTCTGAATAAGCACAACAATATACTGTGCATGCCAGATTTATTTGTTTTTTTTTTTATCTTTTAAAGGTTTTTGGCAAAACTTTTAATTTTTTTACCCATTTAATACTTCAATTGAAGTATTGATCTTACCGCGAAATCATAAGAACTAGACATAGACTGTGCTGTAAATATTTTTGAGAAAATTGACGTACGACGAGAAAATTAAAAATATTTAAAAATAAAAATCAAAAATTGATGTATTTTTTCTAAAAATCAGATTTTCGAATGTAGATTGACGTATGGTAGGACGTGTGACAGTAATTTAAAATTGTGTAAGATTTTTTTTATTGGAATACAATAATTGTTTTTGTTAATTAAAATTTAAGGAAGGTTCAAACATTCGGATTTTTAAAAGCAATACTTCGCTTATGATATACTACTGCCTTATTTTTTATGAAGTTATCAATGTTCGTTTGTTTGAATATTGCTTAACCTTTTAACTTCGACATTCGGTCAGGAGTGTTTTTAATATTTTACTTTAGGCATGGTTATGAAAATCCTTTGTGTGAGCGTAATAGCGGACTATTAATATCTGAGATACGAGTTATATGTATGTATCAAAAACCGGTTTTTATTTCATTGATTAACCTCTAAACCTCTAAAGTCATCAATAAAGAGGACTTTAATACTTTTATTTAGAACATAATATTTAAGAAATGCGAATCGGATTGAATAGAACTCTAAATTACTTTTCGATTAACTTTGTGATAAAATCAGGGAGGGATATTGCGTGACTTCATTAAAAAAGTATGACAATATTTTAATTTTAATGACACCTTGATGACTCGTTAAAAAATGTCAAAATTTATCTACCCCTTTCTTGAAAATTTCCCAAATTGGTTTGTAACTAAATGTCTTAGACATAGAGTATATAATCCATTGAGCTATTTTGACAGATTTGATTAACTCGATGGCTCACGTCCTGTTTGTTTATAGCGTTCTAAAAGTGGCCCTAACTTTGAAATGATAAAAACCGGCATCAATTACGTATTTAAAAACTGGTATCTTTAGATGTTAATTATCTGACATTATGTCATGTGAAAATGTTTTTGCGGGTTTGCTGTTTTTAATTTGGGGCCGGTATTGTCGATTATATTACCGATATGACAATTGCCTCGTCTTAATATAAATATAACTTAGTGTCAGCATGTGTCTACTACACTGGTTCGATTTTTATTGTTTTTTTTTTTAAATATGTTTTTTGTTTGTGCATATCAAAATGTGTAGGCGACTATGTCAGTACGAAATTTAAGGGGAAATTTTAACTAAACCTCTAAATATGATTTTACTGAATTGATTTTAATAATAAATGTAATACGTAAGCGAAAATGTGTGTTTTGAATTAACAATTGAATAAAAAATTAATAAACGGCGATGAAACGGCGTCTTATTACCCGACGTAAATATTTTAGTACAGTTGAAGTCCCCTTCAACTGAACTTATATCGCTTGATTCCCATTAAGCGGTATAAAAGACGAAAGAGATCGTCGTATAGGTCTGTTTCACTTGATTATCTAGCCTCTGTACTAATTCAGAGGTTGGAATCATTACTGCTTAAAAGACGTATATCAGAGTAGTGGACGCATGAATATTATTTATAATTTTATCCCAATACTAACTTGCTTTTCGATTTTGTCATATATTTTTCGAGTACCTCATGAATCGAAAAGCTAAGTACGACTAAACGAAATATTATACCTACTTATATATAGTACAGATCAATATCAGTTAATGTGTAATGTCTTAGGATATGCACAATGGTTTTGTTATGTCAATTTAATTAATTATTATTATTATTGGGTTCGAGAACTCAGTGTGTGTATAAATGTTGAGATTTATGTAGAATATTGTAATTGAACTAGAGAGTGAGTACATGCTTTCTAAACGCTTAAAAGTATAAAAAAAATATTTTCGTTAACGGATGAATGGTGTGATTGTGTAGGCGTGTTTATATTGCGTAATTGACACTCATAAAATAAGTTCAGTCACAAAATAAATAACCTTTTTTTACTCTTGACTCTCACTTTCGCTGGGACACGTTGACAGTTGCTGCCGTCACATTGTGACAAGTGTTTACAAGTGACAAATTTGCATTTGACATTCTAGTGACAGTTGTCAAATGTCCTCGTGCACTGTACATCGTTAAATTTAAAAATCCAACTCTCAGACCTATTTGTTTTATAAGCTTTGAAGCTTTTTCATTCCTGTAGTGCCAATGCTGTACAAGATTGGGAATGTGGAAATATTAATTTCAGTAATAATGAGCTTATACATAGGCTGCAAGTAGAAAAAGCCTGGTTGTGATAAAACCTCTGCTGTTAAGGCAATATGACACTTAACGTTTTGGTAATAAGAGTGTGTTGTATAATATTCGATGTTTAAACTGTTTTGGTCCATAACCTCTAATTAGATTTTAATATCTTTTTAATAAACCCACCTTTTATTTACATCTATTGTGAAAAAAAATGTCAATCAGTTGATAATGCTATCTAATACTTAAATTGTTGACCAAAGCAGTTTAAAATGTAGTCTGACACAAATTGCGTTACGTCATCTCAAAATGTCACATTAGGATTTGCGAATAGTATGATCGATCTGTTTTAATGCTTCAAAATAAAGCCTTTAGTGCGTTTATCATGAATGTTATAGGATTGATTAAATAGATTGTCTCAGATAGTACAACAGGTGTCAAGCGACTTATCGCGTGAGTCGCTTCGTATTCAATGGTATCGTGAAAACTTCATACAGCAATAGTCTACTTAAAAGAATACTACCAAGAATTCAACTCAATCAATAGGTTTGTCAGTATATTAGTTGACTGTAGCTGAATTTGGTCGGTTTCCATTTGGGCATTTTAAAATGGTCTGTACAAACAAGAATGTTTTGGCGCATGGTTGAAATCGGCACTAACGCCCGCCCATCGCACGCTTGTTATTAAAGCGATCAAATAGAACAATTATGCATTTTCAAGAATAAGCAATTAAGCATGTACTTGAAGTGGCGTTAAAAGAGCTCCCGTGCAATTGATGCGTAACGTTCTCATGTCAATGTAAGCAACGTACCAAAACATCCTTGTCGATGTGTATACTGATCCATTTGCAATTATGTTACGGACTTTACCTCGCCTTTAGAGACAAGTCTTTAGACAATCAAATCAAAGTGCATGTGACACTTTTTCAGATGACATAATGTTAATTGACGTTTGACAGCACTTCGTACAGTACGTTTCTTTTTGCACAATGTATAGCCTGTTCCACAGCGAGTGAGGGTTGGAATGTTCGGATGTAAATTGGTGCGAATAAACATTTTGCTAGTTGTTGGAATTGATAAAATGACAGGCATTGTCCCTACTCGCCAGTGGATTTGGCATAAAACACGTGTGTGATTGTCTTAAAATTAGTGGCTGTGGTGCCATACAACAAAAAAAAGATAAAAATTCGACAAATAATACAATAAAAAAAGTATTAATTGTAAGGTAGCGTATGCTGCGTTCTCATTATTGTTGCGCGAGTTTTGATGCTTATTGTAATGGATTTTTATTATTAAAAAATAACAACCGTCGGGTGATTTCAAATTTCATGTTTGAAACGGCCACGTGGTGATGCTTCATCTATTGTAGTATTACATTTACAGAATACCTAAAATTTACAATAGGTATAAAATAAATCTTTAATGCATGCAATTTTGTTTAGGTTTATGGTTTTATCTCTGATGAGAACAGGTTTATTTCAGTTAAATTTTCCTTATTTTAAGATGATTTGATATATAACAATAAAAACTTGATTAACAAAATAGCAGTTCATGTTTTTCAGGTAACGCTATAATAAAATATTATGTCCGTGGATTTTATCAAATATGCATATTTTTATTAGACGAATAAAATAAGCAATAAATATTTTAAAGCTACTATATAGTTTTCAATTTCTTTTATTTATAAGTATAGAGCTCGCGCAAACAATAAAGAGTTATTTTTTATAATGATAATTAGCTTATTTTCGTCTCACTGCGGCTTGTAACTGACGCAGTCGTCACTTAATTCATAATGTTTGTATGTTATATGTCAGCCTTGATTGTTAATTTGTCTGAATACCCTTCAGACATTTAGGAATCTATTAAAGATATAATCAGACATATAAAAAATTAGTCAACTTTAAAAAATCGCAGCCTTAATAACATAACGACCTAACTCAAAAGTTATGAGTTTAAATGAGTTAATGTGAAAAACGTTTCTATGTCTCTAGGTCGTTTTTTTTATTGAGAGTGCGAAATATAAAGTCAATGACATATTTGTGGTTATGACAGATGTCATAATCTAAATTTACATTAATTTGCTAGTTACAAAAATATAAGGGTAGCTCAAAATAATGTATTTGGTATACAATTCGCTCAAACAATTGGCCTGCTACATGTAATTAAAATTAAAATAAATGGAACGAAATTACTACTTTGAGTTAAATAATTACGCATTTTTCTAAAAGCTATAAAAAAAGATAAACCTTCACAAAAATAACAGTTTGACATTTGATGAATATACATTGTAGTTATGGTTTCATGACCCAAAACCTATAATATTATATTGATTTAATTTTTTATTGATGACTTATAATTTTAGTCTTATAGCTATATCTTGTTTGTTAAGTCAAATATACTTATATCTTTTACATGTAACTTTTGCTGGCTGTCTTTGTTTTTAATAACAATCTTGTCCATTTGTCAAATGTCATCTTTAATAAAGAATAACAATGAAAAGGCTGACATACAAAATCGTATAATATAACTATAGCCTGTATATTATACGTGTAGTGTTATATTATGCATTTAGTGATTCTTACGACCTTTCTTAGTGAATATAGAACGAGACCCAATCTCGTGCGTTCTGTAATAAATAATGATAATTTTAAGTAGTAAACATTCATTGAGAGGCATAACAAAACATAAAATATCAAGTCAAAATATTTTCACGCGGAAACATATGCCTGATAAATGGAAAATTGCCGTTTGGGCATGGCAATTTTTAGAACAGTATAATTCTTTATTTATTGCTATCATGTTGTGAATTGTTCTAGGTCCGTTTGTTAAAGTTATATGTAAATACAATAGTTGGTCATTTGTGTACTAAATTCGATCTTGTATGTTATAATGGCGGTCAAACTAAAATCAATTAAAAATGTTTCGATCTCAATTATTTAAATTTATTTTGGAAATAAAGATGGAGTGTTAGTACACGTGACTTTTATAAATAATTCAAAGCACTATGGGCATTGTACAGCGTAGATACAAATTGAAAGTAACATTTTAGTGTTGCCATAACGTAAATGTTTATTTGTGAAGTTGACTGTTGGTAGTCTTTACTCTATCGTTCCGTTGTCGAATAACTAAAGGAACGCTAATCTGATACTTACCTACTTGAAATGGAAAATATTTGTGCCACTGGAAATATGACTACTATATGAGAATTTGTTTCAAATTAGTAGTAATATTAATTTTATTTAAATTAATTTTCAAGCTAAATTCGTTTAGCTAAGTTATATGAGTATCAATCACATGAAAAGCTTATTTATAACTCTTGTGAGAGTCGCACTTTCGATTTCTCTGAGCTTTAGGTGAACCACCGAGGATGACAAATGCATAACGTCTTATTTCTGCTTAATAAATAATAGGATGATATTATATTTTTTAAACTTAAACTAATTTACCTATATTACTTTACATTTTTTTACGTTTTAACGAAACATTTTAGTCATATTTCCAGGGGCGTTGTTACAATACGTATTTTGGCTGTTATAAGACACTGTCTGTGGTCGCTATGCGCGCGCGCACTTGCGTTAAACCAGGCCGAGCTTAGTGCTTTACTGCCATATGCCATTTACAAATTGCCAACCTATTGTACACATCAAATAGTATATCAATAATATCAAATAATCGACCATGCAGAAAGCTAAAGCGAAAGAAAGCAATTCTTAAAATTTTTAGCGAGGCTCACTTAAGCCCGTGAGTTCGACTTAAATGCCGAAATCGTATAATTTCGAGGGTCAAAAATGCACATGCATATAAATATACGACTAAGTGACCTTCAAAAAGCGAGCTTAGAAATTTATCAAGGGCCAGCTTGTGACCTCCCTGGTGTTGCAGTGTCTATAGGCTGAAGGGATCACTTACCACCAGGTGACCTTCAGGCCCGATTGCCACCTCTATCATAAAAATGTGCAGACAGCCACACGGCACTTCAAACTGTAAAATTTCCCCAATTTTCAACTAATGCCCTATATAGAGTGCCGGTTTAGAATTATCAGCGCACTGGACGAACTTTCTGCACTTGTCCCGACTGGGGATTAAACCGGGGGCCTTGCGGTTAAAGAGTGCTCGTTACGTAATGCATTATTAAGGTAATCTTAATTACAATCGATTGTAGCTTATTTATCAGTCAGGTGTTTTCGTCACCTGTTGTATATTATCTATGTCGCAATAATAAAATCTACGATAAATCATCAGAGTAGGTAATTCGTTCACACATTGGAATTGGTCATAATTTTTGTTCTGTCAAAATTAAAATTTTACAACTTTGCAACTTCAACTTGTATTTTCATAATGACGCTTGTAACGTCAACTTTGTCGTATTCATTAATGTGATATCATATTAGAAGAATGTTAAAAAACGACCTAATTTATCATCATCAGCCGATTGCAGTTGTTCCCCACTTTTGGCAAAGAACTGGCTTTACCCATAATATAACTTATTATAATAGACACTATTTTTGGAACATAAGGAACAAAGCCGTCAGAGATATTAAAATTCATTATTTTTCAGTGCAGGCCATTGTCAATAAGTTTTAAAGTACAATATTTATCATTGCCACATGGCATGTAACTATCTATTGTGTTCAACCGTTGGCTATTTGTATACGGCGTTAATATTTAGTTCAATGTATGTATTGCTTAATATACTATTGTTATATTTTACTATCGAAATTCTGATATTATGTGAGTTGTGTACATTTTGTGATGATCATTGTAAAAAGATAATCCTTTTATATAACACTTCAGTCATGTGGGTACAAAAGGAAAGTGTCTCAAAAATACCAAAAAATGAAATAAAGGATTTCATACCGGATGCTGGCTTTTATTTTTTCGTATCTAAAACTGCCATCTACAAGGATCTTTTAGCGCAAGGTGACATTAACATTTAAAACAAAATATGTCAAATTGCAATGTCACAAAAGTGACTTTTTGTATGAGGGCAGCCTTAATTCCGGTTTCGGCCACGCGTTATAACATCCATGTTTGTCTATAGCGTGGATCCGGAGAACTATGATTCATTTACCATCTGCTATAATATTCTACGAAATATATTATTGCACACCAAAAAATTTACTTGGAACTAGCCAAAATAGGTAGGTATACAATCGTCTATGTAACCGTAGTCTTGCAAATAAATCATTTTATTAATACCGTCAGAGGCTATTCAGTGTGTCTCAGAGTGGTCTCAGATTTGAATATATTTTCGACGTTCGTTCGAGTTTGCTATTGTTGTCAGACCACTGATTTGCTAGTGTATTGTACGAGATTTTATTTATGATCTTTTACATTATTAAATTGGAAAATATTTTTACTTTTTACACCCAACCCCAATCTGTCAAATAGGGTAGGTACCTATTTGTCTACATTTTTTGGCTCGATAACGATAGACTATTAAATTTGTTCTGTAGCTTAATAACCCCGAGTAGAGAGAATTAGTCCTAACTCAGGGTTATCGCAATTTCAAAATTGCAACCATAAATTTTCACGAGACCAAAAACGATTGTAGGTATGTCTCGCGTAAGAAGTTTGATAACTATGTTTAAATAATGCCTTTGTGCAATCAGATGGCTTCATAACAAAATGTGATAAATAATGCAGATTAAAATCGACATTCTTGATCAACTATAATATTTCATGAAAAATTATTTTTGTGTTGAATAGACCATTTATCGAGGAAGGCTTTAGGCTATATAACATCACGCTGCAACTATTAGGAGCGAAGGAATAATGGAAAATGTAAAAAAAACGGGGAAAAAATAACTATTCCACGCGGACGAAGTCGCGAGCACAGCTAGTAGGAGAATAAAATGATTAGGTCGGGGGTTTTACATTTATAAAACTTTTACAACAGGGAAACTTTTATAAATAAATAAGTGCCTACAGTTAGAAATAACTAGTAGTACTTCTACTACAAATATTTCTTGATTAGGGTTTTCCTTACAAATACCACACCCGTAATTACAAGCTTATTAATTACCCACGTGTACTAAGAGTGTTGTTTATTTGGCACAAAGGTCAGACGGGCAGGCCTTTGACCTAAGTGCAAAGGCTATGACATAATTAACTCGTTAAGTAGGTATTATTGTCCTATAATAGGTACATTTGTGGTCCCGTTGACTCATGGGGGAAGAATTCAAAGTTTACGAGATGACAGTCAGAAGCGGTAACCGGAAACCGCAATTTGTAGTTTGCGGGTTCCGGGAGAGGGACAAATGCGAGGCATTTATTAGGCATCAATACGCGATCCGTCCATCGAACTATCGTTTTCGATTATTAAAGTAGGGGCCCAGGTGGTTGTTTATTTCCTTTTAATTTACTGTATTCAGTATTGACGGTTTATAAGTGCAGGGACCCTGCACTTATAAACCTTCGGTCGATCCCCCGTTTCGTTTTCGTTTTTCTTGGTATCCACGATCGTCCGTTGAACGGATCGCGTAGGTACTTTTGCACCATAAATCCCTCCCATTTGTCCCTCCCGTGTTCGAATATACGAACTAAAAGTAGATTTAATTTAATTCATGTTGTCTCAAGCCTATACCTAAAATTTATTTAATCTTTATTGTACAAAGAAAGTACAAATGGCGGACTTAATGCCGTGTGGCATTCTCTTTTCTGTGCACGGCACATACACCTAAATTTCAGTTCGATCTACATTTCTTGTAAGGATTCGAGGGCTCCTGAGCTTGAGGACCTAAATAGGTAGTTACGCCATTGGGTAAAGCTGCACAGACTGATAATAGGTAAGACGACTGTGCAACTACACGAGTTTCTTGCCGGTATCTTCTCGGTAGAATGCTGCTTTCCAAACCGGTGGTAGCTTCGACGATTTGTAAGTGTTTTTCATAAAAACCTATTAGTAGGGAATCCCGCCATACAACGACCTTCATCGAGACGATAATTGGATGAAACTGATTTTATATGTAATTAAATATGTCAATAAACATAATGCATGTGGGTTGCCGATCAAATTTTGGTCCAGGGTATGATTTGATGGATGGGGTAAGCATGATTAAACATTTCACCGGTTTGATTATTAGATAAATTCTATACCAATCGAAAGTATAAAGCCCATAGAATATGCAAACGTTATGCTGCCTATTCTTTTCCGGTCACAACTCTTGGGTAGCCAGGTATAAACAGGTAAATCGATACTTGCATTTTGCACCGGTCTGATTAATTCAATCTATTAATTAATCAACAGCCCTGGTCCTTCCACTGCTGAACGTTGGCCTTCTGTAATTCGCGCCACATTTCTCCATCCCGTTCTTCCACCATCCAGCAAAACATACCCTGGACCAAAATTTGATCGGCAACCGACATGCATTATTTTTATTGACATATTTAATTACATATAAAATCAGTTTCATCCAATTATCGTCTCGGTGAAGGTCGTTGTATGGCGGGATCTTAGACCATATACAAATAAAGATTATTTTGACTTTGACTTTGACTGGTCGACGCACATATCATGATGTAGGTATTCACTAAGGGATATCCCTAAAATTACATTACACTAAGCACATAATTATTTAATCGGTTTGTCAAACTTTATCTTGAAAAATCGGACCAAATTATAGATTTAGAAGGGGAAGCACCAAATATCTGCAGGTAGAGCTAACTATAGGCACGTACTGACCAATATTAATTATTAGATAATAATTACGTAAAGATTAATGAGGAGAGGTATTAATAATATTAATCCTCCTGGTAGAGACACCATTGCATTGGTGTGCATATTCTCGGTGAAATAAAATGAAAATAGCTTTATTCACATAAGACTTAAAATAAGTACATAAAAATCGTCAAGTTAGCAACAAATAATGTAAAAATTGTGAATAAAAGTAATGTTAAAGAAGCTACCGCCGTGTTCGGAAAGAAGATTTTTACCGAGAAGAAACGGCAAGAAACTCTGTAGAAACCTAGTTACTTACTCTTCTCGGTGATGACGTCAAGCCTGCATGGCTAGTCATTTGTTTCCAACAAAGTTTTTTTATGTTAACGTGACCATACCAGCGTAGGCGATCCTCTTGTAAAAGACAAGTGTCAAGACATATCTAAAAAAAATTAACAAAAAAAAAATCAACTTCAAAATCATGACTTGATGAAAATGGGAAAATACACCCTTTCAAGCAAAAAAAGAGTTATCCAAATCGGTTCACAATTTTCGGAGATAACGAGTAACACTTAAATGTACAACGAAAAAAAAGCAATTGGGAACGTCCTCCTATTTTTTGAAGTCGTTTAAAAACAAATAGTAGGATCTTTAAATATACCGGTATGCTCAGTTGATATCGGTGCAATACAACGCGCGTTGAATGAATCAAGAATTTAAATGGACGTCCATAACACTACGGTTTGTTTGTTCATTCATAGCGTGACCCAGGAAGCGAATGCACTTGCATTTGGTCATCATTCAAGTCGAAGATGCCTTACTCAATGAGACAAACTTGTAATTAATTTATCAACAACCTTTTGGATTCGGTGGCAGCTTAGCGGGTTCGATGTCCGGTAGGTACAGTGTACAGGCAGCATTCACTGAATCAAATCGTCTGGTGATACAAGTAAATATTTTCATTTTAAGAAACTGGCCAAAAACAATGTCTACAACTCAAGTTAACTATTTCCCTACATTATCTAGCCGAATTTCCTATCTATTGAAGTTATCTATTAACTATTTTTTAGTTGTACCAAGGTTTTTTTGGATAAGATAAGCCAAAACCATTAAGTATTTTGCAATCTAATCCTAGTGTCGATACCGAATACAATCCATGGAAAATTATAGGTAAAACCGTGGGTAAAACATTCTACGCCTAATTGAAAACTGTTATTTCTTCGGCAAATTGCGAAGCAACCTATATCATCATCATCGTCTTTATCGTCATCATCATCATTATGGGTATATCCTCCAGATGTTTGACCTAAGTGGCGAACAACTGGAGAGGCCTATGCCCAGCAGTGGACTGCAATAGGCTGATGATGATGATAATGATTATTATTTTATTCATACCCCTATACGACACCCACGGGGTGCGGTGGGGTGATCCTGTTCTAAATCCGTCTCCGTCCATCGTTATCTACTAAATCATCATCATCAGCCTATCGCAGAACACTGCTGGACATAGGCCTCTCCAGTTGCTCGCCACCTAGGGCAAACATCAGGAGGATATACCCATAATCGCCACGCTGGGCAGGCGGGTTGGCGATCGCAGGGCGTAGCTTCTCGCTCCGGTGACGCTGCTGCCCGTCATCTGTCTGTGGTATCTAAGCCTTCAATTGTGATGGTTATATTGGAGGATGCATGCGCTGTGCAATTAATACTGGCTACTTTAATATATGAAATTTAGACAATTCTATTTGATGTGTTGTGCTCTTGTTATTTTTCTGTCTGTCACTGTGAATATATTTGTGAAACCACGAAGTGCTGGCGTTTTTCTATTGTGCGTAAACATACTCTGCTAACCATCTTACAACAGGTCATGTACCCTTTTACCGCGTAAATAGAGCCAGTTTTTAGAAAAGGTGGTAAAAATATATCGTAAGTAGTCGAATTTACGAAAATTATGTCGGACGACAGCAACGGCATAGGTGGAATTAAAAAACTCAAAGGATCGTCTGATTATGCAAATTGGAAGTTCCAAGTAAGAAATTATTTAGAAAATAAGAATTGGTGGAATGTGATTACAACGGATATTGAGAATGCAGAAGCTGACAGGAAGGCCAGGACTACAATTTGTTTGTTGTTGGAGCCCGATTGCTTCTCGCATGTGTACAATGCCGGAACTGCCAAAGAAACCTGGTACAATTTGCAAAAAGCCTATGAAGACAAAGGCTGGGGACGACGAATCCATATACAGCGGGAGCTATTTAATTGTAAATTAAATAATTTTGATTCCATGGCGAGCTACATTTCGAAAGTGACATTTCTTGCACAGCAATTGTATGATATTGATGCAAAAATACCAGAAGATTGGTTAATATCGATTTTGCTTGGTGGATTGACGCCTGAGTACAGCCCCCTCATAATGGCTGTCGATAACAGTGGCAAAGAGATCACGTTAGAAGAAATAAAAACGAAATTGTTGCAAGAAGGAGATCGCCAAAGTAAGAGTAACATTGACTACGAGCAAGCCATGATGACACGAAAAACGAGAAACGATCCTAGATCTGCACCTAAAAACGGCGATCGTAAGTTCGTGTACAAATGTTTTAAGTGCCATAAACACGGACATAAGGCATCTGAGTGTAAGGAGCGAGTGAAGAACGCGAATGTTTGCTTGAATACGAAGGCGATAGACAAAGATAAGTGGTATCTTGACAGCGGATGCTCCAGCCATCTCACCCACGATAAAAATAAGTTGGTGTCCTATAAACCAGAAACGGGTAACATCAAGATATCGGTGGCTAATGGCGAGAAGATGTCAGTAATAGGGCGAGGGAACGCTGAGCCCCAAGTCAGCGAAAGTGAGAAACTAATATTAGAAAATGTTTCGTATGTTCCCAAATTAGCCATGAATTTAATTTCGGTGAGCGATTTAACCAAAAAGAAATGTACTGTTATTTTCGACGAAAAAGGTTGCATAATTCAAAATAAGAACGGAGTTCTTGCAAAATGTAATGAAGTCGATGGCATATACGAGTTGTCGGAGAAGAAACATAACTTCGTCAATTTGACAATGTCAAAAGAAAATGACAAAAGTTCTAATATTTGGCATAAACGCGTATCGCATTTAAATCGTAAATATATGATCATGATGAAAAGTATGGTGAGCGGCATGGAATTTCAATGCACAGACTTAAGCGAACCATGTATTCCATGCATCGAAGGAAAGATGAGTAAAAGTCCTTTCAAAAACAAAGGAACCAGAGCTAAAGACTTTCTAGAAATTGTACATAGCGACATTTGTGGTCCAATGGAAGAAACATCATTTGCTGGTTCGAGGTACGTTCTAGTTTTTATCGACGACTACTCTCGCAAGACCCATGTTTACTTTTTGAGAAATAAAAGTCAAGCGTTTGATAAATTTCGTCAATACAAGGCCGAAGTTGAAAACGAGAAAAACAGAACGATAAAAATTTTACGAACAGATGGAGGTGGAGAGTACTGCAATGCAAAATTTGATGCTTTCTTGAAGTCTGCAGGTATAAAACACCAGACTACTGTACCATACACACCGGAGCAAAACTCGGTGGCCGAACGGGCTAATCGTACGATTATGGAAAAAGCGAGAACTTTATTATCGGATGCGAATCTGAGTAAGAAGTATTGGGCGGAGGCTGTCAATACTGTTGTATACTTGAAGAACCGAAGTCCCACGAAAGCTTTGAAAGAGACAGTACCCGAAAAGCTTTGGACTGGAAGAGATGTGGATGTAAGTCATCTTCGAATATTTGGTTGTTTGGCCTATCGACTGATACATAAGCAAAAGAGACGTAAATTGGATAAGAAGGCGGAACCGATGATCTTTGTCGGATATCCAGATAACCAGAAAGGTTATCGACTCATGAATCCAAAGACGGGTGATGTGACAACTGCCAGAGAAGTTAAATTTTTAGAAAATGTTTTTCTCCAAAAAGATAACGTTAAGCAGTCGTCGGAAGTTATAATTAACTTGAATACGTCTGAGAGTGAGGAGAGCTGCTTACCAAATGTATCCACGATGAACATTGCTGATGTATTGGAGGTGCGCGTTGATGTGTGCCGTGACGATGAACAAGAGAGTATTGAGAATATACCTGAATCGGTAGTACCTGAGAATGTGCACGTACCTGATGAGGTGGTCACTGACGAAGAAGTGATAATACCTGGCCTGCCAGAAAGGAGGTATCCTCAGAGAGAACGCAGACAAGTTGATCGGTACGGTTGCAATGTTACGAGTGCGAAGGAGAGCAATTTTGACGGAGATCCTGTTACTATCGAAGAAGCATTATCGAGACCTGACAGTGCATTATGGCAGAAAGCTATAGATGATGAGCTTGCGTCGTTGAAGCAGAATCAGACATGGACGTTGGTGGATCTACCAGCTGATAAAAAGCCAATCCAATGCAAGTGGGTATTTAAGATAAAGAAAGATTGCGACGGCAAGGTAACGAAATACAAAGCCAGACTCGTAGCTAAGGGTTTTACACAGGTATGTGGTGTAGATTATACAGAGACCTACTCTCCGGTAGTCAGAAGTTCTACTCTACGATTGTTGTTTTCACTAGCTGCTGAATACGATTGGTTTATTGACCAATGGGATGTCACGACCGCGTTCTTGTACGGTAAAATAAAAGAGGACATTTACATGCTTCAACCGAAAGGAGCGATCTCCAAAGGTCAAGAAACCAAAGTATGTAAGTTGCAGCGATCTCTTTATGGTTTGAAACAAGCCTCTAATGCTTGGTTCAAAGAGTTGGACAGTGAAATGTTAAATTTAGGCTTTATACAATCTAAAATAGAACCGTGTTTGTATCAAAAACAGCTTAAAGGTAATAAGAAGTTAATTGTAGTTATTTACGTTGACGATTTATTTATATTTGGAAATTGTAACGTTGAGAAGCAAAAGTTAAAATCAGGTTTGCTTGACAAGTTTAAGGTAAAGGATTTAGGCGCAGCTAGACATGTTTTAGGCATGAGACTGAGACGAGATAATGGTGTTATACATCTTGATCAGGAGCAGTTTATTTTGGAATGTTTGAATGAATTCAACATGACCGATGCTAAGCCGGTGACTACTCCATTAGAAGTAGGATTGAAAATGGAGAGGTCGACTAATTCTCAGTGTCACCTACCATATCAAAGTTTGATAGGGTGTTTAAATTACTTATCCTGTAATACGCGACCAGATATAGCTCACGCAGTAAGTGTTCTTTCACAGTTTAATTCATGTTATGATGAATTGCACTTTAAGTGCGCGAAACGGGTCTTAAGGTATTTAAAAGGTACGAGTAATTTGTGTCTTACTTTTAGAAAAACAGGTGATTTAGAATTACGCGGCTATGTCGATGCAGATTGGGGTGGTGCGCTAGATCGGAAATCTTTCACGGGCTTAATTTTTAAAATTGGGCAAAACACTGTTTGCTGGGAGAGCCGGAAACAAGCGACGGTCTCGTTGAGCTCTACAGAGAGCGAATACGTAGGGTTAAGCCAGGCTTCAAAGGAGGCACTTTACTTACGTAGTTTACTGAAAAGTTTAGTAACTGTTGAGAGTAAACCAGTCGTTATTTTCAATGACAACCAGTCGGCGCATAGAATTGCAGCTAACAAAATGATGCATAATAGGACAAAACATATCGACATAAAATACCATTTTATACGCGAGTGTGTACTTGACAATAAAGTAGAGGTTAGGTATATGTCATCAGATAAAATGGTAGCGGATATCTTAACGAAATGTATTCCTGGCCCGAGATTAAAAAGTTTTTTGAGTAATTTATCTTTGTCAAATTATTCAATTAAGAGGGCGGATTAGTTAGATGTTAGATATTTAGTGTTTTTTGTTTTATGTATGTTTTGTTATTAGAATATTGAATAGGTAATGGAATAATTTGCCTAGGTAGAATATTAATTGTTTTTGTTATGCATGTTTTTATTCAGGTATTGTTTTAATGTACAGTAAGCCGCAAAAATTTATGTTTGTTTCATGTGCCGAGTGTTAATATTTTTGAGGGTTATGTATGCGTGCACTTGACACGAGTAAGGGCGTATAGGAAGTAGCCCAGCTTAAATTGAGAGGGCGTATTGGAGGATGCATGCGCTGTGCAATTAATACTGGCTACTTTAATATATGAAATTTAGACAATTCTATTTGATGTGTTGTGCTCTTGTTATTTTTCTGTCTGTCACTGTGAATATATTTGTGAAACCACGAAGTGCTGGCGTTTTTCTATTGTGCGTAAACATACTCTGCTAACCATCTTACAACAGGTTATACCGCCACCAGACGGTTGCCAGCGCCTCGTTTGTTATTCGGCAGGATGCACCATGGGCAGGTGAGGTTGGCTTGGAGTGGAAAGATGATAGGCCGCTCCCTTACATCCCACTCATATATCACATTATCTACTAAATATGGCGTGACAAAATTAAAAAAAATATGACTAGACAGGAAGCTTAATCTATAACAAGGATGACTAAGTAATCACTGTTTACACTAATCAGATAAAGAGCCATCGTCATTATTATTATCTAATGTAATGTAGGACCAGCCAGTGAGATAATGGACTTAAAAAAGTCATTTCAGGCATTAGATATCCATATCTTATCAAACCGATTTTATTCTAATTAATGTTATAAGGAGCCAACATTTAATTGTTTGTTTGTTTGTAATCGCAGGGCGTAGCTTCTCGCTCCGGTGACGCTGCTGCCCGTTATTGGTCTGTGGTATTTAGCTACGACTTCAATTGTGATGGTTATACCGCCACCAGTCGGTTGCCAGCGCCTCGTTCGTTCTTTGGCAGGATGCACACGGGCAGGTGAGGTTGGCTTGGAGCGAAAAGATGAGATGATGATGATGATGATGGGTAGCTCCCTTAACCCCCCAAATGACAATTGTCATTGGTGAGGGCTATATCCAGGTGGACATGAACAAGCTAATGATGATAATGATAAATTAATAGAGCGACGATTAGCCACTCTAATTAGGCTAGGTACATAAGTCAGTTTGCAAAGTAGTACCTACAATTGAAAAGTAGGCTGAATGCGAAATAGTGTTCGATAAGTAGGCGATTTGCGAAGTAGGAAAACATAGAAGTAGGTATAAATAAAGAGAAGTTTGCTATTTGCGAAGTAGACCCCTGGCGCTTGAGCGTTTTACAGATAATAACAGATGAAGTATCTCATAAATTATTATTGTTATGGATAAGGTAAGTATTTAAGATTGTCAGCCACATTAAAATAAATAGGTACATGTCCCCAAACAACATCTCATGGGCAGGGGAGAAGCTGAAAACCAGCGCTGCTCAGGTCATTCCCTGGCAGCATTCGCTGAGCTAATTCCTATTGTTTTTTTTTTTATTATTTTTGATAATTTATGTTTTTTGTATGTTATCTTTTAAGAAGACAATAAATATTTTTTATTCTTATAATAATCGATATTCGGGGAGTCTGAAACGGTTCGGCAACAGTCTATTGTTCCATAAACGTTTGACCTACAGAATCTTTCGCCCATGAGTTTGGACCACACGACCGCTTGGCATCAGATGGAGAGAGGTTATCCTGAACGCTCTTTTTTTAAAAAAACCGTGCGCATGGAAATAGATTCATTCACCGAATATTTTCAGTCACATACCTACGTTTGTCTAGACGGCATTAAGACGAATTTTATTACACGCTGCATTCTTATTATATCCGTCATTACGTCGCAGACTGGTTTCTAAGAGGCGATGTCAATGAAATAGTTTCAAAGTTACTCTACTGACGTAGGTACACTCGGGCACACATCGTCACTAACTATTGTTTTCCGTTTACAACTTACCGAACCGTGTTCATATTATTTTATATAAAATAGAGAGGTAGGGCATAGCGAATCTTTGCTCGAATTGAGCCGCCCGTCCGGGGCCTCCACCCTATAAACCTACCACAGCCAAATGACCTCCGGGTCGTGTTTCTGCCGGTGAGTAGAGTAGGGCTTCCGCAGCGCGTGGGGTGCTATGGTTGGGTTGGCATAGCGGTGGCAACTGACAGGTAACTCACCAGTTTGCTATAAAAAAAAAGTAACAATACAATCAGATGTTAAATCTCTTTCGTGGTTTCCTTGGACACCAGGGACTCTTCCCGAAGTCTGAACTGTAACTGATACATCAGTGACATTTATTTGCACATGTGATTTTACTGTTTGAAATTCGTCTTTAGTTATAGATACGACAGAGAGTTTCGCAGAATGTGGTCCGCTTTTTAAAGTGTGACTACCATTTTGCACGCCGGAGTATAATACAATACGAAAATATTCGGCCACACGCGAAGGTCACGGCCGGTAGCGTTAGACACGCGTGTTAACTAGAGCTGAGACGAAAGATACATTACAAATGTTGTCGATACTTATTTTACACTAGCTGTGCCAGCGGCGTCGCACGCGTGGATATCGGGTTTCAAAAATAACGGACTTCCATAAAATGATGCCTTAATTTTAAGTTACACCTCTAGCAATACATTGGTGAAAACCGCATTCAGATAAAAATTTCTCCCGTTTTCCCAACACTTCCCTTCCCTGCTCTGCTCCTATTGATTGTAGCGTGATGAAAACTACTTATACTATAACCTGCCTAGGAAAATAAAGAATAATTGTACTAAGTTTCGTTAAAATTTAAGTTTAGTTAAGATACGTCGAGTAGTTTTTGTTTCTATAACGAATAGACAGAGAAGAGACGTGAGACTGTCATGCTAAATTGAGTTGTTTGAAACTGTTTTTTTGGTAGAAAGTCATGGAGACGGAGGACACATAGAGCTAGGTGAAGCGGGAAGCCCAAGATCGCTCAGGATGGCTACATACTGTGGACGCCGCTGCCCCATCCAGAGGACAAACGATATTAAGACAATAGGTAAGTGACCGGATCATCGATATCGATATTTTCCCAAATAAGCACATCCCTCGTGTGATTGTCGATGTGCACACTCGCAAATGTGGTTGTGGAATGATCTCGTCAGCAATTCGGTACTATTTATCACCCGCGACGATTACTTTTAATATTACATATGTAATACAATTAGTTTTCACAGAATAATACAACATTTATTTATTTTATTTTGGCACGGTTACAAAATTATTTATCATTTTATATAACTACCTATCTTTTGAAAGATAATTTATCAAATAATCTCAGTCGGCTATTTAAAATTTTAAAGTGATTTTTTTATTACAATACGTGCACCATGCAGTAAGTGATAATTTTATAGGTTTCTAATAATGTGTCTTTTAATACTCCAAGCAAAGTGAGGGCGGGTCGCTAGTAATTAGATAAGAGAAAATAGGTATACCTACACCTACACAATAAACTTGTGTCCATCTTACTACGTAATATTTAAAGTATGTAATAACCTATCATCATCATCAGTCTATTGCAGTCCACTGCTGGACATAGGCCTCTCCATTTGTCCGCCACTTAGGGCAAATATCTGAAGGATATACCCATAATCGCCACGCTGGGTGGTGACGCTGCTACCCGTCATCAGTCTGTGGTATTGAGCCTTCAGTTGTGATGGTTATACCGCCACCAGTCGGTTGCCAGCGCCTCGTTTGTTATTAGGCAGGATGCACCACGGGCAGGTGAGCTGGTGAGGTTGGCTTGGAGCGAAAAGATGATACATAGGGATGTAACCCATCATATTATAATATCCTATGTGCATTAAAAATAATAATTACTTATATGTATTCTATTTTGGAGATCTTATGTTAAATAAATAAATTAGAGGACATTAAAGTCACATTGAGCGAGGACCATCTGCCCATAACGGCTGCGTTCGATCAAAATGTTAGTAGGTGTAGGTCTTGTTTGCAAAATGCGAGTATTATTATCAGATTACAAATTACAATAAAAAAACGACATACCTAATATATCAATACCAGCACCCGGATGTGTTGTTTTTAACAAGCTGACTTAAATAGTTATTTTAATATAAAGTCTACTAAAATTGACTCAGAACTAGACAGGTCTTATCGCTATGAGCGATCTCTTCCATGCAATCTTTGGGCAGGGAACAGCTAGATAGTAGAGAACCACGTATATTCCAAAGCATAAGAAATTCATAACAAAATTTTAAAATGCAGATATTTTGTTTTAAGTCATTTTTTGTTTTTTTATTTTTATTTTAATGGTGCAAGTAGTTTACTCCGTGTAATTAAGTTCGGTCAATCGATTGGGGCTTTCCTCGAAACATCACTTCATTCCAATCACATAATCTATACGTTCATATCAGGGTTTATTGATTGTTTGTTTTCACTGAAAGCTCATAGTCGTAACCTATGACAATATCTGCTTAACAGTAGGTTGTGCTTAAAAAATACGTTATCGATATGATCAACTGCCCGTGTGGTTACCGGATTTAGAATAGGACTTTCCCATCTCATCACTTACGTGTGGGTGTCGTAGAAGATTATAGGAATATCATTAAACGGGCAGAAACGTTTACCTTGATACAGATAAAGCCTACAGAGGTCATTAACCCGCCTGCCAAGCATGGTGACTGAGGCAAATCCTCCATCATCATCATTCGCCACTTAGGGCAAACATCTGGAGTATATACCCATAATCGCCAAGTCACACACCATTAACTATAATAATAAAGAAATCGCAGTAAGGAACCCCAGACTTGGCACGACTTTGTCTAGATTTCATTACTTTTTATTTATTAAAGATAAACAAGCAGCTCTCTCGAGACTTGGCTAGTTTTTTACAGAATATTTTTGGTGGTATGATATTTACAACATAAGACAATTGAGACATAGACCGGCAGTGACCCAGAACTCAATTTAAGTTGCATCAGCAGGCATCACATTTGGTCGTCTGCCGCCTCTTGCATAAAAAAAAACTTCAAAAATAACAAGCTTAAATAAAAAATAGTAAAATGACCTGTTTGGAAGGTTCTTTATGGATCCGAAAAGAATACTTACGGCCGTGTAACCTTAT
Organism: Conogethes punctiferalis; assembly: GCA_031163375.1. Taxonomy (NCBI): domain Eukaryota; kingdom Metazoa; phylum Arthropoda; class Insecta; order Lepidoptera; family Crambidae; genus Conogethes; species Conogethes punctiferalis. The sequence continues at coordinate 4,376,013 of CM062099.1, forward strand.
ATAAAGGTTGTCTCGCCAGTTTTCCAGATGGCCTCGAAAAATTGCCTCTGTCCCCCATGACCTAGATATAGTTCATGAACACAGTTGTGGGGGTCGCACGCTCTAGATTTGCTTCACGAGTTTCGATACTTGGGTCTTGATTGTTGGGTGTTATAGTATGTAACGCCACGTGTAAGATCATGCCACTTTTAGTAGAGAAGACAGGAAGACTTTTTAATTACTTACATACATACATAACGTCACGCCTTTCTCCCAGAGGCGTAGGAGACCACGTCCTTCCATTTGCTACGATCCTGGCACACAACTTTTGCTTCGTCCACATTCATCAATCTCTTCATACATGCTCGTCGGTGTAAGGTACTTAGTATTTTACCTTTTTAATTACTATCCAATTATCCAAATTTGTCTGGTTCCCCTTTCTGAGGGTTACGAAGGTCAGATGGCAGTCGCTTCAATGTAATAACCAGACTCGCTAAATCTAGGATCATGGTCAAAGCGGACCCTGGGCCTAGAGGCACAAACCGGGACAACGCTAAGAGGATGATGAATTACTGTCCAATTATTCTGGGTTAGGGGGTATCGTTATTAGAACCCATTTTTGCTAGAATGTAGATCATACCTTCACAGCAAAATTCATTCTTTCTAGTCCCGAACTATTGTGAATTTCGCAAGGTTTAGTTAGACAACGTTGCTACTAATGCTACTATCATATTTTATTTAGTAGGTAGAAGTTAAAATAGAGATACTAAAAGAACAAATATAGACTACCTAGGTATCAATTTTTAATAGATTATAATATCAAAATTTGTGTGTGTGGTGTTGAAATTTAGCATAGGACCTCCCCATCACGTCCCATAGGTGTAGTAGGGTTGCCAGGCCATAAAATGCAAATGCCGGACTGTGCACTATATAAGGCCGGACATTTTACCCTAAAAGCCGGACATATTTTTTTTATTGCCAAACATGATCATTTTACAGCGGGCCTGTTGAAAAAAGTATTTAAATACGTGATGTAAGTAAAGTGAGAGCACGCGGCGTGTCTGGCACACACTCCACTCCATTGAAGATGGAGTGTGTGCCAGACAGGCCGCGCGCGCCAACAGTTTGCTCTCTTGTCCGCTCGGACGCTTGTCCGCCCATCGTCGTTTGAATCGCCACTCTGACAAAAGCCGGACAGGCCAAAGACGTAGATATTTGGCCGGACGAGGCCGCAAAAAGCCAAACATGTCCGGCTAAACCTGACGAGCTTACATAGGTGTCGTAGAAGACGACGCCGTCTCCGACCCGCCTGCCAAGCGTGTGACTAAAGCAACTTCCCCAAAAACATAATTGTCATTGGGGGAGGCTCATATCCATTGGACGTTTGGCGGCTGATGGTGATAATGATGATAAAAATTTGGATCATCATCATCAGCCTATCGCAGCCCACTGCTGGACATAGGCCCCTCCAGTTGTTCGCCACTCAGGGCAAATATCTGGTGGATATAAGGGAGCGACCTATCATCAATTCATTCCGAGCGACCCTCAAAATTTGGATAGTGATTAAAAAGTCTTCCTGTATATCCAGACATAGAAGACTTCGAGTTAGGTATTTAACAATCGTATTATGGTATCAGCAAATACGAGTGTATTGTACCTACACTTCATTCTTTCAGCTACATCAGTTGTTGACGAAATAATGCAAAAAATGAGGTGGTTGTACACTACTATACCTACAAAACAATAGTCGATGACGTAATATGAATAATGAATACCTACACACTTTAAAACTGCGGTGATAGGCTTCGTAGTAAATACTATTAACTGCTTCGTTGGTTTAGCGGCCGCCAAAGGACCAGGGATGTCCGTTTGGGTTTGAATCCGAGGTTTTTTTATACCACTAAGCCTACGGCCCGCCTGATGTTAAGCGGTTACCAGACTAGGGTCGCCTGCAACACCAGGGGGTAGGTATCACTCGCGCGTTGCCGACCCGTATACCCGCCGGCTGCCGATACAGTATTCTCCCCACAAGCTCCGGAAATCCTAATAACCGGCAGAAACACGACCCGAAGGTCATTTAGCATATTCTATACCTACTATAGGGTAGAGGTACTATGAGCGAAAATTCGTACGTTATAAGTACGTATACGTGGTTGAATAAGTACGTAAATAAGTAATAAATAATTAAATTAAAGTAAATAAGAATCAGGTCATTGCATCGGTCCAACGCATCGGTTGCCTGCCCACGTTTCGGCGTCTTCCGTCCAGTGTTACTAGATGAGAATAAATTTTCCCATCGAGTCGCACAGTTTCTCAATGTGAATATTTTTCTCAACTAATCACAGTGTGACTCGTTGACAATAACTTCGGACTTCGTCCGCGTGGAATAGTTATTTTTTTTACATTTTCCATTATTTCTTCGCTCCTCATTGTTGCAGCGTGATGTTATATAGCCTAAAGCCTTCCTCGATAAATGGTCTATTCAACACAAAAAGAATTTTTCAATTCGGACCAGTAGTTCCTGAGATTAGCGCGTTCAAACAAACAAACAAACAAACTCTTCAGCTTTATAATATTAAGTTAAGATTATATAATAATCGACATAATCCGTTAAGATGATGACCTTACGATGAAAAATTGAAAACGTGTAGATAAGTTTTGGATTTTAACATTATGAGTAATCTGTAGGTGACGATATTATATAAATAAATACACACAAACATGTACGTTTTGCAAATATACTATCTACATACCCGCGTATCATCTAATCTTATCATTGTGCTTACAGTGAATGGCTCAATATTTTAACTAGAATCCCGATATACGGCGGTAGTATCAGATGTTAAATTCAACGGAAATGTATAATAAAATAGTTTATCTCAATATCTAATGAGATATTTTTCATTTGTATTTGCCATACTCAGTGAATAAGTATTATAATGTTTTGTTTAACGACCGTGCCTCTGACACAGTGATCGCTGGAACCCTACACAGCTGTACAAACTTTTGTATGCATGAATACGGTCTCTTTGTATCAGTCTTTCCTTACATCCTGCCCGGCATGGCCTTTCTCCTGCACACGGCATTATCTCATGTTGGTCACAGGAGATGCTGCTCGTGTGGCTGAATCATCATCATCAGCCTGTTGCAGTCCACTGCTGGACATAGGCCTCTCCAGTTGTTCGCCACTTCTGGCGGATATACCCATAATGGCCACGCTGGGCAGGCGGCTTGGCTATCGCAGGGCGTAGCTTTTCGCTCCGGGGACGCTGCTGCCCGTCATCGGCCTGCGGTATTTAGCTTCGCATTCAAACGTGATGGTTATACCGCCACCAGTCGGTTGCCAGCGCCTCGTTTGTTATTCGGCAGGATGCACCACGGGCAGGTGAGGATGCCTTGGAGCGAAAAGGTCGCTTCGTTACATGTACATCCCCATACTTAATATAAGTAGGTATGGCTTATCAGTTTTTTTTTCAACTAGACAATATATCTGGCGGTGGTCGGCGCGGAAGAAAAAGTCTGCGCGCAGTGTTCGCTCACCGGCCTTGTGGTCTATTTCCTTGAACCATAAATAGGTAGAGATAAGTGTCGGTTTGGGCAAATATTTGGTGATTGTGTTCAGTTATGAGTAAGGCAAGCCGTGTAAGATATAATGCGCACCTAATGTGTACTGTTAACGGCGATATTACCTAAAATGGTTACCGATAACCGCTAATCTACTCATACTTGTAATTCGATCATAAAAATGGGCTCTATATCAGTTTTCGTTATGTCATCAGTTTTATTTTTTACCACGGTACGATATGCCTCATTTTAAGTTAGTGATAAACTCGTACCTAAATAAAAACAATCCCAGGACATACCACACAGTGCCTCCTTAGGCGCAAACTAAGCTGACGGCCGTATTCACAAACGTTACTATGCGTCGCACGAACGCACAGGTACCCAAAAACCTATAGGATTTTGGGCATTGTGCGTCTGCGCGTCGCACAGTAACGTTTGTGAATACGGCCGTGAAGCTTGCAATACTCGTACCTATGGGTATAGAAAATTCTGCCTCTGATAGTGGTCACAGGCTCGATCCCCTCACAGTAGCACAGCACAGTAGTCTCCTATATATAAATGTCTTTGTTTACAAAAAGTATCTAAGTAACGGCCGTATTAACAAACGTCACTATGCGTCGCTCGAACGCACAGGTACTCAAAAAGCTATAGGAATTTGGGCACTAGGCGTTCGTGCGTCGCATAGTAACGTTTGTGAATACGGCAGTAAGTTTATCAGCCTACCCATAGCACAAGATTGATTCGGCTTATTTTGGAAAGAGACGTTTTGAGAAAGAAGCATTTTGCCAATGTACGTTTTGAGAAAGATGCATTGTGATTATTACAAGCCAAGTACCAGGGCCGTGTCTCTACCAGGGGATGCAAGGGGTGCGGTGCACCCGGACGCAGGTTGAGTCCGGCACCCAAATATTATATATTTCTAAATGACTACGATGATGGCCAGGCCGGCCTTGTCATCATCACCGGACTGTTGGGGGAGCGGAAGGCTCTCACCCCTAGGTAAACTAAGCAGCACAGCTAAGGGCGCCCCCTAGTGGGGCTCGGGCCTCGGCTTAGGGCGCTGCTGGGAGGGTCCCTACGAACGATATTTTGAGGAGAGGGGCGACCGGTTGCGGGCCGGTTTCGCGGGCGGGACGCGGAAGCTAGGGGACGACGCGGCGCAGGACCCCGCCGGCGGGGTCGGAACGACGGGCGTGAAGTGTTGGACTGTGTCGCGAGCTGTTCGGCGGCGGCCAGCATGGCGAGGGTAATGGGATCGTCATCGTCCAGGAGGACGTGACGGGGGCGACGTTTCCTACCATGGGGGGCTTCGGGAGGGACGGAGTCTGGCACCCCGGCGCCGAATATACTTAAGACGGCCCTGGTTACTACACTCATTTTCGTAACTGTAAATAGGTAGGTACTTATTTAGTCAATCAGTATTACGAGTACTTTTCATTTGCAAACTAAAATGGGCCTTGACTGAATATTTGGTAGATCATAGAAAATTCATCACATGACAACCCAGCCTTACCTAAGTACCTGGTAATCTTATCTAATTTCTATCGAATTCTTGGCGACACAAAATCAAACAATTTTTTTATTAGTCACATACAAATGTTATTATCACCTCACGTATTCTTATCAACATATAATCTACTTGTGTCCTCATAAACTTCCTAGAAAATCAATATTTTATCTTTTTTATTTTCGCTACATAGGTACTCAACAACTTGAATATTGAGAATGATTTTATATAGATAGATACCTGACCTACCTCCCTATACATTATAATGTTTATATTAATAAATACTTTATAGTAGGTAGCACTTAATATTATTATTTCTAAATCCGGAAACATCCCATGGGCGTCGTAAGGACGACTAATGGAATATGTATCAGGAAACGGGCAGCAGCGTGTACCTGGGTAGGTACAAATAAAACCTACTGCAGTCACCGACCCGCCTGCCAAGCGAGGTGACTGAGGCAAATCCTATAAAATGACAATTGTCAGTAGGGCACGCCACCGCCATGCCGGCCCAACCCTAACCCGCCACGAGCTCCGGAAACCCTACTCACCAGCAGAAACACGACCCGGAGGTTATTTGGCTGCGGTATTCCATTGGGTGGAGGTCCTTCCCCGGACGGGCAGCTCAATTCGAGAGAAGATTCGCTATGCCCTACCTCTCTTGATGATAATTTTATTGTCCCGCAAAAAAATTGGTCGTTCCAAGAGGCGTCTAGTCGAATTAGTGTTATTCGAAATTCAGGATAAGAGTCCCCAGTACAATGCCGTGCAAACCGCGCCTTAGTCCGAGACCAAATTATAAGTGTGTTTGACATGTGATGTGCTAACATGTGGCAGATACTCGCATGTATACCTACTTATTACAAGTATTTCAATCACTTCATAGAAATAGAACAATTAAGTACCTAGGTACAGTTGTACTAACGTCCTCTTGCCTCTTGAACGGAATAATTCTAGTAGGTATGCGTAGGTACCAAGTACAAGTAAGTATACTTATGTATAATAAACAAACAATAAGCCGTTACAATTTATATGGCGGTTGGCTGACGACAAAACCTTGAGTAAGTAGTATAAACTATTATAGTTTACGTCATATTTGTACCTATACGTCACAGAAAAATGTTTCCTTCTTTTAACTTTAGTCGAGTGTTTCTCAAAGTCCGGCCCGAGTGTCGGGGGCATACCTACAACGCATCGTAAGCAACGATAGTTTACGTCATATTTGTATACGTCACAGCAAAAAGGTTTCCTTCTTTTAACTTTAGTCCAGTGTTCCTCAAAGTTCCGGCCCAGCGTCGGGGGGCATACAACGCATCGTATGCCCTCTAAGCGTGCCCTTGTCATCTGCGGCTGGCCAAGGCAGCAGGGATGCGGCCGTATGTTCCTGCGCTACCCGAGTCTGCAAGTTGCTGCTCACTGGCGACACAGATGAGTTAAGTGGGTATCCGTGCGTATTTTAAGGTAACTTTACAGTAATAATACATCAGATTAACACATTAGGCCGATTAATTATAATAAGGAATAATAATTAATTAGTATCCTTATTCATTAATCAACAATTTATGATGTTATAATTCGCTCAATAAGTCAATACTGACATACCTAATTCAGTTGAATAAAGCCGCGGGCTGGAGTAAGCACGGTATATTTTGAGTACCTATCTACCTAATTAATTTAGAGATTTTTTGACTATAATTATAGAAATAGAAAATCTTAATTAATATAGGTTCCTACCTAAAGAAACATTTTTGATTCGTTAAATAGGTAAATAATTTAAAATCCCTATCCGCGTAGGAAGTATAATAATCTGAAATAGGTACCTACCTACTTACGTTTGAGAATATCTGTTCTAAGCACCGAAAGATGAACATGACCTAATTTTTGAAGCCATAATAATTTATATTATGAGTCAATGACACAAAGCCAACTACACTTGAAATAGGGTAGTTTAGCCGGTTTTCGTCCAATTAGTGGAGTTGCCAGGTTAAACATTTAAAAAAAATATGTTCCACTGGGCCAAATCTAACAAACTATATTTTATTAAACGCTAATATAGTCTATTTTATGTTTACACCAAGGGACAATTAATTATAGTCATCGTTTTTTTTATAAAAAATATTTTAGTGAAAAGTACCGATTTCGTCAGTTTTCGTCCAAAAATATTAGTTATCGACCTATGTTACGTTACTTTTCGTCCGCTGTTAATAAAGAGGATTATCATGCAATGAATTAAAAATCAGTGATATAATAGTGTTTTTAATCAACTTAATGAAATGCAACTATAATGCGTTTTTATAATAACATACAAAATGTATTTTTTAGCAGCATTTGGCTGATAAAAACATTAATTATCGTCTTTAAAATCTGTTAAGATTTGTTTGCAAAATCAGAATTAATATGACCTATGTCATTCCTATCCAATCAACAATTAAAACAAAACAGAATTCACACGTATACAAAATTTTAAGGTGTTTGTACAATATCTTGGAAAAAGCCACCTGACCTGACTAAGCTGCCCGCAGCAAGTCGAGAAGTCGTTGCCTCCTAGAAGACTTCTACGGCCGGTTATACGCTTCGCATGCATCTCGACCTGATCACGAAAATGAAGTTACTTGAGCCACATTAACACGCCATTTCACCGAAGACTTGCCAGAAGGCAGTACTGACGAAATCGAGATCGCTCTTGGGCAGCTTAAAAATAGAAAAGCCCCATGGAGAGGACCGCATTACAACTGAGCTGATGAGGGCTGGAGGTAGAGCCGTATTGAGGGAGCTCCAAAAGCTTTTCAACGCTGTCCTTCTGGAAGGGAGAACTCCGGAGGCGTGTACTAGGGGTGTGGTTGTCCTGTTCTTCAAAAAGTGAGACAAACCCCTATTGAAGAACTATAGACCCATTTCCCTTTTAAGCCACGTCTATAAACTGTTTTCAAGAGTGGTCACGAACCGTATTGCGCGAAGACTCGACGAATTCCAACCGACGGAACAGGCTGGGTTTCGGAGCGGATACGGCACCACAGACCACATCCACACAGTGCGGCAGATTATACAGAAGACCGAAGAGTATAATCAGCCCCTGTGTCTAGCATTCGTGGACTTCTCATAAGAAGGCCTTTGACTCGGTTGAAACCTGGTCTGTGCAGGAGTCCCTGCAGCGATGCCAAATATAATTGTGATACATTCATCTGATGAGATGTCTCTATTAAGCCGCCACCATGTGCGTCCAAGTACAGAACCAGCAAACAAGGCCTATAACCGTTGCATCGAGAAGTGAGACAAGGGGATGTCATTTTCCCAAAGTTGTTCACTAATGCAATGGAGGATATGTTCAACACGCTGAACTGGAAAGGACGTGGCATCAACGTAAATGGCGAATACATTTGCGATTTACAGATGACATCGTCATAATGGCAGAATTGCTGCAGGACCTACAACAGATGCTGAATGAACTGGCTCACTCCTCTGTGCGCATCGGCCTACGGATGAACTTGAATAAAACCAAGGTCATGTTCAATGAAGATGTTCTACCGGAACCGATTGCAGTGCACGGCGCGTCCTCGATGCTGTTCAAAAATATGTATCCTTGGGCAGACATTGCAGTTGGGTGGAAACAACTTTGAGGACGAGATAAATAGGAGAATTCAGCTAGTCTGGGCAGCGTTTGGGAAACTTCGTCGAGTCTTCACATCGTCGATCCCACAGTACCTAAAGACGAAAGTCTTCGATCAGTGCGTTCTACCGGTTATGACATACGGAGCCGAAACATGGACACTCACGGTACGGCTAGTCCACAAGTTGAAGGTCGCTCAGTGAGCTATGGAAAGGGCTATGCTCGGCGTCTCTCTGAGATCGGATCCGAAATGAGGTGATCCGGCAGAGAACCAAAGTTACCGACATAGCTCACCGGATCAGTAAGCTGAAGTGGCAGTGGGCTGGCCAGATCATCCGCAGAACCGATAACCGTTGGGGTAAACGAGTTCTGGAGTGGAGACCACGTCTCGGCAAACGTAGTGTAGGACGCCCTCAGGCCAGGTGGAGTGACGATTGGCAAGGACGGCTGGCAAGTGCTGGATGGTGTAAGAATTTGTTTTTTTCCTTATTTTTTTCGGCTCCAATGACATCATCTAAAACAATGTATTTAATAACCGGCAATATACTAAACGGCAAATGATATAGGAGATAATGATAATATATCCAGCAGTGATCGAAAAACAAAATAAAAAAGTCATGCCTAACCAAGATAATAATCGCTGTTTGTAATGGACGAAAACTAAATAACTGGTGTTTCTACTTGTCGTCCATTTATGTTAAAGTTAATGGACGGAAAGTAAAAGTCAAGTCTTAGTTTTCGTCTGTTATATTAAAGTACTTGGACGAAAACTAGAGTAATTTTTATCGATATTTTTGGTTTCCGCCCAAGGTATTTAAATATAAATTTATGCTTGTAACACCGATAAATTCGTGGTCGAAAATGAAATTCTAGATCGAATATCTAACAAGGATCCAGCCATTAAAAAATTGAATGAAGTTCTTCGCATTCCTAACTTTAACTGATTTACCAAATTTCACTTATATTTTTGTGTTTTCGTCCATGTGGACGAGAACAGAATATTTTGCAAAATAGGTAATTCCATTTCCGTCCACTTAGATTTTATAAGTAATTCGTTAAATAAGTACGAAAAACACCTCCTAATGCCAACTTTGTGTCTTTACTTAGTTGTAAATGATCAAAACAAATAAATACATGCGTAAATTACCAAAAAAACTTACCGTGCAGCTACCTCGCGCCACTAATTTTTTCACATTCAAGATGGCGTGTTCATAGCTCGGAAGCAAACCGCAGACAGACATAGCTTTCATTCGAGTTCTGAATTGTCAATCTTTTTAAATTTTTGTAGACGTGCAGATATGACGTCAAAGGCCGTAACTAGTCCAATCTTGCGCGGTTGACTATTAATATGATGCTATTATACGTAAATGTTGTAGGTAATGGACGAAAACCAGAGCTGGACGGGAAACCGGCTAAACTACCTACTAATGCTTCTGTTGTAGGTACCTGTAGGACTATTAGCAAGATGAAGTGAAGAATAAAATTGTTGTATTACACGAGTAGGCATTTTAGGCTGTTTTATACAATTCATTAACATTAATTTATTAAGTGCCTCAACTTCACTGTTCAGAATATTTCAAAAACGGAATCGTATTCGGCAACTGGTAGGTATGCCTTGGCTTTTAAAGTAAGTTGTATAGTTAAGTACAATACAATACTCGTATTATTTTTAGGGTTCCGTAGCCAAAATGGCAAAAACGGGACCCTTATAGATTCGTCATGTCTGTCTGTCTGTCTGTCTGTCTGTCTGTCTGTCCGTCCGTATGTCACAGCCAGTTTATTCCGAAACTATAAGAGCTGCATTATTGAAATTTGGTACGTAGATGTATTCTGTGAACCGCATTAAGATTTTAAAATAAAATCAGAAAAATATCCAAAATTTTTGGGGTTCCCCATACATAGAACTGAAACTGAAAATTTTTTTTTTCATCGAACCTATACGTGTGGGTTATCTATGAATAGGTATTTGAAAATGATGTTGAGGTTACTAACATCATTTTTTTCTAAACTGAATACTTTGCGCGAGAGACTCTTCCAAAGTGGTAAAATGTGTGTCCCCCCCCCCCGTAACTTCTAAAATATGAGCATGATAAAACTGAAAAAAATATATGATATGTATGACTATAAAAACTACTAACGAAATTTGGTTTGAATGAAATCTAGACAGTAGTTTTTTTTTTAAACGTCATAAATCAAATTACCTATTTTTTTAATTTAATTAACTCCAATATAATAAAACGTAAAGAAAAACACTTATTTAGCTGTATAGTGGCACGGAACCCTACGTGCGAGAGTCCGACTCGCACTTGGCCGGTTTTTTTATATTTTATCGGTATTCTTTATCTAGGTATTATCCGCACATTTCGTATGATCATGACTTGTAAAAATAAATAATAATAGATTGATATGTGACCCTCTGTGTACCTACACCACAGACCTACACATAGGGTACCTTACCTACTTAAGCACCTTCATTTCGATTTATAATTTGTTTACAGCTTTTTCACTACAATATGAGTTCCTTAAAGAATATGTAGGTACACATAAAAAATGGTAAGCTTGAAAATAAAAGCAGAAAATAAATAGATAGGTACCTATGTGTGTTGTTTCAAAACCACACACATACCTATCTATTTTTCTTACATAACAAAATACATACGTACTTTATTACATATTTATAAATCAACATTAAAATGTGTAAAGGCATAATTCAACCAAATTTTATTGTGTTGATTTCATAACAACTTTTTTGGAAAGGTTTTGAATTATGTATTTATTTGAAGCTATAAGCCTACCAATAATGAAACAATACTTAGTTCAATTTGTGGATTGAAATTGTTAAAAACAACTTTTTTATCTGAATCTGAGTGTGACCATTGCGCGAATGGGACTAAATGTGAATGTGTCTATTTTTGAAATCGTAACGAAATGCGAATGGGACGGAGATGCGTCAAACCTCTTGAAAGAAAAGGCTTGAATTGGTCTGACATTTTTTTTTATAAGAAGAGCTTTCAGGATGGCCTCACTCCACCTGATGGTAAGCGGTCTGAGGTCCAAAAGTTAGGTCGACAGTGGCCTGTCGCCCTCACCCTGAAGGCCCACTGAGATGCCGTTTCACGCCCCGCCTAAAGAACCCAGGATTGTAAGAGGAAGGAAACACATGAGCTGGAAGGGCATTCCATGACTTAATGGCAAGGGGCAAGAACGAGGAACTAAACCTCTTGGTGCGCGCCACCATCGTCTGGATGATAAGCGGATGACAACGCTGTCCAGCACGTGTTGTTCGGGAGTGGAAAAGGAGAGGGCGGAACGAGTTGGAATAACTCTTCGGAGCATTCCCCATGACATGGTACGGAACGCTTCTTAAGAGAGTTCGACCCGCACTTGGTCTATTTATTAATCTGTGACTTGGTCGGGTTTTTCTTCTTCACGCGGCACGTATCTAATCTATTAAATATATCTTATTCTTGACTCTAGTATATCTACAGTAAATACGCAAAGATATCAATATGAACTGAATATGATATCTCACGCTATCCTTCTAGGAAATCTGTGATAAATGTGATGTATCTACTCGTAATACTACATTTACTCCTAGATTAAAGTTTAATGATACCATAGAAATCTTGGAATAAGCATTTCGGCCTACTTACTCTATAATTACATACATTGTTGAGCGATAGACGTGCCGTAAGGTACCTAAGCAAACCATAACAAATTAAGACGTAAGTAAGTAGGGAATGAAAGGAATAGAATCCCTTATTATAAGTATATCTTCATACTTAAGGCGTCGTCTATTGAATAAAATCGAAAAAGACTAATTTAGACGATTGAATCAAGCTTTTTGTTACCTTTTTCGAACTATAAAATTGTTGTACAGACGTGATGCGTCACCGACTTTGACAAATATGTTCTTGTCGTGGGTAGACAAACTGAAACTTTATTGATTGCTATGAATTAAGAATCGTAATTATTAATGTACAATTTCATGTAGGTATACTAAGTTTTTACATACTACAACACTACAAGCCGGCTTCTGTTGTAAGGGACCTTGAAATTAATAGGGCATTTATCTGGCTAGTCAATTGAGTTATTAATTATGAACAGTCAAAAAGGATGACTTCCATTGTTTTGTATGGCATTCTAGTAATGTGACGTCATGGCGTATTTGACGATTTATAAGTGCTTGTAAAAGCTTAGATGAATAAAGAGATTGATTGATTTGATTTTGGTGGCTAAATATGGAATGTTTTTAAAACTAAGTAGGTACTCAACTAACTTTAAAGTTAGATCTTTAGCACCTAAATAGGAATCATTAGGTACCTATAACTGGTGTTGTTTTTGTCTGGTGCGAATTTTAACCATTGTCAACCTATAGCAGTCCTCTGCTGGACATAGGTCTCCAATTACTCAACACTTTCACTGATCCTGGGCTTCTGACGTCCAGGACTTCCCAGCCATCTTGCGCAAATCGTCGCTCCACCTGGCCTGAGGGCGTCCTACACTACGTTTGCCGAGAAGTGGTATCCACTCGAGAACTCGTTTAACCCAACGGTTCTGGAGCTGATGTGGTCAGCCCACTGCCACTTCAGCTTGCTAATCCGGTGACCTATAGGGGCAGCGCAGACGACAGACTTTTTGTGCGATAGAGTCTGCGTCTGACACATTTAAAAAGAGCGTCTAGGTCTGTCGACAGAATTATCGAATATGTGCGTCGTGTGCGTTGAGTCTGTGAAATATCCGCGACAAATTTTGAGCGTCGTGTGCGTTACTGCATATAATTGCAATAAAGTGCGTCACGGATAGTCTGTCGTCTGCGCTGCCCCTTATCAATGAAGCCCCTGCCCCTGCAGATTCACCTTATTTCGCATCCGATTCCAGAGACGCCGAGCATAGCCCTAAACTATTCGTGGAACTAAATCTTAATGGATAGTTATTCTGAATTCGCGTGTCTGTTTATGCAATTGGGCCATTGCCAATTAGAGAATCATTGGCAGCTTCCCGTAATGACCCAATAGATTAAGGAAACGTTTCCTTGGTAATACCCGTCACAGCTGGGTTAGCGGGAAAATCAGAATTATTTTTCAAACAAGGATTATGTATAGGTACAGTCAGCATTCCATGTAGGTATATGTCACCATGAAATTGTAAATACCGTTATATTATAATCAATCTTGCGTCCATCTTGTAAACGAAGTCAAAATAATCTTTATTCGTATAGGTAGGTATTTAAGAAAAACACTTACAAATCGTCAAAGCATAAAGCTAGAAGCTACCAAGAACAAGAACTAAACTGTCGAAAGATTGAAGTACGAAGATGAACTTCCTTGCTTAAAGTAGGTATGAAGATACTTCTAATTTTTTTGAGATCAATTTGACTCTTAGGTTTTTGACAATATCATTTTGAAACTTTCGGTTGTGCATATATTTTCGTCTATTTATCGTGTCTAGTAAGTAGATAAAATTCGAGAAGCTTACGCGCTCACATATTATCTGATACTGACTATACCTAAGTAGGTACATCGTACTTAAAATTTTAAACTTTTGCGTTTCATCACAATTAAAACTTAGATTAAAGGGCGTCCCACACGACATTTATTATGTTTTATGTAGTAGGTGTATCATGATTATATCAGAGGAAGTCTGAAAGTAGCGCCAGTGACAGAAAAGTTAAGGAGTAGCAGATGAGCGTGGTTTGGGCACATTATGATGATGAGGGATGAAAGGCATGTAACGAAACGAGTATTGAGTATGAATGTGGAAGGATATAGAGGAAGAGGAAGACCGGAAAAGGAATGGATGGACTGTGAGAGAAATGATATGCGTGTCAAAGGTGTGAGTGTGGAGATGACGACTGATAGAGAAGAATGGAAGGAGAAAACATGTTAGAGCGGATTATAGGCAGGAGAATGATGATGTTGTAGGTATATCAACAGTTTTTTATGTCCACATCGAGGGATACGAGTATAATACATAGAGATATGATGGGTGAGATGAGAAATAGTATTATCCCAACGAGAGTAATACACTGAACCACAACCTGTCATGTCAGTTCTCAGTTTCGATGTCAGTCTCCGTGAAATATGAAACGAACATTCAGACCTACCTAATTCTGTCTGCCGCGAAGAGGTCAGGGTAGCTAGCGGAAATTTATACAGGGTTTAAACCTATATATCTTATATCTTATATCTTATAAACGGATGTAAGTACCGAAAATAATTAAAAAGCGAAAACCCTTCAAACAAAAAAATACATATTTACCCGTACCGGACTTTCGATGCTGGTAGGTACAACAAATAAACAATATCTACGCGTGCGACGCCGCTGGCAGAGCTAGTTAAACATAAAGTACTATGCGTACTAGATACCGTTTGTACAATAAATAAATGTAATTTCCTTGTAAAACATTATGACACATGGCTCCGACTGAACTCTGGATCGTAATGTAATCGATGAATACTCAACACAACATGCATTCCTATTGTGTACAACACGCATCAGTCTCGCCTTATGCGATTTCCCGTCTGTACCCAACTGGGTACGACTTCCTTAGTTGAGTCCGAACAAATATAAGGCCGACCACTATTTGACACGCTCCGAGGTGAAGCAGATGTCAATGTTCGTCCTTTAGGGTTCTGTACTCAAAGGGCGAAAACGGCAACTAAGACTTTGCTGTCCGCCCATTCGTCCATCTGTCTGTCACCAGGCAGTAGGTCATAGTATCTCAAGAACCACGATAGCTAGGCAGTTGAAATTTCTATATCAAAGTATTCTATATCACAAAACGTTGTATTTCTATTGCCGCTATAACAACGAAAACAAAAAACATGGGTGGGGGGGTGAGCACCCGTTAAATATTTACCTACCTACTCTTGAAATCTAGTTTATCTAGTTACTCAATGGTACGGAACCCTTATTTCGCGAATCCGATTTGCAATTGGCCGGTTTTGTATTAGTAATGTAACAAATGATAATCAATCCGCGTAAGTTACGCCCACTGTAGCCGCAATGTATAGTAACATTAAAATAACAAAAGTTAAGAGAGGTAGGGCATAGCGAATCTTCGCTCGTATTGAGCTGCCCGTCCGGGGAAGGACCTCCACCCTATAGAATACCGCAGCCAAATGACCTCCGGGTCGTGTTTCTGCTGGTGAGTAGGGTCTCCGGAGCTCGTGAGGGGTTAGGGTTGGGCCGGCATGGCAGTGGCAACTGACAGGTAACTAACCAGCTACTTGCCAGTTGTCACAGCGACTTGGGCTTCTCTTTAGCTTTCCATCAGGCGTAGGGAAGCCATTATGTCGAGCTACTATAAAAAAAAAAGTATTTTTCGGTGTGGACGAATGTCAAAGCGATTTTCTTACTGCTTATTACAAGATATTTTGATATCTTATCAGCACCAGATTTTTTCAGTAAGTAGACGTTAGTCCTGTTGAGTTTATTCTAAGCATGCGTCAAAACATCACATTTCCAGGGCGTCAATTTCACGTCTACTTCGTTGGACTTTTGCCTGATCATTTGGTAGGTACCTAATTGTATGTGTTTGTACAATATTGATGACACAGACATGATCCGTTAAGCGTGACGGTCTATCGGACTTCTGTCTGTGTCACTGTTTCGTATTACAGACACTACGAGGTACAGTCGGCCACAGATATATGCGAGCACGCAAGCAACTCAAATAGATCTATAATGATCAAGAATAAAATAAAATAAAAATAAAATCAACACGACAAGACACGCGAGAGCGTGTCAGCCAAGTTCCAGCGAAGAGTATAAACATGGTACCATCATGATTCATAACCATTTACACAATGAGTTTTAAGATTTCAAAATGTTGACGATACGCTTTTCATAATCACCTCACAAATAAAGCTAGTCAAATAAATATAATAAGCAAAAAGTGTATGAAACAAGAATGTAGGCAATATGCAATAGTGATAAGATTATTATTTATTTTTATGATTACCTATCTATACACTCTTGATCTTGAGTACCTTCGTTGTTGAGATAATTATGAAAAGTTGTCTGCTTACTTCTATTTGACAATAATTGCTTGTTAGGTGAATTTGAAGCATTACATTACAGTCATGTTGATATCATTCAGAAACTTTCAGCGTGTAGATATATTTCTGCCTGTTTATCATTTATTTAGATCACGTGTTCGTCACTACATAGTACCTATACCTAAAGGAAAGTCTGTTTTTTGTCTGTCTGTCCCAATGTATGCTTTAAATCTTTAAAACTACTTACGCAACGGATTTTGATGCGATTTTTTAACAGATAGTGATTCAAAAGGAAGGTTTATAGGTATGTATAATACCTACCGAAGCGAAGCGAGGGCGGGTCGTATATTTATAATGTTGACTGTACCTACCTCTATCCGTCACCAAACGATGAGCAATCGTAACAACCAACAAAGAGACAGATTAAATAAAGACAAAATGTAGACCACATTTATAATATTGTATTTATTTATAATGCAATATTTGAAATGTAGAGCGCTTTAGAACTAGCTATTTAAGGCATCCGGATGATATACATACATAATTAAATATAGTCGGGAAGCACCCTTCTATAATTGTATACCCACTTGAGGTATCGCAATACCTGAAGTATTTTCACAATTACCTAGAGCAACAAAGTAGGTAGCAATTATATCTACATATATAGCGGTCCATTTAAACCACTCCAACGAATAGTTGCACAGTTTGTTTTAATATAAGAGCGTTTTTTTTTTATTGATGATAAACTTGGTTGTATGACGGTACAGATTATGACGGGTTGTGTACAGAAAAGCTATTCGAAATTATGCTTTATTTTATCACGGCATATCAGTTGCGATTTTAGGGTGAGGGCGAGAGACGCGGTGGGTTTGCCCTGGTGCCTGTTGACCTAACATTTGGACCTCACGACCACTTAGGAGTGGAGTGAGATCACCCTGAACGCTCTTTTTATAAAAAAAGCCTGAACGAACCTAATGCAGGTGAGCTTGCCTTGGAGCGAAAAGATGATAGGCCGCTCCCTTACAACTGATTAAAAACATGCTTACTAGGTAGGTACATTCATGAACCATATGAGACAACGTTTGACTGCACTACGATGTGTAATAAATAACGCAACACGACTGTGGTTATCGGCGGCGTAAGCCGATACGTCGCTCGTACACTGAGCGTCATTACCCCGTAGTATCCAGCTTAGTCACTTATGATAACATAAATGCATTTTGTATGTATCACAAAGTATGTTCATAGTAACTAAACGCTTCCTCACGCAAAATAGGCATTTGAGAATAAATATTAGTAACTACAGACCGACAAAGAAGTTTGGAAAGTGTTTTTTTTATAGTAGATCGACATTAATGGCTTCTCTACGCCTGATACGCAAGTCGCTGTGACAACGGGCAAATACACGACCCGGAGGTCATTTGGCTGTGGTATTCTATAGGGTGGAGGTCCTTCCCCGGACGGGCAGCTCACCTCGAGCGGAGATTTCGCTATGCCCTACCTCTCTAAAGTGTATACCTTTTGAATCAGTCATGGGTTCGTCCACCGAGGATAAATATTAGTGTGATGAACATTTGTATTTGTTCCGTGTCTGGGTGGTAATATTTGTATTTAAGTAAAACCTATTTTGCTTTAAAGGGCGGGAAATAGTTTTGCTATAAAATACCATCTAGTCCATTTTTCAGACAATTTATTTCACTGTTACTGTCACACAGTACCTACTTTTATTTTTGTCTATTTTACTGTATAAGTAAATACACGAACAAATTTTAATGTGTATTGCCTTTTGTTATGGTTTCTCCTATTAAATAAGCTGATTAAAACACAATAGCAACAATTTGAGGTTGCATATTTGAGAAACCGCCATTGCGGTAACAGCCATCATAATAGTTAATGATTCAGATGTAAAGCAGACACAAAAGAAATACTATTGTTTGTCTCGTCGCGACCTTACGTCGTCGTCGTAGAGTGATAATGACGTAGCCGGTGTTCCGAGCCATTTGAGTAGAGGTGATTTAAGCAAATTGGTTTATTTATTACTTAAATCGATAAATCAAATAACATTTATACAGTGATCTGATTTCAAAATGAGGTGGCTTAAAGACGCGTCTTATCAGAAGCTATCAAAAATATCATCAACAGAACTCGTAAGTATTATGTCAATGTCCCCACCGTGACCCATCATGCTGTCATTACAATCATTTATTTTTAGGACTTTTGGGGACAGGATAATTTGCAACAAATGTGTGTGTGTGTATAATACTAGCTGGTCAAGTGCGGATTGGCCGATTTTACACAACCTTAGAATTTCTGCACTGGTGAGCAGGGCGCCTACCACCAAAATCAATCCAAATCACAAATGGGAGGGATTTAGGGGGCAAAAATACGCTATCCGTTCAACTAACGATCGTTTTCGTTTTTGGTGGTAGGGGCCCAGGTTTCCTCGTGATGTTTTCACATTGGTAGGTACGTGGCGGGGTTTGAACCGCTGCATGCCGCGAGAGAGATAAGCTATAAGTGCTATAACCACTATGTCACCGACCCTTTGTTGGAATAACAGTAGTGAAGTACCTAAATCCCAATCATTTAATTGAAATCGACCTGATTTATAATCAAGCCGACTGTACGTATCGGGTTACTCGCTGTGTTCGTTGGCAATCGCCACAGACCTAAAAAAAATACTTGTATTTACGTAGTATGTGCGCAAACACAGGTACACCCTCTGTTCCTTTACTCTATTTTGATACGTACCTATCTCTATTCTCTAAGATGGCAAACAAGCCGCCTGATGATAAGCGGTATCGCACACGGGTTGCCCACTCTTAACACAGTGGCGTTACTACAGGGTGGCATGTCGGCAAAATGTCACGGGCCCCAGCCGCGAAGGGGCCCCTGGAGAATCCAAGCTCCCAACATTTATACACATTGAGTGAAAATTCGATGAATTTGCCACGGACCTCGAATGGTATAGTTCCACGCCACTGCCTAAACCCCTCTTTACTCTCCCTCATAATCCGATTGAACGATAGTTCGTCACGACTGCAGATAAATCAGATGTAGTACAAACGGCTTAGCTTAGCAGTAGGATAACCCTTACAGAAAACCCAGTAGGTAAGTTTTACTCCTATCCGGATTCTAGTGGAATTAGCGACCGCTAGACCACTGAGGTAATCAACTACCTACATTTGTTTATTGTTTTGTTTTATAACAAATTTTGTTACTAGTCCAGATTAGTAAGTAGGAGTACGCTCGTATCTTGAAGGCTCCCAAGTCGTAGCTGTACGGAAAGACTGTCGCAGGAAGTTGGTTCCGCAAAACCGAAGCGCGAGGCAAGAAGTTCTTCTCAACTCAAAGCGTCTTGACAAAATCAACCAGGAACATTATACAAAACTAATTGGGATTCCAGTACCGTTTCATTAAATTATTTAGTCGATTCTTTGACGCTATAACAATGAATGTTGAAGGTCTTTAGAAAACTTATCAAGGTCGACACTGAAGAAACCTAACTAAAATGTTGAAATTACGTTTGTAAATAGATACCTAAGTTACCGCAATATTTGTAACTAATTGCATTATTGCAGTGGCTAAAAAGATAATATCAGAATGAAGGAGGATATTAGACTTGTATAAAGAAAGATTAATGTAGGTACTCGAGGCCACATATAATTATCTTTAAAGATAGAGAGAGGTAGGGCATAGCGAATCTTCGCTCGAATTGGGCCGCCCGTCCGGGGAAGGACCTCCACCCTATAGAATACCGCAGCCAAATGACCTTTGGGTCGTGTTCCTGCCGGTGAGTAGGGTTTTCGAAGCTCGTGGGGGGTTAGTGTTGGGCCGGCATGGCAGTGGCAACTGACAGGTAACTGACCAGTTACTAGCCAGTTGTCACAGCGACTTGGGCTTCTCTTTCGCTTTCCATCAGGCGTAGCGAAGCCATTATGTCGAGCTACTTTAAAAAAAAAATAAGAATAATAACCAAAAATTCAGAGAAGGATAAAATATTATGTTATTGTTGTGATATAAATGTGTTATTTCCTTGCATTCGTATGAACATACAGATAGGGAAATATAGTATTTGTTATACTAGGAACACTCGTTTTCCAAACTTCTACATCAAATATTATTTGATACAGAAAAATTTGATTGTTTGTTTTAATTCTATTGAAGGCCTAAGGCAAAGTTGAGCCTAATGGCTCCAAAACTAAATGATTAAAGAGTTTAAAAATTCTTTCACTGGTGGGAAGTTACTATCACCAACGCTGTTAAAAATCTTGATAGGAGTACCTTAGTTTGGAATTAAATATCGCTTTGTGTCCGGCAGAGAACCAAAGTCACCGACATACCTAGCTCACCGGATTAGTAAGTTGAAGTAGCAGTGGGCTGGCCACATCAGCCGCAGAACCGATAACCGTTGGGGTAAACGAGTTCTATAGTGGAGACCGCGTCTCGGCAAACGTAATGTAGGACGCCCTCAGGCCAGGTGGAGTGACGATTTGCGCAGGACGGCTGGAGAGAGATGGACGGATGCGAGAGGCCCAAAATCGATCATGGTGGCGAACATTAGGAGAGGCCTATGTCCAGCAGTGGACTGACACGGGCTGATGATGATGATGATGTGTGACATCTTGGGATGAAGGGGTTCCGTTTTTTAGATGATGCTGACGATGACGCTATAATACAAATAGTTGAAACTAGCTTTTGCCCGCGACTTCGTCCGCGTGTTTAAATTTATACATACAAAAGTTTTTTCCCGCTAACTCCCGTTCCCGTGGGAATTTCTCAAAATACAGCCATAACTAAACTTTATATTTACTAAGGTACCTGCATGCCAAATTTCAAGCGTCTAACTTAAGCGGTTTAGATTTTTCATACAAAAGGATTTTCCCGCTAATTCCCGTTCCCGTGGGAATTTCGGGAATTCCTTTCTTAGTGCACCCCTACGGTACCTAAGCTACGTCCCTTCCAAATTTCAAGTGCCTACGTTTAGCCGTTTGGGCTGTGCGTTGATATGTCAGTCAGTCAGTTTCTCCTTTTATATATATATAAATATATATAAGATACAATGGAGCGTCTAACTTGTTGGTCTAGTGCTCCGAACCGAGAGGTCCCGGGTTCGAAATGGGCCGAAAACTGTTACTGTATTTTCCTGTAAAGAAACTATTCTGTAGCAACTCCGGATCTTGGAGTAGGCGGTAATGTCTTCGTGCATCGGAAACGTTATCTTGGTCCTGCATCTGATAATATCTCCCAGATCGTGTCGAACATCGTCCCCTGGGATTATGAATGTAAAAGAACAGAGAGGTGAACCTGTGTGCTCCCATACTTGTGTAATTTATTATTTCTGGTCCCTGTATAGGTATTACCTGGTCTCCTGAAGAGTGGGCGAGATGGTCGAAAAGCCCAGTTAAGGCAGTACTATTTCGTTATTTGAAATGACCCCGAGAACAAAACAGCACAATGGTAGGTAGGTACTACAAGTTCGCATAAAAAAGAAGTCGTTTTAGCTGTCATCATAATTAAAATTGTAGATAAGATGTGTACCTACTACATTTTAAATCTCAAGAATGATCAAAATGCATGTATACGAATATAATAATGCAATCGGCCATTTGACTTAATAGTTAGGTAATGAAATAAAGACGCCTACTCTTAATGTTTTATGCAATAAAGTCGTAGTTTAGTGTTATGAGAACAATATTGCATTATTTGATAACGATAATCTGAATCGTTTTTTACTAATAATAATAGGTACTTAATTATCTGAGATTAAAAAGAATTATGGATTGAAATTAGGCATGTATGCTAATATTGCCACAGCTATACACAAAATACCTATACCTACATTTTTCACTAAAAATCGTCTATAGAACTATACACAATTAAAAATGTGACTCTACATTGCCTACCGAGTTCATCTTAAAAAATGTTAATGTAACTTTACATTTTTTAAGATGAATTCGAGACATTATGTAAAATCAAAATTGCTAATATCAACACAATCATTCAGAATCAGATGAATCATAAAAATTATATTCGATGTTATACTAATTTCTAGGTGCGCCGTTCCTTTCGCGTCTATGTAGGTAGTAGTTTTCATTGAAAAAAATAACAACTTAATTTAGACAACAAATATATTATTTTAGTAACCATAATGAAATCATTTAACACCAATACTAGAAACCAAATCTGAGCACAAAAGTATCACAAAATTAAGTGACCAATCTACTATTTTAGGTATCTAGCTAATATTTTGTAAATGACCTCTCATTATTAGTAGCAAAGTTTCTGGGTATAAATTATTGAGATCAAACTTTTCTCATGAGAGTGAATATTTTCAATAATTTAGTTTTTGTAGTAACCTAATCGAATAGGGAACTTATTTCAAAGGGATAACTGTTTCAATAATACTTATGTGTTGTAAGTTGGAAAATACGGAAAATAAGCATCACACTTTTCAATATTGAACATTGGACTTCCCAATACTGAATGGCATGGCAATGATTACATAAAAGACTGATTAATGTGTTATGTATTAAAGCTCATGATTCAATTAAAAACTGGTAGGTACATGAATCTTTAGAGATTTAATGATTAAACCACATTGTTTCACAACCAAAAGCTAGTTTAAAGTCACAATGGAAGGTCTTCCAAATCATTTGGCCTTTGAACAGGGGAATTGTGACAAACAACTCTCTACTTTATTTATGCAGTTCATTCCACACAATTATTGATATTACAGGCTTTTATTCTAAGCTACATTTAAGTAACTTGAGCATACTTCTATTAACATTCATAATAATGTTTACATTATGGTTCAAACAAAATAACAACACATTGTTTCCTTAAACTGAAACACAAGAGATGGCTTCAGTTACCCCTGGCTTTTCCAGTATATGGTTCACTATACATACATACATACATACATACAACATTGTACAAAATCATATTAAAATTAAATAACATGTCCACATTTCTAATATTATTTCAATAGGTACATTACAATGGCTGAATACATACAACTTAATTTCTGTGATGGGATATTATTTGAGTAATGAAAGCAGAGTAGAAGGTACCTTCGGATGTCCCTTACTCTAACTAGGCCAGTCTTAGCTTCTCATCAAATCTTTAGTAGGAAAACTAAAGCAACATTCATTTGGTCTGCAAATAATTGTTATCACAAAGCAAAGTATTTACTTCCACTCTTGGTCCCATTTCAGACCTCACTATTGTACAAATAACGCCATACACTCCCATCCAAAGGTACCATAGCAAACATTGTAAGATTTTAAAAAGTATTTAGTACAACTTTCAAGAGAGAAATGACCCTGTATGTGTTTAGAATTACAATACAGTCATTAAAGAGATATAAAATAAATTATTTGTAGTTATTTCGATAAGTACAGATGATCTCACAAGACCTTACTCCCTTCTGTCAAAATTTGTCAAAGTTTCAACTAAATCAAATATTATGCATCAAACCATTTTGACAGTTGAGTCAAGTTACTAAATGTGGGCCAACTGTACATAGCCAATTAACATAATATTTACAATTATTGCGGAGAAAACTTTTTATACTGGTATTGGAGCATTCATTATATTGATACAGAGCATAAGCTGAATATTATTTTGCACTTCTATAGGCAGTTTTATAAACATTTGTTCACAAAATTACTTGGGAAAGTATTGACAAAAAATTGTATAGAAAAAACAGCACCGGGCTTGAAAAATAAATGAATTGTAATTTTTACTGTGAATAATGAGACACTACAGAACTCCACCTGAATGATAACAAAATTACTTCACTCATAACCACAAGAGTCAGTCCTATTCTTATCAGCTTTTTATTAAGGTAATGTTGTATTCAATGCAAATATGGCAGAACATTTAACTAATCATACCGGTAATCAACGTTACCACAAAATCATATACAACAGTAACTTCTAAAAATGTACATATTTTTCTAAAACAAAAGTAACAAGTATTCATTCATTTCAAAATTATAAATAGGAATTAAAATAAAAACTTATGTCGACACCGACAAACGAACAGTCACAAATTAAAGCTTTTGAGTATGGGGCGACTTCAGTTCGTGGGCTCGGCCGCCCCAGTCCAGCCTGTAGCTGCGAGTCCGCCACGATATCTCCGAGTTTAGCAACGCCGTAGCGAGCACCAACGGGGCACAACACTCACTCCACACCCACCCGAGGAGGAACTGCACTTTGGTGAACGGGGGGGAGCCGTTCTGGACCGTGCGGAGCATCAGCCAGTCCGAGAGGAACCACACGAGGACGTGGACGAGGAAGAAGGGGAGGGGTTCGGCGCCGAAGAGCTCGCCGGCGGCCCACGCCGCGCCGGCGCCCAGCGGCATGCACTCGCTCAGAGGCTCGAGCAGCACGGACGTCGGCACCATGGCGATGCGGAGTCTCGCCCAGCGTCGCAGCCGCGCCTGCAGCGCGCCCACCGACCGCGAGCCCGCGTTCTGCAGCGCCGGCAGCGACGCTACGCGCATCTTCCACCCGCGCGCCACCACCTCCTTCGCCATAAAGTAGTCCTCCGCTAAGTAATCCGCGAACGCGACCAGCCCCCCCGCCTCCTCCAGCGCGGCGCGCCGCACCAGCGACGACATCCCCACGTGACAGTTTATCCCGAGCAGATCCGCGCTCAGATACAACCTCGCCTGCGCCGTCCCGAAGTGCACTTTCTCGTAAACGGCGGCGAAACCCTCCGCGTCCCACGTGAACGGCATCTGGTGCACGATCGCGACGTCGTCGCGCATATGCTGCACCATATCCAGTAGCGAATCCTCGCGCATTCTAATGCCACTGTCGCTCACTAGGACGAGCGGATATTTCGCCGCCATATACGCCGGGTGCATGTTGTTTATCTTCGGATTGACCCCGACGCGCGAGCCGCCCATGAACAGCCTCGCGTCCACGTTGGGATACTTCGTCAGGAGACTGTGCTTGACGAGCATCACCGCCGGATCTTTCTCGCTCTCGACGCAGAACAGCAGCTCGTACGTCGGATAATCCAGCGTGAAGAACGTCTCCAAGTTAGACAACAGGTTCGGGTCGACGCCGGTCAGCGGCTTCAGGATCGAGACGCCCGGGTACGGCTGCTCCGGCGGAGACCGGTCCACGGTCCTGTGCATTTTCCACTTCGAATACGAGAGGGCCATTATGTGCAATAGCCATAAACACACCCACGCGATTATGAAGAATATGGCAAAACCATACACTGTATACACCATAGGCATCATAATTGTAAAATTCTTAATTCGTTTCCTCGTTCGGACCACATAATATCGACTGGCCGCGGGAGTGATTCGTCCGCCACTTCGCGAGCGTAACACCGAACTAAATTATAAACGAATCGGCGATGAGTACGCTCTCCGGCCGATAGGGATAATGAATCACAATCATGTTACTATCTATCGTATCGTATCTTAACTTTATGTTTGTTCTCGTTTTAATTTCAGAATTCGGAAAACCGATAGCGCTGGGCGTTCAGCGATGCGTCACCAGCGATAATTCTGATGCCGACTGACAATTTTTCTTTTCATCAAATCCTTTTTTCCGGTTATCATTCATGGCAGTGCTAAACTATCGTTTTCGCAGTAAATATAAACCAATGAAAATGCCTACACGTAACTTTTCCACCAATAACAAAACTAAATATGACATTTGACACTAGTAAAAGCTCAATTTCTATTGGCTAACATAAATTGACATTTCTTTTTTTTAAATAATGTTACGGTCAATTTTGCGATTCTTCCAACAATTTTGGATTATACCGGAAGCGTTGATATCAGTAATTTTTATATTTGATTATGGCAACATTACATTTGAATTTTTTTTGATAGTTCTTTGTTTCGCGGGAAAACGAAATCAAAACATCCTACCATATCTATAAAAATGGATCTTGATAAAATGTTGCATTATGTGAACAATCTAAACGATTATATTTCTGCTAGTCAAGAATTCGCCAAACATGCAACCAATTCAAAAGTGCAATTCAACATGTCTACGATTCTTTTACTCAAAAAAGTTACGTCGCTGGAAATCGAAGCAAGTTTCTTTTTTTGTAAACGTACTTAGAACATAGTAATTCTTATTAATAATTGTATGTTTCTACATTATTGTGTTTTTAGTATTTCAATAAGTACGAGGGCAATGGAGCCGCCTTGGTGTTGTTTGAACAAATGGTGGAGCAACCTGCTTCCAAAAGTTGGGGAATGATTGGCAAAGAGTTGGTGTTGTTGCTGCAGTACTGGCTGGACGCCATGCGCAAGCACCTTATCAGGCACAGCAATAATTGGTGGATATTTTTGAAACAGATACTCCAATTTATCAATGTAAGACCCATGTTTATTTTTGTGTACAAAACTAGGAAACTATACCATTGCAATGTTGATACCATACTTAGAAAAAGAATATCGGAGAAAGACTCCATTAAATGTCTTGAAATGATAAATTTGAAAAATATCCAATAGTTAAGTGGTCACTGTAAAATTAAATTTTGATACATAATATTTCCTACCTAATTTTCATTTGTTTGATTTATTTGCTTATGCTTAAACCTTCCTCTTGAATCACTCTATCTATTCAAAAAACCGTATCAAAATCTGTTGCATAGTTTTAAAGATTTAAGCGCACATAGAGATATAGGGACAGAAAAAGTAACTTTGTTTAATACTGTGTAGTAATGAATCAATTAATTTAATAAAAAGTACATAACACCTTATTTGTTCTAGATTATCAGAACAAAGGATCCCTCCCTCCCTGACATCCTAGTGGAGAGCACAACCGAGTGCCTCCTAGACCTGGCCACCAGCAGCCAGCCCGACATACTGCAGCGGCAACAGATCCTCTGGTGTCTAAACCTGTGCTGTGCCGAATCCAGCCGGGAGATGCGGTTTGCGCTCAGGAACCAGTTAGATAGTTATTTGTGAGTAGATTTTCTACTTTATACTGGTCCTTTTAATATTAAAACTATTGTCTATGTAGTTTCCTTCCAGCTTATGTGTTTCCTTCCTCTTACAATCCTGGGTTCTTTAGGCGAGGCGTGAAATGGCATCTCAGTGGGCCTTCAGGGTGAAGGCGACGCAATGGGTTTGTTTTATTACGCCTGTCGACCTAACTTTTGGCCCTCACGACCGCTTACCATCAGGTGGAGTGAGGTCATCCTGAAAGCTCTTCTTATAAAAAAAATCTGGGTTCAAAATAGGACCGCCCTGTCTAATCCTGTGCTATACTAAAGGAATACCAGGAAATACCAGAAATACAGTACGGAGCCACTTTTCATGACATTGTATTTGTTATTGGCGCTTATTTATTTAATCTTTATTGCACATAAAAAATTGTACAAAAGGCGGACCTAATACCGCGTAGGCAACTATTTCTTCTACATATAACTATGTAATTGGTACTTATATTATGATGTAGGTGAGTAGGGTTTCCGGAGCTCGTGGGGGGTCAGGGTTGTGCCGGCATGGCGGTGGCAGCTGACAGGTAACTGACCAGCTACTTGCCCGTTTGGGCTTCTCTTTCGCTTTCCATCAGGCGTAGGGATAATGTCGAGCTACTATATAAATAACTGTAGAAGGCGGGGGCGGCCAAGAGTGAGATGGAGGGATGAAATCCGCCTAACTCTGGGACCATACTGGACCAGGGTGGCGGAGGACAGAGCCCAATGGAGAGAGCTGGAGGAGGCCTATGCCAAAAGGCACGCCGAGATAAGGGACATTCTCTAGTCTCGGAGTAAATGGGCTATCATCATCATCATCATCATCACTATATAAATACTAACTAATTTTACGGTGACATATCCTCAACGCTTTCTTCCTTCGCAGCGTGAAACTAGCCTCGCTGCTGCCGTCCAGCGGTCACCTGCCAACACAGTACAGCATTCTGGAGACTCTCCTGCGGTGGTTGCTGCCTCGCCAGTCGGTAGCAGTGCGCCAGGCCGCGGCTAGCAAGTGGTTCCCTGAGGCTGTCTTCGGGAAGAGAGCATTGGAACTGTTTATGGAGAGGCCGTGGATGGACTTTTTTCAGGTATGTTGTTTTCTAACTACCAACGCAAAAAGAGGGGTGTTATAAGTGTAACTTTTTTGTCTGTTTTTGGGAAGATTATGGGCATAGCCTCCAGATGTTTGCCCCAGGTGGCGAGCAACTGGAGAGGCCTATGTCCAGCAGTGGACTGCAATAGGCTGATGTTGATGGTGTTCTATAAAGAATATCTAGCTATTAAGTTTGTATCGTTGTGGCAGGACGCCCGGGACTTTCTCAACGCCTACAACCAGGGCGCCGAGCTGGTCACGTCCGTTTTGTGCCGCAGAGTTACTCTCGGCACTGTCGCTGTTGTATTGGTGAGATATCTATACTTACTAGCTGTGCTCGCGACTTCGTCCGCGTGGAATAGTAATTTTTTCCCCGTTTTTTTTTTTACATTTTCCATTATTTCTTCGCTCCTAATAGTTGCAGCGTGATGTTATATAGCCTAAAGCCTTCCTCGATAAATGGTCTATTTAACACAAAAATAATTTTTCAATTCGGACCAGTAGTTCCTGAGATTAGCGCGTTCAAACAAACAAATTCAAATTCTTTATTACAGACTAAGTGTTACATTTAGATCTTAATAAGTCATACCTATTATGTTCTTTACAACTTAGTCGCCCTTTTCGGGCATTGTAATCTAATATAGTATTAAAGATCGTCATATTAATTCCCTATTCTTTTAAGTATTCTTCTATGGAGTAAAAACATTTTGATAGTAAAAATTGTTTCAGTTTCAAACAAACAAACTCTTCAGCTTTATAATATTAGTTATGATAATAAATCTGTAGAGAGGTCAATTCTGTACATCTATACTAATATTATAGATAAAGAGAAAATATTTGATTGTTTGTTTGATACAAATAGGCTCCGAATCTACTGGGGCCCTACTACAAAAAACGAAAACGATCGTTCGTTGAACGGATCGCGTATTTTTGCTCCATAAATCCCTCTCATTTGTCCCTCCCGTGTTCTAATATATCAATGAAATTGTTGAAAATCGACGTTGACGAATTTTAGTTCATATATTCGAACACGGAAGGGACAAATGAGAGGAATTTATGGGGCAAAAATACGCGATCCGTTCAACGAACGATCGTTTTCGTTTTTTTGTAGTAGGGCCCCCTGGACCTATTTGAATAATTCTTTCACATATTCTTTCCTGGGATGTAAGGGAGCGGCCTATCATCTTTTCGCTCCAAGCCAACCTCACCTGCCCGTGGTGCATCCTGCCGAATAACAAACGAGGCGCTGGCAACCGACTGGTGGCGGTATAACCATCACGATTGAAGGCGTAGCTAAATACTAAAGACCGGTGACGGGCAGCAGCGTCACCGGAGCAAGAAGCTACGCTCTGCGATCGCCAACCCGCCTGCCCAGCGTGGCGATTATGGGTATATCCTCCAGATGTTTGCTCTAAGTGGCGAACAACTGGAGAGGCCTATGTCCAGCAGTGGACTGTAATAGGCTGATGATGATGATGATGATGATTCTTTCCCGTAACACAAGTGCTTTGAGTTGCTTACTTTAGGATTGGAGCAATGTATGTGATGTTGTGTTTCTCAGGGTACAGAGAAGAGATCGACCTGGTTGGACATCAACGCTTCTGATGGTAGCGCGTCTGTGGTACTAGACAAGCGCTTACTGGACGCTTTAGGCATGACCGATACAGCCATGTGGGAGACGATGCTGGTCACCGAGGAGAATGCGATCAGTGTTCAGCTTTTTAGGTAACTACAGTGCCATTCCATGTTCCTACTGCCTACTAGTTCTGCTACAATAGGGATGTTTCCAGGGTTAAAAAAAAGCATTTTATTTAGTCCGTATTTTAGATTATAAAAATATGTTGGACATGTATTTTTCCTTTTTTCATTTAAACAAAAAATAACAAAGATACAAGGTATCAGAATTTAGGAGTGGGGGTCTAACTTTGCCTCACTCAGTGGCGATAAAACTCTCACTCTTTGACGTCACACGTAATTTTAACGGGCTATTTTTAATCTTTGTCATTTTTGGTCTAATTTACAAATGAAAAAATACGTGTCTTTTATTTTTGAACGATCTAAAAGACGGACTAATTCCATTTTTTATGGCAACAGGCTTATTACTGAACCAACATACAGGGCCTATTGGTAGGCAGAGATCACATTTCCTACGATGCTGGCACACGACTATTGCTTCGTCCACATTCATCAATCTCTTCATACTGTAGGAACAGACTTGTCACTACGAAAAGTGGAAGTACTTCCGCCGAGCTAGGTGATCGTGCTCGGGGACCGCGGTCCGATGGACCATCTTGGTTTTTCGTATATATAGCGAGTCGTGATGAAAACTTCGTATGTGAGTTGTAGGTCTTCGATACATTTTTTTGATTTCTAATCGCCATCTGTTGTTAGCTGGCGGAACTTGCATATTGTAGCGACGTGGAGGTTGTTGTAGCGGTGTGGAGATAGGTGTCGCTACGTGTCGCTACAATACCATAGCCCAAGTCGCTGTGACAACGGGCAAGTAACTGGTCAGTCACCTGTCAGTTGCCACCGCCATGCCGGCCCAACCCCAACCCCCCACGAGCTGTGATGCCCCACGAGAGAGTGACGATTGTTAAATATTAAATTCTTTACTACAGGCAGTCCTCAGAAGTGACGTTGACCTTCCAAACAAGCCGAGTGCCGCGGCTTTGTCCGTCCAACACGGAGATATGCGGCGGTTGTGAGCTGAAGATCGTTGTCAGTTCGGCCGCGGACTTACGGCGGCTGGACAAAGCTCTGAGACAAGTCTTCGCACATAAGTATCAGGTAAATATCTTACCAAGCATGCGGTGCCACCGTTACACGGTGGATAATATACCTTCGCGTACCAAAAAGTTTGGTAACTCCTTTTTGTGCCGTACAATCAAAAAATGGAATTCTCTGCCTGCTCATGTGTTTCCGACTTTTTTTTTTTTTTATAGTGGCTCGACATAATGGCTTCCCTACACCTGATGGAAAGCGAAAGAGAAGCCCAAGTCGCTGTGACAACGGGCAAGTATCTGGTCAGTTACCTGTCAGTTGCCACCGCCATGCCGGCCCAACCCTAACCCCCCACGAGCTCCGGAAACCCTACTCACCGGCAGAAACACGACCCAGAGGTCATTTGACTGCGGTATTCTATAGGGTGGAGGTCCTTCCCCGGACGGGCGGCTCAATTCGAGCGAAGATTCGCTATGCCCTACCTCTCTTAGCATGGGATCCTTCTTCTTCTTCGACGACTTCTTATAGCATGGGATCCTTTAAACGAAGCGTGAAGAAGCATCTTGTAGGCCGGCATGGCTGTGGTGGCTGCCTGGAAACTGAGGTTTCCCGCCCGCGGCCAGAGCGACTTGGGCTTCCTTTTCAGCTTTCCATCAGGCGAGAGGAAGCCACTATGCCGAGCCAATATATAAAAAAATAAATAACTAATATTTTAAAGCTGAAGATTTTGTTTGTTTGAACGCGCTAATCTCAGGAACTACTGGACCGAATTGATTGTGTTTGTGTTGAATAAACCATTTATCGAGGAAGGCTTTAGGCTATTTATCATCACGCTGCAACTATTAGGAGCGAAGAAATAATGGAAAATTTAAAAAAACATGGAAAAAATAACTATTCCACGCGGACGAAGTCGCGAGCACAGCTAGTGTAATATACTTAGAGAGAGACTTACTTTTGAGAGAGGTAGGGCATAGCGAATCTTCGCTGGAATTAAGAGTTAGGGCATAGCGAATCTTCTTGTAGTCTGGAACTTACACAAGTCATACTCATGATGACATATTGACTGGCTCGGTGGCTCAATTGGTCAAACCCTTCTGAGCCAAGGGTCGTGGGTTAGATTCCCACCCGGGACAAACATTCATGTGTTGAATACTTGTGTTTGTTCCGTTTCTGGGTGTTTATAATTCGTATTTAAGTATTTATTTGTGGTACTTTCGTTGTTCTGATACCCATAACACAAGTGCTTAAGCTACTTACTTTGGGATTAGAGCAATGTATGTGATGTTGTCTAATATTTAATATTTATGTATTTATTTATTTATAAAAAAAAATATATATTATTGTAATTAGGAAGAGCGATCTGGTCCTAAGGCAGGTTTTCAACTAAAAAGGATGGGATTCATACCTACTCTGCAACACCGACTTGTTGTGAAATAAATATTCTTGTATTTTTTTTGTATGTACCTATTTGTATTTGTATTTAAAACAAAAAAAGTCATGCGAATTAAGAACCTCTTTTTTTTCAAGTCGGTTAAAATAGGTGTTTTTTTTTATACATATGTACAGATTTTACTGGACTTGGACGAGATAATATCGCTGTCACCCCAGGAGAACAGAGAACATTCTAGAAGACTACCGAGCAGCTTGGTGAGTAACTGTTCACATAACGACCACTGGGGCCCTACTACAAAAAAAGGAAAACGATCGTTCGTTGAACGGATCGCGTATTTTTGCCCCATAAATCCCTCTCATTTGTCCCTCCCGTGTTCGAATTTTTTTTTTAAGTTTTTTAAGTTAATTTTTCAAATTAAAATTCGTCAACGTCGATTTTCAACAATTTAATTGATATATTAGAATACGGGAGGGACAAATGAGAGGTATTTATTTATGGGGCAAAAATGGGCCCCTGGTACGAGTATTATTGACGACTGGCTCGGTGGCTCAGTTGGTAGTGACTCCTGCCTTCTGAACCAAGGGTCGTGGGTTCGGTCCCCACCTCTGACAAACATTAGTGTAATGGACATTTGTGTTTGTTCCGTGTCTGGGTGTTTATATTTATATGTATTGTATATATTTTGTACCTTCGTTGTTCTGATAGCCATAACACAAGTGCTTAAGCTGCTTACTTTGGGACCGGAGCAATGTCTGATATTTATTTATTTATTATGTAGTTATTAATGGTATTGTTATTTATTTAATCTTTATTGCACAATAAAAACAAGTGTACCAAAGGCGAACGTAATGCCGTATAGGTATTAATTATACCTGCTTTTTTTTAATTATAGGTACCTATTTTTCTTGTTAAAACTGTTATTAAAATCTTTACTTTTTTTTCTTATTTATTGTTTTGTTAGTTTTCTGTTACTTGTACAAATTACAATATTTTATAATTTTATCTAATAATGTTCTTTAATTTGTGATTTGTGTGCGCCAAATAAACTGTCTTGTCTTTCTTCTTTCTTACTTATCAAATAGACTACTACAAAAATATTAAGAAATTTGAAGGTAGTTCTTAAAAATGTAGTGACACTATCGACTTATTCATCAGTGCATGGTTTGTTTACTTGCGTACATTACGTGCTCCAGGAAGAAGATACGCGGTTCTCTCATCCCGCGGGATTAAACAGGCGTAAACGTGCAGGCATGTTTCATTTACATATTATTATTTTTGTAGTTTTAATTGTAGATTTTTTAATCATTATGCAATTTATTTCTGGGCATTAGGTTGCGTCAATAGAATTAGTTTATGCAAAAAAAAGTAGATTATATTTACACAACATATCAGTTCATCAGTTAACCCGTAATCATATGTTATGATGTTAGGTGTTTTGTCGCGAATGTTACTAGTAAATGGGTCGCCTTCGCCGATTACGGCGAAGAGAACTACTAGGTTTTGTATATGTCACCGGAAAATAGCAAGAATCGTAAGTTGATCAATTTCCTAGGAAGTTGATCCATTGCGTTAAATAATACCTACATTTCAACTACCGTTTGTTATATTATATATAGAGAGTTATGTTTAATTATATTAATTAAGTTTAATTAGTTTAAGAATTGCTGTCCTCGCACCTATTTGCAATACCCAAAAGGTGACTAAGTCATAAGTTCATACATTGTCATAACACCTGCACTGTACCCACACTTAGTAAGCAAATAAAGAAATTGAAATTGAAATATTCCGAAAGTTAATCAACTAACTAGGAAATTGATCAACTTACGATTCTTGCTATTTTCCGGTGACATATAGATATTTGTTAGATGGTATGCTTCTACTTAGTACTTATAATTTCTGCTATGTTTCCGAATTTACGACGTGTATTGAATGGAGGACTGATTAGTTTTTTATTTATATGTAAGGAGAAGCCCACTGACTGAATTATTAACGCAGAGGCTAAACTAGAGAGGGTTAGAAATTTGAAATTTTGCAGTTCCTTTTTATAACGTAGGGGTTCCTTTTTAAAGGGGAGGGAGCTCTAAGAAAGGATTTTTGAAAACTAAGGATTACATTTTGAAAAAAAAAATAGCTATATTTTCTTCAATAAAACAATTTTCCATCTCAATCCAGGGTTCATAGTGAGACCTAGGAATCCCGTGTTATGGCAATCTCCGTCCACTGCCTCTACTACATCATTAGCACAGGTTAGTAACTACATATCAATAAAAAAACTGAATCCTAATAACCGCTTGTTTCCCAGCGTTTCCCAGCGGGCGAGCGGCACCGCGCCGCGGGGGGGTCCGCGTCATATAAATATTGTTTTTGTGACCTGCCGCTCGACACAAATGGGCTCAAGTTATGTTTTTATGAGCGCTGATGAATAGAGCTTTCAAGTACTGTATTTTTTAATTACGTGCGTCATATGTAAACAAAGATATTGCGTCGTGAAGATCACAAATGGACCAAAACGGCCTTACTTACAACTTATTAGGGTTTATTTAAAAAAGTAGATGCATAACCTATTAATTTTATATTTGCTTGCTAGCTTAATAGTTTGTTGGTATAAAGCAACACTAAAAAAGCATTTTTTTGTAATATATTTTGATTTACATCCAAAAATGCACTGTTGACAGGAGCACGGCGAGTTCTTGTCAGATTTTAAACTTTTTTTACACTTGTAGGATGACAGTTGTAGCAATGGATTTTATTATTTAGAACGTAGTATTTATTTAAGAACGTAAGGAAATTAAAAAAAATAAAATAGGAGCAATGTAACATGCTTTAATTTGCTGTTTTCTACAGACTATAAGTGAATCGGGAAAATATGGGACATATGTCCCGCTGCGTAAAATAGCGGTATTATACTCTAATTGATAGATATATATTCTTTATTGCGCACCTTACATTTGACTTAAGAGCAAGGTATTACAAACATTTGTTGCACAATTTAGGCGGCCTTAACGCTATAAGCGATCTCTTCCGACCTTAGGCTCTTTCACGCAAAAACTACTCAATAGATCTTAACACTAATATATCTTATACATGCGAGCTAATGAAATCATATGTAGATATCTTTAACATAATTGACCGATGGCTCATGTGTTAGTAACCTCTGCCTACTGAGCCAAGGGTCGTGGGTTCGATTCCCGCACAGTACTTCGGCTTATTTTGAGGCTAGATGGCGATGTGTGGCCCAGCGTGGCATGTTTTGGGTTATTTATTTATTACATATTCATTAAAATAGTGCATCTTACTAATATTATGCTGCGGTCAGCCGCTAGTATGTGTTAAAAGGAAATATGCAACTCAATTTTCCTACATAACACCATAATGTATATTACGAAATTGGCACTTTAGATATTAATGGAAATGGTCTCCGAGTTCTTATTACACTTCGATATGTATATTCGCTATTGAATATATTAACTGCAATAAAATTTGCGGTTACACTGATGTATGTGGTGCAACTTTAATATAATTTTATTTAGCTTTAAAAAGATGAATGGGTTCATAGAACATGATTTATCTGCAATTGTTTTGAATAAGTTTATTTGTCGCCAACCGTAGTTTACTAGTTACCTCAGGGGTTCCCAAAGTGAGCACCGTGTGCTATGTATAGTGCCCCCAGTTACCTATCCACAGAGCCCGGTGGTTTGATGTCCGGTATAGTCAATTTTTTTTCCTGAAGGTCACCTGATGGTAAGTGATCACTTCAGCCCATAGACACCGCTCCACCGGAGGAGTCACCGGTGCGTTGCCGGCAAGTAGGTTACTAACTAAACTGTCTCGGGACTAGGTGTTCTGAAAGACATAGTCATCATCTGGTACTTATTATACAAGACAAAACTTTAGCTTGAGCACAAGTGGTGGTGGCTTTTGACGCGTGTATTTATTACTAGCTGTGCCCGCGGCTTTGCCCCATTTTAGAGAAATGTGGGGTTAGAAAGGGGCAAAAAGTAGGCTCTGTTACTCTCTATCCCTTCAACTATCTCCTCTTAAAAAATCACGTCAATTCGTCGCTCTATTTTGCCGTGAAAGAAAGTCAAACATACAGACAGACAGACACAGTTTCCCATTTATAATATCAGTATGGATTTAATCTAATACTAACATTAAACTCTAATATTTTTCAGCTCCACGAAAAACTAGAATCCCTCCCTCAATATAAGTTTGACAAAGAAGCTGTCCACGTTTGCGCCTTGCCAGAACTGTCCACCGTGACAGAAGTGAGCGAGACAGACGACAGGCAGAGTCTCCTCAACTCCCAGACTCTAAAAACCAACCGACCTTTTGGCGTCTGTCAAAAAAAATTCAAACCAACCGGAAGGCTCTCTCGGAGTGACAGCGAAGTATTAGATAAACCCAAATCTAGGTGTCTGTCTCCAGTAGACAAACATGACGATTCTACTAACTGTCTCCTGGTAGCAACAATAGGATCAGCTGATGAATCTGTCATTAATGATACACTCGAACGTCTAACTAAAAATAAAGACTTTAGGTCAGACAACATAGTAAATTTACTCGTCCAAGAAGCTTTAGAAAAGGATCTTAATGAAAGGGAGTTTCTAGATAGCGGTATAAATACAGGAGATAACATAAAAAGGATTGAAACGAATATTGAAGTGAATAGTGAAGCGATTGAGAATACGCCACTGGAAAAACTAAATGCGGAAAGAGTTAGTAATAAGGAACATGAAAAAACAACTTGTACTGTTATAAGTAACACTACAACTGACGAATCGAATGATGTTGTTTGCGAAACGCCAAAGAACTTTGTAACAGTCAGAAGGAGATTCGCTAAAACTAAGATTGTTAAAGAGGTTAAGGAAATAATCACTGAAGAAACAGATGAGGGGCACATATTTAATGAGAAAGCTGTAGAAGAATTCTTTTCGCAACATATAACTCAGAATAAAGGTGGTGATATTGTGATAAGTCCCACTTTGGCAAGGAAAATAAATGAGACGAGTTCAGAAAGCGAACAGTTTGAAGACTGTTTGATGATGCGAGATGAAAGCAACGTGAATGATGATCAGATTAATAAAGAAAATGTGGAGATGGCTGAGTGTTTAAATAACATGGTTGATACTGTATGCAATGATTTCGATAAATGTACAGAGATACTAAATAGCAATACTAAAGACATGGACGCAGTTGAAGAAGCATTGAATGCTATTGAAAATCCACCGGACATTATTCCTTTAGCCGATGTTAGTAATATTCCAAAGCCTTTGCCGGAGAAAGACCCTGCGTCAACCGAAACTAAGAAGGCAATCAAACTAAAATACACTGCAAAGAAGACTCCTAAAACTGTGAAGACGCGAAGCAATGCCAAGAAAAAGATCAACAAATTGGATCTGAAAGCGACTGATGTTTCGCCCATTAAAGGTAAAAGCAAAGCCCAGGAAACAAACTCTCCTGAAATTAATAGGAACAGAGTCCAATCGCCAAAGACAGATTCGCCTACAACTAAATCTGGGGACTCAGATACACCTTTAATACGTAGAAAGCGTAAGTTGTATTCGCCTAATTATGAGAATATTGATATAGAAGAAGATGAGAACAGAGTTTTTAAACCATCAAAAGTTCAAACTCCAAAGTACAAGTCTACGTGTTATAAGGACATTGAGACTGAAAGAAAGCGGATAAGACGACCTCGCGTAAGGAAGTCCAGGGTATCAGACACTCCGTCTCCAAGGACGAAAAAAAAGAATGAAATGTTCGATCAACTGAAGGAGACGTTGGAATGTCCCGTCACTACTATAGCAGCGGACAAGAGAACGGAAAGAGACATAGCTATATACAATTTCACCAGTGACAGTGAAGATGAGGACTTCAAAAAGAAGAAAATAGAGGTCCAGAAACGTCTAAGTTCTACCACCATTGGTAGCTATGACTCGACAATGTCTACACGTAAAGGTAGAGCTGTCAACAGAGTGAATTACTCTGAGAATAAATCTTCTGATGAAACTGTTAAGAAAAGTACGAAACCGAAAAGGACTGTCAGACGCAAGAGAACGCCAAGAATACGCGTAGCGAAACAGGAAAATGAATTGATTGATGAAAAAATGAGGAGGGCTGAAGTTCCAGACGAGTTGAACACATCCATTAAAGCGACGAAACATTCTGAGTGCACTACTGAAGATCCACAGCTGGTATTAGCTGTCAATCCTGAGATGGAGGCAATACCTGATGAAGTAGTTACTGAAATTAAAGATGGTGATAAAAAACAAAAGAAAACTACCAAAAAACAGAAGAAAGCCGAAATCTTGTCTCTTAAGAAAGATAAAGTCAATAATATTACCTTGAACGCCGATCGGGATACTGATGATAGGACCGTCAGCCCATTGCCAGGACTAGTAATTGAGGCGATACCCTTAAGAGAAGAAGATGCCAATGATTCCGTCTCTGCGAATATGTTGCAAAGGTTTAGGAAGATACACGAAAACGGCCCCGAAGGGTTGATTAACGAAACGAATACGACGCAGAATTTGCTCTCTGACGTTGAAAGGATGAACTACAGTCCGATACAAATGGATATTACGGATGAGTTGAACAAATTACATAATGAGGATTCGAAAACTGCCGACGATAATACAAGAAGCTCTTCAAAGTCTAAAGCTAAGGAAACAAATATTAATACTAAAATTCTGCGAATAAAAAAAGAAATTTCAGAGAAAAATAAAAGTGATTCGCAAGATACTCCAGTAGTTATCAATTTGTCTGATACGAAATCCGAAAAGTCTATAGCAACGGTTGGCAAATCTCCAATCACAGGGCATGGTGATTCGGACGAAGAGCCGCCTAGTTCGAATTTGCTTACGGAGAAATTTGTACCGCGAGACCTTGAAACTGAGTACTTAGACCAATCCATGAAAGACTATTTCAATAGACTGAGAAATGTGGTACAGGGCTTACCGCAAGAACCACTAAGAAAGAACCAGTCAAACGATTCCGTTAGTACGGAGATAATAGCAAATTTAGATAAAGATAACTCCCCTGTCGTTTCTATTAAAAGAATGTCTTTTGACGATATTTCAAAATGGCTGCCGTCTCCACGGCATTCCGATACAGACACTAGATGTTCCACAAATTTGAATGATGGTGGAAAATTACCCAGTTTTACCAAAAACACACAACAATCTACCTGTAAAGACTCAGATCAAGAAACAAATACGATTAACAAAGAAATAGACCAAATTGCTACGCAGTTTACTGATAGTACTAATAAGCGTTCTAAGAAAAAGAAGACCAAACCTATACTTTTACAATATACCGCTGAAGATATAAAGGATTCGAGTCATATATCACGTAATAATTCATCAAGTTTCAAATGGTTGAGATCACAAGGAAAGATTGAGCCTGAGAATGATTCCGAGGACGATGTTACTAGAAATTCAAACAGTAAATCTACACTGAAAAGAACCGATATTGAAAAGTCCAAGAAATCTAAAAAGGTGGAAGAAAAGCAATCAAATAGAATATCAACTATATCCCCTATAAGGTTCTTTGATGAAATTTCGAATGTCAACCAAGGATCTCCGATTTTGAGATCAAAGTCCATCATAAAATCGATCAGTAAAGATTCTTCGATCGAGAAGCAAGAATCTGTAAACGAAAAGCAATCGTCTGCAGACGAGTGCATTGATACTCGTAAAGTGGAACGAAGTAAAAAGAAATTGAAGGCAAACGTGGAAAAAGCTTCCAGTATTATTGAAAGTTCTATTAGAGAACCTAGACAGACGAGTGTTGATGATAAAGGTGGGAGACGTAAGAGGAAATCCGATAGTCCTGATGTAGTTAGTTCTAAAAGGAAGAAGTTTGAGGAAGCTGTTACTCTGTCGGAGAGCGGTCCTAGTGTCTCCAGCGTCAATGAGTGGTTTAGACGAAACGTTCCAGTTAGTAGAGGTAATTATTTTCCTATTGCTTTTTTCATATGTATAGTACTGAAGGTTATTTTTCTGTAGGTATCTGAATTTTAAATTTCGTAGGAATGCACCAGCCATCTTTTTCAATCGTAGAAGAATAAAGGAATATCAGTAAACGAGTAGCAGCGTTTACCTGAGTGGTGCCTTCACAGCAAATGCCCACTGCTGGACATAGGCCTCCCCCGATGACAATATGGATGTTTCCAGGGTCAAAATAATTACATTATATTTAGTCCGTGTTTTAGATGATAAAAATATAGTGGACACGTATTTTTCCTTTTTTCATTTAAACAAAAAATAACAAAAATACAAGGCATCAGAATTTAGGAGTGGGGGTCTTTGACGTCACTCAGTGGCGAAAAAACTCCCACTCTTTGACGTCACGCGTAATTTTAACGGGCTGTATTTTTGGTCTAATATACCAATTAAAAAATACGTGTCTTTTATTTGTGAACAATCTAAAAGACGGACTAATTACATTTTTTACGGGAACAGGCCTATTGTCATTTGGTGGATTTGCCACAGTTACCACGCTAGGCAGGCGGGGTGGCGTCCGCAGTAGGTTTTATTTGTGCCCAGGTAAACGCTGCTGCCCGTTTCCTGACATTCCCTTAGTCGTCTTCTACGACACCCAGAGGATGAGATGGGGTGCTATTCAAAATCCGGAAACAACACTTAGTGATACATATTTCTGATTCCAGCGGATAGTAGAGATACCACATTCCGGGATAGCATCCACAGTGTGATGGAGAAACTGGACACGACTCTAGCCGAGATTCACCAGAACACTAGTAAAAAGTAAGTGAAGAAGGTGATATACACACTATTTTGACAGGCTCGGTGGCTCATTTGGAAGTGTACTCTGCCCTCTGAGCCAAGGGCCGTGGGTTCTATTCCCGCACAGTACAAACATTTGTGTTCATGAACATGTCTGTTTGTATTGGTCTGGGTGTTTTCTATGTATGTATAATATGTATTTATTAAAAAAAAATGTATCTAAGTAAGTTTATCAGTTATCTAGTACCCATAGCACAAGCTTCGGCTTAGTTTGTGGCTAGATGGCGCTGTGTGGCCCAGCGTGGCATGTCTTGGGTTATTTTATTTAGTTCCATATTCTAGCTGTAGGCGTAATTTAGAGTATACCTACACAAACAAATAACTTATCATCAATCAATATATATAAAAGGAGAAACTGACTGACTGACTGACTGACTGACTGACTGACATATCAACGCACAGCCCAAACGGCTAAACGTAGGCACTTGAAATTTGGAAGGGACGTAGCTTAGGTACCGTAGGGGTGCACTAAGAAAGGAATTCCCGAAATTCCCACGGGAACGGGAATTAGCGGGAAAATCCTTTTGTATGAAAAATCTAAACCGCTTAAGTTAGACGCTTGAAATTTGGCATGCAGGAACCTTAGTAAATATAAAGTTTAGTTATGGCTGTATTTTGAGAAATTCCCACGGGAACGGGAGTTAGCGGGAAAAAACTTTTGTATGTATAAATTTAAACACGCGGACGAAGTCGCGGGCAAAAGCTAGTAACTTATCAAACTGTATCTCTTTCTTATAATACTATCTACATAATATTTTAGGTTTATCCACCTATTCGTGGACGCCCAGAGCCGCCTCTCGGACATGAGGCGAGAGCGCAGAGACATGCTGAAGTCTGCCGCCTCGGATATACTCTCGCAGGTTGTCAAAGTGATCGATGACAAGTTTGCAGAGTTTGACAGGAGGTAAGATTGTCATTGTGTACTGTTTTAGGACCTATCATCTTTTCGCTCCGAGCCATCCTTACATGCCCGTGGTGCATCCTGCCGAATAATAAACGACGCTCTGGCAACAGACTGGTGGCGGTATAGCCATCCGTATTGAAGGATGAAATGGTGGGCAGTGTAAAGCTAAAAGCAAGTTTCTGAGGTCGCAACCCTTGTCCCACGGCCGCCATCTTGAAAATAGGGTTAAAATGGTTTTTACGGTATATCTCTTAAACTATTTATTTGATAAAAAAAAATTGTTAACATTTTTTGTTACAAATTGAATTCTCTACAACTTTGGTCCAGTAACTTTTTGTCGTAGAACTATAAATAAAAAAGTTATAAGCGAAAATCTTCGATTTGATCGATTGATTCGAGAAAATAAATATTTCTTTATCCGACTTCGAAAAATGAGGAGGTTCTCAAATCGTCTGTCTGTATGTATAATTTTTTTATGTATGTGTAGGGTCATGGAGGCAACAGTGACTCGGTCGACTACAGTGGCTCAGTCACCTGTCGACCTGAAGGGATAGCAATAGCTATTTGTCTGTTTTACCGATTTGAAGGTCTCTGTACCCGAGTGCGTTTAATCCAGATTGCTCGCGGGTCGAGCGCCATGCGGAAGTCTGAGGGAGTGTTTTTTGTTTTCGCGCCCACAAAATTACATTTTAAGGTGAGTTTCGATTGTTTTCATACCTTGGTTTGTTGCTATAGATAATAGCCACGATATTTATCGGATGGTAGGTCTTGTATCAATTGCCTTTAACCCATATTTTAACTTATTTGTTGTACATCTTGGTTGTTTTGATCAAATATTTTCAAAATGGCGTAGAAGTACACAGTGACTCAATTTTTAAAGGTACACAGTTGCTCATGAGCCACTGTGTACCTTCCCAATTTCAATACTTTTGTAACTTATAGGAATTCAATATTTTTTGAACTAATATCGATTTTTGTTATTTTATGTATAGGATGCCATGGAAAAAAACCGAGAGGAAAATAGGGAACATTCCGCATGAAAAAATTAAAGAAGGCTTGCAGTTTATAAGGGCGGGAGAATCTATAAGAAAAGCATCAATAAGAGTTAATGTACCGCTTGCTATACTTAAAAGGTATTATTGGAAGACCAAGAACTGAACTCTGAACCTAACTATTCGGTC
The DNA here is from genome assembly GCA_031163375.1 of Conogethes punctiferalis. NCBI lineage: Eukaryota > Metazoa > Arthropoda > Insecta > Lepidoptera > Crambidae > Conogethes > Conogethes punctiferalis. The sequence goes on from CM062099.1 coordinate 4,419,740, forward strand.
AATAAAATATTCTCCAATAGCCAAGAGATTGAACTTAAAAACTATTTTTCGCATTGTGCTCTTTTATTTTACGGATTGACCGCCAAAGAAAGTAAAAGAAGCCTGTAACAGTTTTGTTATTATTTGTAATAAAAAGAACTACTAATAACTTAGAAATGGGCGTTTTCTTTTCTTATAAATATTGCCGAGTCACTGTGTACCACTAGAGCCACTGTGTACGACGGCAGTGAGTCAGTGTGTACACCTAGTTGTCCACAGTGGCTCAATTATCATTTTTTTGTTTTAGGTTCCTACTTTGACATAAGTAGTAAATAATGAAGATTCATGAGTGCTCAGTTACAGTTTAATAGTGTATCTAAAATGTCAGCAAATTTTAGGCCAATATTAAAGCGATATCGATTTTTTTTAAGCTTTTGAAAAAAAGTGAGTCACTGTTGCCTCCATGACCCTACCGATATTTCCGTCAATTATAGATAGATTTCAAATTTATTTTTTTTCGGCAGGGGTCTCTTCCGAGGTGGTGGTACCATTATCACCAATTTGATCTAATCTGAGGCACTATATAAAAAAATAAATTCATCTTCAGATCGCAAGAGATACACAGCGAGTTCACGGAGCGACTAAAGGCGCAGGCGTCTGAACTGATCCGCGACGAATGCGCGAAAAAGCAAGTGATGGTCTCTCTGTTGAGGGAGGATCTCAACGCGACCCTCGCTCGCCTTCAGAGCAACTGAAGATTACGCTACCGCAAAGGGGTATTCCCGTTAACCCCACTCGTGGGGGTGAAAGAAATTCTTCGTTGATCCCACCCGTAGGGTGACCCCTACTCGGTTCCTATTGGCCTCATCATTGGGGGTGAAAACTATTCCCGTTGACCCCACCAGTGGGGGTAAACGTTGTTCCGTTGACCCCGCTAGTGGGGGTGAAATTCATTCCCGTTAACTCCATCAGTAGGGTGTAATCTTTTCTCGTTGACCCCACCAGTGGGGGTTAAACCTATTACTATTGTCACCAGTTGGGGTGAACGATATTCACTACCTATATCAGGTTGATAAAAAGATCGATCGAAAAGATAAAATGTCAGGCTAGAGTCCTATTAATTGAGTTTTAATTGGCACGCGAAAGTTTCAATTCATTATAATGATTTCCTATTTGCGTTACGGGATTAGATTAAAAAATATGTGACCGTAAAAAGTCTGTAAAGTATAACTGTTATGGAATTCATATATGTTAGTTTTTTATGTTTATCAATAGTGAGGTTGTATTTTAAGTGTTAATAATTTAAATTTCTTATTGTTTTTAATGTTAATAGATTTTATATAATTGAAGAGTTAGCACAAAAGGCAGGTTTAGTTTGTAAAATACATGTGTAAGATTTGTTTTTCTAAAATAAACACTAATTTCAAACTAGCTGCGAGTTTCCTTGAAGGTGTAAATAAAAGTAGTTTACTAGTTTTAAAACTTAATATATTTTCGAATAACTTATTTACAAATATCTTATTTATTACATAACGCATAAGAGTTCTTATAATAATAATTTACTAAAATAATATTTGGCTTGGTAAATGTCAAACTTAATTTGTTTTTTTATACAGACCAAGTCCATTTCAGATAACAAAAGTGCCATGACAGTATCATTGCCTCAGAAAGTTAATATCTAATTGAACAATATTAAGTATTAATATTTACCTTCGAAACGACACTTTTCTTTTTTGGCATTAGAAATAACAATACCTGGTCTTTTATTATCACAAAGCGTGTAATCATCATAAATCATCAAAGAATGTGAACGATATTGTACGACCTTTAAAATTTCACACAATATATTTACACATTTGTATAAAAAGATGTCGCAACATGTCTATAGAGAAAAGATTTCCTATCCCCGCTTCTTTGTTTACCAAATTTCTAATGCTAAAAAACGAAGTACGATATTTAAAATACTGAACCTTATGTCCACTGAAATAAAGTTCAAATGACAGCTGTCACTCACGCTTGTCTGAAATGGACTGTCACAGAAATTATGACGTAAGTAAAGTAAATTATATAGAAATTAAATTTCTAGCGTTTTGATTGGCTAGTGGCCTGTCAGTGACCTGTCAGTCACTATTTTCTTAACGCGAATGAACTATAGTTTGACATACACCAGCCCACGGAGCAAATACAAAGAGCAGATGGCGTAAGGAACTGTGCACGGTTAGGGCCTGTTAATGACGTGCATTATTTCGTAAAAATATTGGTTACATCTCATTGTATTTGCTCTATGCTCCAGCCCAATGTTATTTCAATAAAAATTATGATCGGTTACTTAGGCGCAGTCCAAATACTGAATTGTTGACAGAGGGCAAAAGGGCCTTAAGGTCACCTGATGGTAAGTGATCACTTCAGCCCATAGACACCGCGACACTAGGGGAGCCACAGGCGTTGCCGGCCCTAGGACTCGTACACAAAACGGCGATGCGACGTCTTATCGTAAAATTCTGCGAGCTCCCTTGATGCATCGAAAGAATTTGAGAATATCGTATTGCGTAGCCCTGCGATATTACCTGAATCCTGAAGATATATCGCATCACAGCAATTCGTGTCACAATAGACTTGTTGCAGTAAAAAATGTAATTAGTCCGTCTTTTAGATTATTTAAAAATAAGAGACAGGTATTTTTTATTTTCTAAATTAGACCAAAAGTTACAAAGATATAGTTCGTTAGTTACGTGTGACGTCACTCCTCGTGGCATCTTTTCGCAAGGGGTGACGTCAAAGATTCCCACTCCTAAATTATGATGCATTTGTATCTTAGATATTTTTTGTTTATATAAAAAAAGGAAAAATACGTGTCCAATATATTTTTATAATCTAAAATACGGACTAAATAAAATGTATCTAAGTAAGTTTATCAGTTGTCTAGTACCCATAGTACAAGCTTCGGCTTAGTTTGGGGCTAGATGGCGCTGAGTGGCCCAGCGTGGCATGTCCTGGGTATATATAATAATGGGTAATAAATAATTTATAAAAAAAAAATATATTTTGACCCTGGAAACTATTGTCCGTGTTGCGAATTCGCATCGCAGTTTTGTGTTCAAACCCCTAGTCCCATTTGACTGGCAGATTGACAAGTTCATAGTCCTAATCATTGTTCAGGCATATTTTGTAACCGTACAAGTGTTCAACGTTTGGCATGTTTGCTCAACCGGTCCCGTCACTACGAGTCCTCCTGGCTGGTGGTAACCTGCGCCAGGAACACCTGCTGTTGGGGCTGATGCTGCGCTTGCGACGACACCTGGAAACATAATGGAGGGTGGTTTTTATTGACGTTTTTTGGCACTGCACAATAGGCTATTATGGCTAAAAATTGTAATTAGTCAGTCTTTTAGCTTATTCAAAAATAAGAAACACGTATTTTTCCTTTTTTCATTCAAATAAACAATAGCAAAGATACAAGGCATCAAAAGTTAGGAGTGGGGAGTCTTTGACGTCACCCGCTCCCGTAAAAATGCCTCACCGAGTGACGTCACGCGTAATTTTAACGGGCTATAACTTTGTAATTTTTAGTCTAATTTACAAATAAAAAAATACGTGTCTTTTAGCCACTGTCAGTCGGTGGCGGTTCAACCATCACAATTGAAGGCGTAGCTAAATACTACAGACCTATGACGGCCAGCAGCGTCACCGGAGCGAGAAGCTACGCCCTGCGATCGCCAACCCGCCTGCCCAGCGTGGCGGTTATGGGTATATCCTCCAGATGTTTGCCCTAAGTGGTGAAGAACTGGAGAGGCCTATGTCCAGCAGTGGACTGCAATAGGCTGATGATGATGATGAATCACCTGAATGATCTGTGGCGAGTGCTGCGGCTGAGCTTGTATGATGATCGGCTGCGACGGGTTGTTCTGCACCTGCAGCCGGATCATGTTCAGCTGTGCCTGCGTCAGTTGGATCTGAAAAACACGTTATGATTAGAGATGTGCCGACTAGTCGCTAAAGCCGTCTATCCGGCCACTATTGTAGTCGCCGATTAGTCGGCGACTAATCGGCAAAGAGCGCCGACTATACGGCTTCTTACGTTGTATGAATTTCTCAATAATAATGCATGCGGAACTACATGAAATAAAAACCTTGATTAAATTTTAATTCTACTTGTTCACTGCAATGAATAATAACAATATTATCTTTAATTAAGCACAAAAAAAATATTTTTACACTAAAATTTATTAAATTAATTAAATTTTAAAAAGTTAAATTAGGACAATCACTCACTGACACACGCATACATACACACGCACACACACACACGCATACATACACACGCACACACACAAACACATACACACACACACACACACACACACACACACAGAGGGAGAGAGAGAGTAACACACATTTTACATTTTATTTTTCTCTTTTGGATTTGTATTTAATTTTATTAGAAATAAGTATAGTAAAAACAAATACATTTTAATTTATGATAAATTTGGTATGGAAGAGTGGCTTCTTCTGACACAGGTGCTTTTGCACTTACTAGAAGGAGTCAACCCCCACTTTAGTTATTGCCATGTTTGTTTTTGCAATAAATATTTTCATTTTCATTTTCAAAATACCGCTCTCGGCCATTACACAAGCAAAACATGTTCCGTCCGACACGCTCGCAGGCGGCGTATGCGATTGCGCGCGAATTAGCCGTAAAAGAAGCGTTACGGAAATCCCCCTGAAACCGTAATCGGCTTAGCCGACTAGTCGGTCTTATTACAACCGACTAATCGGCTAGTCGGCGAAAGTCATAATCGGCACATCTCTAGTTATGATCAATGGAACCGAATCACACATTAACAGTATCCGTGCGATGACGGATAAACAAAATCATCCACCTTTTTTTTATAGTACCTTGACATAATGGTGGAAACGCCTGATGGAAAGCAAAAGCCCAACTCGCTGTGACAACAGGCAAGGAACTGGTCAGTTACCTGTCAGTTGCCACCGCCATGCCGGCCCAACCCTAACCCCCCACGAGCTCCGGAAACCCTACTCACCAGCAGAAACACGACCCGGGGGTCATTTGGCTGCCGTATTCTATAGGGTGTATCCTTCCCCGGACGGGCAGCACAATTCGCGCGAAGATTCGCTATGCCCTACCTCTCTTCTCTATCGAGTTCTCCATATTTTATATATATTTAGGTATTATCTTTCACTATGTTTCTCTTTAACACTCACCACACATACATCTCTCTGCATGACCTAAAGGTTAACTGGTAGAGAATGCTCCTAGCATTAAGTTCGCCTTTTGTATCATTTTGTGCATTAAAGTTTAAATAAATAAATAAATATTAGCTAAGACTCCTACTGACCAGCTGGAAACATCCTTTTTTTTAATTTATTAAGGAGACTTTTTCACATTGAAAATATCAGTCTCATAAGACTTTCTAATCTTAACTTAGCGTCTACGTTTTAATAAACAATTGGCAAGTTTATATATATGTTTAGCATGCAATGAGAGAGGTTGAGACAATATGGCATTACAAACCCCACACCACCGAAATTAATACGTTGGAAAAATTGTGATCTCTCAGCCTCGTTCCGAACATATTCCATCAATATGTGATAAACATCTTCTATTACTCCACATTCATCGCAATAGGGAATATGCATGAAAAATAGTTTCAGGTATTTACTAATTTATCGTAAAATAGATCAAAATCTACTACGAACAGTGAAAACAAAATCAAAATTGGTTGAAAAATGGGCGAGATACAGTCATTGAAAGTGAATATATCCGTCTCTCTCTCGCGAAACAGATTTTTCTATGGAGTTAGTACGGCGCTCACGGTACGTGACGTCAACTACCGCATCGGATCTCTCTGTCTAATCAATAACTTTAACGCTTTATAACTCGCTTAATAGAAAAGATAGTTTAAAAATTCTTCGATATTTATGTATCTGGAAGACAAAAGATCTCAATAAATCCATAAAAAAAAGTCATGCATATTCCCTATTGGGTGAACTGATGGAAACACCCTTAATAAGTTGCAATACTCACAGGTAACTGCTGCAGATCGCCAGAGGGCGTGACCACCTGCTGTACGAGCGCTACCGGCTGGGGAGACACTGTCACGCTGCTTGAAGATGAGCCGGCTGTTCCAGACGCCTGTAATGAGGAGTTTATTAGTTAGAGACAACGGGCCTATCTAAGACCCTACTCAACTACCTTTTTTTTTTTTTAAGAGGGGAATGCATTAGGCACCTTCATGCCGTCTCCGGGGGGGGGCGGCATGGTGTGTGGGACTCACACCTACCAAAAGGGAGGGCATACCCACTAAACCCCCCTGTGTCGCCAGTGGGCAGCAAGTTGCAGGGACACGGGTAGCGCCGAAGCATACGGCCGCATCCCTGCCTGCCCTGGCCAGCCGCAGATGATAAGCGGCCGGCACTCCTGTTCCGGGGAGGGCAAATACCTCTGCCCCCGGATCCGCGGAGCAATAGAGTGCTCCCCGGGCGGACCTCGTGCAACGGTGTGGCTGCACCCACCACACCGTTACGCCCCTATGAGTGGATCGCGCCCCCGCACTCACCACTCGGGGCACGAAGGAGAGGCTCAGAGGGCATACGATGCCCCTACTCAACTACCTAACCTAGCCATGTCAAATGCCATGTCATGTTTTAATAGGCTTGTTGCCTAAAAAAATTGAATTAGTCCGTCTTCTAGATTATTCAAAAATAAAAGATACGTATTTTTTCATTTGTAAACTAGAACCGAAATTACAAAGATATAGACCGTTAAAGTTGCGCGTGACAAAATGCCGCACGGCGTGACATCAAACACCCCCACTCCTAAATTTTGATGCTTTGTATCTTTGTTATTTTTTGTTTAAATGAAAAAAGGAAAAATACGTGTCCAATATATTTTTATAATCGAAAATACGGACTAAATATAATGTAAGTATTTTGACCCTGGAAACATCCCTATTGTAGAAACGGCTTCAGCGGGGAATACGTTGTATGAGAGCAACCTATCACCTTTTCGCTTCAAGCCATCCTCACCTGCCCGTGGTGCATCCTGCCGAACAACAAACGAGGCTATGGCGAACCGACTGGTGGCGGTATAACCATCACGATAGAAGGCGTAGCTAAATACCACAGGCCGATGACGGGCAGCAGCGTCGCCGGAGCAAGAAGCTACGCCCTGCGATCGCCAACCCGCCTGCCCAGCGCGGCGATTATGGGTATATCTGCCAGAAGTTTGCCCTAGGTGGCGAACTGGAGAGGCCTATGTCCAGCAGTGGACTGAGATAGGCTGATGATGATGATGGGGTATAGGGGCCTCTAATATCCTCGGGGCCCAAATCGCCCTTAGGTATCTACCTGCCCTAAATATAGGCCATGATTAGAGAGTTTTATCACGACCGCTTACCATCAGGTGGAGTGAGGTCATCCTGAAAGCACTTCTTATTAAAAAAACCGGCCAAGTGCGAGTCGGACTCTCGCACGTAGGGTTCCGTACCACTATACAGCTAAATAAATGCTTTTCTTTACGTTTTATTATATTGGAGTTAATTAAATGAAAAAATTAGGTAATTTGATTTATGACGTTTAAAAAAAAAACTACTGGCTAGATTTCATTCAAACCAAATTTCGTTAGTAGTTTTCATAGTGATACACATGATATATTTTTTTCAGTTTTATCATGCCCATATTTTAGAAGTTACGGGGGGGGGGGGGCACTCATTTTACCACTTTGGAAGAGTCTCTCGCGGAAACTATTCAGTTTAGAAAGAAATGATGTTAGTAACCTCAACATCATTTTCAAATACCTATCCATAGATACCCCACACGTATAGGTTCGATGAAAAAAAAATTTTTCAGTTTCAGTTCTATGTATGGGGAGCCCCAAAAATTTTGGATTTTTTTCTGATTTTATCTTAAAATCTTAATGCGGTTCACAGAATACATCTACGTACCAAATTTCAATAATGTAGCTTTTATAGTTTCGGAATAAATTGGCTGTGACATACGGACGGACAGACAGACAGACAGACATGACGAATCTATAAGGGTCCCGTTTTTGCCATTTTGGCTACGGAACCCTAAAAAAGTAGGTTATAGAACCTGTACGACTTGTGCGCAGGGCTGGAGTACTATCTGCGGCTGAGCGCTGGTCTGCATCGTCGGCTGGTGCTGGTGTGTTGTCACCTACGGTAAACGTATTTGTAAATTAAGATATTTTACTTTAAATAATAATAATAAATTATTTATTTGCAAGAATACGGTTACATATGTTCTTAGCTTAAAACATTTCCAGCATATTCTATCGCTACGGCGATGTGCAAATATTTCATACAAGATTATCCCGAATGTAAAATTAAAACAATTTCATATTAAATTCATGTCAAATTGTTAGTAAAAATGGTCATTACAGTATGTTAGCAATTTACAGTTGTCAACATTTATTAATTAAGAAGTCTTTAACATTGTAATATAATTTATCCATCAAATCTATATATATAAAAGGAGAAACTGACTGACTGACTGACTGACTGACATATCAACGCACAGCCCAAACGGCTAAACGTAGGCACTTGAAATTTGGAAGGGACGTAGCTTAGGTACCGTAGGGGTGCACTAAGAAAGGAATTCCCGAAATTCCCACGGGAACGGGAATTAGCGGGAAAATCCTTTTGTATGAAAAATCTAAACCGCTTAAGTTAGACGCTTGAAATTTGGCATGCAGGTACCTTAGTAAATATAAAGTTTAGTTATGGCTGTATTTTGAGAAATTCCCACGGGAACGGGAGTTAGCGGGAAAAAACTTTTGTATGTATAAATTTAAACACGCGGACGAAGTCGCGGGCAAAAGCTAGTAACTATATAATAGGCTATTATGGTCAAAAATTGTAATTAGTCCGTCTTTAAGCTTATACAAAAATAAAAGACACGTATTTTTTTTATTTGTAAATTAGATTAAAAATTGCAACGTTGTAGCCCGTTGAAATTACGCGTGACGTCACTCGGTGAGGCATTTTTACGGGAGCGAATGACGTCAAAGACTCCCACTCCTAACTTTTAATGCCTTGTATCTTTGCTATTGTTTATTTGAATGAAAAAAGGAAAAATAAGTATCTTTTATTTTTGAATAAGCTATAAGACGGACTAATTACAATTTTTGACCATAATAGCCTATTAAGAGGTTAAGCCTAATCTAACGGTATTTACATTTTCACGGTGACATACATAATTATGTGTGTCACCTTACCTGTTCGGTTGTGGGGGAGGGCCTCGGAGGGTCCTCCCTCGGCTTGGACGCTTTCACCTCGTGCCACGGCACGATGTCGATCAAGAAGTCGAACTGATCGGACTTTGATATCGCCATTGCTATGTCGTTGCGCTGAAACAACAGATTTTTGGACAAAATTAATAAAATGCATTAAAATAGATAAATATTTACGGCATCACCGGTCGCCGGCGCATACCGTTAAGCTTAAAAGCGCGGACAATCCGAAAAAGTTTAAATAGTAAATGATCTTTACTAAATTTCCTCGAGTGTGGGTGTTCTGGGAGATCCCCTAGTTAACCTTAGTTGAACTTTGAACTATGGCAGACTGGACACCAAAAGTAAGTAAACGATAGGCTCGGTGGCTCTTTTGGTAGTGCCATCTGCCTTCTGAGCCCAGGGTTGTGGGTTCGATCCCCGCACAGTACAAACATTTGTGTGCATGAACATGTCTGTTTGTATTGGTCTGGGTGTTTTCTATCTTAACTAATATTATAAAGCTGAAGAGTTTGTTTGTTTGTTTGAACGCGCTAATCTCAGGAACTACTGGTCCGAATTTAGGTTTTAGGCTATATAACATCACGCTGCAACTATTAGGAGCGAAGATATAATGGAAAATGTATGTTCGCGCGCAAGGTGAGCGCGGAGTGTTAGTCAACGCGGGGGGCGGGGGGAAACGATCCGCGACTGCGATGCCCCGCACCGCCCCCTCTCAGCCGCCTGGAGCACTTGGCGCCGGGAAGCGGAGTCACGTTCCAACTATTAGGAGCGAAGAAATAATGGAAAATGTAAAAAAAAAACGGGGACAAAATAACTATTCCACGCGAACGAAGTCGCGAGCACAGCTAGTGTATAATATGTATTTATTTACAAAAAAAAAGTATATAAGTAAGTTTATCAGTTGTCTAGTACCCATAGTACAAGCTTCGGCTTAGTTTGGGGTAGATGGCGATGGTGGCTCAGCGTGGCATGTCTTGGGTTATTTATTTATTTATTAAACTAGCGCCACACAGGCGCATGACTTCGCCGCGCACACGCGGAGGTTTCGGTTCGACGCCGCGCCGCTCCGCTTTGAAAACGCTTGCAATTCACACATATAGCATCGGTCTAACCCATCTTAGAAACGTGAAGTCAATTTAGATTGAGTTCTAAACTGACCCGACCCGGAATCGAACTCAAAACCTTCATGCCGCGTTTACACGCTCGCGTTCAACACGACATTGGAGCTTCTCTTCCCAGGTTCAAACTGTTTTTGTTGTCATACCTATCAGGCTCTCCTTAGCTTGCTAACCCAACCGCACCGGTTGGTTACTGTGTTGTATCCGTTTCAAGATTTTTATTTTTCGTGAATGTTATGTACGCCTTAATTGTGGTACATATCAGACGTTTATGTTGTATACCTATAATATTTGTGAATGTATAATATGTATCATGTGGTTGTACTTAAATAAATAAATAAATAGACATTCAACGGGCACGAACACAAGCACAAGCATGTGAACGGGCTGTTCGTCTGTTTGAATGTGCACGTGCGTGCGCAGTGTGTAGGGCAGGGCTGCTCGCCGAGCTGCTTGCCGGGCTGCGTGCCACGCGTGTAAACCTAGCGTCAGAGTCGCTTCTATCATTTTTTTTTTTTTTATAAAAAGAGCATTCAGGATGATCTCACTCCACCTGATGGTAAGCGGCCGTGAGGTCCAAATGTATGGTCGACAGGCACAATAGGGCATACCCACCGCGCCTGTCGCCCTTACCCTGAAGGCCCACTGAGATGCCGTTTCACGCCCCGCCTAAAGAACCCAGGATTGTAAGAGGAAGGAAATACATGAGCTGGAAGGGCATTCCATGACTTAATGGCACGGGGCAGGAACGAGGAACTGAACCTCTTGGTGCGCGCCACTATTGTCTGTATGGTATGCGGATGACAACGCTGTCCAGCACGTGTTGTTCGGGAGAGGAAAGGAGACGGAGGAACGAGTTGTCATGATCTTGTGCATCGTTTACATACCTGCAGGGTTCTCCTCTTGTTGTCCTCGGTGTGCGACCAGGCGCGCAGCGTCAGCTCGTGTATGAAGATCTCGGCTGCCTTCGCGAACAGCACCGGAGCCTCCCCGGATATCATCTTCACTTCCTCGTCCAACTTCATTATCTTCTTGATGCGAGCTAACGGGAGGGCTTGCGTTTTGAAGTCTTCCTGCATGATAGACAGATAGTCTAAATCTATGTCGCAGTCATCTGGTTGAATCTCCTATTCAATTGAATGGCTATCGTGTTCATTGAATGACGACATTCAATTGAATGCCTAAAGGACAACTCGTCAAGTTATTGATTGAAACGTTCAACGTCTTGACTGAACGTCATTTTATTTTAGCATAGTCGTTGAATGGGTAAAAGCCAACTTTAGTTTATAATTTTTCTTTAAAAGTAGGCATCCGTCGGCGGCGTATTAATAGGTAAATCCATGCTGTCACACTATTTTATTACGAATCAGTCAGTTTATAGTATAAATCTAAACAAAAAAATATCATCACTGTTCATATCTTTTTGATCATCTTTGACGCCATTTTGTTTTGGTGACTACTAATGCCGCGTGGGAAAAGAACGAACTAAACTAGAAATTACAATCACCCGACTGCTTTTACGTCCGCTCTTTTCAAAGGGCTATGTTTCAATCCGCTACCTAGTTGTACGTTAATTAAGTGACGCGTGTTTAGTTAACGTTCGGTCTAGTCATTCAATTGAATGTCGTCATTCAATGAACGCGCTAGCGATTCAATTGAATAGCAGATTCAACCAGATGACTGCGACATATACTCCATCCAAATCTAGCCTAATATTCTTTACTAGCTGTGCCAGCGGCACGCGTTGATATCGGGTTTCAAAAATGTTGAGGGTTTACAATAAAACCTATGTTAGTTTCCTTTTGTTTTTCAAGGTTTCAATCTACGCCGAGTGAAGGCTTGTGGAAGGCGCTCAAGCGTATCCTCAGATACCTAAAGGGTACCTACTATTGATTACAAACTAATTTTTAAGGCTGATGAAGAAACACCACTGTTGGGTTATACAGATGCGGACTGGGCAGGTGATAAGTCAGACAGGAAGTCTACGTCTGGATTTGTCATGAAAGTGTTCGGGTGTACTGTGTCGTGGTGTAGCTCGAAGCAGCAGTGTGTTTCGCTTTCGTCTACAGAGTCAGAATATATAGCTTTAGGAAAGGGGGTTGCAGAAGCTTGTTCAATTCAAAATTTGCTTTCAGAACTTAAGCTGCATAGTCAAAATTTTAAAATATTTGTTGACAATCAATCAGCCATTCAAGTTGCTAAGAATTGTGAAAATAAAAGATTGAAGCATATAGATTTAAGACATCACTATGTAAAGCATAGAATAAGTGAGGGGTTATTAGTTTTGGAATATATTCCGACAACGCAGCAGTTAGCTGACATATTCACTAAAGGTTTGGGTAAAGATCAATTTCAGAAGTTATGTCAGAAAATTGGTTTACGTGCTGTATAAATATATGTAGCTGTGTTAGGTTATAGTTTGTGAAAAGGTAGCAGGTGTGCCTCAGTGTATTATTATTTAGTTTTTTAAATAGTTGGGATGTGACCATAGTTTTATTGAGGAAGGGTGTTGAGGGTTTACAATAAAACCTATGTTAGTTTGTTTATGGTCTTCTAGAAAAATATAATTTGATAGACAGACGATTTTTATAGACGTTGTTGAAATGCTGAATTTGTAGTACCAATTTATTAAATCCCAATAAAACCCACTACTAGTTGTTATGACTTCTTGCCCCTGGTACCCTACACCTATGAACAAAAAATAACGGACATCCATAAAATGGCACCTAAATTTTAAGTTAGACCTCTAGCAATACATTGGTGAAAACCGCTTTCCACGCAGTAGTTTTGGCGTGATGCGCGAGCAAACATACAGATAAAAATTTCTCCCGTTTTCCCATCACTTCCCGTCACTGCTCTGCTCATATTGATTGTAGCGCGATGAAAAGTAATCTATAACCTGCCCAGGAGTATGAAAAATAATCGTACCAAGTTTAAGTGTAGTCGTAAAATCAGTCCAGGAGTTTAAGGTTTGAGTGGCGGTATAACCATCACATCTGAAGGCTAAATACCACAGACCGATGACGGGCAGCAGCGTCACTGGAGCGAGAAGCACTACGCCCTGCGATCGCTTACCCGCCTGCCCAGCGTGGCGATTATGGGTATATCCTCCAGATGTTTGCTATAAGTGGCGAACAGCTGGAGAGGCCTACGTCTAGCAGTGGACTGCGATATATGCTGTGGCTGATGATGATGACATCATAATGTCAAGAGTACCATGGAGGTATACTAACAGTGGTGACCTTCTTGATGTCGTCCATGACCTTGGCCCAGAACTGCTGCAGGGTCTGCTGCTGGCTGGTCTCGATGGGCACTTCCTCCAACACCTCGGCTTCCACCTCCTCTGCCACTGAGGACGCTCCGGCTTGGTCACTATGAAAATAATTCATTTATCACTACATAGTATAAAAGAAATTGTTTGTTCTGATACCCATAACACAAGTGCTTAAGCTACTTACTTTGGGATCGGAGCAATGTATGTGATGTTGTCCGATATTTATTATTATCTACACTAATATTATAAAGAGGAAAACTTTGTTTGTTTGGTTGTAATGAATAGGCTCAAAAACTACTGGACCGTTTTAAAAATTCTTTCACCATTCGAAAGCTACATTATCCACGAGTAACATAGGCACAATTTTATTTTGGAAAAAAAAACCTTACGCGGACGAAGTCGCGGGCGGAAAGCTAGTTTATTTTATAATGTAACAAGTATGTTATTGCCAATTCATTACAATTTACAGGTATACAAATCTGGATCTGCTACTATATGTATTATTTGGTAATAATAATAACAAATACCTAACTTGTTAAGTTGTAATGCATTGTAACAATGACCTTATGTTAAATTGTAATACATTGTAATAATGACATGTTACGATGTTATCTGCTAAAACATAATACTAATTTTAGTTGAGACGAAAAATATTCATTTTTACTTATTTAAAGAGATTTATTAATAAAAATAAAAAAATAAAATTAGAAATGGATCGGGAATCGAACCCTGTCACTTTTGATTGTCACATACATACATATTGCGAATGTCAGTCTTGCAATGTAAGAATAATGTATGACAGACTTTGCAATGTAAATCGAAATTATAATTTTTTCTTCGAAGGTAATTAATTAAAAACAAAAGATAGTAAACATTAATTTGTATTTGTTTACAAAATAACTAGAGACAGAAAAAAGAATACCTACTGTCAACATGCAAAGTAGTACCGGGTGTTATTCTGATAAAAACGATAAAGTTACTTACGCTGGCACGAAAAAGCATACCGACATCTTGAATGTTCTGTGCACTGAAGGGCAAACGGCAAACACTAATTACTATCCGAAATATTACGCTAAATATAATTTCGTCTATCAAAATAGGAAATTAGTAGTCGCGGCCAAAGTTTAACAAAACACAGTAACCAATAATCAGTGTAATATTTGACGATCTCCAATCACCAATTACTGAAAATGCGCCACTTCCACGATTCGTCCAGCGATGACCAGTCACAAGCTTGACGTTTCTGCTGGTGTTGCCATTTTTTGACATTATTTTGTTGAGGCAATAAGATCGCCACATTCATTTCATGCGAGTAAATAATAACAAACGTTGTGTATTTTTATTTGTTCTAACTAAGGTTCTTGTGCACTTTATTCTTTTTGAATAAATTGGTAGAATCGTGAACAATTCCTACTATAAACACCTCACTAGCCGGAAATGTGTTTTTTTTTAAATACATTGACGTCATGTGATGTCATCAAACTAGCGTCTGCTAAAATGGCGGCCGCGGAGATTCAGATAGTAAATCCTTCTAATTTAGCTAAAATTGAGAGGTAAATGAGCTTAAAATGACTATTAATGCTTTTTAAATTCGGATATAAATGGTGATCTAAGAAATTAACTAAAACAAGGGTCTGTGAAGTGAATAAACAGTGTATAACAGCTTCTTGTTTTCGTTCTGTTTCAGCTTTCTCAATGATCCTAGTTATAAAGAAATTATTGAGAATTCCTCAACATTTAATTCAAGACTATGTGCCGAAAGGAGGATGCGAATGCCATTCATCGATACCCAGACCGGTAAGTCCACATCGATCGCGTAAAATATTGATTTGTTCTTGCGCAGTGCAATTTAGCGTCGATGGTTAGCAAAGTGTGAAAAATTATGAAATGGGGTTACGCTTCCAATTCCATCAATTTACACTTAGCAGTTTACTGGGTTCGATTCCTGGTTTGTTAAAATGTTTACTAACACACTTTTCAAAATAATTCATAAAAACCACAATAGATAAACAAACCAAACATTGTCAAAGATTGGCATAACGCCGGGTTTTATAGGTAAATAAAAATTGATGCAAAAATAATGCTCTACTTATTTAAAAAATGCCAGAGCACTTTGTATATTATATAAATAAACTCAAGACATGCCACGCTGGGCCACACATCGCCATCTAGCCCCAAACTATGCCCAAGCTTGTACTATGGGCGTAATCACCCCCTGTCATAGAGACAGGTCATCCACAAATAAATGTCACCCTAATTTCAAGACCCTACCCCTCCTCCTTGTCACAGGTGTCTTGTGTGGATCCCTCTCTCCTGTACCAGTGACATAATATAATTATGGATGATCCCTAAACTAGACCATAGGTTCCCAACCTTTCATTCACTAGCCCCCATAGGGTTGAGACGATAATGTTTAAAAACCCTAATAAACAATGGCTTCTAACTAACTGTTTCTATAATGTAGAGGAATTTTTCAACTTTAACAAATTTGCATGTTCATGTATGTTAGCTGATATAGATAAACACAAAATTTTCACAAATAAAGACTTTAACTATGAAAATAAATCTCCTGTACCATTGGCATAATTTATGTATGGTCCCTAATCTAGACCATAGGTTCCCAACCTTTTATTGATTAGCCCCCATATGAAAAAAATCTTCTGTACCAGTGGCATAATTTATGTATGGTCCCTAATCTAGACCATAGGCTCCCAACCTTTTATTCATTAGCCCCCATATGAAAAAAAATCTCCTGTACCATTGGCATAATTTATTTATGGTCCCTAATCTAGACCATAGGTTCCCAACCTTTAATGAAATAGCCCCCCATATAAAAAAGGAAGATTTATTACTGTTGTGTGATTTTTATGTAATTTTTCCAACTAGGTGTCGCACAGAGCCACTGCAATTTGTTCATGACGAGAAAACAGCGGATGCCGGGCGCGAAAGAGGGCCAAGTGTACACATATCCAGCACAAAGGTGAGGAGTTCTGTATATAGTCTTTTAGATTTACTTACATTTTTTTTTCTTCTAAATGACAGTAGAGAAACTTTGTTTCCATTAAAGAAGTAAGCATTAGTTTACTTGAAGTGGTTCTCTGGCGGAAAAGGAAAATTTATCAACTTTTCCACAAACATAAAGTTTCCTTTTGTAGTAGTGAAGTTTCTGTATCTTTACAGTAATTTAAAAAAGTTCAGAAACTTTTCAGTTCATTTATATGTGCTTGAGACCAGGGAACGGATTACCCATTTAAAAAATTAACCGTTTCGACAGGTTAACCTCTGTATCTGTTACTAATGTGTCAAGTTGAGACAAGTACAAGGCGAGAGGGAATTAGGTAGGCTAATAGTGGCCCAGCGCAAATATATAATAAATAAAAAAAAATCTTCGATTGTCTTCTAGATGGCGCAAAGCGCGCCGACAGTACCTCACAATGTCATCGACTAGATGGGGGTGGAGTGGGGCCACAGACACAGCGGACAACACTGGGGACGGTGAGAACAGCTCCGGTGTGCCCGGGGATGCCCTGGCGGGAGACGACAGCCGGGATGGCTCACAGACTGCAACTAAGGATGATCCTAAGGTAGATGTATAATATTTTACACTAACCTGTGGTACACAAAGTCCATATGGTTTCTGGATGTATACTTTTCCTGGCAACCATTTTATTTCATCTTCCCATTGTTTGTATTGTACTGTCTTTCCCCATTTCTTGAAGCTATCTCTCAATATAGAAACACATCAAGACCAACCTTACCGAAAATTTAAATTGGGTGAACTTGGATTCACCCATTCTAAATTTAATAATTCTCATGGATTACTAGTTACAATATGCCATGATTTTTTTAACTTTTATCATTTTTAGGCACCATAAAATTGTAAATACTGTCAGTCTTACAATCTAAGAATATTATAAGACAGACTTTGCAATGAATATAGATCTAAATTATATTTTTTCTTTATAAGTAAGTAAACATTTGTATTTGTTTACAAGATATAGACAGAAAAAAGTAATACTGCGAAGTAGTACCGAGTGTTATTCTTATAAAAACGATAAAGTCACTTACGCTGGTTACATTGATTCGCAGGAATGGTTCTACGACGAGCTGGCGGACGATTTGATGGAGACGGGCGAGGAGCCCGACCCGGAGTCGGACGAGGACTACTACGACGACACGTACGCCAACCGGCGGCGGCGACGCGGCGGCGCCACGCCCACCGGGCCCGGCTCGCGCGGCGGACGCACGCGCAAGTCCGCGCCCGACGACACACCGGCCAAGCGGGGACGCGCGGTACGTAGCCATAGCAACGGTGACGCCACGCCCACCGGGCCCGGCTCGCGCGGCGGACGCACGCGCAAGTCCGCGCCCGACGACACACCGGCCAAGCGGGGACGCGCGGTACGTAGCCATAGCAACGGTGACGCCACGCCCACCGGGCCCGGCTCGCGCGGCGGACGCACGCGCAAGTCCGCGCCCGACGACACACCGGCCAAGCGGGGACGCGCGGTACGTAGCCATAGCAACGGTGACGCCACGCCCACCGGGCCCGGCTCGCGCGGCGGACGCACGCGCAAGTCCGCGCCCGACGACACACCGGCCAAGCGGGGACGCGCGGTACGTAGCCATAGCAACGGTGACGCCACGCCCACCGGGCCCGGCTCGCGCGGCGGACGCACGCGCAAGTCCGCGCCCGACGACACACCGGCCAAGCGGGGACGCGCGGTACGTAGCCATAGCAACGGTGACGCCACGCCCACCGGGCCCGGCTCGCGCGGCGGACGCACGCGCAAGTCCGCGCCCGACGACACACCGGCCAAGCGGGGACGCGCGGTACGTAGCCATAGCAACGGTGACGCCACGCCCACCGGGCCCGGCTCGCGCGGCGGACGCACGCGCAAGTCCGCGCCCGACGACACACCGGCCAAGCGGGGACGCGCGGTACGTAGCCATAGCAACGGTGACGCCACGCCCACCGGGCCCGGCTCGCGCGGCGGACGCACGCGCAAGTCCGCGCCCGACGACACACCGGCCAAGCGGGGACGCGCGGTACGTAGCCATAGCAACGGTGACGCCACGCCCACCGGGCCCGGCTCGCGCGGCGGACGCACGCGCAAGTCCGCGCCCGACGACACACCGGCCAAGCGGGGACGCGCGGTACGTAGCCATAGCAACGGTGACGCCACGCCCACCGGGCCCGGCTCGCGCGGCGGACGCACGCGCAAGTCCGCGCCCGACGACACACCGGCCAAGCGGGGACGCGCGGTACGTAGCCATAGCAACGGTGACGCCACGCCCACCGGGCCCGGCTCGCGCGGCGGACGCACGCGCAAGTCCGCGCCCGACGACACACCGGCCAAGCGGGGACGCGCGGTACGTAGCCATAGCAACGGTGACGCCACGCCCACCGGGCCCGGCTCGCGCGGCGGACGCACGCGCAAGTCCGCGCCCGACGACACACCGGCCAAGCGGGGACGCGCGGTACGTAGCCATAGCAACGGTGACGCCACGCCCACCGGGCCCGGCTCGCGCGGCGGACGCACGCGCAAGTCCGCGCCCGACGACACACCGGCCAAGCGGGGACGCGCGGTACGTAGCCATAGCAACGGTGACGCCACGCCCACCGGGCCCGGCTCGCGCGGCGGACGCACGCGCAAGTCCGCGCCCGACGACACACCGGCCAAGCGGGGACGCGCGGTACGTAGCCATAGCAACGGTGACGCCACGCCCACCGGGCCCGGCTCGCGCGGCGGACGCACGCGCAAGTCCGCGCCCGACGACACACCGGCCAAGCGGGGACGCGCGGTACGTAGCCATAGCAACGGTGACGCCACGCCCACCGGGCCCGGCTCGCGCGGCGGACGCACGCGCAAGTCCGCGCCCGACGACACACCGGCCAAGCGGGGACGCGCGGTACATAACCATAGCAACGGTAACGCCACGCCCACCGGGCCCGGCTCGCGCGGCGGACGCACGCGCAAGTCCGCACCGGAAGATACACCAGCCAAGCGGGGACGCGCGGTACCTACGTTCACTATTAAGAATAAAAAAAAACATTTATTTTACGGACATCACCACAACACAAAATACCTACATCCAAAAAAAAAGAAAAAGGGAAAACAAAAACAAAAATCTAATACCAAACACGACGCTGGTTTTCAGTAGAAATGCGCAATATATTAATATGATATGAATAAACATACATTATACACATATATTTAGTTATCAAGGGAAAAGAACAAGACTAGTATAAAACATGCAAAATACTTAGTAACATTATGTTACAGGGCCGCGGACGCAAGCGCGCCGGGCAGGGCACGCTACCGTACGAGGTGACAGGCGACGCGGAGAAACCCTTCGGCTGCGAACGTAAGTCCACTAGGCGGAGGCACTAGACTTAGCCGACTGCTCACCGGCCTGAACGAAGCGACGGAGCGGTGTATGCCACATACATGTCAAGGGTTAATGCTTTAGCCCTAAAACGGAATTAATATGGGGAGCGAAGGGTGTATTTCTGATTTTTGCACTTTGTCCAACTGAACTGCTTGGTTGGGAAAGGTCGATGGGTTCTTCTAGCCTAATACACGGCATGTTAAGGGTTGTACTGCTTCTTTAGCCCTAAAATGGATTTAATAAGGGCAGTGAAGTGATAGGTAGGGTATATTTCAGATTCCACTTTGCTCAACCGAATCGCCTATTGGGAAAAGTAGAGGCGGGGTTATACTAGTTTAACAAAAACTCCATAGGGCCAATCCTAGCCAGGCTTAACTTAATTGTAACTGCCACAAAATTGATTTGGGTGAGATTTTTCAATTGATTATTTAAAGGTAAAAATTACGACAACTGAGTGAAAAATTCAAGATGTATTCGCTTAAAGATACTAAATGACATCTTGCCATAGGTATCTATCGTTTTATCAGTCTGTTAAACTTTATCCGATGATTGAAAAATCAGACCTTAATAAAACGTTCTACTGATGCCTCTCCCTCCAATGAGGCAGTTCGGTCAGACAAAGTAGAATATATTCTTTCCATATTTCTTCATATCCTCACACTAAGGCATTTTACATCCAAATGCAAAATATAAGCAACCAATAGGATATGTCGTGTTATTCTCCAACTAGGCGGTTTTTCATCAAGGAGGATACGAGATGGGTTGTAATAAGCAAATAGAATAACGTTATACATCTCGTCTCGGCTTCTCTTCAGTGGTATCGGATGAGTAGTGACCAATCGATGTATGTCGACATCTTTGGATTGCCCGTAAAGTCGCAATGCGTAGTGTATGATATATCTTCGCGGGATATTAAACTACTACGCCGTTGGTCTTGAAATAGTTGAGTTGTACATGGTCATTGGGCGTATTCTCAAATATTTGGTTCATTATTGGGATGAGTGAAAGTTCTGAAGGTTGCAGTGTAGTGTCCAACTGATTGAAGTTTTCCTAATGAGGCTTGCTCAGGTCTGATCCGGCCATTATGTTGTCTTTATGCTCATTCTCTAGCTGGTTAATCGGTTTTACCCAACCTTTTAAGGATCCTTTACTTGAAAAAGTATGCGTAGATTCCCGCTAGTGGTTTTTATCCGAAAATATTACGCGTAGGATCGCTCTCTTGATTAACAATAACGCCTACCATTTGCCTTTGCATCCGGCATCGCCCCCATAATAACCTGTACCGACCCCTAGGGGGCGGAACCAGATATGTTGTGAATCTATGTACTGGATTGTATGTCGTAAATAATAAAAGTACCCTAATGATGTAATAACACCCATTTTCTAGCAGAAGTTTTCTGTATAAATATTTAATAAGGCAATTGTTCTTCGGGATCTTTTAAAGAAGGAAGAATTAATCTTAAGGTCTCATTTTAACCCTACTCATATTGAATTTTAAGGTCTTATTTATACATTTATTAAAAATATTGAAGATTGCAATTAATCTTAAAAACACAAAATTTGTGCAAAAGTGTTTAAAAAAAATTAGGTCTTCACAAAATGGCTAGATCAGACTTATAGCTAACACATCATTGTCTATGCCAATACATACTCGTTGATTTTCGATTGTAGGGATAACAATTAAGCAGACTTAGTATGCCACGGATTTCAAAAATTAAATCTATACATTTTAAATTAGTAATTGCCATTTTGATGTTTTAATTTTGAACTCGAATTTATAGTTTTAGAATCGGTGGCACACTAATGAAATTATTAATCGTACGATATATAATAACAAAATGTAATATTACAATAAAATATAGAGAAAATGAATAATGTCCACAATTCCACATACCAAAAGCATTTTATATTTAGATAGTTGTAACCAGACTAGATTGTAGTAACTAGACCATATCAGGAGCTTACGCCTTTGACATGATAGTTCCAAGTAGGGTATTCCATAATCAGCAGTCTTTATGTTAAATATAATGTTTTACTTCAACAGGATACTTCGTATAAAGCACGGAGAGACAGCATTTTCCGTTCTCAACAAAATATTTAGACAAACATTAATTTTTAGGGTTCCATAGCCAAATTGCAAAAACGGGTCCCTAACTGTTGACTGTTGTTTTATGGACTAAGAATTACATGGATTCGACGAGTAACTACCTAATTATTCCTCTAAAATAAATTAACTTGATCCTCCACTGTTAGTTAATAAATAATACATGTAACTCTTAAATTAACTACACAAGTTATTCGAGGATCGAATATAATTTTCATAATGCTATAGATATACGTGTGTCCGCGTAAGACGACATTCCCTTAGCCCCAGTGCAATATACTCAATGATTCAATGATAAGATAGATACAACCTGTTGCAAGCTTGTCGGAATTCATATCTAATTAAGACAGACAGGAGTATGTCAGCCAAGTTACGAATGTTGTACACAATCGTATATTCATTTCCCTCTAGCATTGTGTCAAAAAGTGTACAAACCTTTCAATATTAGTTAAGGGCTGGTTTAGCGTAAGCGTAAGCTGCCGTTTCACTGAGGAGAGCAAAGCGGAGAGAAGCTGTGACGAGATTCATTGGTGAATCTCGTTTCTTGGCTCATCCTGTTCTGCGAAAACGCTCGACACGTCGTATAACGCCTCTCCGGACTCACTTATTTACAAATTCTAACTTATTTAACAATGGATGGAAATTTCTTTTTGTATTAGATTCCGACAAGTTTTTTATCCCCTGTACATTTTTTTTTTCAACATCACATACATTGCTCCGATCCCAAAGTAAGTAGCTTAAGCACTTGTGTTATGGGTATCAGAACAACGAAGGTACCACAAATAAATACTTAAATACAAATATAAACACCCAGACACGGAACAAACACAAGTGTTCATCACACGAATGTTTGTCCCGGGTGGGAATCGAACCCACGACTCTCGGATCAGAAGGCAGGGGTCACTACCAATTCAGCCACCGAGCCTGTCATCCCCTGTACATCACAAGAATTTGCTCAAATACCTAAATAGAATACTGAAATACCCAAGCGTCAGTTGGAATGGTGTGCGCTATTCGACGTATATGTATAAAATGAAGGACTAAGACTTCCCTATGAGCTTATATAAATTCAACTCGTGTGGTCGCGCAGCGCTAAGAGAGCCAAAGCTCGTTTTGGGTGTAATACGTATTAGGAACGAGTTATTAGTACCACACACACTCAGATGTTCGTTTAGTTAGAAGCATTTCACGGCCCAGTACGGTATGACTGGAAATTACCGATGTCTCTTCGTTGCTGCAGCGATTTAGTCTCTTGAAATTGTAGTGGTAAATATCTTGGCATTATAGTGTTCCAATCCTTATGAAAAACGTAACTACAGCAATCAGTTGCCACCGCCATGCCTTTTGCTACTACATACACATTTTACCACTTTGGAAGAGTCTCTCGCGCAAACTATTCAGTTTAGAAAAAAATGATGTTAGTAACCTCAACATCATTTTCAAATACCTATTCATAGATACCCCACACGTATAGGTTCGATGAAAAAAAAATTTTTCAGTTTCAGTTCTATGTATGGGGAACCCCAAAAATTTTGGATTTTTTTCTGATTTTATTTTAAAATCTTAATGCGGTTCACAGAATACATCTACGTACCAAATTTCAATAATGCAGCTCTTATAGTTTCGGAATAAACTGGCTGTGACATACGGACGGACAGACAGACAGACATGACGAATCTATAAGGGTCCCGTTTTTGCCATTTTGGCTACGGAACCCTAAAAACTCTTTAAAACCGCGCCCCATGAGTAGAACTTATAGTATGTGATATGGGATTTAATTTTCATAAATCCCATCAGTATGTATATGTCTTTTTCAACCCTCGAAATTTATATGTATATGATATAAATAATATGGGTTTATTTTTAGTTTAATTTTATTCTATACAATATTTATTTCTATTAATATGTAGGATCTCTTTTGCTTTGCATTACTCTTGCCAGTGTTCCATGGATATTTTAGTTTTTAGTACATCATGATTACTTCTTGTCACAATAAGGGAGTATGCGGTCATAATATTTATTGGCATTTAACTTGTATAGTTACTTTAGCAATTAGAAACTACCAACTACATACATGTTATCCAGGAGCCAGGATTGTTGAAAATAGAAGTAGGAGCCTGTATTTGTATATTGAAACGGTTTGAGCATTTGTGTTAGGATTTTATAAGCGACTTTTGACACAGTAGCTGCAGGATTCCGAAGAGGGTATTCATGTGTGATGTGCCTGATATACTGTCGGGTAGCGCTCGCCTTGTGGATGTCAATAGGAGTGTAGTATGATTGACGTAAGCTTAAATGAATGTTGACGCATTGAGGTATAGTTGAGGCTTGAAGGGTCATAGATACCTAACACTGCTGTCTCAGCGATTGGTTGTGAATCTTGGCCTGCGACACAACAAGACGCCATTCTTCCCCCCTTTTTTATTAGAAGGTAATGCATAAATAGGCAAGAATATTATGTATATTTATAAATAATAATTTAAACGACTTTATTGCTTTAAGCGATCTCTTCCAGACAACCTTTGTGTAGAGAAGATAGTCGAAAAAAAGGTTTATTTATCATCATTCAATAATGATGATGATAAATAAACATTATTATAGGCTAATGCCTATTCCAGTCCCCATAGGCCTCTACAATTGGTTGCCATTTTGCTCGATCCTGGGCATCTCGGATCTGTCGGCAGCGGTTAAATACTTTATTAATATTGAAGTACATAAAATTTTAAACTTATTATATTTTAGGGGTCCACTCGAAAAAGTTTGGGAAACGTATGCCAAATGTATTCAACATTTTATTTCAATAAATTAATACCAACTAATCCAGTGCTTAATTAATATAAGTGATTTATTTGAACATTTTGGTTAAAGATTTTTTTTTTTTCTAAAACTATGGAGATTGGTCATGTGTCACCTCACCGCGACCTCTTTACGTCTACAAGCATAGTTGTAACATAATAGTTCAGGGCCAATAAGAACCGTAATCTTATGATAAATAATAAACTACAATATTTCAATGGAATGTAGCATATTACACATTTGTAAGAATGTTACATTACATAGAAATATTTCTATCACTATACTCACCTTTAGCAGTATCCTTATTCGATTGAGCAATAATGTTCGTATTTGTCGAACGAATTATTGTTGTATGTCATACTTTCTGGTGTATGGAATGAAAGATAATAATATGCTACCTGATATGCAAATTGCTACGATTGTTTATGGGTAGATTGTTCGTTTGGGCCTCTATGTATTGGAAAGTTTACTTTCCACACCACACCACAATTTCCAAGGCTCTATGCGCCTGATCTCCGGTTGTGTAGATCTATGGTCCCTTGAAAGTATAAGAATGAAGGAACAGAGTGCACAGGTGCACTCACACTTGTGCACTTCAATATCATCTGCATTCTTCTTTATTTTGCTAGTTTTCTTGGAGATCTGCTTTGACTAGGTCGGTCCGGAGAATGAGGCTGCGTTTCCGCAGTGGCGGAGCGGAGCGGAATCCAAGAGATGTGGATTTCAAACCATGTGATTGGTTAATCGCGGTACAGCTCGTCTCCGCCTCAATAGAACAGCATCCTTATGCATGGGCCATGTAACTATTGATCGTTTACAATTGTGTGGTACAAGTATGGAATTTCATACAGCGATCGTTAGATTTTGATAGGAGTAGATAGACACTTATTTTACAAGGTATGTAATGATAAGGGTCATTCACAAATAAGGCTGCCTGTCCATCGAAGCGCAGAAAGTAAAATGAACCAATAAAATTTGCATAAGTTTCCTGTGGACAGGTAGCCTCACGTCCCCTTCTTGTCACAGCAGGTAACTTTCGTGGTTCTCCTTACGTTTCTCACCTCGTGGGCCCTTTCCCCCCCTTTCTCTATGACGTAATATAGGAACCCCCCCGGTATGTCATGGTTAAAATACGCTTAATTTGTGTATAGGGCGTTTTAGTTTCAAGTCTGAAATAACCATTTTAACTTGCTTAAGATTCAACGTTGCGTAGATTTTTACGACGGATATAGAGAATGTTTTTTGATAGTATTCTGATGTTGGTGGTCTGCCGTTGCCTTTCATATTGATAGCTACAGAGTGGTAGACGATGGGTTACAAAGCAATATTTGGTTATAAGGTTAGGCGTAATATCAGAAAATCCGCAAAAACATGGCGTTACAATAGGCTATTTGACTATTTTTTATTTTAACTTGCTGTCAGACAGACTATCCCATTAAAGAAACTTTGGGGAATAAATTTGGTTATTGGCATTCGACTCAGAGTTATCACAATTTGAAAATCAACAATTTTGATAAGGCTGCATGCAAGTGACGTCACATGCATGTAGCCTAGTGTAAGAAGTTTGTTTGATACCTATTGTTCCTATTTTAAGTATGGCGTTCATTTAAATGGTTCCGTAACAAAATTTGTTATATGACTTGATCCACTTGTCCACTTGAAGAATGGTATAATAAATGAATTAATTAATTTTACACTTTAAAAATGGACTTTATCGATCAATTTTGCGGGCATATTGCCATCTCATTTTGCAACTAATATGGTAGTTTTTTACAAATAAGTAAAATTGTATGCATTCTTTCTGGTGATAATAAAGTAACATGCAAAATCGAATATAGTCAAATACCCTATTTAATTTAGTATGACACACAATAATATTTGTAATGTTTATCTTGGTGTATTGTATAGATTCTAAACATGCCTTTTTATTGTTGTGTATGTATGTATGTGTATAAAATTAGAGGAATAAGTGAATCTCTGGTATTATCTGATCGCTCGTATATCATCATTATTATTAGATAAATCTTAGGACAATTTTAGGCTTTATACGGTGACTTATTAGCTACGTACTAGTAGTTGTACAAGTGAATAAAACTATGTAATTTTATATATAAATATTGTAAGTGAAACCGATAGGAAATATTAGATATCGTAATTCTGAAATATACTTGCTAATCTTCAGATATGTGTGTGTAAATACCGCGGTCTACTAAATATACGACAGTTTTAGTTGTCTTTTATAAAGCTATCGCAGTTACAAATATATCAGTAAAGACATAATCCAATAGAATTTTGCTATCGAAGACTTTGATCCTTGTATGTCGTAAGACCGCGTAGAATCACGCATTTTTACGTCACCGTCAAAATTCTCTATAATTTATTATGTGTAGAAAAAATATTCATGCATTTAATTTAATAAGTTTTAAGGCCAAGTGTTTATTAGTGTTAATTAATTAATTAGCTTCGTATCTTCCCTCTTCCTTTAGGCTCGTACACACTGGTTGAAGCCCATATACAGTGTAGGTTACAACTAATATAGCGTCGCGAATATTTTGTATAAACTATTGCATACTCTAGTGTATAATTATACCTTCGGCCATTGTGTATGAACGTTACGTCAATTACAAAAAAAAAAATACCGAGAGTTCAAATTGCTTAAAATAATATAAAATTAATGTGAAATATTGAAATCTGATAACACCAATTGAAATGTTAATGAAACACACTGCCACGATGATATATTTTTACTAATTCGTTGTATGGGCGCGTAGTGGTTCCGTTGTTTATATGACGTAGGTAGGTTAGGTACGCATGGGAAAATGTCATACATAAACTGATCATCATCATTATCATCGGTCATCATCAAAATGATGACCGGAGACCTCCAAAAGCTCATTCGAAGCTGCTATTTACAAGGATTTCCTCTCGAATGTGGAATCTTTCTGTCAAATGCATTCAAAGCAATGTTCCTAACTGGGTCAGGTGATTGTACACAATATCATAGAATGGAGAAAAATCATCTGATTCTAGGAAAAATACAGAAAATATAAATTAGTTATGTAAAGTTTACTGTAAAGTGTCTCTTCAATAAAAACAATGAATTTTTTTCACTTTAAATGATAGCTAATATAAGTATGATACTTACTCATGCCTTAGAAACTATTTTTCGCTGTTCGATATTGGACCTTTTTAATCTTAACTTTGTCACTGAATCATTAAAAAAACTTTTTACTATTTGAAACAATGTATTTTATATATTCAAGACGGTCTTTTCACATAAATGGTAAATTTTTCAATAATACATTCATAACTAGGCAAGAAAAGGTGACGGGAAAAAATGTAATATTTCACGATGACACTTTTTAAATGTCTCCAAGTTATTAATTTATTTGGGATAATTTCGTTGATGGCTTAATCTACGGTTCTTGATCCGAAAGTAGGACTCACAAATCATAGGACTTGTAAGTCTGACTTTACTCACTGTTACGTAAAGGACTAAAGGTATAGTGTGACCGGACCAATTTTCGAAACAATGTTTGTATATTAAGATTAACTAGGCTCCAATTCGAACATTACCGTATTAACACTGTCAAGAAGCTACGTTTGACCTTTGTGTATTCATTAGGAATATACTAAAATTGTTTTCCATCCTTTTAGCAGCTAGCATTTAATGAAATTTATTAACCTTTGGTTGGTACAATTTTTAATCTATTAATTTTTAATCGGTTTTAGAAATGACAACGTGTTAAAAAACCAAGGCTTGATTTCCTTCTTGATTGATTGATTGCTGATGACGTGGGTAGAGCATGCCAATTGTTGAAGCTTGCACTGCAACGTTGACAAATGTGGGTATAATCGTACACTCGAGGCTTCGAACGATGTTAGGGACCGACGTTGGCGTAGAAGGAAATAGAGCCTAAGGCGATTAGCACCATGCTATACCTACATTTCCTGTGTGTTGAACTGTGCGTGTTTTTTATACTTACAAGCAACGCTGCGTGAAGCGTGGCAGTGTAAGTGTGTTAATCGCCAAAAAGAGAACGTAATTTACTCTTATTAAATGAATTTAGGTCACACGTAGCTTCCAGTTTTTATTGTAACCAGAATCTTATGAACTAATCACAATTTTTAATATCACAATATTTGTAGCACCATTTACTTTGAACGTGTATGACTCATGTGTCTGTGATAGATTAATTTATTTCATCTCATGTAATCGTTTTGGATATTATACTTCATCCATTAACGCAATGACTAAAGTTTTGCGTTTTCGCCCTGAATGGGGTTCGTTAATAACATGTTCAACCTTTGCGGGGTTCGTTATTGATATTTTCGTTCTTTTGTGGGGTTCGTTAATAACATTGTCGTCTTTTGCGTGGTTCGTTAATAATAAGCAACAGAAAAGCAATGAGGTATGAAATGTGTTCATCATTAAAATGAATTCGGGACTAAATGCTTTTCCAGCTAAATCCATATTGTGTTCAAATTGATGTTTGTGTTTCTATAGACTGGTCTTGTAAATTTTATTAGGGTGTAGTTGGCTTAATAAAAAATTGTAAATAACAAGAGTTTGTGGTAATCAGGGGTAAAGGGTTATATTAGACACGTATATAATAAATTAACTAGGACAGCTTCAAAAGAGAGTTGGGGTGTTCTTGAAAAACAAGCAGTCGAGATTTATACTCGTGTAAAAATGGTTTAATAGCTCTTGTAAATGCGATAGAACGTAGTAAGGGAACTATTGAAGTCAGTATGTATAGAACATTTTAGAACAGATTTTAACAGATCATTTTAAATAGTCGGACGTAAATTCAGACTTGTTATAAAGCCAGTGGCGTGACTATAGGGTGGGAACCCGGCAAAATGCCAGGTGCCCCGACCCGTGAGGTCCCAAGCCAAGAGACCATGAAGGGAGCTCAGTAATGATGAACTATCTATTTTTACTGGTAGGGTTCATGTTTTGAAAGAATTATGCCACGGACCTTAAATGGTTTGGTATAGTTACTCCCCTATATAAAGCTTCCATTTACGACAAGTAATGTTGATGAAATAGTTCGGGTTTGATATACCTACCTTTTTAGGCATTAGATGGTTACTAGCAATGGGTGTTTTTAAAGTAATCGTTTTCATAACTAATTACTATCTAATAAATTCAATATCAATTATCGACTGAGGGCAAAGATAATAGTTTTGCTAAATTAATTTTATGACATAATAAATTGGCGTGGATAGAAAATCTCAGTATTAATGTGAAATTTTAGTCATTGTACTATTAATCTTCTTTGGTTTGACAAAATCATTTATTTATTCTATTTAAATTGGATCAGTGGATGTGTGAAATCGATGTTATACTTAGATCCAAACTATTATTAGCACCCAAAGATTGTTATGAATTTATACAAGATATTTATGTTGAATAAGAAATAAAAATTATCCAAATGTAAAAGTATTGTTTGTTCATTAATTTTTGATTGGACTCAAAGTTTGGATCTCGTTTTTGATATGCTGAGAATTTTGTATACGTAATTAATAGATAATTAGTTCCTAATTATAGTTATACAATGATGAAAAGATTGTAGGTGAGCTATAGGATGAAATCCTAATCTATTTATTTATGTATTTAGAAAAAAAGTGGCCCATTTATAGTTATGTTTTGAATAATGGCTAAATAAAATATATTAAAAAGTAGAAATTTAAAGGTTGTTAAAGCAAAACGTAATTTCTTTTAGCGTCTAGGTGGTGTCTAGAAGCTACTTCTGATAGTCATCTACTGGTATTCATAATTCACGAGGCTAGAGTTATGATATAGGTATGTTTGTGATAAATAAAAATAAACCACAAAATTCTCAGTGTATCTCAAACTTTTATCATGTGTAAAGCTTTTGTGTACATGTTACTATTTATACATAGAATAATGTTGACTGTATGTCAGATCCAATGATTTGAAGTCATCAATCAAAGCACCCGGGAGCCTGCGTCCACCAGAACTGAACATAGACGTATCACGACGGGCCGGCTAGACGTATGCACGAGAGGACGTGTTTGAACGCTCTCTTCTATATAGAATTTCAACGAATATAAAGGGATAGATGTGGCAAGACGTATTAAAACGGGATAAAATAATTCATGATCGCTATTATTGAGTTTGGAACACATTAATAAATCCTGTCTCCTTTCATAAGTTTATAATACAGATGGGGGCTTTAATTAAAATAGTATGGGGTCGCATCGCTAAAGTTTGAGAAACAGCAACGCATATAAACTCTATAACTCCAACTTGCGTCAATGCTACATCTTCCTTCAGATACGATAGACTTGATCGATTAACTGTTAATCGGAATCGATTAATTGTGGATCGATTCCAAAGAGTTGCGTTCAGGCATGAATCAAGTGTATAATGTTGAAGGTATTGATTGATGACGGATAATTACTGGAAGGCTTCGTGTACTGTTTTGCCGTCGTGGTGCCTCCTATGCTCTGTTCTGATGACGTAAGCTCGATAACCCTTACCAAATATACGTATGAAATGAATTAGAATTGATATCGACGAAAGAGTGAACTGATAAAGCAGGCGGAGGCATTACGAACGGTGAGTATTGTTTTATGATTTATGTATGTTGCGAATTATTATATTGTATCTTCTTTACTATTAGTTAATTAGGTTTTTTCGTAATTAACTTGTTGATGGAAACAACTGTACATTTAACTGGGTTTAGCAGTAGCTACCCAGTAGGGTAGAAACACATAGTTTTAAATATATTTCGTTGATATACACAGATCTCAATGTAGGTTTAGTAGTAGTTTAGTTGCAATGTACATTTTAAAGCTGGTTAATCACAATTTATACTCTTATACGCAGACAGTAGCGTCCAGCTGTAGATAGCCTCAGTTATTTTTATTTTTCTATACTGTATTTAAACCTTTTGAGAGGTAGGCAGCGTGGTACCATACAGACAGATCAGCTAACTAAAGGGGGCATGTAGACAGTATTCACACTTATGCAATTCCACTATACAGTAAAGTACAACTATAACTGTCCTCTTCACAATCATTTAAGCTAGACCGCGCGCGAGAGAGACGGGCAGAATTTTCATGATGCGCATGCAGTACGTCACGCCGCGCGCTTATTCACAGACACTGGTGTCGATATCTTGCGCCAGCTTTATTTAACTGACCTGTTGTAGTATCTATCATCATCCTATCGCAGTCCACTGCTGAGCATAGGCCAGATGTTCGCCACTTTGGGCAAACACCTGGAAGTTACAGATAGATAGGGTGGGCGTAGCGAAGCTTCTCGCTCCGGTGACCTATACTACTAAATTTAAGAGCTTTGCTCTTGCTAGTACCTATATTTCGGTTATTAAATCAATGAACGCGTTCGTATTACTAACTTAAATTTACTTGAAAGTATAAACACGTTTACTCCAATTTAAGCGTCTGAACTCGTTTATGCAGTGTGTGGGGCCAAGTATAAGACACGCGCCGGCCTCACGTACCACTTCACGCACACGCACAAGGACCCGCCGAGCGGCAGCGCCGCCCCGGCCGCCGGCAGCGACGGCGACTCGCGCGACAGCCGCGCCGGCGCGCACACGCCGCCCGCGCAGCTCGCGCCGCCCGCGCAGCCCGCCACCGAGTACCAGGACAGCTACGTCACCTTTCTGAACAACCCGGCCGTCGGTGCAGGTTGGTACACTAGCGATCTGCGGCTTGAGATGTAGAGTAGTACCAAGGTATACCTGCACGCCGCGCCCGCGCAGCCCGCCACCGAGTACCAGGACAGCTACGTCACCTTTCTGAACAACCCGGCCGTCGGTGCAGGTTGGTACACTAGCGATCTGCGGCTTGAGATGTAGAGTAGTACCAAGGTATACCTGCACGCCGCGCCCGCGCAGCCCGCCACCGAGTACCAGGACAGCTACGTCACCTTTCTGAACAACCCGGCCGTCGGTGCAGGTTGGTGTACTAGCGATCTGCGGCTTGAGATGTAGAGTAGTACTAAGGTATAGCTGCACGCCGCGCCCGCGCAGCCCGCCACCGAGTACCAGGACAGCTACGTCACCTTTCTGAACAACCCGGGAGTCGGTGCAGGTTGGTACACTTTTCAGGATCCCACCAAACCCCCCTGTGTCGCCATTGGGTAGCAACTTGCAGGGATACGGGTAGCACAGAAGTATGCGGGTTACTCTAGCCTAGCCAGCCGCAGATGACAAGCGGCCTGCACTCCTGGTCCAGCTTGCGGATGGAATGCTTCCATCGCTACCGGGCGGAAGGTCAACGTCTCCTCGCATTGAGGGCCATGATGCAGGTACCTCGATTGCCAGATCCCTTCCGGGATCTGGACGTTACCATGCTCGCAGTCTATCTGTGGCGAGTCGAGCAGCAGTCGCTAAAGGTGGCTGTTTAGGCGGTGGCGCTAGCAGTATGACACGAGCGCCTTGAAGTTCCATTGGCTCCATCTGGTAGGGTGGTGACGTACCACTACACACGCGGCCCCACGCCGCCCGCGCAGCCCGCCACCGAGTACCAGGACAGCTACGTCACCTTTCTGAACAACCCGGCCGTTGGCGCAGGTTTGTATACTAGCGATCTGCGGCTTGAGATGTAGAGTAGTACTAAGGTATAGCTGCACGCCGCGCCCGCGCAGCCCGCCACCGAGTACCAGGACAGCTACGTCACCTTTCTGAACAACCCAGCCGTTGGCGCAGGTTGGTATACTAGCGATCTGCGGCTTGAGATGTAGAGTAGTACCAAGGTATACCTGCACGCCGCGCCCGCGCAGCCCGCCACCGAGTACCAGGACAGCTACGTCACCTTTCTGAACAACCCAGCCGTTGGCGCAGGTTGGTATATGCGGTCGTATGCTTCGGTGTTACCCGTATCCCTGCAACTTGCTGCCCACTGGTGACCCATGGGGGCTTAGTGAGTATGCCCTCCCATTTTCGGGAGGTGTGAGTCTCACACACCATGTCACCTCCCCCCGGAGGTGGCATGACGGTGCCTAATGCATTTCCCTCTAGAAAAAGAAAGGTTAGTAGGTATAATTAGTATAGAGTTGCTATGCGCTCTGCGGGCGCTCATCCACAGAGCGCAAAAGACTCCTCAAAACCGCATCTTAGGGTCGCGGCACTCGGGCCATACAGGCCTACACTCCTGGACCGGGGAGGGTTAGCCCTCCGCTTCCGGGGCACGATGAAATGCTCCCCGCCCTCTCTACGTTGTTGATGAGAATGGGAAGCCCGAGTAGAGAAATGTGACTCGAACGAATTGTTAAACTTATTGTATTTTTTTTTCCAGCAGCGACCTCGGCCGCCGGCGCGGCGCCTGCCCCGGCCGCCCGCCGGCCGTCGCCGCCGCCGCGGCCTGCGTCGGCCGACACGTCCTCCTCGGACTCCGCGCACGCGCCGCTGGCGGCCGCGCCGCCGCCCGCGCCCGCCGCCGCGCCCGTGCCGCAGCCGCAGCCGCTGCTGAAGGAGCCCGAGACCAAGGTACGATGTGTCACCAGCCTATGGCAGTCCACTGCTGGACATAGGCCGCGCCCGTGCCGCAGCCGCAGCCGCTGCTGAAGGAGCCCGAGACCAAGGTACGATGTGTCACCAGCCTATGGCAGTCCACTGCTGGACATAGGCCGCGCCCGTGCCGCAGCCGCAGCCGCTGCTGAAGGAGCCCGAGACCAAGGTACGATGTGTCACCAGCCTATGGCAGTCCACTGCTGGACATAGGCCGCGCCCGTGCCGCAGCCGCAGCCGCTGCTGAAGGAGCCCGAGACCAAGGTACGATGTGTCACCAGCCTATGGCAGTCCACTGCTGGACATAGGCCGCGCCCGTGCCGCAGCCGCAGCCGCTGCTGAAGGAACCCGAGACCAAGGTATGATGTGTCATCAGCCTATGGCAGTCCACTGCTGGACATAGGCCGCGCCCGTGCCGCAGCCGCAGCCGCTGCTGAAGGAGCCCGAGACCAAGGTACGATGTGTCACCAGCCTATGGCAGTCCACTGCTGGACATAGGCCGCGCCCGTGCCGCAGCCGCAGCCGCTGCTGAAGGAGCCCGAGACCAAGGTACGATGTGTCACCAGCCTATGGCAGTCCACTGCTGGACATAGGCCGCGCCCGTGCCGCAGCCGCAGCCGCTGCTGAAGGAACCCGAGACCAAGGTATGATGTGTCATCAGCCTATGGCAGTCCACTGCTGGACATAGGCCGCGCCCGTGCCGCAGCCGCAGCCGCTGCTGAAGGAGCCCGAGACCAAGGTACGATGTGTCACCAGCCTATGGCAGTCCACTGCTGGACATAGGCCGCGCCCGTGCCGCAGCCGCAGCCGCTGCTGAAGGAACCCGAGACCAAGGTATGATGTGTCATCAGCCTATGGCAGTCCACTGCTGGACATAGGCCGCGCCCGTGCCGCAGCCGCAGCCGCTGCTGAAGGAGCCCGAGACCAAGGTACGATGTGTCACCAGCCTATGGCAGTCCACTGCTGGACATAGGCCGCGCCCGTGCCGCAGCCGCAGCCGCTGCTGAAGGAACCCGAGACCAAGGTATGATGTGTCGTCAGCCTATGGCAGTCCACTGCTGGACATAGGCCCAGCCGCCCGTGCCGCAGCCGCAGCCTCTGCTGAAGGGGTCCGAGACTAAGGTATGATGTGTCATCAGCCTATGGCAGTCCACTGCTGGACATAGGCCGCGCCCGTGCCGCAGCCGCAGCCGCTGCTGAAGGAACCCGAGACCAAGGTATGATGTGTCATCAGCCTATGGCAGTCCACTGCTGGACATATGCCGCGCCCGTGCCGCAGCCGCAGCCGCTGCTGAAGGAACCCGAGACCAAGGTATGATGTGTCGTCAGCCTATGGCAGTCCACTGCTGGACATAGGCCCAGCCGCCCGTGCCGCAGCCGCAGCCTCTGCTGAAGGGGTCCGAGACTAAGGTATGATGTGTCATCAGCCTATCGCAGTCCAGTCGTACGATTCTCCAGTTGTCCGCCACTTTGGTCAACATCTGGAGGCACAGCCGCAGCTGCTGCTGAAAGAGCCGGAGACAACGGTATGAGGTGTCGCAGTCCACTGCTGGATATTGGCCTCTTCAGCTGTTCGCCACTATAGTTAACTAGTAGCCCGAGACTCCTTAGTCTCGGGCTAAGATACGGGTACGATATAGGTATCAGCCTATCGCAGTCAACGGCTGGACTTAGGCCTCTCCACCTATTTGGTCAAACACCTAGAGGCTTCGCCTCCCTGGGCAGGCTGGTTAGGTATCGCAGGGCGTAGCTCCTCGCGACGCTGACGCTAAGAGACTAAGGTACGATACACCATCATCAAAATTCCACTGCTGGAGATGGGTATGTAAGTGAGCGACCTACCATCTTTTCGCTCCAAGCCTCACTCGAGTGCATCGCTGAATGGCAACCGACTGGTGGCGGTACAACCATCACAGGCCGATGACAAACAGCTGCCCTGTATCACCGGAGCGAGGAGCTAGGCCCTGCGATCGCCAATCCGCCTGCCCAGCGTGGCGATTATGGGTAAAGCCTTCAGGTGTTTGCCCAAAATGGCTGACAACTGGAAAGGCCAGGACACACAGACAATTTTATTCAAAAAGTTGCTACTTAGCTCAGGTGCTTTCAATACCACAGCCGACAGACCAGTCCAGTCTAACGTCAAACTCCATTCCAGGCGTCACCGTCCCCGTACTGCGACTTCTGCCTCGGCGACGACCGCGAGAACAAGAAGACCGGCACGCCCGAGGAGCTGGTCAGCTGCTCCGACTGCGGCCGCTCAGGTAAGCGTCGCGGCCGCCCGCGCAACGGCCGCGCGCCCTGCTACCACGAGACGCACCGAGTCTGCGAGAAGCACCGACATTTGCGCGACAGCGTGCGACTTAACGGCCTAGTCGAGATATTAACCTCTATGTCCTACCCTGCGGACGCCTTTGACACGTTCGCCACGCAAACCAAACTGCTGAGAGACGAGTTTGAGTACCCCGTCTCTCCGCCGTCTTCTCGCCAAAGCCCCGTCATGTAAGACGGCTCTTTCTTTACATAGCATCTGATAGGTCTACTTCATAAATAGACTAAGCCCTCCTACCACGAGACGCACCGAGTCTGCGAGAAGCACCGACATTTGCGGGACCCCGTGCGTTTTAACGGCTTAATAGAGATACTGACGTCTATGTCCTACCCTGCGGACGCTTTTGACACGTGCGCCACGCAAACCAAACTCCTCAGAGATGAGTTTGAGTACCCTGTCTCGCCACCGTCTTCTCGCCAAAGCCCCGTCATGTAAGACCGCTGATTCTTAACACAGCATCTGATATGTCCACTTCATAAATAGACTAAGCCCTCCTACCACGAGACGCATCGAGTCTGCGAGAAGCGCCGACATTTGTCCGACGGCGTGCGACTTAACGGCCTAGTCGAGATATTGACATCTATGTCCTACCCTGCGGACGGCTGATTCTTAACATAGCATCTGATAGGTCCGCTTCATAAATAGACTAAGCCCTCCTACCACGAGACGCACCGAGTCTGCGAGAAGCACCGACATTTGCGCGACAGCGTGCGACTCAACGGCCAGTAGAGATATTGACCTCTATGTCCCTGCCGACTCTATGTCCTAGAGATGAGTTTGAGTACCCTGTTTCGCCACCGTCCTTTCGCCAAAGTCCCGTCATCTTCTGATTCACTGGCTTAACACAAGCGGCATCTGATTGGTCCACGTCAAATATACGTTTAACGGCTTAGTCGAACACTGTCTGCTATGTCCGTCCCGTGATGTAAGGCTTGCAGAGCGTCTGATTGGCTGGCTCAACTCAAGCGGCATCTGATTGGTCCATAAGCTTTAAGGCGTTCCAAGTGTTACTCCGATTCAGGTGAATACTAGCGTTCTGGGGCGGATTCTAAACCTCGGTTTCTTAGTTATAGCCGGCTTCTGATTGGTCCACATCAAAATAGACGCCTGTGTTTTTACGTTTTCGGTTCATACCGTCTTCACCGCGTTCGTGCTTTATCCCAGTTTGACAGGCGTTGGGGCTGGCAGTTCGTCTCTCGTCCCTAATTCGTGATTAATGTACTTTTATTACAAAAATTACGAATCCATTACCGTCTTAATAATTTCAGATAATTCAAACTCTGTTCTTACTACCTAAGTAGAATGGCGCGTCTGGTACTTTAAGAAACCCTGCTATAACATATGAATAGTACCTAAAATACTACAGGATGCGGGCAAAATCATCCTCCAAAATATATAATTATGGAAAATCATCAGATGTCAAAATGACTGGTGGTCTTTTTACCACTTCCAAGTCACAAACCACACGTGTGGTCTCTCACCAAAGAGGTACCAATAGTTTTTCAATAGAAATCGTTTTATGTTTTTTTTCTCATGCATACATTCCAATTCGTACTAAAGAGTTTAGTTACATTAATTCGAAATTTAAATGGTATTACTAATAATTAAGCATCGAGCTTTCTTTTTTTTTTACACACAACTATTGTGATGAAAGTGTTGCCATGTCTTAATCTGCTGTGACGATGGATGCCAAATATTTTTACATGTTATCTGTTGTAATTGTTTAAGATTCCTCGTCTTAGTCAAGGCATGTCATGTTATGGTTTACTAGTGCGTTGAACTGCGTTTTATCCATTGGTTTTAGGAATTCATGGAGCATACAAATAGCTAAAACTCGCTTAAAACTTTGCTTGCATAAATAAAGAATTGCATTTGAAAAAAAATGCTTCTTTACTTAGCTAAGAAATCTAAATTCAAAGTACGCTCTATGAATACCGGCCTTATATTTTTAGTACCTAAGCTCTTCTATCTAAATTAATGGTTGGAATTAAATTGTGCCTTATTTATAGTGCAGGTGTGGATACTAATACTTTTATTTAAAGTTGTCGAGGAAAGCATTCTAGCGTTACTACACGAATATTAACCGTTTGAACGCCAGTGTCGTTAATAAAAAGAAAAAAGAAAGAATAGTCTTACAAGAATAAATAGTATGCTTGTTTTTTCACATCTGTACAACTCTGCCTTTGTGTCACTGTAAATTACAAGAACTTTACTTTTCGTATATGCGCTCTATAAATGAACCGTACAATATGTATGTATACGATTTGACGAGTATTTACTAGGCAAGGTATTTCGTAGGCAAAATTTTAGTTTTTTCCTTTACCTGGAAACTACGTTGAAAATCGCAAACTTGACAATTCTAATAATTCGTTTAGTCGCAATATGTCGCAACTTGCAAAATGTCTTATTTTCATCGTAAAAAGATCAATGACTGTTTGAGCTTCTTCTTCTTGTCGTATCAATAGAAAAAAAATATTCAAACTTTCCGAGACCAAAACTTCGCGAACTGTTTGAGCCAAAAGTGCCGCATGGCACGGGAGAAGTCGAAGTCTAAACTTGTGTTTTTAAGAAAATGTAGTATCTTATTAGCCAACATTAGGTAAGTTAACGCAACCTATAGGCTTCCTACGTATATATGCGCTCCTGGTACTTTTCAATCAGTCACTACTCATTTTACGATGAAAATTTAACAATCTGATACTAAGCGAAACAATTTATGTCTCTCCATGGCAAATTATTGATATATATTTTTAAAATCTTTATGTCCTGTTATAATTTAGTCGTGGCTACATAGCCGCTAAGCCAAATACAATAATAATTATCGCTCTTAGTTCTCTAGCCAGAGGGGACGAGCTATGTGGTATGATTAAATTCGTTTTAAGAAATGTTAGGTAGATTTTCAAATGTTTTCTGAAGCTTTAGTATGTGTATCAGTCACTCATAGGCTTATTCCTTGGACTGCCATGAAATGAGACAGAATAGCAAATCTATTGTCATTGTCACATATGAGTGACACTGGGGTGACAATGTCACTCTTGAAAGGCTAATAATAGCCTCCCACTGTTCGGCGGTTACAATATTTGTTTTGGCTGCACCTTGGTCTAGTGATCGCAAGTATCCAAGGACCAACAGGAATCCCAAAAATATTTTTCTGTTACAAAAATACTCGGTAAAGAAACTCTAGAGTAAAAATTTAACATGATTGCCCAAATAGTTTTGGACTAATATCTCCTGCCATCTTAGAGAATGGCCACTGTGACCGATCTGTCAGAAAAGTCCTACCCTTGTTTTGAAATGCCAAATTGAATATGTATACCAAAAAACACCTCTCTGGCTCCAACTAATCATCCTAGCTTCTCTAGTCACGCGTAAAGAGTCATTATGGTAAATAACGCACGCCATTTCTGTTTAACTATACGAGTAAGGCCGTGTCCACATTAGTCTCGCAGTGAGCGGCTGATTGCTAACTTCTAAGCGGCTTATTGGGTCTTGAGGGTCAAATGAGCGGCGAACTGTTGTGTTTTAGCCGTCGTTCGTTGGGACTCAGCCGCTCACTAAATGAGTCGGCTAGACATACGTGTCCACATTAGTCTCGCAGTCAGCGGCTAAATGCTAACTTCTAAGCGGCGTTGCTAAAAAAGTGGAGTGAACTCACTGCAATCAGCCGCTCACTGAATGAGTCGGCAAGGCGCGCGGCGTATATGTTGAACTTACTCGAGTAAAGTCGTGTCCACATTAGTCTCGCAGTGAGCCGCTAACTGCTCAATAATAAGCGGCGTATCGATCACTAACTGTTCGTTATGACTGCCGCTTATTGAATGAGTCGGCTGACGAAATGCCGCAAAATGTGTATAGTACTCGCTGTCCGTGGCAAGCGGCTAAACGGCTAACTGTCAAACAGTCAGCCGCTAATGGAGACACGGTCAAACGCTCTTGTTTATCGAGCATGCACACTTTGATACAATAGTCAGTTCCGGCGTAAGGTAATAGTGATTGTTGAGTGTAAGTTATGTGTTACGTCCTCACAGATTAAATCAAATTCGAGAACCAAAAAATTAGTATTAGTGATGTGTTTTTATTGATAAGTTATTAATTGGGCAAGGCACAGTCGCATCTGGTCTGTAACTTTGCATTGCAATGTTCCTACAATGGGGATTTTCTAAAAAAAGAAACCACCAAATGGCACAATATAAGCAGCAGGCCGTGTTCCGTGATTGGTTCATTTTGACATGACAAATGTTTATATAGCTATGGACCAATCGCGTAATGGCTGTATCGCTACATAACGCCATCTATCGGGCATTTCATTTTGAAATACCCTCATTGATTTATTAATAGCTATTAAAGTTTTGAAAGACTTTAATTAATGTTTCATTGAAATATGTTTTATTTATGTCCTACTAGGGCATTCATTGGGATAATATTAATATTGTTTCTTGTAAGAAACAATTTTTGTTGTACGATCAGTACATATTATTTTACTATTTTGAATGTTGCGTATTTACAAGTATGTTAAAATGTTTGATTCGTAGATTTCATGTAGATGCTTTTATATAATACAAATGACACCTGTCAGAATATATTGATGTTGTGTCGTTATAAATTGTCGTGTGCAAAGTGTGAATGCTCTGCTATTTTCAATAAAAAAATTGGAACAATATAACCAATCGTAGAGCTTGTTGTGTGCCTTTTGATGCTTATATAAAGGTTTTCACGTTTAATATAAATTATACAAACCCAAAGATTTTTGACGAAAACCCTAAATGTTAAGTTAAAAAAGACTAACTCGATGTTATTGAAGAACTTCGTCATTCCTTTAGTATAACTGTTTGTTTTATTATTATATAAATTAGGTATAATCGTTAGTTTAAAATGTTTTTATATATTTCAAATTTTAAGACTATCCTGACATAAATATATTTGACTTATCTTAAAACGTTTGTTTTGTGTTTAGAAATTTAAATGATTTTTATTATTAATTAATTAAAAGTATAAAATTATATCTATATCATTATCGTAAGAGGTATTTACATAATATTAAGTGTTAGTTACATATAATCGCCAATAGATAGCTCCTACTGGATATTACAAGAACAATGTACACAATTTTTATCGTATTAATTAATGGATTAATGATGGCTGTCAAATCTACACCTTTCAATTTTATTTAACGTGACATATCCTCATAATATCATATTATACAATTTATTATACGAATTAAATATATAAACGCTATTAAATCTTAATCATATTATTGATAAATTTTAATCAATTAATAAATATTGGACACAAATTTGACAGCTGTCAAAAGTAGATAGAGTTTAGATTGGTCAGAAAGTGTAACAGTAAATATCAATAATGCAATATTTGCTTTTGTATTCACTGCTACTTTGGTGCCTTAACTGCAATATTTGTTGTTGAGTTTTCTCTTATAGTGTTGTATAAGTTTGTATTGTATACTGGCTGGCTGGCTTGATCAGAATTTACATGGATTTTCTATATTGTTGTAGTACTATGATCTGATTCTTTATTGTTTTTAATTATATGTATATCTTCAGGAATTTCTTTATGGAAAGGATTGCCCTATTTTTTATTTTGGCTTGATTGATAGACTGATAGACTATATAAAAAGATATGAAAAAATCACTCTGTTAACATTTGAGAGAAAAGAATTTTCAAATCACGAATAAGGTCTCAACCAAATACGATTCATTCAAACTTCAAAAAACCGGATTATGTCACGGTGTATCAGTTGTGGTATGCCTGGTCTGACAACTCTCTTTGTCAGCTGTATAGGCTTCATTTAGCCTCCATGATGACGTAGGTTTTCTAAAAAAAAAATCCTTTTTAATTCAGTTTAGACTTTTGAAAATTAAACTTCCATCCTTCTTTCCTTATATGAAATAACTTGCTAAATAAAACATAGGTCACTATCCTATAATTTTATTTTATGTCTCCCCAAAGTGGGATTGTATTCATAACTCTTCCATTTGTTTTTTCTTCTACAAGGTATATATAGATGTATGGCATCTGATGTTATTATTAAGCGCTGTATTTGTTATTTCTGATCAAGCGCCGCCTATATGTTACTATAGTAGTATATTTTATTTTATAGTTACCGTATATCTCGAATATTTTATGAAAATTATGCAGTTTCTTTACTCCAAAGTATCAAAAAATGCGTAGTACGGAAGTGCATATGTCCTGTACGCCCAAAGATTGTTTATACGTTGTTAATTTTATATTTTATCGGAAACATAGTGGTCTGACATGCCAGGCCGTTTAGGTACACTGTCTCTTGGACTATCATAGACAAGGCAGTTTAAATCTCATTCAGTATATAGATCAGGACGTCAATAAGTTTCTAATCCAGGGGTTGCTAGCCGCGTTATAATAAACCCAAGACTTAACACGTTGGGTTACACAGCGCCATCTAGTCTCAACCTAAGCCGAAGCTTGTACTATGGGTACTGGACAATGATAAACGTAATTTTTTATACATAGAAAACACACAGACAAATACAAACGGACATGTTTTATGCACACAAATGTTTGTACTGACTGTGCCAAGACCACTGGTTCAGAGGCAGCATTCACTGAACCCAAATTTGGTCGTATGTACGTACGTACAAATGTTTTAATTTTTTAAATCTATTGGACTTAGATCTTGTGGGTTTCATATGCAAAATCATCATCCCCTTAGCGTTGTCCCGGTTTGTGCCTCTAGGCCCAGGGTCCGCTTTGACCATGATCCTAGATTTAGCGAGTCTGGTTATTACATTGAAGCGACTGCCATCTGACCTTCGTAACCCTCAGAAAGGGGAACCAGACAAATTTGGATCATGGTTACACATTCAGAATTAAACTGGATGTGATTTCATATGCAAAATATCGTAGTATTACAACACTTTTCAAACTTAATTGTTTGAATAAGTTTCGACTCTTGAAGGTGTTTATAACATCAACCTTATATTTCTGAATATTTTATGTAGCTAGCACCCTCTGAAATTAGATGACTGTTCTTCGACCATGAATTATATATTGAATGTAGGCTGTCATGTTCTATGTTAGTCAGTTACCGACAACGCTTTGCTTAATTACAAAATTGTGTCTACATTTTGCCGTCTTCACAGGCTAGAAGAAACAGTACGCTTATATCGCCAAATACCTTAGCTCTGGGAACAAATATTTGCAAGTGCGTTTAGCTTTTATGTCTATTTTCATATGTGAAGAAGTC
Source organism: Conogethes punctiferalis (assembly GCA_031163375.1). NCBI lineage: Eukaryota > Metazoa > Arthropoda > Insecta > Lepidoptera > Crambidae > Conogethes > Conogethes punctiferalis. The sequence goes on from CM062099.1 coordinate 4,463,753, forward strand.
TTTTCAATTTTGTTTTTCTTTGACAAACATTCTGTAAGAATTTAGAGTATTTAATTAATGTTAATTTTTCTGGCTATAGATCACTTGCAAAAGGATGTAATAATTTATGTACTAAGAGTTCCTAGTCTGTGGATACTAGTTACATGTTTCTATTTTTAACCGACTTCAAAAAAAGGAAGTTCTCAATTCAACAGTTTTTTTTGTATGTTTGTTATCACATACCTATCATCGAGAATTGTAAACCGATTTGGAAAATCCTATTTTTGTTCGAAAGGGTGTACTTCCTAGTTCCATTGTCTTCATATTGAAGTCGGTTTTTTTTTGGTAATTTATTTTGTGTATCGTGGACGGTTTTTTTTTTTCAAATATTAAATTGTATATTCAAAATGGACTGGTTTCATTAGTTGTGCTGAAGAATAGTGAAGTTGTGTGCACTTCCTTACGACATTTTGTGATACTTGAAAGGAGAACGTTTAAATACTTGTTGTAATTATACGGGTGTCGTTTTTGTTTTGTTTATTTTTCACTATTGTTCGGCACATTATATTTTCCCTTGATATTTTTTATTGAAACAGTTTTGGAACGGTGTAAAAGAAGATTTGTTAAGGTAAGAAAATCTTATGTGCCTAACAATATGTGGAATTAAATTTAGTACTTTTAATTTGCTTTCGTAAGGCTAGGTAGAGCAGCAAGACTTGTGTTTCTACGGGAGATCTTAGAATATTTCGCATACCTATGACTAAAAATTCCATAATGAATAAAAAAAAACCTGTTTGTGATTCTAGTCAATACATTATTACGAAATATTCTGTTTCTCTCCTATTAATTTGGAAATAAAATGTAAATTGAGTTCAAATACGCCATAACTGCTTTGAAAATTCCATTATTATTTTTTTGAATTTCAAGAACTGTGCCAATTTATTTTAGAAATCAATTTGTTTATTCATATAAACTGTCAGAAAAAAGCTCCCAGAGGAGTACGTCTTCTAAAAGCTTGTTTTTCGTCAACTTTTGTTATACAACGAAGATACAAACAACAATATTGATACATATTATCAATTATACAAAATATACCAACATAAATTTGAAATAGATTGAGCGCTCAGTTCGTCAAATTCAACACCAGTCATCTAACAAACAGTCAATGGACGCGTAATGCAAGATGTGTCACGTCCGCAGGCCACCCGACGTGTCTGCAGTTCACTGCCAACATGATAGTGTCTGTGCGCAAGTACCGCTGGCAGTGCATCGAGTGCAAGTGCTGCTCCGTCTGCGGGACCAGCGACAACGATGTGAGTAGTAGGAATTGATAATACTCGTCACTATAGTTCATTCGCGTTAAGAAAATAGTGACTCATCACCGACTGCCGGCCAAGCCACACCCCCTAGCCAATTAAAACGCTAGAAATTATAATTTCGTTTAATTGGCTAGGGGGTGTGGCTAACGCTAGGAAATTATAATTTCTAGCGTTTTAATTGGCTAGGGGGTGTGGCTTGGCCGGCAGTCGGTGATGAGTCACTATTTTCTTAACGCGAATGAACTATAGTGCGAGCTGATAATACTCGTTACTAGTGCGAATTGATAATAGTCGTCACTAGTACGAGTTGAGAATACTCGTCACTAGTGCAAATTGATATACGCTAGAAATTATAATTTTAGCGTTTTAATTGGCTAGGCGGCCGGCAGTCGGTGATGAGTCACTATTTTCTTAACGCGAATGAACTATAGTGCGAGCTAGTAATAATCGTTACTGGTACAAGTTGATAATACCTACTCATCATTGATACGAACTGATAATAGTCGTCACTAGTACGAATTGATAATACCTACTCTCATCACTGTTATGAAACGTAATTAATAATAATAGTCGTAACTAATACGAATTGATTACTTGTCACTAGTAAGAATTGATAATACCGTCAGTCAATATGGTCAGTACTTAAAAAATTATACACCTGTACAAAAGTTGCGTTGAAAGGCCTAATTCAACGCAACTTTTGTACAGGTGTATAATTTTGTCATAACTCCGCTTCTTTTTCACCTTGACTTAGAATGAGATAAAAAATGTGCAAGTTTAAAGTATCTTTTTAACGTCTCTCTCATTAATGCTATCTGGAATTTATCTTAGGCCCCAAAAGCATTCATCCGCGTTTATTTCATATTATGCCTTTGCGTTGTAGGACCAGCTGCTGTTCTGCGACGATTGTGATCGCGGGTACCACATGTACTGCCTGGCGCCGCCTCTGGACACGCCGCCCGAGGGCTCCTGGTCCTGCGCGCTCTGCATCAAGCAGTTCCACGCCAAGGACTAGAGCCGAGGTAACTGTACCGGTGTACTGTACTGGTCTGTACCGTCGCTGAACACGCCGCCCGAGGGCTCCTGGTCCTGCGCGCTCTGCATCAAGCAGTTCTAAGCCAGGGACTAGAGCCGAGGTAACTGTACCGGTGTACTGTACTGTACTGTACCGCCGCTGGACACGCGAGGGCTCCTGGTCCTGCGCGCTCTGCATCAAGCAGTTCCACGCCAAGGACTAGAGCAGAGGTAACTGTACCGGTGTACTGTACTGTACCGCCGCTGGACACGCGAGGGCTCCTGGTCCTGCGCGCTCTGCATCAAGCAGTTCCACGCCAAGAACTAGAGCCGAGGTAACTGTACCGGTGTACTGTACTGTACTGTACAGCCGCTGGACACGCGAGGGCTCCTGGTCCTGCGCGCTCTGCATCAAGCAGTTCCACGCCAAGGACTAGAGCAGAGGTAACTGTACTGGTGTACTGTACTGGTCTGTACCGTCGCTGAACACGCCGCCCGAGGGCTCCTGGTCCTGCGCGCTCTGCATCAAGCAGTTCCACGCCAAGGACTAGAGCCGAGGTAACTGTACCGGTGTACTGTACTGTACCGCCGCTGGACACGCGAGGGCTCCTGGTCCTGCGCGCTCTGCATCAAGCAGTTCCACGCCAAGGACTAGAGCCGAGGTAACTGTACCGGTGTACTGTACTGTACTGTACCGCCGCTGGACACGCGAGGGCTCCTGGTCCTGCGCGCTCTGCATCAAGCAGTTCCACGCCAAGGACTAGAGCCGAGGTAACTGTACCGGTGTACTGTACTGTACTGTACCGCCGCTGGACACGCGAGGGCTCCTGGTCCTGCGCGCTCTGCATCAAGCAGTTCCACGCCAAGGACTAGAGCCGAGGTAACTGTACCGGTGTACTGTACTGTACTGTACCGCCGCTGGACACGCGAGGGCTCCTGGTCCTGCGCGCTCTGCATCAAGCAGTTCCACGCCAAGGACTAGAGCCGAGGTAACTGTACCGGTGTACTGTACTGTACTGTACCGCCGCTGGACACACGAGGGCTCCTGGTCCTGCGCGCTCTGCATCAAGCAGTTCCACGCCAAGGACTAGAGCCGAGGTAACTGTACCGGTGTACTGTACTGTACTGTACCGCCGCTGGACACGCGAGGGCTCCTGGTCCTGCGCGCTCTGCATCAAGCAGTTCCACGCCAAGGACTAGAGCCGAGGTAACTGTACCGGTGTACTGTACTGTACTGTACCGCCGCTGGACACGCGAGGGCTCCTGGTCCTGCGCGCTCTGCATCAAGCAGTTCCACGCCAAGGACTAGAGCCGAGGTAACTGTACCGGTGCACTGTACTGTACAGCCGCTGGACACGCGAGGGCTCCTGGTCCTGCGCGCTCTGCATCAAGCAGTTCCACGCCGAGGTAACTACCAGTGTATTGGACTAGAGCCGAGGTAACTGTACCGGTGTACTGTACTGTACTGTACCGCCGCTGGACACGCGAGGGCTCCTGGTCCTGCGCGCTCTGCATCAAGCAGTTCCACGCCGAGGTAACTACCAGTGTATTGGACTAGAGCCGAGGTAACTGTACCGGTGTACTGTACTGTACTGTACCGCCGCTGGACACGCGAGGGCTCCTGGTCCTGCGCGCTCTGCATCAAGCAGTTCCACGCCAAGGACTAGAGCCGAGGTAACTGTACCGGTGTACTGTACTGTACTGTACCGCCGCTGGACACGCGAGGGCTCCTGGTCCTGCGCGCTCTGCATCAAGCAGTTCCACGCCAAGGACTAGAGCCGAGGTAACTGTACCGGTGTACTGTACTGTACTGTACCGCCGCTGGACACGCGAGGGCTCCTGGTCCTGCGCGCTCTGCATCAAGCAGTTCCACGCCAAGGACTAGAGCCGAGGTAACTGTACCGGTGCACTGTACTGTACAGCCGCTGGACACGCGAGGGCTCCTGGTCCTGCGCGCTCTGCATCAAGCAGTTCCACGCCGAGGTAACTACCAGTGTATTGGACTAGAGCCGAGGTAACTGTACCGGTGTACTGTACTGTACTGTACCGCCGCTGGACACGCGAGGGCTCCTGGTCCTGCGCGCTCTGCATCAAGCAGTTCCACGCCAAGGACTAGAGCCGAGGTAACTGTACCGGTGTACTGTACTGTACCGCCGCTGGACACGCGAGGGCTCCTGGTCCTGTGCGCTCTGCATCAAGCCAGGGACTAAAGCCGAGGTAAGGTGAGGTTGGCTTGGAGCGAAAAGATGATAGGCCGCTCCCTTACATCCCTAAGTGTAAAGGGGAAAGTTATAGTTTTACATACTGTATAGTATGTCTGCGGTAACTACTTAACATCAGGCGGGTCGTAGACTTGTTTGCCACCTTACTGGTATAATAAAACAATGATAATTACTTATTGGTAGATAAAATTTCACCTGGAAAAAAAATTTTTTTCTTTTTTTTTTTCAGATTACATGGAAGATTGACAGGTTCAGTTCCGGCTGTAATAGTGCTGTACCGTACGGTAGTTCAGTCACTCGCTGTTAAGATTCGTTCGTAAGTAAGTGTAAACACTGACTTCATGTAAATTGTTGCCATAGATTATAGAGCTGTCGTCGACGGCCAAGTACAGACTTAGTTATCTATGGTTTTTTTCATTAGTAGGTGTTGTGTAATATTTCGTCCATTACACCATACCAAATTTCACTTAATTTGGACCGGAGGTTCTTTTTTCCATTATGGGATCCCTAAAAACTTTAACAATGATTCATATTTTTCGCATATACAGGAAGATTTTAAATCACTATCCATTTTTTCTGGCCATTAGGTATTTTTGATAGAACTCATTTTTGCAAAAAAAGTAGATCATATAAAAAATGTCATCATTCTTGAATTATTTGTGGAATCAGACTGTTATCAGTCTATAGTATAAATAAACGAACATAATAATATGTAATCCTTTTTCTGTAGTATTCATGCAGTATGTCGATTAAAGATTTATTTATTGAGTATTTTAAAAAATACTTGTGAGGATTTAAGTCTGTACTTGGTTTCAGTTATTTCTATGTAAAAGTCTGTTCAAAAATGCGGTGCGGTTGTTATGTCCAAAGCAAACTTAATAATAAATTGTAATAGAGTCAATATGTTGATTTAAGCTCTCATGGTGCACGGTAGTGTCCCCGGCGAGACGAGCCAAGCGGAGCAAAGGCAACTTTAGATTAAATTTAATTAATGTATAAAAACACCCGATTTCGTCACTGATTTAATTACTCACTCACAGACCATCAATCAAAGTCTTAGGGTACTTCCTAAAGTCATTGAATGCTGAAATTTGGTATGTAAGCTACTATTAGTATACAAACAAGAGATTTTACCCCCAACCACTAAAATTAAGGGATGACAATTTGTATGAAACGTTCGCGAAGCTTGATAAGAACACTATTTCAACGACAGTGCCGCATTTTGAACAGACTCCTAATGTAACTTCTCGGTACCGCAGGCTGCGTGTTAATAGCGTTCTTTCTACCTCTACCGGTGCTTGCTTTAGATACTTCACCCTACCCACTCGACTGACCGGCACATCGGGTTTAGGACCCTACGTTTTGTACCTAGATTACCTTTTTATGACCTAAGGGCTGATTTTGCAAGAGTCGACTAAAAAATAAACGATGAATAGAGATATAAATGTTCAGTCAAGGAGGGAGTTTCAAAATGATATGTCCGATAGATGGCGCTATGTAGCTTGCGCTTCAGCTATCATGCGATTGGTCAGTTGCTATGTAGACGTCAGTGGCATGTCAAAATGAACTAATTACGTTACAGTTGGACCGGATGCGTATGTGGCGCCCTCTGGTGGATTTATCAGAAAACTGTCATTGATTACCAACATTAGGTTTGTGTGGGAAGTGCAAGAAAAATGCATTTCCTTTTGATAAATTTTGTTTCCTTTATTCGGCTATTGAAAATTCAGACCTTAGCTTATGTAGCGGATTTAAATGCGAAAGCGTTATTATTTATATACTTAATTACTATATTATACATACCTGTATCCAATTTTTACCAACATCCCCCTAAAATAAGAGTTCCCTAAGAAATATTTAAGAGTAATAGAAAATATCTTACGAATCGTTATGAAACCTAGTTATGAACATATAAAAATAATAAAATACAGTTTAAACTAAAACGAATTTTAAAGGAACAGAGTTTATTTTTTGCTATAAAGAGTTTTCGTTACACGAACGGAATTAATGTATGGGTTTTGTTTGTAGTTAGCCAACCATATTGAACTAATTTCTACTTTATAGTATAGAGTTTCTCGTTATAACGAATTACGTTGTAGAGGGATCAATTAATTTGTTCAAAAATTCAACGTCAAAGAATCCCCCAGTCTGCTTAAGTATACTCTTAATTTAGGAGGGTGTGGTAAAGGAGCGTAAAGCTGTGGTCCCATTGAGGCGGAGCGGAGCAAAGCGGAGATGAGCTTTGTTCCAATCACATGTCCATTATCACCTGGATTTCAAGCCAATGAAACGAGCAGGATAAGTGACTATTTTTCTTAATTCTCTCTAGAGAATTATTTTATTTACAAACAAACGTCTTATTATAGATGTCACCGTAAACTTGTAATACCGTTATATTATAATCCATCTTGCGAGATTGTACACTGTCGAAAGATTGTGAACCGTTACAACGGCTTGCAATTTAACGTATTATTATTCGGTAGATTGTGAGATCGATCAAAGTGGAACTGTTGATAATTTAACGCGCGATTTTACACAGATTTTAATTTAAGAAATTCACTTCTATCGATTACAGTCTACCGAAAAGTAATAATTAAACTGTAAACATTTTGTTACAACTCACAATCTGGCGAGATAGCTTATAGTTTAACTATTATTTTTCGGTAGACTGTAGACTGTTTTTCGGTAGACTGTTTCGGTAGATTGATTACAGTCTACCGAAAAATAATAATTAAACTGTAAACATTTTGTTACAACTCACAATCTGGCGAGATAGCTTATAATTTAACGGTATTTATAATTTTACGGTGACATATACACGTATATTAATTTAGACTGCCCATAGTGCGTTTTCTTAGTCCTATTTATATAACATATTTTCTCTACTGTATTATTTTCTTATGACGCCACGTTGTGTGTAGATATAGCTATGACGATTTTACTTATATTTTGATAGATCATAAAACGATTATGTTAGAAAGAGTTTGTTTAATAGTAGGTATGCAGTTGACATCTTGGTATGTTTAGGATATACTGCTCAATATGTGCCGGTTTAGTAAAATCATTGAATGCTCACTTGCATTGACTCTTGACTTGAGGGAATAGTATAATAAGTATAATGACTATTTCTAATTGTTAAAAAACGAAGCATACTTACTTGGTGACCGAAACGCTGCTGAATTAAACGAACAGTTGCCATAATTAAGACACACCGTTAATAATAATAATAATAATCCATTTATTTCAGAATCTAATCCATAGTATACATCAAAATTAAAATTAAATAAACACAATTACAAATAAAAATGTCAAAATAAACGAAAACAAACACAAATCGGAATAAAATACATAAAATGTCAGAATAACTAAAAATAAAAATCAAATTTAAATAAAAATCAACTTTAAATAACAATATAAAATAAAATAAATGTCGCACATAATTATTGGTCAAAAGGCGATGAGCTTTCATGCAGCTTCATCCACCTTTGTACCATCGGGGAGTCCCACCGCTCGGCCAATGCGCCCAGGATACTGTTGGCACTGCCCCGGAAGCGACCCAGCAGCGACAGCGAAGCGCTCCTTTTCCTGATGATGGCGTAAAAATCATCGGTATGCGCCTGAGCGAACATCGCCGAGGCGCTGCAAAACCGTAATAACAAACAATTAATAACAAAATGTCATGATTTAATGGCACAACGCAACACCCTACTTTAATAATCGAAAACGATCGTTCGTTGAACGAATCGCATATACGAGTAAATCTCTCCGATTCGTCCCTCCGGTGTTCGTCGAACTAAAATTCGTCAAAGTCGATTTTCATTATTTTAATTCATATATACGAACACGAGGGCGACAAATGGAAAGGATTTATGGTGCAAGAATACGCGATCCGTTCAACGAACGATCGTTTTTAAAGTAGGGTTGGTGTTGCGCTTTTAAATCATGTAATTTTATTATTAACGGCTTTCTTTATTATGGCAACTGTTCGTTTAATTCAGACTGTAGCGTTTCGGTCACTAAATGACTATTCTTCGCTTTTTTTTAGCGTTAGAAGTTTGGTAATCAAAGAAGCAGTGATAGGGATTTCTATGTCTGTAGAAATCTGTTGACCAGTGACGTATTATAATACGCCCACTTTAAAAATTGCCTATTGTAGTACGTATTAGAATACTGACATGCACTTTTTAATTTTGTCGTGTCAAACTCGTTCAAACTATTTTTCTATTCGTGTCATGCTTGCAACCTCTTCTTCTCTAAGTCATTTACTCGTACACGTATATCAACAAGGTCAATGCAAGTCTGCTACACCATTACTGCGCTTCTGTCACTTGCATTTAGCCTACCTGTGCTACGCAAACGAACCATGGAGTTTCACTATAATTAATGTAAGTACATCCAGTAGTGTAATATAAGTTAGTACGGTCTATCTATATCAATGTGAGACATTGTAAAAGCGATAATTTAAGATCATTTTTATTTTTATACTAATCCGAATATTGTATGCTTGACTTTACCCGTTTTTTGTATTGAGCATTCCATGTATCATTGCGAATTTGACTCGTTTCGCTGTCTCCTCTTCGCGTTTTGGGAAGGGATTTGCCAGATTTGCGTTTGTAATTGCCGCTTTATGTTGGACATGTCATTGCGATGATGTCAAGTCAAAAAAAAATCATAAAATCAAAAAAAGTTTTATCTTTTATAGAATTTTCAGAGATCCAAACTAAGCAAGCTGTATCTTGGATAATACTAATAACAATTGTTCCACTTTGTTTATTTGTCTGTTAAGTGAATCTGTAGGCCTACTTATTGAATGGTGTTACCGAAATTTTGAGTCGTCACGAAAGTTCATACAAGAGGTACGCTAACGAATATAGTGTAAAATAATCTAGAAACTCCGGGAGTATAATCTATCGACATCGATCTATATTGAAAATGAAATGAAAATAATTTAATTTTTTTTATTGGAAATTGAACCACACTTTCGGCTATTCTATCCTCGATACATTTCTTCGATTATGATTTCCACCTCATGCCTGGAAATAGAGTTCAAAATCAATAAAAATCATGTCGTTTTTTAATTTATTTTTTATTAAAATCATTAAACCCAAGTGGTTTTGCTATAAAATAACGAATAATTTGTAGACACACAAAAGGCTCTGTTGACATCTCAACATAATGCGGTCAAATATTGCTTTCTAAAAATATTTTTCTATTTGTAATTGTCATTTCGTTGTCACCTTTTGTGGATTCAATAATGCAGTTAGTTATAAGTTAACACTGACACGAGGGCGTTACCGTCCGGAGCCCCGTGGAAAGTTCTTATAGAATTTCTATGGAAAACAAGAGAGATAAATCTGTTAGGAGCCAGAATCCTCCTATAAACGGGGGCCCGTGGAATGATGCAGACTTACCACATTGTAGTTATGCCACTAACGCTTTTTTAGTTAGAAATATACTACAATTTTTGAAAATGGCTATTCAATCAGTCGTATATCGTTTGATAGTGTTGCATTACTGAATCCATTGAAGTAATCTGGTAAATCGTAAATAAGATAAGTCATACGTAACATTGTGGTACGAGTAAGTAAAGCTGTGATCAGACTAGGCGGTTGTGATGGTCGATTAGTGTCGGTTTACACACTTTATTGTGCTTTTATTTTTATTTTTAAGCATTAGTACGCCTCGGTGTGTTGAATAGTGACTTGGGTAACTTGTATAATGTTTTAATGGAGTTAGCATTGATTATGTTTTACAACAATTCAAGATACATAGTAGATAATTCATTATTGTATCTACTTGCTTTTGCCGGCGACTTCGGTTGGATCAGGTTTTACATAGAAATTTTTATTGTACTTGTTCCTATTCCATCCTGATCCCTTCCCCATTTAGATCCCTAGACAGATACTTGTTGCGATTTTTTCTGAAAATTTACGCTAACATGTAGGGGAAACATGTTGTTTGTTAGTGCTCACACGTTGTTTCTATTTCGATCATCATTCATTCAATTTACATTTAAGAACAATAGACTATTTAAGTACTATTCAACACGCCTCGTATATTTCTTTTTAGTAAATAGCGTATTGAATCCGAATTTTGCTTTAATTATATCGAACAATTTACCTGCCAGCTTGAATATCGTCCTGCAAGAGGTACTGCTGTGTGTATTGCGTGAATTGTACATTGTGGTGTATATTATACAGTGCGAGGTTTTATTATGTGAATATATTAAAACGCGAGAAACTGTTGAATTTGGGAAAAATATTAATAAAAGAAATATTTTTTGTCTACTTCTGTAAACTCGCAGTTTATAAAATTATAAAAAAGTGCTTAATTTTTTTACTGCTTTTTTTTTATTATGAAGCTTTAAATTTTGTGAACAGAAACACCTAGGTTAATTTTTAAACCAATTAAAATAAATTTTAACAATTTTTTCCTAAATCGACTCCTTAATTAAACAGCATCTCGTATTTTTAATATTACTCATATTGTATAAATCGTCATTATGTGATAGCTCTGTATTATAATAAATACAATATACTTTTCACGGATTATGCCAGTTTTGTCGGAAGCCGGTCATACGTCGGGAAGTCTAGTATGTTAGCAATATGTTTTATTCCTACAACATACATTTTTGTCATTTTGGCATTCCTTATTTCCATAACGTGTGCCAAAATGACAAAGATTAAAAAGGTGTTTTAAATAATAATACAATAATATAGAGTTGAGAGAGGAAGTTTAATATAGCAAGTTTTTGTTGAGAGAGAATATTTAAAAATTATGTAAAAAAAACCATAATTAATTTTAAATAGTGTTTAGTGATGTCACAAAGATTGTATACTATTGTGACGTCACTGTAAACTACTTGCGGCATGTGACCGGCAGCCACAATCTCCACGTCTCAATGTTCATGCCTGTTCTTTCCACTAATACTTGATGAGTGGCTTCTCTCGTTCGACACTGAACAGTCACGCTTAAATCTTATATTGTATTAGAGTTTATTTTTATTTGAAATAGTATAATATGCTCGAATTAGAGTGATAACTTAATTTTAGGGCCGTAAAAATGTGCTGAGTACATTGGAATATCGCACTTATTAGTTTTAATTAGGGATGTTTATTAAATGGCTTAGTTTTCGGATGCCAAGAGGATTTCGAAGAACCTCTTGTGAAGTTAACAAGTTCTCAGTAAATCTTATTCTTGATAAGTTGTGAGAAAGCGCAAGTAAATGATGTGTATAAAAAGGAGTTAATTACTTCCCATATTTCAAAGGAATAATTATGTTGATATGCCCTCTTATTCACTGATGTCGGAAATCGATTCGAATTAGGAAACTATGTCCTTTTGTTGACCTACAGACTGACAAGGATATATTGACACGAGTGACATTGACATGATTTCGTTACTCTGTCAAACATAAATGTCAAACATTTACGTTGAATGTCAAGAAATGACAAAAGTGGCGTTAGGTAAAAGGGCAGTGTTTAGTTCCGAATACGGCCACGCACTTAAACGTCCTTGTCTGTCACTTTATATAGATGATAAAAGACAATGGCATTTTATTGCCGTCAAATTTCTTTTTAATTTAGTATTCATAATTTTGAAAAATGTTGTGATAATGTTATGCGTTGTGTGTAGTGTGTAAATAGGGGCGTAATGACGGTGTCGGGCGAGGCAGGTCTCGACAATTTGTTAGTTATATTGTATTGTAAATTAAGGTTTCCATCCTGTAATGTGTCATACTAATTGTGGTGACGTAACAAATAAAACAGAAGTTATGTATGCTGTTGTTTTAATTATTCTTTCTTGTAACCCTTTGACCTCCGAGAAATAAGACACAATAGAAAATATATTGGTAACATATAAGCGTTTATAATTAAATAATAATATAAATAAATTAAAAGTAGGTACATACCAGGAGTGGATGAGTGCACCACAAATATCTGGATTAAATCCTTTTCCTGGTATCATGTGGGTTTTGTCAATCGCACCCTCCCCTTGAGGCGAGGCATCACGTTAAAATAAAACGAATCATAGAATAATTATCTAATATTTATTTATTCATTCACTACTTTGTATGATATGAAACCAAAAACATTTTGGCGTTAAAATCAAAACTTTTCTATTTTCTAAAATTGCACATTCTAAATGACTAAAACTATTTAATTCTACACGCTAAAAAGTAATTACCTAAATTATTATCAACAGACCTATGAAAAGATAACATACAGTAGAATGTAGGTAACAATTTTTCATTAAGATCACTTTGCAATAAGAATATCACTTGGATGAAGATTTAGAATAAAATATAAAAGTAACAAAAATATCTTTTTAAATATTCTATTTAAACAGCGACTTATTCAAACATATCGGGATTATGAGCAAAAATTGCATAAACAATTTTCTAGTACTTTATCAAGTATTTCGAGAAAAAATACCAAATCTCTGGGCGCTTGGCGTGGGGCACGATTTATTGACAGATTTTATTCAGTAAAAATACCTTCTCTATTTTATGACTTGGGAGAAAGAAGTTACATGTTAGAGCGTTTTTACATTATCCGATCCGATATCGGTGTCGGACGCCGATAGCCGACATCCAATAACCGACACCATGTACTGTTTTCACATATTTCCGACAAAATCGTTCCGATACGGTCATTTGCTCGATAGCTTAGTGCAGGCAGGTGGTCATCATGGCAGACTATAATAGAAAACTTTATTTGCTGTATCTACTATATTTGGGACGCAAAAAAAGATCTGTCCACAGACAGTATTGGGTACATCCCATTGTGGAAGCTAGATATTCAGAGGGAGCATTTTATACTCTTTTTAGCAAGCTACAAAACGCACCTCGAAAGTTTTTTAATTACTTTCGTATGAGTGAATCGGCATGAGTGAATCGGCCGCGCATCGGCCTCTACGCACACTGAGACAATTTAGATATACGTATAGCACACATACAAACATTATCGTCCGACGGCTCACGGGCGTCCGATGGTGCCGCCAGCATATCGGTGTCGGCCCCGATATCCGATATCGGGCCGGACAATATGAAAGACAGGTACATATTTCATACATTTTACTTACCCCGATATCGGATCGGCGTCCGACACCGATATCGGATCGGATAATGTGAAAACGCTCTTATATGAAACAAGTTATTTTATAAAAAGAGGATTATAAGATTCTTTACAAAGTATTTTTTTAGGTTCATACTTCCCCAAAGGTAATGGCTATGTAGGTATTTAAAGGTAAAAATTGGTATTGGATTAAAGGTCATAGTTCTATCTGGTGTACCTACTTTTATTTTTTTAATCTGTTTAGTATATTTTCATTACCGATATGTAACAACTATATTTTGATTCATAAATAAAGATTTATGATATGAAGATGTAACTATTCTCTGGCTTTAGACATGAAATCATATCAATAGTTATATGTTAGGCTACAAACATATTTTAGGCAAGATCTATAGGAAACTATAAGTATTAATTAATTTAATCAATATTGTTTATTTATAGGAAATTAGGTACCCAGCCAATACGGTAATGTTAATGTTTTTATAGTTATACACAATAACAATTAGATGTCATGGGTTGGAAACTTAAAATATATTAAAACAATAACATTTTCAAGTATAGATATAGATTTAAACGTTTTATATTTTCCTAACAAATTGGCTTTACTATTTTCAATTCGCACTAACGTATTTACATACAAACTTCTTTAAAATACAGATAATAACTTAAATCGTACTAAATAATATTTTAGCTAAACATCTGATCACATTAGTTTGTGACAAACTTAAATAAATATAATATAATTATTTTACAATCTTGGAAGACATTTCGATTTTGCTGCTGTGTCATAACAATATCTTAATTATGTATTATGCCAATAAAATAAACATTTTATTTTTTACTTATTATAATAATCATAATTATTTATGTAATGAAAAGACATCATAAACTTAACAAGAAAAGGCTCTAAAAATCGTTCCTGTAAAAGCTATAGGGCGTTTGTACGGTTTCAATTGAATCAACGTGTTATTTAATTTTAAGTCTTTGGGGTTAAAATATGTAGACAAAAAGAAAGATATACCTACAGAAATCTTAGTAAATTAAACTTCGAGGCAGCAACTATGTTAATTCGTAATTAAAATCAAGCCAAACTTGACCCTAATTTCTACTGGCCATCGTGTGGGTGGAAAAAGAGTTGAAAGGCATTTCAAATCTAAAGAACTAACGAATTCTCACTTACAATCTAAAGTTAGATATTTGGTGTCATCGGATAGAAACAAGTGTGCAATACTGCTGCCTAACTTGCAGTCTGCAATAGTGTTTCCGACCGATAGTCTACTAGCGATATTTAGTCGTTAGTCGGACTATCGCAGGACTACTTATCAATAGCTACCAGGCAATACTATCACATGAGAGCATAACTGTCAATAGTAGGTTTTATTGCTTGTAGTTTATAAACTAGCAATACGTAGCTTCGAACGCCGTTGTTGCGAAGTTCACTGTATCGATTTTTTTTTCCACTGTCTCATTGGCTCGAAAGTTTATGGACTCGAATGGTGTAGTCGCGATAGACGCTGATTCGAAAAACATCTTCACTGCCTAATGAATCGATCAAAGTGAAATTCTTAAATTGTAATCTGTCGCGCGTATGTAGGTACCTACCTATAGGTCGGCCATTTTAAAATTAACACTATCGATATCTACCTGTTCGGCAACACCTACTAGTGTGCAGATTATAGGTAAGTAGGTTGCAACCTCAGAACACATTATTTATGGAGTCTACTTCTGCATAATAATATGTAACTACCTACGCACACATCGTATCGCATTTGTGACGCAAACACAGGGTCAAAAGTTTGGCTTAAGCATTTTAAACTAATTCGATAAGTAAAATGAATTAATGAGCAATTAATTGATCTTAAAAGCGAATAAGCAGTGCAGACACGGCATGTGAGCGGCTACTCAATGGCATGAAACATTGCACTGCTCAACGAAAACTACTCTTATACATTATGGCATATAGTTCTTTATGGTTTTGCGCACTATTTCTACTAGCTAACTTCTAATTGAGCGACGCTTACGCTATACTTAAATGATTTATAGTACTCATAACTCAACATATATTTGGTTCAATTTCTACAAAATTAATTAACAACAGCACCTTTATATCACTGTGTATCAATTCGTTGTAAGTTTATAGTCATTTGTAAAATATCATAGTATAAATGTTATCAGATGTGTAAATACGATTGAAACTATGGCAAGGAACTTTTCATACTTAAGTAGTTAGGGTTTCACATGAATACTTTTAAATATTTGATTGAAGTCATAAGATTGATTCCTCAACAGGAAGATCCGTAGCTTAGGTTAAGAGAAATATCTACTAGTACGGATTGCATAGACTCTTATCGAAGCTTTGAAAATATAAGTCCTAATACAGGCCCATATTCCGGTCCATTATTACCGCTGAAAGTAATCTTTTTTCATTATTTTTCAACCCTATTACAAATAAATAAGGTTTAAATTAACGTGGGATCTACTAAAATCTATCTGACAGTTGCCAGATTTATACTTTATCTATCCGAGAATGAGAGAAAAAAGTAATAAATTTTAAAATTCCTAATAATAACAAATAATATAACTTAACTAAACAACTAATTTCTTGTCTTTTCTAGGTCGTATAAAAATATGTACTACGAAATAATTAGATTCGTTCTAAATATCTGAAAGATCAACAAATTCAAATAGATATCTAAATGAAACAAAACAAGATAATCGTATTCTATAGATATCTTTTTGTAGATTCGTGTCAATAACTTATAACAACGCTAAAGTAGATGATATTGATAGGCATATCTTAAAAATATCACTATTCATTTTGAGCCATTTGTTTCAATAAAATCGACTAAGAAAAACAGTTTTTTTTATAAATAAAATGTTTACACTTGTAAACATAACTGTGAATATAATTTACTATATAGGATCTTAGATTATAATTTAATCTGACCTAGAAGCCGATGTTTATAAAGATTTTTTTGAATCTTTTGCCTTGTTTGTGCAAGGGGATTTTATTTTGACCTAAATGTCATTTGTGCTTATTTTTACATAAAACATATTTTTGTCTATGTTTTTGGAGGCTAGTGATGGGCGGGCGGTCTGCTAGTTGACTATATAAATTGGCCAATCAGGACACGCGGTAGGCGGCGGGATGGGCAGCGGGGAGCCCCCTCCAACTGACACCACGTCTGGCATCTGCAACCAAAGACAACGTTTAATACCAGAGACAAACAAATTAATTCTATGGGGTAAGTTGTGAGTGACGATTGTATAGTAGGTAGGTGAATATAATATTTACAGGCAATTTGTCGAAGTCGTAAGGTGCCAGTTATCTCGTCATTACTATGGGGGCTACTGTTCGTGCTCTGCTGTTGTCGCCACTGTCGACTGAGGACCTGTCAGCGCAAGAAATATATTATTTTATCTGAGGCCTCCCCCAGGACAACCAGATCCAATTTAGACATGTTAGTTTTTGATATAGACCCGACTGGAATTCAAAGGAGACCTTATAAGAACTGTCGGCATTGGCTAGACTAGTAGCTATTGATTTTCTGACATGGGGCGCTGCTACGAAGACTTTCTGGGCAGAAAAACCAAGTTTGGCTCAAACAATATTTAGCCCATCGAACCGGAATTAAAACGCAGCATTTATGACCATCGGGGCTATTCACAATGTCTATTCAAATTTGACGTTAGTTGTAATAGACTAATGTCAAATTTGAAAGAATGAACGTAGAGGACGCTTCTGAAAGGGATCTGTGAATAGTCCCGCTGACCACTATGCCAATAAGTCTATAAGTACTTACCATGGTCTGAGGATGGTGCGGCGGGTGGTAGTAGTGTGCGGGGGAGACGGGCGGGGTGGGGTACCCCCAGTAGATGAGCGGCGGCGGCGGCGGCAGCGTAGGGCCTATCGGCGGGTAGTAGTACGTCAGCGGACCTGCGGTGAAAGCCAAGGGCTCAGTCAGACTGGGTCTGTGTGACAGGTCCAAGCGTAGAGTGGCGTCATCGCATCGAGATAAATAAATAATCATTGGAGTTTTGAAAATTCCAAGCGTGGTTCTTTTAACTGGGACATAAAAAAAACTACGCTAGAAATTCATAGACAAAAAAGCGACAACACTATAAAAAATTACTTGACATGGGTATATGAAAAATAAAATTAAGCGTGTTCGTTGCATGATTCCAGAGCCGTAACTAAGAAAATATACTTAGAAGGGTCGCAACGATTCCACACAATAAAGTAATTTTACAAAATTAATAGGTACTAACTTTATTTCGATACGATTGCGCCCATCGAGGAATCTTGTTTTTTTATTGTTAATAACTTCACACGTCAAACTTTAACATAATTTAAGGAGTTATTTGTTTATAAAAAACGCCGTAATTAGGCTAAAGACCTAGAGTAAAATATAAGCTGTTTTCCGAACTCTAAAATACATAAAATACAAATTACTACAATGTAAATATATCTACAAACAAACTCTTAAACTTTTGAAGAAAACTTTGTTTAAGTAGGTAATACTGTTTCTAATTAAACCGTTTAAAAATAAAATCAAAGTGCTAAAGTGTACCTACAAATTCAATCAGAGTTAGGTTCGATTAGATACAAATGATAAGTTTTATAATAAAAGTAGATATAACTCCCATTTAGAAGATATGTGTACAGTTTTAGTATCCCAAAAGTGATGAATGTTCTACGATTTCAATGTTTTTCACATAGGTCATGCTAGTAGGTTAGTCACAGTTTCATAGATAGGTAGGTGGAATACTAATACGCAATGGATTTTTTTACGAATCAATATGCAACATACCCGCGATAATTATAGTTATAGGTAAATAATTAGATAGGGGAAAGTGGTCACCATTCGTACGTGGGGCACATTCGTGCAGTGAGTATAGCAGAAAAACTAAACGGCCACACAAACACGCCTTTGCTTGTGTGCATAGACATACCGATCACCATATTGTTAGCGGAGTGGCGTGGCAGTCGCACCACGGTGTATCGGCTGACAAGACATAACGTGTTTTCGCGCGCGGTGAGTAAATTTTTTCCTTAGGTGTAATTCGCAATTGTAAGTAGAATTGTTATGTTTTTGACAATATGGTGATGATTAATTAATGTTAATATTGTTTATTTTGAGCTTTAATTGTTATATTTCTCTTTACTAAATTAGAATTTGTATAAAGTTGTACTTTAATTTTGTGCAAGGTATGGGGTGCTTTCGTACAGCCAAACAGGGGGCACATTCGTACGCGTGCGTTTAGATTTTATTAACCACCACAATATCATAATTAGATTTTTATGAAATAAAATATAGTAAACTTTTAAAATACCAGGCAAAAAGCACAATAACTTTCCTTTTATAAAGTATTTTATTGCAGAATCATGCTGCGAAAATATAAAAAAGGGCACGCGTACTCAAGACGTGGATGAGGAGTCCATAAAATTAGCAGTTGACGACGTAATTCACGGACGCTTGTCGTATAGGAAAGCCGCGTTGAAATATAACATCAAGACCTCGACGTTGGAAAGCAGAGTCAAGAAATTCAAAGACTATGAGCCAATTCAAATATTATTAAGTTAGTTCTTTGAGAAATACATATTTTTATAATAATTAATAAAAAATTAACGACTTTAACGATTTTTAATTACCCTATATGAATTTACCCCATGCGTACGAACGTACCCCATACGTGGGGCAAGTTCGTACAAATATCTTATCGTAGAAAAATGACTATAACTCTATAACCTTTTGACATAATAGTGTCGGACTTTTTGGTAACAAACTACAATATATTTGTTATACTTAGGTCTATAAACTAGATAAATTCGATTATTAATCATAAATTAAAAAAATAAAATCTAAAAAGCGTACGAAGGGTAACCACTTTCCCCTACGTTTTATATTTTCCCGAATCATAGAATTAGCCGACATATCGTGGTTTGGGTTGTGTATACCCCAGACGTGCCGTGGACGGAATAATCAGACCTCCTTACCAATAAACATTAGGTATACAGCGAAGCCTAAAGAGCGAGACACAAATTGGTGCCTTACTTAGCCGTTTTTACCAAGAACTTCTTAAGTTAAAAGGACTTGTGGAAAAAAATAACTATTGAGTTTATCGGTTCTTCCCGATAGAAACCACTTTTTGTTGAACCTCAGTTTATTTTGTTTGTACACACTTGAAGATTCATAAGTGCTTGCCATAGGCTATAAAGTGTGAATAAAGTTATAATCTTATCATATTTTTTTTCTTAAAAATTAAATTAAAAAATGTATGTTTTAATTTTTTTAAAACTCAAAGTTAATTTCTTTTTTAATAAAAAATTTACGGACTTTCCCCTAAAAGGTGTTTAGGAGACCTTTTAATGTTTTCATTGGCTAACTTAAAAGATTGTTGGTGAAAATGGGTATCAATAAATTTTTAATTCCACAGGGACACGGTTTGGTATAACGAGGTACAACGTTTATTAGTAAGAAGATATCGACACATGAGTAGTTGAAAACGGAAGTGTGGATGTACGTACTTATGGGATTTTCGCAATTTATGTATAAAAAACAAATGAAATAAAAAAGCACCATTTTTTTATTTCTTTTGTTTTTATATTCCTTTAATCAACTCGAATTATTAATGGGTAGGATTTTGCTTATGGTCTCCAAACTCCCAATGAGATTAGACAAGAGACGGCGCCAAGAAATATTTTTTAAAGACATATTTAGCCAATTTTAGCTCGCTTGACAATTCCAATAATTTTAATGTATCATCTAATTTTTTGTCAAGAATTTTTAATACGAATTAATCTTGCGTAGCCCTGTCATTTAATTCAAAATGAACTACCCAAGTGCCGAACTAAATTAGTTACTAATCTAACCAATAAACTCTTGTGTAAATACGATACAAGGATAAACGTACACAATAATTAAAACAATACACTCACCGGCTCCACGCATTAACAGTCCACCAAAGCAGTGCGCTTACACCATACTCTGTTACACGCCGCCGATCCGCCAACACCAAGCTGCGGACTTTACCAAACTTATGCTCGCCTAGAACCCTCATGTTTAGCACCACGGGTTGCGACTTCAGATTCTTTTATTTCTAGAGTAAGTATGCTGTCTATTAAAAATGAGGACATATTATAAAAAACGTTCAATACCAAAAAAAAACGAAAAAATTTTCACCAAAAAGCTTACCTATCTGTTTTTTTTAATGCTTTTTGGCAATGTACAATTTCTGCTTCTGCCACTGATGACAGTAAAAAAATATTAAAAAATAAATGGTTGATCCAAAATAAATCGCTTAGACATCTTTTTTAATGTTTATAAGCTATGACATGTGTTTCAGCCAGTGATGGTGAAAAGGTATAAAAATAAAATGATCGAAGCCTTTGAAACCTGTTAATTGACTTTTTTTTTGGAATATGACTTTGAATTTGGCTAAAATTAACGAAGTTTTATGGTAACAATCTGTTAGATATAAAATAATATTAATAAATTCAACAAATAACCTAACAGAAAATGAAGTCGCAACGGAATAAAATGCGATAAATCAAGAGTAAGATAGAGCCTGAATAATCACGTGATCCCAACAATGATAGGTAAATACTTACGTCTCTTGTTACTGATGATTAACTGGTGACCACTATCATCCCGCTAGAGGGCGTTACACCGTAACCCATGAGTCCTCTAAGTTAAGCACAAAACATGTTGGTCTACGACACACTAAGCTTATATCACCCCCGGTATACAAGTTTATAGTTCTGTCACCTGTAGTTTCCATGCATTTTAAGCAGAACATGAAGAATTTTTAAAATATTGAAGCGAAATTGACTATGAATGTAGCATTCGTTTGTATTAGGTACACATTAGGTAATAAATAGTACCTAGGTATGATTAGGGCAATTGACCTATATCCTTTTGGAACTATTGGGTAACACAACTTTTTGATAGGACACCAAACCGGAGTTCGATCCAATTTAAAAAGTTATACTTAGTAAAAAAGCGAAAATCTAAGTGTTATAGGTATAGGTAAACATACCTACTTGTAACGCAGTAAAAAAACAGAATCGATCGAGAAAATTCTATAATACTGATAGCCTCTTAGAATTCCTGTTAATAAAATCGTCTGTTACGTTTACGTAAGTATTTTGAACTTAGATGCCAAGTCATACGACGATATGAAATAAGACCGTTTAGACTTTGGTCATAGGTAAGTCACTTGGCGAGAACAATTTCTATTGTCGATCGACGTCAACCAATTCTTCCAACGAGCTATGCCGTCGATCGACTATCGATCGATTGGTTGGTTGGGTAAAACCCTAACATACCTACATACAGCAGCTATGTGAAAAAACGATTATCTAATGTGAAACCCGAAGACAATACTTGTCGTCGACAACATTGTCCCAAACACGAATTCATCTCATACTTTGAAATAGACTATTAAACAAAAATCGTGTCCAATTTCGAAAGCATGAGTGCTGAACCTTCCTAGTCATTTACGCCTCAACAAGTGTTATTAAAATCGTAAAGCAGTTGTGCTTAAAGTGAAACTATCCCCGGACTTCATTTTACAAATAATGATTCGTTTTTTCAATGATATAAGTAGGTACATGGTGTCAGTTAATAAGCTAGGTGAGGATGTGGGACAGAGGGTAAATCATATGATTGTGCTATTTTATCGTTGGTAACCTTGTGAAGGAAGGTTATCATTATTTACCTATGGTTACCGTTATTTACCTATGGACGGGGAGTGCATTCTGTGATCACGGTAACTGATTGTCGATGTTGATTTTTGATAAACGTAATAGAACGTGACGTAATTTTGGACAATTGTGATTTTAATTAAAATAAAATAAAAATAGTTTATTTCTGCAAATAGATTCACTAGTAATACTTTTGCACGTCAAACTTTTTTCCTACCAGCACTTCGACGTGTAGATTTCTTTATATTATGAATATTTTAGAGACAAAAATCAAGAGAGGATTCAAGTGTCCCCAGTCTCCCATATACATGACTGAGCAAAAATACTTCTTTAATTGTGGCTAATGCTATGTGGATTTCGGGTTCTTTCCTATTATGGCAAATCTTCAAATTGGTAAAAAATAATGTAATCTCAATGTCTCCGATTGTGCTACAAATTACACCTACCTGAAATACTAAACCCATGATAAAAAATATGTTTTGTTGTTATTTTATTACTTGGGTAATATTAGGTTATAACGACTTAACTATATTTAATTACATGTAATTAAATTAATAAGAAAATAACTGTCTATAATCTAGGTTTCGGCCAATAATAGGTAATCGTAGTGTGGCCGTAAAAAAATTGAGATAGATATATGTATGTAAATAAATTAAATAATATTTCGTTTTCCGAATATTTGTCAGACAACGTTACGTAACGTTTTTGATGGGTTTTGAATAAATTAAATTTATTTAAACTTAGATAGTTTATAAAGAATAATTAAAATCGTGCATCAGCTAGTCGTTATTAGGAAAGACAATGAGTTACCGTGATGACGTAAAGTTATGTAGATATAAACATTGGCGTAATGGCGTGTAAGATACATTTGTGTTGTGGCCGTGACGTGTGGACGTACATTACATTCGTGTGGTTTTGTCATCAACGGTCGACTCCATACAGTGGGATTGGGACACAGTTTCAATATAGCAATAGTATATTTTTTATTCAATGAAAACCATTCTACCCATGAATAAATAAATAACTGACTGTAAAGAAAAAAAATTCCATTTTTTAAATTCATTACCTATTCAGAATTATTGTTAAAATCGAGGAGGAACTTACCTTTAGAAAAATAATATTTACGTATTATCTATTTAAATAAATAAATATACTATATCCATTGTACCGAGTCGACGAATTATGACGTTGCTAAATGTAGTATTATATTTAATAAATTAGTTACTTAATTAATATATACGGAATGTTGTTGAGTAAGGAAAATATAAATATTAGAAATACTAGCTTAACTATTATATTAGAAATACTATATAATATTTTATGTTTCTGACCTATATCTATGAGTATATCTTAATCTGGTTGAAAAGAAAATGTAATATTATATATTTTAAAATAAACATAATCTAGGCGTAAATTCAGGTTACCTGGACAGTGTTTTTTTTTAATGAGAGCTGTTAAAAATGAGTCTCACCAATTTCCAAATTATCTCGCAAATTACAGGACAAAGTGTATGTTACCCACATTATTTCATCTTTTCTCGTGTAAGTGACTGTATGGTTTTAAATGAGAGATAAATATTCTTTAAACCTACATCTTTTCTGCACGGTTTCATCAAGAAATCCTTTGTAAACGCTAGCCCATTCACCGTAAAGTGAAGTAATAGATAAATGTTAGTAGACATAGAGGGACGAGACTGTAGAGGCACAAGGCAAGCCATCGGGTTAGTCCAACCAATCCTTCACAGGTCTTCCTACAAGCTCGATACACGATAGATATAGCACAACCACCACATACCAAAGAAACTCTCAATCATCTAACGTACACTATCGTTTTATTTCCAGTACGCAATAACTATCATTAGCCAACTAAAATAATTATAATAAAAAACTCATCTAACAAAATGAGAAAACTTTAAAAGCAACAAAGACCGGGTTGCGGAATGATTTACTTAAATGCTATGTATTTTTTTTAATTAATATAAAACTGACAACGGTAGACACCCTTTGAAATAAGAGAGAAGTATAGTATATGCGTTACATCACTTTAAACCTTGCCGCAACGGTTTTGAGTTCATTTTCGAAGCGTTTAAGTTGGATATTACCGCGTTGTACTTCATCGTAGTAGGTACTCGCACTCTTTTAATTCTCTACAGTGACATATTTAGTAACAGACATTTAACGAATGAAATTTAGACACTTTTAAGGTATTGTCATTGCTTTAATCAAAACCATGTGCATCAAGGTTTAACCCACGAATTGTAAAGCTTAACGGCCGTGAGCGTTACAAGCTCATACAACTGTATGATTTCGACGCGCTCTCGGTTAGTCAATACCGTTCGCTATAGTTTATAAGACCCTATATGGCGATGTTGTTTGGCAATTCGAACACATTACAAGCCCTTTACGGACTTTCCTGATAAAGTCTAAGTACACCTATGCGGAAATCCTCACACCACGTCCCCCAGTGGCTATACACGGGATATTTCAATTAATTTCTGTGATGATAAGTGTAGTTGTTTTAACATAGGTTCGCAAAATCCATATTTTGTTGGACCTATGTGTATATTGCGTTTGCTAATAACAGAATGCTTAAATTTTACTATCAACTCTTGAATAATGTTGAAATTATGGCCCAAAATGCGAAATTTAGGGAGCTATTATTTTGAAACTACAGTTATCAAGCTGTGGAAATTCATTTTCAGATCTTGATAACTCCGTCGTCAATCATTTTCAAGTCTGTTATTGTTATTATGCTAAAAAAGAAGCAGTATTTTAACGTCGAAGAAAAAGAGTCAAGAAAGTGTTATATTTTTGTCGTCTTATTTGTTAGCGTGAAGTAGAACGCATGTAATTGCAATTTTTTAAGATCATGCAGAGAAAATAATTGAAATATCGTGTTTGTCAACAGTATTGAGATTAAGAAACGGTAAAGCGTAAGAAACGGTAAGGGCCTCTTAGCAGAGAGCGGAGAAGAGAAGCTGTGACAGGTGGCGTTAACGACTGGGGGACTACGGACCCCTGACCAGGACACTGTGGCTCTAACGTTTGGTATCTAACGTCTGTCTAGGCAGAAATAAGATAGGTTGTGGGGCTAGTTACGATAGGATATGCTAACTAACGTCACATGACGTCATTTCTTATTTTCTTAAATAAAGTAAGCAAGATATATAACCCAAGACATAAATAAATAAATAACCCAAGACATGCCACGCTGGGCCACACAGCGCCACCTAGCCCCAAACTAAGCCGAAGCTTGTACTATGGGTACTAGAC
Organism: Conogethes punctiferalis; assembly: GCA_031163375.1. Taxonomy (NCBI): domain Eukaryota; kingdom Metazoa; phylum Arthropoda; class Insecta; order Lepidoptera; family Crambidae; genus Conogethes; species Conogethes punctiferalis. The sequence continues at coordinate 4,489,343 of CM062099.1, forward strand.
AACTGATAAACTTACTTATATACTTTTTTTTTTTTTTTTTTGTAAATAAATACATATTATACATAGAAAACACCCAGACCAATACAAACAGACATGTTCATGCACACAAATGTTTGTACTGTGCGGTGTATATGTAACTAATTAAGGTCACTTGATAATAAAGAGACTTGCTTACTGAATACTCTCTGCGACGTTTTTCTTAGTGCAATAAGTAAGGGGGTACGACTATTTGGGTGTCTTAGAATAGCTTTTTAGGTGCGATGTATAGTAACATAGGTCAGACTATTTGGAATTGAAATATCTCTCAAAATAGTGAACTATATGGATAATGAATCTATCTTCAAATGTTATGTTACCAGAACAGCTACGTTACGAACAACCAACGTTACGAACCACAGCGCCGAGTTAAGCTATAAATATTGTGTACATATTCGAAGTAACATACAGTCCGGTTATGGAAGAGGGTATCCGGTCGCGCTGTGCTTTGGAAAACGAAAGCGGACCCTAGTCTCACCGCCATGCAAATATATACCTTAACACGTACGATATAAAACTCAAGCGTCCATGCTACAACCCAGTTACAGACTTTCGAATACATAATGTGTTGTTTAAAACGTTTAAAACAAAATGAACACTTACCGTTGTACCGCGCATGCATTTTCCATAACACGACCCGCTCGGATACACCATAATATTACAACACTTTATTATAACCATTAATCGACACATTATTGTATATAAACTATTATATAAATGCACCTTTGACCAGCGGCGTAACTATATTTGAGGCGGCAAATTCTTTGAAGGGGCCCCACTAGTGAAAATTGACAGGTCATTATCATCTGAGGCCCGTGGACAAATTCTTTGAAAGGGTGAAACCAGTTAAAGTTTACTGGTCGTTACCATGTGAAGCCCGGGGCAAATTGGGGGCCCTACCAGTGAAGATTGGCAGGTAATTACCATCTGAGGCCCGTGGCAAATTAGGAGGCCCTAACTGAGAAAATTGACAGGTCATTACCATCTGAGGCCCGTGGCAAATTAGGGGCCCTACCATTGCAAATTGATATGTCATTACTGAGCTTACGACCCAGTGGCTGGGGCCCTCTAAGGTCGGTATTTTGCCGGTTTGTCACCATATAGTTACGCCACTGCCATTAAATAACAGTATAGCGGTGGTCAAAAGTACAGTGGGTATAATTAAGAAATGACAGAACATAGATTAGCCGGTACACCGTGTTGTGAAGCCCCATACCTATAATTGTGAATGTCGAGACAATGGCAACACCATAAACAATGACGTTATACTTTAAATAGTATCTATGGTTCCAAATAAACAGATCACCCGACCGTCGGATGCACTTCTGACTGAGAAACCGTTAAAACGACTGTTAAAAGTAGCAGCCTTTGAATTTATAATTAAAAATCACAATGATTTAGCAGCTATAGTAAGTCTGTCACCGAAGTGCATCCACGATCAATCAATTAAAGTTTAATACCAATATTACTATACTATGTGGTGTGAGGTCAACAGACGATGATAGTTAAGCTATGTGGTATAAATGCGTTTAGACAGTTATATCGTGACAATATCAACAGTAGGATTAGGAATAAAGGGAAAGGAGAGGTGCCATCCCGTGCCCTATAACTTAACATTAGCTGCGCTTTACGAATACGAAAAAAAAATGTATATATCTATCAATTCCTAAAATTATTTCATTTGCAAAGGCAATCAACAAACATCTACAAAAAAACGCTTAACTAAAATAAAAAATATGATATCTAAACACGTGTAAACTAACCACAAAAAGTGCATTGTACTCAATAAAAAAAACACAAAAATTAAGTACGCCAAATCATTTGATTTTCAAAAAGAAGTACCAACATAAGTACTCTAATTCAGACTTATAATCGGCCGGCGGTAAACGGCGCTAATTGTCTTTTAGTGGAATGTCTAAACTTTAAAAATCACAACTGCATCTGATCACACGATGTAGGATCATAATATACGAATATGTAAATCTAAATAATCGATATAACCTACTTGTCATCGAATAACAACCTCCGGTTCACTTAATAAATAAAAAAAGACGATTTCAACAATATTTAAAGTCAGTATAAAATCAACAAGAAAATCCGGACTTGACGTCGGGAAGCTGCCTCAGACTGACATATCTCCATTAAATTCGTGTAAAGCTAACGTTTAAGCCGCGGTCTCAAAGCACTTTGAGCTTGTCATTTATTTTACCCTGTTATATTTTACAAGCTAGCCTTACAGCTACCTGTCAACTTGAGCGGAGCAAAGAGTGAGTTGGAATCCACCAATAGGATGGGGCGATTCCACTGAGCCGGAGCGGAGACGCCATTCCCCATCCACGAGTCTCGAAACCCTTTGGATTTCAAGCTTTGTGATTGGTCAATCGCTACACGGCTCGGTCCCGCTCCGCCTCAGTGCAACCGCAGCTATAGAACTGCATATAATCTCCGCTCCTCTTCGCCTCAAGAGTGTATTGGTGGATTATCACCTCGTCTATCTCCTGCCTCGCTCTTCTTCTGTGTACAGGCAGCCAATCCCGGTTTCCACCACGAGCGAAGCGAACTCATGACTTTAACTTCTCAAGAGAAGACTCCTTACATGTTTTTCCACAAAGAAAGTCGTCCATTTTTGCTAAAGAGAGTCGAGTGAAAATTACTCTACCAGCAAAAAGAGTCTACCTATTTATCTATTAACATTGCCCATTACTCTTGTGGGGTGGAAACCCACTTAGGGGCGGATCATGATATTGTTGGTCCTAGTCGAACACTATTCTTACTTAAGGGTATACCTATTCCTCAACTAATTGCCCTATATTCAACGCCTATGAAATGTTGCAGTTAGGAAAAGTCTATGTTTCACTGCCGAATAGTTTCGGAATCAGAATCCGTTTCCGACGTGATATGCAGTCCAAAAAGCCTATGCTATGTCACTGTCGAATAGTTTTCGAATCAGAATCCGTTTCAGTAGTGATACGAATAATGTAGGCTGCAGTCCCTAGATCCGCCTCTATCCGTTACGGCTACTTAAACCCCCGGGTAGTACGGGTAGGTCGGGAACATGGACAGGGTCGGGAAGGGGGACGCGTTGAGGGTCGCCGGGAGGCCGGTGGGGATGGACCCGTAGCCGGCGGGGAGGGCGGTCGGCATCGCAGTGGGAAGGCTCGGGTACGTCGATAGGACCGGGCTGGTGTTCGCGTAGGAGAAGATCGGGGAGGAGGTCGCGTAGGAGAAGACGGGGAGGGAGTGGGCGACCTGGGGGGGGAGGGCGTAGGGGCGTTTGGCGGGGGTGGGGTCGGCGGGGGCGAAGGCGCGCTCGTAGGAGCGCTTGGCGGGCAGCTGCTGCTGCAGGAGGAGGGGCGGCTGCGGGCGCGGCGCGTAGGGCAGCAGCGGCACGAGGGGGGGGCGCAGGGACAGCAGCAGGTCCTGCTGGCGCGCGAGCAGCGACTGGTGCGCGATGTGGTGCGCGAGCAGGCGCGGCGCGGGCGCGGGGGGCGGGGCCAACGTACCGGGCGACAGGACCTTGGGCGAGGTGGCGGGCGTCACGCCGCCGGTCAGCACCAGGTTCATGTCGTCGCCGCTGCACTGGAACACCTGGAGCGGAGACACGTTTTTTTTTACCCTACTCACCGGCAGAAACACGACCCGGAGGTCATTTGGCGTATTCTATAGGGTGGAGGTCCTTCCCCGGACGGGCAGCTCAATTCGAGCGCAGATTCGCTATGCCCTACCTCTCTTAATACCTTATACACGTTTCTTTTTTTTTCGTCGGTAATGCCTTAACGCTTACACCAGGGCCCCTGGGTACGGGACACCAGGGTTATGTGGGGCTCACTCCTATTTAGTGGGGAATACCTAACTAACTTGACGGTGGTCCGCTATGAGCAGTCTCAGGGGGTCGGGATGCCCGGAGGGATTCGACATAACCCCCCCACAGCCGCCCAGCGTGCACGGAACACCTCAAGAGGACGGTACCTTCTACACGTTCTAACATAACCTAACACCTGCTATCGGACACACGTTGGTGCTTTCTCGGCGGTTAAAGGATTAAAGGCAAAAAGAAGTTAAGTTCTGTGGTCTCTTGATAAGAGACATATTCCCAGTATTTCAAATAAAAGATAGAACATATTATCCAGTCCCAAGGTATCATCCAGTGATATCTGTTTAACGAAAACCTATGCCCCTTGCTCAATAAGACCCTCCTCCCCAAATTGTGCGTTTCATATACAATTCAAAATATTTTACTAAAGAATTATAATAATTATAATCAACTACTAGTTCATTCGCGTTAAGAAAATAGTGACTGACAGGTCACTGACAGGCCACTAGCCAATTAAAACGCTAGAAATTATAATTCTAGCGTTTTGATGTCACTATTTTCTTAACGCGAATGAACTTATATTAATTCTATAACAAAATTATTAAGAAACTTATAAATAAAAATATCTTCGTGATTACTGCCAAGAACAGGAAGGCTGGTCGTGTTTCCTCTTTGTATGACTGATCGCTGGCCGAGGAAAACAATGTTATACTATGTAGTTGGCTAATTTGGACAAATAAATTCTGCCGTGTTTTTAATTCCACAAAATGAATCTACAGTCCGCTACAGTTCCTGACACTAGTAAAAGGTTGGCTTGGAGCGAAAAGATGATAGGTCGCTCCCTTACATCATATGCACGGACGCACAGTGGCCAAAATCTGTAGGTTTTTGGGTACCTGTGCGTTCGCACGCATAGTAACGTTTGTGAATACGGCTGTAAGTCACTTAAGTCGTAAAAGCTAGCTACTACTCACCTCGATGTACCGCTGCTTCTTGCCGAATGTCATGTACCGGTGGTGCTTCTGCTGCGCGCAGAGGAACGCGCTCGCCTCACTGTCCATCTGGATGAACGCTTCTCCGCTGGGGTGGCCCTGGTAGGAAACAAGTTGACAGACATTAGCTAGCAGTAACAGCATCCTGAACATGATCGCCGGCAGACTAGACTGCCCATATATAAGCCGTTCTTGTACCATTTCGGGGGGAGTGGTGCAGTAATGGCCACTTTAATTCTTTTATGTTATATATGATTATGTGTCCTTACTAACGTAGTCTTTATGTATGTATTACCAACTAAAACGAGTCTGTGTTACTTTATATAAATAAATGAATTGAATTAAATTAGCCCAAAATCCAATATTTAGCAACGCCTTCAATCGTATGGTTATACCGCCACCGTTCCGTTGCCAGTATTTATATTGTAAAAAAAAAGTAAATTTTACTACATAATTGTTATTGTGGCAACAGGCAAAAAAAAACAATTCCTTTAATAAAATAAGATAATAATTCTTTTACTTTTCTTACCTGTGCATTGAATACCATGTGCACACCTTGTACTACAATATTTTTGGCAAACTCGTCCAGGAACGTTAGTATGTGCTCCACCTGAAACAAAGGCTATGTTGGAAAATGTTCTTCACTTTACTTACCCCTACATGTGCTTATGAGTATGATTTTAATTACTTACAAAACAGGTTATCTAAGTTTTTGATTTTTGTGTTACTTACAGCGTGTAATCCATATTTGATGAAAGCAGCTTGAAATAAATAATCTTATTTAAAAGAGTGTAAAATATACGCGCTTAACACGCGAACATTTAGAGTGGCAAATATGACTAACACTTTGGGGGAAAATTTATAAAATTTTCCGAGTGGAAAATACATCCGACTCGCAGAGTCTAAGTGTGATAAGTTTTTTCAACTCTTCTAGTAGTAAATTTGTTCTATGCTCCGAGCAGCAAATGTATACGACAAATTAAAACACGCGCGCGCTGTTTAAATTTTAAATTTAGGTACCGCTTATAGGCTCATGTAAACAACGCCAGCGGCAAATGTGAACACCGCTCCGAACGGCAAATATGAACAACGCTCCGAGCGGCAAATTATTCCAATTCTCTGAACGGCAAATATGAATAACGCTCCGAGCGGCAAATTATTCCAATTCTCTGAACGGCAAATATGAACAACGCTCCGAGCGGCAAATATGAACAACACTCCGAATGGCAAATACGAACAACACTCCGAGCGGCAAATATGTTCGTTCGCACCTGCGCCTCATAGGGCAGCCCGCGCAGCCGCACGCAGTCCTTGGCGGTGCCCGACGTGATGACGTGTTGTGGCACCAGCGCTACCGGCAGCAGACCCTCGGCCGGCGCGGGCGCAGACGACGGCGTGCTCGCCGTGCTTGTGCGCGTCTCCAGCGACCGGTTTAGCACCTGGTGAACAAAATATGTAAGGTAATTGGGATGTAAGGGAGCGACCTATCATCTTTTCGCTCCAAGTCAACCTCACCTGCCCGTGGTGCATCCTGCCGAATAACAAACGAGGCGCTGGCAACCGACTGGTGGCGGTATAACCATCACAATTGGAAGCGTAGCTAAATACCACAGACCGACGACGGGCAGCAGCGTCACCGGGGTGAGAAGCTAAGCTCTGCGGTCGCCAACCCGCCCGCCCAGCGTGGCGATTATGGGTATATCCTCCAGATGTTTGCCCTAAGTGGCGAACAACTGAAGAGGCCTACGTCCAGCAGTGGACTACAATAGGCTGATGATGAAGAAAATATGAATAAAATAAATAAAAAAAAACTCGAGATCGATCAAAGTGGCGAACTATTGTGGAGGCCTATGGACAGCAGTGGGCTGCAAATACTGTTGATGATGATGAAAAAAAAAACTAATACTCTCGTGCTATAGCACGATTATATATTATTATAGACTATGGGATATATATACCTATATGGAATATAGATATATGGGATTATAATCCCCACATGCTGACAGTTCATCATCATCAGCGTGCCGCAGTCCACTGCTGGACATAAGCCTTTCCAGTTGTTCGCTTTTTGGTCAAATCTGAAGGATTTACCCCAAAAGGCGACCGTCAACAAATATTATTTGATCAATATTTACCCAAAGCATATTATTTTACTAATAAGTTTGCAAAATATAAGAGACTAGCTGTGCCCGCGGCTTCTGAAGCGGGGGATTAGAAAGTGGAAAAAAGTAGCCTATGTTACTCTCCATCCCTTCAACTATCTCCACTTAAAAAATCACGTCAATTCGTCGCTCCGTTTTGCCGTGAAAGAAAGACAAACATACAGACAGACACACTTTCCCATTTATAATATTATAGTAACGAAAGGATATTGACCATATAAATGTTCAATAAAATGGGATGTAAGAGAGCGGCCTATCATCTTTTCGTTCCAAGCCAACCTCACCTGCCCGTGGTGCATCCTGCTGAATAACAAACGAGGCGCTGGCAACCGACTGGTAGCGGTATAACCATCACAATTGAAGGCGTAGCTAAATACTAAAGACCGGTGACGGGCAGCAGCGTCACCGGAGCAAGAAGCTACGCCCTGCGATCGCCAACCCGCCTGCCCAGCGTGGCGATTATGGGTATATTCTCCTGATGTTTGCTCTAAGTGGCGAACATCTGGAGAGGCCTATGTCCAGCAGTGGACTGCAATAGGATGATGATGATGATTGACCATATAAATGTTCAATACAAGACCCATGATCTCGCTCACCTGTTGCACCTCAGCAGTAGTAGACCTGAACAGCTCTATATATCTGGCGCCGATCAGCTTCCTGTGCCTGGAGAGGGCTTTGGGGGCGTCCTCCTCTTTGGCGAACAGCACGAAGGCGTCCCCTGTGGCTCGGCCGTCCGCCCTCCGGACGAAGAGGACGCCTTCAGACCCATCTAACACCTGTACGGGGTCGTCCCCATTTGAGAAAAAGTCCAGCTGGAAAGGAAAGGGTTAAGGTAAGTACTTCGTTCCGGACCAGGAGCGCCGGTCGCTCATCATCTGCGGCTGGCCAGGGCAGGCACGGATGCGGCCGTATGCTTCGGCGCTACCCGAGTCCCTGCAACTTGCTGCCCACTGGCGACACAGGGGGGTTTAGTGGGTATGTCTTCCCATTTTGGGAGGTGTGAGTCCCACACACCATGCCGGCTCCCCCTGGAGGCGGCATGAAGGTGCCTAATGCATTCCCCTCTAAAAAAAAAAACAAGTTCTCTATTTATTTAAAACATACCTTTTTTTAAAAAAATAATAGCTTCTCTACGCCTGATGAAAAGCCAAAGAGAAGCCCAAGTCGCTGTGACAACTGGCAAGTAACTGGTTAGTTACCTGTCATTTGCCACTGCCATGCCGGCCCAACCCTAACCCCCCACGAGCTCCGGAGACCCTACTCACACGCAGAAACATGACCCGGAGGTCATTTGACTGCGGAATTCTATAGGGTGGAGGTCCTTCCCCGGACGGGCACCTCAATTAGAGCGAAGATTCGCTATGCCCTACCTCGCTTTGCCGCCTTCAGGTGATAGTCCTGTGTCCTGACTACGTTTGTACCCGGTCTCCCCTACAGTAGGCTGATGATGATGTACAAGGCACACTCACGACTTGCTGAGGAAGCGCGTCGTATGGCAGGCCGCGCATGCGCACGATCACCTGCGCGCCGCGCGACAAGAACGCTGCCGCCTCGCACGTCGCGCCGCCCGCCACGGACAGGAAGTCGTCGCCGCTCGCGCGGTATACCTGCCAAAGGTAACACAGCTCAATAAAAAAAAGAAAGAAAAAGGAATTATTAGCCTACAAATGATACACAGACAGTTAACACATAAACAAATCACATTAAAAGAATGAAACAAAATAAAGAAGTTAACAGTACTGATAACCGTTAACAGATAATGAAAATATATAATATTATGTCAAGAATACATAACTAGCAAACCCGGCGAACTCCGTTTCGCCACCAGTTGGCTGTTGAAATTTTTTTTTCCTGACTTTTCTTTGCTATAAACCTTACGGAGCCCGAGACCTTTCCAACGAATGCAAAACTGTGGAAATCAGTTCGTGCGTTCTGGAGTTATAGCGTCAGGGAGGAAAACCCGACTTATTTTTATATAGTAGATAATTGAGTTTATATGCGTAGGCCAATAGGCTCCGCCTCAGCATGATGCTGCCACGGCGCGGTATAGCTGTATGACGGGCAGCAGCGTCACCGGAGCAAGAAGATACGCCTTGCGATCGCCAACCCGCCCGCCCAGCGTGGCGATTATGGGTATATCCTCCAGATGTTTGCCCTAAGTGGTGAACAACTGAAGAGCCCTATGTAGTGGACTGCAATAGGCTGATGATGATGACATTATAAAATAATAAAAATCTTTATTGAAACTTAAAACGCATTTCACAAAAACATGATTTGCGTTAACACCTGCAGTAGTCTAGGACTGTGTCGCAGATGCTAGCGCCCACCTCAAAAGGGGACAGGGCGTTTCAGACACAAGATTACATAAATTAAAACTAACTATTTTTATAAGTAGAAAAGTTACAATAGTTTGGAAGCCACTACTTCATAATGGCTTCCACACTATCGTAATCTAGGTTTAGGAGCCATTCGCTTAAAATTATTTTACATTTGTATAAAGTAACCCCGTATATATGTAATTCCTTATTTATTTTATTATATAAAAGAGGAGCCAATGAGGTTTAATGATGTTTCGCCAGCACAAGCCTATATCCCACTGTACTACATAGTCTTTCCTTCGCTTCGTGACGAAGAGGCTAGGATCATAAGTACTACACATATATAGTTACTGATCTCACAAGAGCCTCACCTCGATATACCGCGGGCCGATGTGGTGCTTATGCCGTTTGAGCGCCATGTCGCGGTGCTCCTGCGAGATGAACCGCACCAGCGCCTCGCCGTTCCGACGCCCCTGCGGTGATAGGCAGAGCGCTACTCCGCCCCTGCACACACGACAGAAAATATTAGAAGATGCCTTTGCAGCAGTGTTTTCATAAAACGGAGTGTTTATTGGTAGGTATGCCATGATGTGGTTCGTTTGACCACTCAAAATCACATTAATCGTATTTCTGGAGATATAACTGCTAAAGAAAGGTCTTTACACAATTTCTAATGCTAAAAAACTGAGTAGGTATAGTTCATGTTGAAAACTAGGCAGGAAATTCGGTCAGAAATATCTGCATAACAACGAAAAATACTTTAGTAGACGCTTAGGTAGGCTGCGGTTCCACTGAGGCGGAGCGGAGCAGATCCGAGGCGAGCTGCGTCACGAACCACCAATCACATGGCTTGACCTCCACATCCGCATGTATTTCAAGACATGTGATTGGAGAATCGCGGCGCAGCTTTCTCCAGTTTGCTCCGCTCCGCCTTAGTGGAAAGAGAACAGCTAGCTTATTTGATACGAGTGTGTTCTCAAACGTACTTGGCCACATTGAGTCCTCTGAAGAACTTGGCGATGTCTTGGTCCGAAGACTGCCACGGCAGCCCCCGAGCGCGAACAATGCAGTTACCGTCTATTTCATCGTCTTTTGAGCTGCAACAATACAGAACACATGGTCATTTGTGGTCCGTTTACACTGGTTTGATTGAGAGCCGAAATTGGCATGTTGTGTGCGGGGGTCAGGGAGCTAGTAAAAAGGACCTTAGGTGGCGTTTATCCGAACTCCGAACAATGTCTTCAAAACCAAAAGTCACAATGTCTTCAGAACCAAATGTCACAATGTCTTCAGATCCAAAAGTCACAATGTCTTTAGAACAGTGGTTCTTAACCTTTTAGACATCAGGGACCATTTGTCAAAATTTCTGTCTTGTTAAGAACCACTTGGTCTAGTTGGTTTACCTATTAGTTTTGAAGTACGAGTAATATACATTATCTAAGTGTAAATAAATGCAAGGTTGTTCTTATCTATCTATATAGGATGGCTTCGTGGACCACTGGGAATGCTTCCAGGGACCACCAGTGGTCCGCGGACCACCGGTTAAGAACCACTGCTTTAGAACATAGACATAGCTCACTCAACGATCAACAAGTTGAAATGGCAGTGGGCTGGCCTTATCAGCCGCGGAACTGACAACAGACAGGGCAAAGGAGTTCTGGAATAAGCACCGCTTCTCGGAAACCGTAGTTGTACGTAAAATGGATGCCAAGAGCTGGATGCAGGATGCCCAGGATCGAGCAAAGTGGCGAACAGTTGGAGAGGCCTACTTATCCAGCAGTGCACACCAAACATCTTGTTATAAGATGGTTTATGAGCCAAACTTTAGAGCCAAAGATTAATATTATTTTAGGACTAAATCAGAGTTTAAATTTTTTAGTTGCTAACCCTATGTGGGTAGGTAATGGAATGGAATACCTAAGAAAGAAAATATTTATGTCAGGTCAAAGTTTTCTTCGTATAAATTACCTACACATAATGTTTATTTAAACCAATATGTAATAATTTGGTTTGGACATATCTTATCTACTATATGCCTCAATAATATTCGGAATCACATGCTGTGTTCCTAAATATAAACTTAGTATGTATTTCTATCGTTTGTATAATAACATCGAGGTTGCTTACGTACATAATTACGTCAAACTAATCATACAAAATACTGATTTCTTTATTAGAAAAAAGCTTAGTAGTTGATAAATAGTACACAAATAAAATTTAATATAAAGACTCTTAGATGTACCTCCTCCACCCTATAGAACACCGCAGTCAAATGACCTATGGGTCGTGTTTCTGCCGGTGAGTAGGGTCTCCGGAGCTCGTGGGGGGTTAGGGTTGGGCCGGCATGGCGGTGGCAACTGACAGGCAACTGACCAGTTACTTGCCCGTTGTCACAGCGACTTGGTCTTCTCTTTCGCTTTCCATCAGGCGTAGGGAAGCCATTATGTCAAGCCATTATAAAAAAAAAATGTAATATTTGTTAAGTTAATGCTAAGTAGTATTGTTCATGTAACTACCGGGAGAGGACACTGAATTCCATACTACAGGCAATTGTCTATTTTGGAATACAGGAGATTCTAACAATATTGTAACTATGTTTCCTGTCAATAAAGCATTATTATTATTAATAGAGGCATTAAGCTTATAATAGGTAATTTAATAATAACAAATCTTATTCTGTTACTTATTCTAAACTAGCTGTGCTCGCGACTTCGTCCGCGTGGAATAGTTATTTTTTCCCCGTTTTTTTTTTACATTTTCCATTATTTCTTCGCTCCTAATAGTTGCAGCGTGATGTTATGTAACCTAAAGCCTTCCTCGATAAATGGTCTATTCAACACAAAAAGAATTTTTCAATTCAGACCAGTAGTTCCTGAAATTAGCGCGTTCAAACAAACAAACTCTTCAGCTTTATAATATTATTAGTTAAGATAGAAGCATTAATACTTTGACTGCCGAGAAACTAGACACAATAGAAAAACTATTGTTTGTCGGTCACCGGTGACCGTCATGGCGCTCAACGTGTTAAGCTTATAATAGGTAATCTAATAATGACAACTCTTATTCTGTTACTTATTCTAAATAGGTCACGTGTGTTTTCAATCCCAGTGCGAGCTATCCGTGACCCCGGGGCCAGCAATCAGCTGAGCGACATCAGTCAACATGCTTCTGTACATACAATCGCAACAACATCGGTTTAGATCGTCGTAACATGACACGCGAGTGGCGTGAAATGGCGTGCATAATGTACTAGTACATACGCGGACCATTATGTTAGTAAAAAGTCTAGTCTCAAATTAAGCCGAACTTGCAACATGGGTACCAGTCTACCAGTACAAGATAACTGTTAACTTATATATGTATTTTATTTTAATAAACACATTATTTTACATTGGTCTGATTGAGTGAGAACCATAGTACCAGGAGCGCATAATAATATACGAGTATATGTAGAAAGTCTACTCGTAAAGGTTGCGTTAATTATTAACCTAATGTTGGTCGGTTTCTTAAAAACTTGGTTAATCTATGCGTTCCTGGTACTTTTTGTTCAGTCACTGATCTTGTTACGATGATAATTTGACATTTTGCAAATTGAACAACAAGAATCCCAAGTCGATGCGAATAACCAAATAGATATACTTTATTGCACACCATACAATCAACTTAAAACTAGTAAAATGGACATTAGTTGTACAATTAGGCGGCCTTATCGCTCCAAGCGATCTCTTCCAGGCAACCTTAGGGTAGAGGATAAATTAAACAGACAGGGTGAGGTGAGCTATAGACTGACAGAGATTGTTGATAGTAAAACATAAATATTAAATACATGAGTACTAAATAAAATACAAATATAATAAATACATGAGTATATAATAATACACTATACATATATATATATATAAAAATAAAATATAGATATAATATATGCATAAATAATACGTACATATATACTACCATACATATATACCATTATATAGAAACGAATTATGCAGTGCCAGCGTCCGAAACCATACAGTGTGATGATAAAAAGAAGAAGAGAATAAGAAGAGAAGAAAAATCGCAGACGATTTGGTTATTCGCATCGACTTGGGATTCTCTTTCGCTTTCCATTAGACGACAATGCTCTGATAGTATAAAAATTATATTTATGAGCACCAGATGTTGATAATGGGCTAACATCTCCAGTGTAAGTAGGTACTTGCCTTGTCTCCGCAAAGATTGACCGCTATCGCAAAAATCTTGGCAATTATTATTCTTTAACAGTTCAGTTAAGAAGAAAAAAATAGTTTATAAGTCTCGGGAAGGTAAGCTGAACTGCAATTCTTATAAGAAACTGTATTTGTTATCGCGAGTCGGTGTTATCGTGTCGTAAAATGTAATGGTCGAGCGTGAACCCGTGGCTATACCTACTTAGGTGGACTTCAAATGTTCTGCAAGAATACGAAAGGATTGCTTGAGCTTTTAGAGTATAAAAATAGAAAAATATTTATTTAAAACCTACACTACTAGTTTACTATATTCGTACCTAGTTTTAAGCCAATTGTTTGTTGTGCAATAAAGAATATCTGTCTATCTATCTATCTAACTACACCGATGCAAGGATATGTAAATATATAGTCAACTATTATTATTATAACTATGTATATTCTCCATCAGTATATTCATTAAAAAATTTGCCGTAAATAGTACGAAATTTCAAAGTTATAAGAATGTAAGAGAGCGGCCTATCATCTTTTCGCTCCAAGCCAACCTCACCTGCCCGTGGTGCATCATGCCGAATAATTTGCAGATAAAAAAAGGTAATATTTTTCTTTAAAAATACTTAGTTTTTTAAAATACTTTTTAATACTAGCAGTTAAGATAACTTTCAGCATATTTTTACGATAACAAAAACATGTTTTATCGATTACTTTAGCATGTTTTATTGATGGAAAAATGCTTTATTATTCATTTTTAATCTAGTATCAGCACATTTCAATTCATCGAGTGTAAAATTAACTCACATAGTATTTGGGCTTTCCGAGTTATTTCGGCCAAGAACTTCAAAGTTATTCCGGCTAAAATCTTCTACCTAATTCGTACGTCAAGCGCGGTCACCAAAGTGCAACTTAAATATTGCAATAGCATTGTTCGCCGTTGTTTTGGTTCCGACGACGGTCCATAATGGACATTGTGTCCATGGGATTATTCACATACTTACACTGTACGATTGTACTTATATTTTAGGAGCGAAATCTAAATTGTCTACGTTACGTTTTAAAGGTTGACAAAACTAACACTTCATTCCGTAATTCGATAACCAGAACGTGTCGAATGTAACGTACCTAAGTGTCAAATATTTTGAAATTTTTAACGACCGTTATAGGCCTGTCTAGTTGATCGCCACTTTGGGCAATCTGCCCAAAATCTGCACTGCTACCCGTCATCGGCCTGTGGTATTTAGCTGCGCATTTAATCGTGATGGTTATACCACCAGGGAAGATTCGAGGGTCAAAATAATTACATTATATTTAATCGGTATTTTCGATTATAAAAATATATTGGACACGTATTTTTCCTTTTTTCATTTAAACAAAAAATAACAAATGTAGGAGAGGGGGGTCTTTGACGTCACTCATTTGGGAAAAAACTCCCAAAATCTGACGTCACGCGTAATTTTAATGGATCTTAGTCATTTTTGGTCTTATTTACAAATGAAAAAATACGTGTCTTTCATTTTTAACAATCTAAAAGACGGACTAATTACTTTATTTTCGGCACCATGCCCATATTGTTTTATCAATTTGGTTCAGTCGCATTGAGAGAGATAAGGCATAGCGAATCTTCGATCGAATTGAGCTGCCCGTCCGGGGAAGACCTCTGCCCTATAGAATACCGCAGCCAAATGACCTTTAGATCGTGTTTCTGCCGATGAGTAGGGTATGTGTTAGGGTTGGACCGGCATGGCGGAGGCCACTGACAGATAACCGACCAGTAGCTTGCCCGTTTGTCATAGCTATTGTTTGGGCTTCTCTTTCGCTTTCCATCAGGCGTAGGGAAGCCTTTATGTCCAGCTACTATAAAAAAAACCTGGACACTGCCTCTAATACAATGGCCGTGGATTTGGTTCCCGCAAAGTACAAATATTTGTGAACATGTCTGTATTGGTTTGGCTGCTTCATATGTATAACTAGCGACCCGGCCCGGCTTCGCACGGGTTGAATACTATTTTTCCCGCTAACTCCAGTTCCCGTGGGAATTTCGGAAATTCCTTTCTTAGTGTACCTCTACGGTACTTAAGCTACGTCCCTTCCAATTTCAAGAGACGTTTAGCCATCTAAGTTGTGCGTTGATATGTCAGTCAATTTCTCCTTTGTATATTTAGATATCCTTATCGTAATCGAATGTAAGCCCAAATTTTATATATTTAACTCTTATTAGGAAAGGTCATTTAAGGATCACCCTGAGAAATATTCCATAAGCCACTTGCACACAGATTGCGGGATAATTAGTTATTACGATATAAATGGCAACTAACAAGCCTAAGGTTGTGTGAAGGACAAGATGGGTCGCGATAAAACGACATAAATACCCGAAGATAGCCAAGAAAACCAATTAAGTGACCATTACGATACACTCATTTATCAATGGATGTTAGAGGGAAGCTTTAAGTAAATATCTTACGTGTGTTTATTGATAACGGATTGCAAAGCCGTAACTAAGTTGTACTACTGTGTACTCAGCTTGGGAGAACGTTAAGTTGGGTTATGCTTAACACCTAATAGATAAATAAACAGTTATGTCATCATCATCAGCCTATTGCAGTCCACTGCTGGACATATGCCTCTCCAGTTGTTCGCCACGCAATCATCTGGCGGGTATACCCATAATCGCCACGCTGGGCAGGCGGGTTGACGATCGTAGGGCGTAACTCCTCGCTCCGGTGACGCTGCTGCCCGTCATCAGCCTGAGGTCTTACGTCTTCTATCGTAAAGGTTTTACCGCCACTAATCCGTTGCCAGAGTCGTTTGTTACATATTTCAACAAAACCAAAATTCCCTTTGCCTCTTTATAATGGAATACAACACCACCGGCGACATTTACGAGATCTCACGTTACTAAGCACGTTTCGTCAGAAACATCGCCACTAGCAACCTTATCGCGTAAGCAATAAATATCAAAACTGTAAAAATGTTGACGTTTACGAGCAACGGAATCGCATACGTCAACACGACAGAGCCATCGTCTAATAAACAAAACAAATGCTGATTCGGTCTTAGTAAGTGGAAGTTACGAAACAGCCCACTTAATTTGTGCGTTATTTGGAAATTATGACTTTAGAGCACTTTTTGGAGGCCACAATTGATCAAAACAAAACGTTTTGTGTATGTATGTCCCCACTGTGGGGCTTCGAGCGTACATCTAAAATAGGCCTCTCCAGTTGTTCGCCACTTAGGTGAGTGAAACATCTGGAGAATATACCCGTTCCATCCTCTCCTTTCCTCTCCCGAACAACACGTGCTGGACAGCGTTGTCATCCGCATACCATACAGACAATAGTAGCGCGCACCAAGAGGTTCAGTTCCTCGTTCTTGCCCCGTGCCATTAAGTCATGGAATGCCCTTCCAGCTCATGTATTTCCTTCCTCTTACAATCCTGGGTTCTTTAGGCGGGGCGTGAAACGGCATCTCAGTGGGCCTTCAGGGTAAGGGCGACAGGCGCGGTGGGTATGCCCTATTGTGCCTGTCGACCTTACATTTGGACCTCAGGGCCGCTTACCATCAGGTGGAGTGAGATCATCCTGAATGCTCTTTTTTATAAAAAAAAAATACCCATAATCGCCACGCTGGGTTGGCGATCGCACTGCGCGCCTGCCCGTCATCGGTCTGTGTTATTTAGCTACGCCTTCACTTGTGATGGTTATACCGCCACCAGTCGGTTGCCAGCGCCTCGTTTGTTATTCGGCAGGATGCACCACGGAGGCGAGGTCGGCTTGGAGCGAAAAGATGATAGGCCACTCCCTTACATCCATCCGGTCTGTGGGACTCCCACCTCCCAGATGAGAGGACATACCCAACCCACTAAACCTTACTGTGTCGCCAGTGGGCAGCTATGTGCACAGAGGCTAAAGAGCAGCCTCTCGTGGATGAGCCGCCAACCGCTCGATGCAACGTGTGGCAGGGCAAATTTGCTCCACCGGATCAGTTTGTGCCATGCAATGAGAAACTTCCGCCTGCACATGGGTAGCTATGGCTAACCTGGAAGTCCTTAAATAGACTCCGTACTCAGGTTGGCCGTAGCAAGGAAAACAGGTTCAGGTGGGGTTACACTGATGGGTCGGACCTGGCCTGCGAATGTGGTGCTCCTCTCCAAAGCATGTCCCATATGATTTGCTGTTCGGCGTGTAGCGAAACTTGCTCACTAGCAGA
Organism: Conogethes punctiferalis; assembly: GCA_031163375.1. Classification (NCBI taxonomy): domain Eukaryota; kingdom Metazoa; phylum Arthropoda; class Insecta; order Lepidoptera; family Crambidae; genus Conogethes; species Conogethes punctiferalis. The sequence goes on from CM062099.1 coordinate 4,507,073, forward strand.
GCTTATGTCCGCGACTGGGGGTGCAATTGGAGTGGCGGAGCACTGGGCACATTAGGTGTGATTTTTTTATTTATTTTTTATTTGCCATCGACACGCAAAGAAGAAGCTATTTGCAGGGATTAAGGTAGCAAAGAAGTCCCACCTCCGGGGGCAGTCGGCATGGTGCGTAGGACTCACACCTCCCAAAATGGAAGGGCATACCCACTAAACCCCACTGTGTCGCCAGTGGGCAGCAAGTTGCAGGCACCCGGGTAGCGAGAATGAAAATGCATTTGCCAATCACGCTGGCAAAAGTTGGTCGACTTCACATAACCTTTCTTTCTTTATGTCTAAATCTACATACATATACACACACACATTAGTATGCGACGGAGCTTGAACGAATCTCGGCCACGTGGTTAAACTGTAAAGAGCCTAGCAAAGTACCTACGCAGATATAGTGAAATGGAGTGTGCTAACATATCCACTCCCTAGGCCCTACAATAGGCTATTGAGGCTAAAAATTGTAATTAGTCCGTCTTTTAGCTTATTCAAAAATAAAAGACACGTAGTTTTCCTTCTTTCATTCAAATAAATAATAGCAAAGATACAAGGCGTCAAAAGTTAGGAGTGGGAGTCTTTGACGTCACTCGCTCCCTTAAAAATGCCTCACCGAGTGACGTCACGCGTAATTTCAACGGGCTATAACTTTGTAATTTATAGTCTAACTTACAAATAAAAAAATACGTGTCATTTATTTTTGAATAAGCTAAAAGACGGACTTATTAAAATTTTTAGCCATAATAGCCTATTCCCGACTTCGAAGCTGCTACCTACTAATTAATTCTTTACAAATAAACCTCCTAACCATTATTACACAATATTTCTGCAGTATCAATCAAGTTCAATGACATAAAATAAACAGGTAAACTGTTGATCTAATTCTAATTGGGACTTCCTTATAATGGGTACGCTGGGAAAGTACTTGGATGTAAGTAAATAACTAATATACGATAACAGGCTAGTCACCATAATGATTACCTTTACAGGAAGAGTAGTTCCCACTTTATTAATGAATAATAAACCGCATGCGTTATAAAATGACGACGCTGTGACAACGCTAAGACAATGGTGACGCGCATAATACCTTCAGGTTTACTTATTTATTTATTTATTTAAATAAGGTACACCAACAGTATTATGAACATAAGAATTGAAGTTGTAAATTATATAGAAAGAATAAATAGCTTGAACATAGTACCAATTAGAGGCGTACACAGCATTGGTTAATATGAAATACTAGCTGTGCTCGCGACTTCATCCGCGTGGAATAGTTATTTTTTCCCCGTTTTTTTACATATTCTATTTTTTCTTCGCTCCTAATAGTTGCAACGTGATGTTAAATATGCCTAATAATGCCTAAAGCCTTCCTCGATAAATGGTCTATTCAACACAAAAAGAATTTTTCAATTCGGACCAGTAGTTCCTAAGATTAGCGCGTTCAAACAAACAAACAAACTCTTCAGCTTTATAATATTAGTTAAGATAAAGCAACAACACAAACAAAAAAAACATTACAAAATTTTATAGTAGAACAAGAAATTAACACGAGACAATTAAACCAGAAGGCTCACAAATCAAAACATCTTAAGTTAAGCATGAACCGCGGTAACGAGTCGTGGACAAGGTCTAGTCCCTTATCCTTTGCCAGCAAGTTATATTGGGCGCAGCATCTTGCCATAGGAGCCTGACGGCCCAAATTGGTCCTTTATCATCATTAGCCTATTGCAGTCCACTGCTGGACATAGGCCTCTTCAGTTGTTCGCCACCTAGGACAAACTTCTGGAGGATATACCCATAATCGCCACGCTGGGCAGGCGGGTTGGCGATCGCAGGGCGTAGCTTCTTGCTCCGGTGACGCTGCTGCCCGTCATCGGTATGTGGTATTTAGCTACGCCTTCTATCGTGATGGTTTTACCGCCACCAGTCAGTTTGCCAGAGCCTCGTTTATTGTTCGGCGGGATGCACCACGGGCAGGTGAGGATGGCTTGGAGCGAAAAGGTGATAGGTCGCTCCCTTACATCCCAAATACGTTACAAATTGGTCCTAGCTGAGGGCAAAGTGAACGTCCTACTTATTGCATAGCGAGGCTAATGAGATGGTACTGTTAGATTCATTTGCCCTAAGAGCTGGCTGCAATCTATTTTTCCATTGAAAATTTACTTATTTTGTTTGTTTTCTTATGAGTGACAGACGGGGGCAAACGGGCCTGAAGGTCACCAGGTGGTAAGTGATCACTTCAGCACATAGACACCGCAACACCAGGGGAGTCACAGGTGCGTTGCCAGCCCTTGAGAAATTTGTGGGCGCGCTTTTTGAATGTCTCTAAGTCGTATACATACGGAAAAGTCTCCGCTAGTTATAAATGTAGATATTCTTTATTGCACACCAAAACGGTTGACATAAAACGAGACGCAGAAATACATTTAGGTACAACTTAAGCGGTCTTATCGCTTTCAGCGATCTCATCCAGACTGCCTTTGATTAGAGGATAATTAAATCAAGGGTTAAAGTGCCAATTGACCAATATAGCGTAAAATAACATTTCATTTCATTTAGATAACGTAGTAGGTAGGTACCTACTTTCCCTCACAAAGATAAATAAGTATTGTATTGCTGGATATCATATAATAAATGGTTCTACATTGCTTAAGACTAGGTTTATATCTTTAATAAAATAAAAGATATATAAGAATAAAAAATAAAAGTTAATTTAGCAACTTAGCTGTAACAGAAAGAGATTTGTCTAAATATGTAGTTAGGTTACATATCCGTCGGCACAGTGACGTCTTGTCCTCTTTAAAATCTAACGCTAACCTGTCCTACTAAGTCTGTGTGAATGTTTATCCTTATGCAAAGCTTAGATTTGTTATTTGGTAACTTCAAATGTGATCATTGTGGGCATTGCATCATCAAATCCACTAGCATTTACAAAGTAAACAGAAATCCGATCATCACCTAAGTGTTTTTTAACTTACTACCAACGACGCATAAACGAAATCCAATTAGGTATTGTCAAATGTACCTAAGAGATTAATCCGATCCGAAGCCGTGAAAATGTGATAGGTACCTATCTTCTTCAATTTACAGTATCTATCATAGAAATACTTCTAACGTTACTACGGATTATATTCTCTAAAATTCGGGATCGATTTCGGATTGGACATAGTACAAAACCGTTGTTAAGGTTTAAAATAACGTGAAACAACAACAGCACAAAGATTAGACGTTACTTAAGTGTAACTTAGCCTACGTTTAAGTACACACCGTCGATGCAAAGGTGTCAAAAGGATCTCTTAAACACTTCCTTTAAGTACCTATCGACAGTAAATTACTTCCATCGTAACAGTGGGCAAGCCTAAGCAATTATCAACGAAAAGCTATCAACACTCACCTCGTTATCTTAAGTCGCTGCCGAGGACCGATAAAGATTCAAACCCGAAATTGTCGCACAAAACAAACACTGCTCCTGGTTCCGAAACACGTTATCAACACGCCTTGTTACACTGAGGGGACGTTTCAAAACATTTAACAGATAAGGTTTTTGAATTTCGAACGGTGTTGGGCACGTCCGCTCTGCGCGGTGGTTGGGCACGGAATGCGTGTGACGACGCGCTGACACTTCGCCCTGCGCAGGAGTCGACTTGGCCGCGGTGCCCGGTACTAAGGAATTTGTACGCGATAATGCTGTACGTATTGTGAAAAGCGCTTATTTGACAAATTTTAAGCATAATAATAATTATTCTTGTACCTGTAGATATTCTTTTTTGTTTACTTGGCTATGTACGGTTTGTAATTTAGCCACTGACGATTTGTACAAAAGGTGAAAGTTTGTACAAATATTTACTAATATAACGAGTTCTAATCTAAAGTGGATACTACTTCTCGGCAATCGTAGTGTAGGACGTTCCCAGGCTAGGTGGAGTGCCGATTTGGGCCAGATGGCTGGCTAGTGCTGGATGCGAGACAGGCCCCTCTTCCCCACTGGGCACTATGGGCATGTGCCCAGGGCCCCGCGATCGAATGGAGCCCCCTAGTTCCTGCCAGATTACCAAATGATCAACGATATTTAGGTCATAGGGGCCCCATGATCCTAATGTGCCCAGGGCCCCAAATAGTTTAAAGACGGCCCTGATGCTAGAAGCCCAAGATCGAGTAAAGTGGCGAACAATAAAAGTGTTTCGAAATGAAATATCCGATAGATGGCGTTATGTAGCCCTGCGGTCCGGCTATGACTGGTCAGTTGCTAAGTAAACGTCAGTGTCATGTCGATATCATCCAATCACGTTACAGTCGGACCGGACCTGCGGCTCATGGGGGGGCATCTCATGGATTTCCTTCTTCAGAAAGCCCTTGGAGAAGCTGTCCTGCAGTGGACTGCGAAAGGTTGACGATGATAACTTAACAAGGAATTAGGTAATGCAAAATGGATCACGAAAAGGTAGTAGGTACCTGACTATTTATTAATCTGTGGTTAGATACTCGTTTTGTTGGCTAGATTTATATTAGCCATAGGTATATTTAGCTTTTCTCAAATCATTCGATTAAAGAGTTAAGGGTCAACAGAGATAGTAGGTAGTGTTTGTTGTGGTACTAAATCCTACATTATATTTTCTCACACAAAGAGGATATTATTTTTTAGTAGTAATGATGACGAACCAAAATGAAATTAATTTGGTCATCATTACGTATTAAAAAAAACCGGACAAGTGCGAGTTGGATTTGCTCACCCGCCGTAGTAAGAGCAAAATTATGAAAAATATTTTTATTATATGATCTAACAAACAAGTCGCAATTTTGCCTTTATCTGTGCTGTGCTACAGATTACATACGTTGCTTCGTACCAAATCTTGTTCCCAGTTCACGGGAGCATGGAAGGCCCTATAGGCACTATTTATTAATCTGTGCTATAGGTTTGATTCCCTTCATCATCATCATCAGCCCACATCAGTCCACTGCTGGACATAGGCCTCTCCCAATGTTCGCCACTTCGATCGGTCCCGGGCCTCTCTTGATTCCCTTGCGAGTGTCTAAATTTTGCGATAGAAAGGGATGGCAATAAAAAGTATGCATCTTTAGATTGCGTTGACTTAGAAGTTTGATTTTGTCACCGCTCCAAAGGTGAGAGGGCCTGAGTATTTGATATGGCTTTCAGCTTGATACCTCCAAGCATTTCCGATAAAAAGGATCTTGATAGAAAAACGGACAACATAGTTATCCTAGGTGTTTGGACATGTAAAGAATCTTTTTATAAAGTAGTGTAACCTCAGTCCAAAAAAGGGAAGCCAATAATAAAAAAGATATTTTGTCAAATTTTGTAAACTATAACGTCTGTCTTCGAAGATATAATAAATCTAAAATTAATATTTAAATAGCGGTTTTATTCAAAGTAATGTGCACAGACCTGTACACTAGGTTTATGGGTTCCGTGTTTTCTTTTTGAGGTATGATGATAACCCTAAAAGAATATGCAGGTCATGTCACATTTGATTGTGTAAAAAGGTCTGAACGAATCTATAAGTATACATGTTAGTGTATGTGTATTGTGTGTGTACTTATAAATATCTATAGGTGATAACTTTGAATTGACACGATTCTCCTGGACTTCAGGTGATCCAATCGAAGATATAGGCCGTCTTATCACCAAGTTTAATACTTATAAATACACTGCCACTGATCGGACAGTCAAGATTGTGAAAAAATATATCTGGTTATCTTTTAATTACATAAAGGAGATATGGCTTGATCGATATTAATCCTCAGATACTTAATAAATATTAATTCAGCGTGATAATTATAATTGATAGCTTTTTTGTCGAACAGTTGGTAAGAATTTTGGAGATAACTTAGTTTCTTTATGTTTATTAATCTCAGTAATATTTAGGTTGCTTTATATCTTGTATGAATGTAAAATTAATTACTGTTTGGATGTTAACTATATGGACATTTTTTTTTTTTATAGTGGCTCGACATAATGGCTTCCCTACACCTGATGGAAAGCGAAAGAGAAGCCCAAGTCGCTGTGACAACGGGCAAGTAACTGGTCAGTTATCTGTCAGTTGCCACCGCCATGCCGGCCCAACCCTAACCCCCCACGAGCTCCGGAAACCCTACTCACCGGCAGAAACACGACCCAGAGGTCATTTGACTGCGGTATTCTATAGGGTGGAGGTCCTTCCCCGGACGGGCGGCTCAATTCGAGCGAAGATTCGCTATGAGAAAAATTAATCATTAAAAGCCGTGGTGGGTTTCCATGATTAAAACATCGATAGTGAACTTTGCCTCTGATGCAGTCAGATTTCGCGGGTTTGATGCCGGGACAGACAGTACCTAGCCTACCTATCTACAAACATATTATGTGTGCATTAGCATGTCTGTATTGGTCTAGGTCTATCTGCTTTGTAGTAAGAAAGTATACTCATAGTATTCATTTACAAAAAAAAATTAATCTAAATAAGTTTTTCAGTTGTCTAGTACTAGTACCCATAGTACAAGCTTCAGTTTAGCGTGGGATTAAATGGCGATGTGTGTTATTTATTTAATTGTAACATATCTTTCGCATCGGATACTTGACGAGAGATCTAAGGCTTCAGAAAACTTTTTATATCCATCTTTCCGAAGGCATAAGCATAATAGCTCAGTAGTGGTTCAACCCTAAAACGAACAGTAGCGATATAGAAGCGATACTTTTCACTGGATGCGCTTGCGCACGCTCGTGGTACCGGCATTGTTTTGTTAGTCAGCAGCTCGCGGGTTGCCGCGGGTTTTGTTTCGCTCCTGTCGATCTCGGAGAACAATAGATCATTCGCTTTGCACGTTGTGTCCTTAATATCCGGAGCGGAGAAAGAAATAATTGATTTCTACTTCCGAAGCGGTAAAACAGTATGAAATCTCTACTAATAATAATCTTTTATGTATCTCGCTATGTCTATAGATTGTCGTCTGAAAAGCACCATCCAAAATACCAGTGCACAGTGTTATTTATTTAACCATTTAAACACCAGTAAAGGTTAAATGCGATGATTTAAATAGATTAGAGATTTTTTCTTATGTCTTAGTTCTAATGCTTTATTGCACAGAATGGTATAAAAGGCGAATTTAATGCTGGCAGCATTCTCTATCAATCAATCTTTACGTCAGGCAGGGAGCAGATTGTGTACGGTGAGTGTACACAGTCAATCCTTGTGAAACAGAGAAGTACGAATGTCCTCCTCATTTCATTTTGTAAAATCTAGAATTCATTTAAATGTTTTATCAAATAAATCGTTTTTAAGTTGTCCTTTATTAACATTTTCTTACCAAAAGTCGACAGTGATTAATTTAAAAATAGAAGCTCAATCTTTTACAGAATGTGAATTTTGCTGTTATTTCATAGTAAGGCGTTGACAAAACATGATAGTAAAATATTAAAAAGCAAATAGTAATGTATAAACTCACCAAATTCCAGTTTCTAAAACTAAGTCAACAGTCTCTGGTAACTCTAACCGGAAACCTGGAAATATGAAAAAAACAATTAGTTAAGAAGATTATATTCATAGACTAAGTATTACCTACATGTAATGTTTATCGAACTCTTTTTATTAATGTCAAAATTTGAGTAGGTAGTTATAATAGGATAGGTAAAATGACCACAGTCGAAATATAAAATTGGCGATAACTCAAAACATGAAGAATAGGTTATAATTTACATTAAGAATTTGTCTTAATCAAGCACTCGAGTACCTACTATCAAGACAATACAAATTATTAATAGAAAAATGTACTTATGATAGCAAAAACGGAACTTACCGTCAGAAATTATCCTTTGTATCACACTAACCATGTCTTTCGCTTCTGCGATGTAAAAGTTGTCTCCCGAATAAGGAGGTATACCTAAATCTGTGAATCGTTGGTCAAGGAAATTATTACAGCAAAATAAATATTCAAATCAATAGGGGGTCAACCACACTTAGAGGTCCCGTGTAGGGCACACGGACTGCTTCAAGCTGAGAACCGACTGATTAAAGCCTACCAAGGACGGGCGGCTCAATTAGAGCGAAGGTTCGCTATGCCCTACCCCGCTTGGTTATGCCCTACCTCTCTTCTGTTCTACTTGTTCTGTTAAGCACAGCAAGTCTTATTCACGGCCTGGCACACTGGAGCTGGAGCCAGCCAGTTTTCTGTTACATAACAAACTACTACGCATTGCATTTGCCTTTGTAAGAACTCAGGCGCTATTCAGATATAACAGTACGAAATAGCTTTAGGAGCTGTTTCGTAGTTATTTCGACACATTATACCACCAATAAACTTTTTAAGGTATACAGTTCTGTGGTACATTATCTTGTAGGGTTTCTCTACTATATTATACATGTATTACACGTATAAACCTTCCTTTTGAATCATTCTATCTTTAAGAAAACTGCAGCAAATCCTTGGCGTAGTTTTTAAGAACTTACCATACACTATAGCTGTGCCGGCGGCGTCGCACGCGTGCATATCGGGTTTCAAAAGCAACGGATTAAAATAGTTCTTCCTAAATTTTAAGTTAGACCTCTAGCAATACATTGGTGAAAACCGCATTAAATTTCATGCTGTAGTTTTCGAGTGATGCCCTTTGAAACATAGAGGTAAGAATTTCTCCCGTTTTCCCAACTCTTTCCTTAATTGCTCTGCTCCTATTGATTGTAGCGTGATGAAAAGTATACTATAACCTGCCCAGGAATTTTAAGGAAACTCCTTAAAATCTAGTCTAGTAGTTTTTGTTTCTATAACGAACAAACAGACAGACAAAAATTTTACTGATTGCATTTTTGGCATCAGTATCGATCACTAATCACCCCCTGATAGTTATTTTGAAAGAATATTTCATGTACAGAATTGACCTCTCTACAGATTTATTATAAGTATAGAAGATAAGCTAGCTAAATGTCATAGGCCGAAGACGGGCAGCAGCGCCACCGGAGCGAGAAGGTACCTACGCCCTGCGATCGCCAACCCGAGCCCAGCTTGGCAATTATTATTGGTAAAGCCTCAATATATGTGTTCAAAGTGGCGGACAACTGGAGAGGCCTATGACCAGCTGTGGACTGCCATAAGTTGATGATGATACCTAGAAAAGCGGTCGTTAAAAATGTCCAAATCTTTGCCATTGTCTAACGTCCGACATATTCTCAAAGTAGCGAACAACTTGAGAGGCCTATGTCTAGCAGTGATGGCATGATAGACTGATGATGATGATGACAGGCTCGGTGGCTCAATTGGTAGGACCCCTGCCTTCTGACCCGAGAGTCGTGGGTTCGATTCCCACCCGGGACAAAAATTCGTGTGATGAACACTTGTGTTTGTTCCGTGTCTGGGTGTTAATATTTGTATTTAAGTATTTATTTGTGGTACCTTTGTTGTTCTGATGCCCATAACACAAGTGCTTAAGCTACTTACTTTGGGATCGGAGCAATGTATGTAATGTTGTCTGATATTTATTTATTATTATTATTATTTATGATGATAAGTGGCCTGGCGTCGACCACCGACCCATTCTCAACTAGGGGTGAGAGCCTTCCGCTCCCCCAACAGTCCGGTGATGATGACAAAGCCGGCCTGGCCATCATCGTAGTCAAAAAAAAAAAAAAAAGACCCATTCTCAAAGTGACGAACGACTGGAGACGCCTATGTCCAGCAGTGGAACGCGATAAGCTGATGATGATGATGAGTGGCTTGGTTGACCAGGCTTGGTACAAAGGATACAATTGAGCATGTCCAGCAGACAGCCGGGGTGGTCGGGCGGCGGCGGCGGCGGCGGCGCGGGCGCACGCGGCGGGGTGACCGCGCGCAGCGTGTACGCGCGCACGTACTCTTTGCGCAGGTCGTGGAAGCGCGCGTAGTACGCGGGCAGCGCGAGGTCCTTGCTGCACGCCTCGGGGTGCAGGCATTGTCTGGAATTAGAGGATTCATGGTGAGTTAGGGATGTTTTTCGACGTTTAGTCGCTGTCGACGCAAAACAGGGGCAGCCCGTTGGTGCTGGAGATAGTCCTTTTTGGCGTTTCACGTCGATTATATTAAGATTTTGTGCACCAGAAAATAGACGGCACCTTGCCGGCAGCGTAGCGTGCTTGTAGATCTTCTTTCGGTAATGTGACAGCTGTCACTTGACAGCTGCGTTGGCATTGGCCGCGAGCGCGTCGGCGGCTGTGATTGGCTCAATGCTTGTAATAGGGGCGCTTGCTTCGCCTTAATTGGACGCGATGAAGTTGGTGGCAGACGATTGGTTGTTAACGCTCGATAGTGGCGCGAACAGTCGCATAATGCCTAATTCGCAAAATGGCCGCCGATTCCGAAAGGACTCTTTTGTATGCAAGAGGCGGTAGACGGGCAAATGTGATGCCTGATGGTAAGTTGACACCGCCCATGGAGACCCGCAACTCAAATCGAGTTCTACTAGGACTACTTCGGAAAACGCCCACTTAGCTAAAAAAACTACTTACGCGAACAAACACACACAAAAATACAAATCTTTTCTCTTTATATTATTAGTGTAGATATAGATATAATAGAAATAATTATAGACATCTACTAAAATTATAGGTATCATGCATATTTTACATACAGATATGATAAAATTATAACAATTTCCTCAAAAATAATGGTTAAATTGTATTCGTTTTGTGCAACGAAGCTCGGAGGCCTTGCTGATAAGAGATCACGATCTGTGGCAGAAAGATAGTCGTAATGACGCCCAATGTTTGTTGGTTTAGAATAAATAATAATATGTAGTAATAAATGCTCCAAACAATGTACCAAATCCATGGAGAAGCTACAGATAGGATGGTCTAAAAAATTCATCATCAACTTGCAAACGTCCGCTTCCAGACATAGGCCTTTTATTTTCTTTTTCGAGGAGAATTCCTTCGGACCATCACCATCAGTGGTGTGCTGTACATGGTATCAGCAACTCCCCGGCTATTTGATTATATTCCGTCACCGTACCAAAAAAGACATACGAATCACCGCATAGATTAGACATACGCCTTAAAAGAACATCACACAGGTCAGGACCTTGGACAATGGAAATAAATGCCACCATTATATACCAGCGGATGTGTATCGGTATCGGCCGGGCATCGAACCGGCGATCGGCGATAACTTTTAACCCGCTTCAATATGCATGTGCTAAGCTCTTAAGCTTTGTTACAATGAGTCCATTTACATTATTTTAAATGTACATTTCTAATGTAAGCTTTTTAAAGCTCACTTTTAACCTCAGATTTGTATTTGAAACGATACTCTAAAGTTGATAAAAACCATTGTAATTCCTGTAGCACTATGTAAATTAAAAAGATTTCCCTATTAGTATATAAATAAATTAGTTCGTATCTCGGAGTACGACCGTAGCGCCCTTTGAGCTAAGAATGGAAAAACGCTCGGAACTAAAATTTTTTTTTTTTTTTTTGCATAGAGAATATAGAGTGAGTAGCTTTAAAAGTTATCGGGGAAAATGCATTTAGGCATTCCCGCCGCTCGGGGGAGTAGCGGGGTATGTGTGACTCTCCCCGCCTCGAAGATGGAATATCCACTAAAAACCCCAGCCCTTTCGTCATGCGCCTTAAAGGTGGTGTGGTGGCATATTATCATGGCCACCAAGACATCACCGGCTATGGGTCACATGCCCCTGGTGTTGCAAGCGTTCATGAGCTGCGGTACCCGCTTACCATCAGGCGGCAGCCATTTTGTCACCAAATCGCGGTAAATAATAAAAACAAAACGCGGAGCTTTTGTAGCAATAAAACGCACATAACATGTAAAAATGAAACGTGTTAAATATAAATGTAGCATTCAAAAAAAAATATCAGCTGATATGATTTTTTTATGACACGTAACATTTAAAACTTCCGTCATGCAATAAAGTTAACTTTTAAAACAATGTTGCGAGCAATTTGGATTATATTGGTCACGTAAAACATATATTTTTTTTATATTTTCTTTTTAATGATATTATAATTTTAGTAAAATTTATTCCCAGGTCATATAGCAAATAATATTGCAACAGCAAAAAAATAGACACCAGATTTTTAGGTAAGGCTGATTTAACCGCAACTCAAGAGTATTTTATTGTGTCCCAAATATACCCCCTAACTACATATTTGGACGATTAACTTACCGAAACACTTAGAACGTCTTTTAGTCCTAAAGAGTCAGCGAAAATCAAAATAATTTTGATATGTACAAAATAATATAATGATTCATACCTTAGAGGGGGTTGTCCGTCCGTGACAAGCCTGAAGAGGGGAGAGTGGGGGTCCACTTGTATAGATCTCACGAAATCATCGAACTGAAACATACAAAAAGAAATTGTATTATACAAATATTGTATCCCACTAATATTATAAACGCGAAAGTTTGTTTGGATGGATAGATGGATGGATGTTTGTTCCCTTTTCACGCAAAAACTACTGAACAGATTTTAGTGAAACTTTACACGAATATTGTTTAAATGCATCAGATTAACATATAGGCTATAAATTACAACGATTCATCAATTTTTTCATTTAGAATTTCGGGAAAATATGTTACGGAATGATTAAAATCTTTTTGAATACACCATAGATACTGTCATTTCTTGACTTTGTCAGCGAAATTATCAATTTGACATGACAGGTACTGATATCGAGGTAGGCAAATACGGAAATTCGCCACCAATAAGTACAAATAATTGTGAATTAAAATTGTGCGGCTTATTTTCGGAATGAAATTCTTCGGAAAATACTATATGCAAACTGCTATAACTTAAAAGACGACCAACGTAAAGGGATAACCACCGGCGTTGTCTACTAGAATATTGTTCAGTTTCAGAGGCACCTCATTCAGCAACAAATTGGAACAAACTTTAGGAATAAAATTGTGTACAGTCAAAACAGATCTAGCATAACCCGTAAACAAGACGGCCTGCATCTGATAATGAATCACAGTGACCAAGAACCAAAAACCTTACTACAATCTCAGAAGGCTCACAACGGGCCCCATGTCTAGCTCGGATGCGACGAAACTGCGATCAGTGTATGCTTAATAAATATTTTTCTAATCCAAATTGTAATTTCTGTCCTCAATATACTAATATTACAACATTTCAGCCTAATAAAATCGTTTTAATTACGCATGTCGGAAGAAAATAACGCTTTGAAGTAAGTTAAGATTCATACACCGGCCAAGTGGTCGCTTTTTGGTCGGCGTGATACTTAAAACCTGTGTACTAACATGTACAATTATTGTACATAGTTAGGTACCACCTATAATTAAAAAATCTCAATTTTATCGGTAAATAATTTTCACATTATATTCTTAGGGATGCTCACTCAGTATGACATAAAGAAAAATCGAAATAAAAGATACTTAGTATTTTTAGCGTGGCTTCTCAAAATATGTTCATACACAGGATATCCAGATTCTGTTTTAGTTGTATAGATATAAGATTATTAAACGCACTTATTTTCCAAAAAGTACAAAATAAGTATCCGTATTTCTATATTGTATGGGAGTGACCTATCACCTTTTCACTTCCTCACCTGCCCGTGGTGCATCCTGCCGACCAACAAACGAGGCTCTGGCAAACCGACTGGTGGTGGTAAAACCATAACGATGGAAGGCGTAGCTAGATATCACAGGCCTATGACGGGCAGCAGCGTGACCGGAGCGAGAAGCTACGCCCTGCGATCGCCAACCCGCCTGCCCAGGTGGCGCTTATACCCATAATATCCTCAGATGTTTGCCCTAGGTGGCGAGCAACTGAAGAGGCCTGTGTCCAGCAGTGGACTGTAATAGGCTGATGATGATGATTTCTATATTAATCAATTTTAAACGTATCGCCCGACGTCAGCCCTCTCCTAGCCGAAAATCGGCCACAATGACCATTCTCCAAGCAGACCGGGCAAGTATGCACGAGATAATGAAGTGTACATGTTTATGCCCATACACAAGTGCATTACGTGCGGTTGCTCTGTTTGAAATAATGAGAATTCATAGTAGTAACTAGGTACGTAGGTAAGCACCATTTTTGATACCGTAAAAAGACTAATTGACTCAAAAAAAGTGCGGACGCGACATAACAATCTGATGACTGCTGACCCCAGTGGCGCATTATATCGGTTCCCGGTAGGATTCAATGTAGAAAACGAACTTTTTTAGATAACTCGAATAATGCAGGAAGACGTCGCTCTGGATAAGAAGTCATCACCGGAACTTACAGTTAAGAGAACCATAGCTTAAGACCAGGTGATTCCTGAACAATGGGCCGCGGCTTCCAATGGCCAACCAGAGGCCAACATGATGTACCTACATTGTGTTTGTCCTGTGTCAACCTATGTTCAGATTTCTCAGCACTCAAATCGAATACCTATATCTTCATCATCTTTTGAGCATCCATTCGTAAGCGCGTGTGATAAAATAAGAGACAAAGACGCGTACGTACATGATATAATGACAGAGTAAGCTCTTCATGACAAACCGATGTTCACGCAGGCAAAGCCGCGGGCAGCAGCTAGTTATACATAATTATGGTAAATGTTAGACGTTAGGAAGCCCCCACAACTATGAGGAAATTATATGATTGTGTGCAGTCGACAGACCCACCCTTAAACAGCGTGGTTGAATAAAGCCTATCGTCGTCCCATATAGGGTACATTTAAGCACTTCGGTGGGGACACAATATGAGCTGTTGGTAGAAATAATAAAAGGTCAACCGCCCACTTTTATACACGAAAATGAAATGGAAAATACTTTATGTGAAATTATTTCTTTTTTTCAAGATGGCCTCTTGACTTCATTGTTTTGTGTTGTGTCTTGGATGTCCATTGTTAGAAAATATCATTAAACAAAAACCAATTTACACAAACGGAAATTTAATATTGTATAATTTAGGTATTTTTTTCCTAAACTATTAGTATAGACTGGGCCAAGGTTTACCATATTTTAGTCTATTCATTATACCACACAAATAACCTACGATATAATTAACTATTTTGTAGTTACACTCAGTTCGTCCTTGCAGTATGACATTAAGCAAAATTATGCCGCAAATATACCTAAGAAGTGTTTCAAAGCATGTATTTATAGGACAAACGCATAATTTATTGGTTTAACCACTTAATTAGTCAGCATGACTTTGCTTATCGCTAATAACAGACTGAGTCAATTGAGTGAACTTTGATTGATATTGATAGAAGCGGAGCGAAGTACGAATGCAGTTTAAAGGGGCAAATAATATAGATATTGTGTTTTCTACATTGTTTGCTGTTTGTTGCCTGTAGACAGCGATTATGATACATTTATTCTACAAATGTAGATCTTCATTACATTTAGAGCATAATATTATGAAAAAAAGAAAACAATAAAATAGGTCCTCTACCTTCCTCTTCATCTACCTGAAAGTTTGTCTGGCAGAGATCGCTTACTAGCGATAAGATCGCCTAGATTGTACCCAGGGTGTCTGTATCACCTTTTCTGTATTCATTTTGTATTTTGTGCATTAAAGAATATCTATCTATAGATCGGTTCCCCCCAGTCAAATGTTTTCCAAAGAATCTTATTAACCTTTAGGGAGCTGGATGCGAGAGGCCCGGGATCGATCGAAGTGGCGAGTATTGGGAGAGGCCTATGTCCAGCAGTGGACTGATGTGGGCTGATGATGATGATGATGATGAACCTTTTGGGAATAAGATTTTGCTAATGGGAATGTGTACCTACTGTCAAGTCAATTATACTTTTAAGTAGCTGTCATAATGATTCATATCTTTTGTAAGTCTTTACAAAAACGTGACGTCACGAATTTTGTTAGCCATTTGACTGGATATTATTCGGTTTTAATGAAAGTTTTTTTTAAATGACTACGACGATGCAAACAAAATGTTCCGATATGTACTCTTTTACTACAATGGTATTCAAGAATTTATTGTGTTACATACATACCCACATACATTCTGTCTGTAAGATGTTTTGAAAATCGAACTTTCTGCGAATAAGACATTTTAAAAATCGAACGTCGGCAGGCGCCATTTTGCTGCACCGTTTCGCGGTTAAACCGTACTTGGCACATTTTTTGCACAGCTAGATGTCCGTATGTGCCATCGGGCGCACAGAAAAAAACAACAAATACCAAGAAAAGCTCATTGCGATGTATGGAGCTGGCAAGTGTGACGCGTCCCCGCCGGGCGTCGAACCCGCGTTGCGCAAAGGGATACAGTTAGGAACCTGTCCCGTACCTCGTGGCGGATCTTGACGCCAATTATTTATTTATCTTGGAGTTTTACGTTTTGAAAGTGACGGCTGCTGCCTCGTCGTTAGTTCATATTTGAATTCTATAAATAAACTAGCGACTGGCAATCACTTTGAGTATTTCAGATAAACACTTGCTCTAAATATAGCTCGATAAACACACAATAAAATGCAGTAACTTTTAATTAATCAAACGTCACGACGTTTAATTAAATAAAAATGACTGCAGTAGAGCACGCTCTACTCGTATTATGGTCTCTTATTTTGGTAAGCGTCAGAATTTTAAAGATATCTATATTATATAAAGCTCGATTACCACTGACTCACTCACTGATCAGGGGTGTTTTTCGGTTATTTAGAGGGATAAAATGGGAAAATGATGTAGGGTGACTGTGAATCGGGCGCCAATCGAAACAGGTTTTTGTGGTTTTTTTTTTCAAAATCCAAGATGGCGGCCATGTTGGTGGTTGTATCTCTTTATCTATTTATCGGATCGCTGTCAAATTTTTGGGGTTTATTAAGTGGGTGAAATGATTGAATTTAAAAAAATAAAAAGTCGATAAAACAAAATGGCGGCGCCGCCATCTTGGATTGAAAATGCGATTTTGACCGTTTCGAGACCCATGTTTGCGTGATCATAGTGTCGCGGTCTATGGAAATATTGGCAAACTTTTTTCTCATTACTGTCAGAGATATAGTCGAGTGTCGACCGATGACCATAGACTAAAGAAAAACAATATGGCGGCGCCGCTGGCGGCCATTTTGTCCCAAGAATTTTTTTTGCAATTTTCAAATTGATTTTTCATACTGTTGGCAACACTGGATCGATTGGGATTGTATGGGGCGTTGGTAGGTCAATTATCGGTCTTTTGGTAGGTTTTTTAATTTCTACCAAATTGATGGTAGTTTTTGCCACAGGGCCCCAAATGTGAGTGGCAAAAGTGTGACGTGTATTCAAATTCCGAGTATGCATTTTAATGGCAACCCCGGCTGGTATTGACCTCAGGGTAGTTTTGGATAAAAATTCTGGCAACACTGGTTTTGGCGGGCAAAAATGTGTTTTCGCAGTAGTCATTTTCCAAAGTCTCTCTGGGTCCGGGGTATTTATTAAAAAAAAAAGTAAAAATTGGCTTTGATCCGGTATATAGTCTAGAATATAGGAAAACTATAGGCATTTTGATATCCAAGATAGCGGCGGCCCTGGCGGCCATTTTGTCAAAAAGTTTGGTTTTCTAAAATTTTAAAATGGATTTTCAATGTGATGGCAACATTTTACAAAATTGCAATGTATTGGTCGGTTATCCGTTGGGTCATTGTGTGTTGCCAGGTGAAAAAATATTTCTAAATTTTTTGGTAGTTTTTGAGATATGGCCCAAAAAAGTCGAAAGTAGAAGGACCAACATTTTAAATAAAAAATTGCCATGTGCTCACAGCCTTGGCCCATTAGAATGACATTTGACCATTTTTATTATGGTGGCCTGGCAACACTCGGCACTGCGGGGAGAAGAAATTTTTTGGCAATGCCTTTTTCGCCGAGCTGTCTGGCCGCCAGGACGCTTGGCAGAAAAAAAGTAAAAATGCCAATCGATGCCATATATAGTGTAGTATATGGGAAAAATCCGAAACGTCAGACTTTCAAGATGGCGGCCGCGCTGGCGGCCATTTTGTGAAAAAATTGCATTTTCGAAAGTTAAAAAATGGATTTTTGGGTAGATGGCAACATTTGAGCGGAGTGCAAAGTACTAGGCCAATGTGTGTATGGTGATAAAGTATTGCCAGGTAAAAAAATAATTCTGGTATTTTTGGTAGTTTTTGAGAAATGCCCCGAAAAAGTCGAAAATAGAAATAATGACATTTCGCAAAAATAATTTCCAGGAGCATAGAGATGGGGTTCATTAAAATGACATTTGACTATTTTTATCTCCGTCATCTGGCAACACTGGGATGGACGGTGGCTCAAACTTTTTTCAAAGGGGTCCCTTCGAGGGGCCCTGGTCGCCCACTTTGTATGACGCGAAAAAAAACTGTGAATGCCATTTGGTGTGTAATATAGTTGTTACTGACCACTGGGTACCAAAAGTTGGAAAAACAAAATGGCGGATAAACAGGCGGCCATTTTGTAAAAAAGTTAGGTTTGCGAAAATTTAAATATGGTTTTTGGGGTGGAAGGGTACGTCTGATAAATAAAAGTCTGGGGGCTCTTTTAAATGTCTTAGGATTGCCTTTTATATGATGAAAAAATTTACCCCAATTTTAGGGTAATTTCCGAGATTTACCCCCAAACGTAAATTCGCGAAATCTTGAAAACCAAGTATGAGGTCCTGTCAAAAATGATCCACAGATTACGTAGAAGCCCCAAAAAGCCCCATTAATAAACCAGGAAGAAGAAAAAAAGCTACTCAAAAATCACGATTTCCCATACAAGTGACGAACATACTTACGATACTTGATGTGGCGAACATACTTACCATACTTGATGTGACGAACATACTTACCATACTTGATGTGACGAACATACTTACGTTACTGTGTAAGAATGTTAGTCACGTTAAGTAATGTAAGAATGTTCGTCACTTGTATGGGAACGTTAAGTATAACGTGACTAACATTTTTATGGTATCTATCATGACATGCGAGACCGAAGGTCGAGCCCTGCGTAGGGCGAAGCCCGGAGCAGCGCCCCAAGGAGTATGCACCCACTAATGGAAAAAGAAGCTTTGCGAGGCCGCAGGCCGAGCGAGCCGACCCAAGCCGCCAAAACAACGCCGCGGAGGGCGAAGCCCGGAGCGGCTGGCGCCCCAAGGAGCCCCCACGCAAAACCTAATCAACAAGCCGCAAAAAAAGCCCAACACCCGCCCACGCAGAACGGTACAACCCAGAAAAGTAATTTCGCGAGGCCGCAGGCCGAGCTGCGTATCGCGAGGCCGCAGGCCGAGCTCCGCGTAGGGCGAAGCCCGGAGCGTCCAGCGTCGCAGACCTAGCTTGAGCACGCACGCGCGAAGAGCGTGCGGCGAAAGCTAGTCTATCTATAATATATAAAGCTAAATTACCACTGACTCACTGACTGACTCATCGGGGGCTTTTTTCGGGTTGAAGGGGGTTAAATTGGTTTTTTTGTTGTATGGGGGGGTTGTGTATTTTTTTAATCGATCCAGCTTTTTTTATTTTTTTTTCCAAAAATCCAAGATGGCGGCCGTTTTTCGAAAAAAAAGTTTAAAAAAATGTATAGAATGCCCAAGCGGCGCATAGCGTGTTGGAATTGTCTATGGAAAATAGAAACGTCAAAGTTGGGAAAAATTAAAAAAACAACATGTCCGCGCCGCCATCTTGGATTGAAAATTGGTTTTGGACCCATGTTTGCGTGGTTGTACTGTCGCGATGCGCAGAGATAACAGCAAATTTTCTTTAGAATATCGCCACAGGTATAGTCAACTGTCAACCAGTGACCATAGATTATAGAAAAACAAGATGGCGGCGCCGTTGGCGGCCATTTTGTTCCGTGAATTTTTTTTCCATTTTTAAACTGATTTTTCTTACTGATGGCAACACTGAATCGATTTGGTTAGTATCGGGCGGTGGTAGGATATTTATCGGTCTATCGGAAGGTTTTTTAATTTCTACCAAATTCATGGTAGTTTTTGGCACAGGCCCCTAAATATGGGTGAAAAAATTTTGACTTGTATCCAAATTGCGAGTATGCAGATTTATGGTAACCCCGACTGGTATTAGCCTCAAGGTAGTTTTGAAGAAAAATTCTGGCAACACTGGTTTTGGCGGGCAAAATAATTTTTTGGCAGACCCTTTTTTGGCTTATACTTTGAGCATTCCGGCAAATGGCAGAAAAAAAGTAAAAATGCCAAATGTTGCCATATATAGTCAGGTATATGGGAAAATTCCGATTTTTTCGATTTTCAAGATGGCGTCAGCGCTGGCGGCCATTTTGTGAAAAAAATTGATTTTCGAAAATTTCAAAATGGAATTTTAGTATGATGGCAACATTTTATAGAATTGCAATGTACTGGTCGGTTATCCGTTGGGCTATTGTGTGTTGCCAGGTATAAAAATATTTTCGACTTTTTTGATAGTTTTTGAGATATGGCCCAAAAAGGTCGAAAGTAGAAGGACCAACATTTTAAATAAAAAGTTGTCATGCACTTACAGGTTTGGTCCATTAGAATGACATTTGACCATTTTTATCGTGGTGGCCTGGCAACACTCGGCAAGGCAGGGAAAACAAATTTTTTGGCCATGCCTTTTTCGGCGAGCTAGCTGGCCGCCAAGATGCTTGGCAAGAAAAAAGTAAAAATGCCAATTGACGTCATATATAGTGTAGTATATGGGAAAAATATGAAACGTCAGACTTTCAAGATGGCGGCTGCGGTGGCGGCCATTTTGTAAAAAAATCGTGTTTTCGAAAGTTAAAAACTAATTTTCGGGTAGATGGCAACATTTGAGCGGGGTGCAATGTACTAGGCCAATGTGTGTATAGTAGTGATGTATTGCCAGGTAAAAAAATAATTTCGACATTTTTGGTAGTTTTTGAGAAATGCCCCGAAATAGTCGAAAATAGAAATAATGACATTTCGCAAAAATTATTCCCGGAAGCATAGAGATGGGGCCTATTAAAATGACATTTGACTATTTTTATCTCCGTCATCTGGCAACACTGGGATGGACGGTGGCTCAAACTTTTTTCAAAGGGGTCCCTTCGAGGGGTCCTGGTCGCCCACTTTGTATGACGCAAAAAAAAAGTGTGAATGCCATTTAGTGTGTAATATAGTTGTTACTGACTACTGGCTACCAAAAGTTGGAAAAACAAAATGGCGTATGGGCAGGCGGCCATTTTGTAAAAAAGTTAGGTTTTCGAAAAATTCAAAGTGATTTTAAGGGCAGAAGGGTGCGTCTGAGAAAAGAAAGTCCGGGGGCTCTTTTGGAGGTCTCCTAATCACCTATGAACTGGTATAAAAATTTACCCCATTTTTAGGGTAATTTCTGAGATTTACCCCGAAACGTAAATTCGCGATATTTTAAAAACCAAGTATGAGGTCCTGTCAGAAATAGTCTACAGACTCCATTGAGGTCCCAAATGACCTCATAAATTCATCAGGAATAAAAAAAAAGCCAACTCAAAAATCACGATTTCCCATACAAGTGACGAACATACTTACGTTACTTGATGTGACGAACATACTTACGATACTTGATGTGACGAACATACTTACGATACTTGATGTGACGAACATACTTACGATACTTGATCATTCTTACATTACTTAACGTGACGAACATTCTTATGGTATCTACTATGACATGCGAGACCAAAGGTCGAGCCCTGCGCAGGGCGAAGCCCGGAGCAGTGCCCCAAGGAGTATGTGCCCACTAATGAAAAAAAAAAACTATGCGAGGCCGCAGGCCGAGCGAGCCCATCCTCTTTTAGTTACGCTACCATAATACGCGAGACCAAAGGTCGAGCCCTGCGTAGGGCGAAGCCCGGAGCAGTGTACTAAGGAGTATTTACGCACTAATGAAAAAAAACAGTTTGCGAAGCCGAAGGCCGAGCGAGCCCACCTTCTTTTAGCTACATTACTGTAATACGCGAGACCGAAGGTCGAGCCCTGCGTAGGGCGAAGTCCGGAGCAGTGCCCCAAAGAGTATTCACCCACTTATGAAAAAAAAAACTATGCGAGGCCGTAGGCCGAGCGAGCCCACCTTCTTTTAGTTACGCTACCATAATACGCGAGACCGAAGGTCGAGCCCTGCGTAGGGCGAAGCCCGTAGCAGTGCCCCAAGGAATAATCACCTACTTATGAAAAAAAAAACTATGCGAGGCCGTAGGCCGAGCGAGCCCATCCTCTTTTAGTTACGCTACCTTAATACGCGAGACTGAAGGTCGAGCCCTGCGTAGGGCGAAGCCCGGAGCAGTGTACTAAGGAGTATTCACGCACTAATGAAAAAAAAAAAACAGTTTGCGAGGCCGAAGGCCGAGAGAGCCCACCTTCTTTTAGTTACATTACTGTAATTCGCGAGACCGAAGGTCGAGCCCTGCGTAGGGCGAAGCCCGGAGCAGTGCCCCAAAGAGTATTCACCCACTTATGAAAAAACAATGCGAGGCCGCAGGCCGAGCGAGCCCATCTTCTTTTAGTTACGCTACCATAATACGCGAGACCGAAGGTCGAGCCCTGCGTAGGGCGTTGCCCGTAGCAGTGCCCCAAGGAATAATCACCTACTTATGAAAAAAAAACTATGCGAGGCCGTGGGCCGAGCGAGCCCATCCTCTTTAAATTACGCTACCATAATACGCGAGACCGAAGGTCGAGCCCTGCGTAGGGCGAAGCCCGTAGCAGTGCCCCAAGGAATATTCACTTACTTATGAAAAAAAAAACTATGCGAGGCCGCAGGCCGAGCGAGCCCAAGCTCTTTTAGTTACGCTACTGTAACAGGCGAGACCGAAGGTCGAGCCCTGCGTAGGGCGAAGCCCGGAGCAGTGCCCCAAGGAGTATTTACCTACTAATGAAAAAACAATGCGAGGCCGCAGGCCGAGCGAGCCCATCTTCTTTTAGTTACGCTACCATAATACGCGAGACCGAAGGTCGAGCCCTGCGTAGGGCGTTGCCCGTAGCAGTGCCCCAAGGAATAATCACCTACTTATGAAAAAAAAAACTATGCGAGGCCGTAGGCCGAGCGAGCCCATCCTCTTTAAATTACGCTACCATAATACGCGAGACCGAAGGTCGAGCCCTGCGTAGGGCGAAGCCCGTAGCAGTGCCCCAAGGAATATTCACTTACTTATGAAAAAAAAAACTATGCGAGGCCGCAGGCCGAGCGAGCCCAAGCTCTTTTAGTTACGCTACTGTAACAGGCGAGACCGAAGGTCGAGCCCTGCGTAGGGCGAAGCCCGGAGCAGTGCCCCAAGGAGTATTTACCTACTAATGAAAAAGAAAACTATGCGAGGCCGAAGGCCGAGCGAGCCCACCTTCTTTTTACGGTACTAAAATATGCGAGACCGAAGGTCGAGCCCTGCGTAGGGCGAAGCCCGGAGCAGTGCCCCAAGAGTTATTCATTCAATAATGAAAAAAAAATAGTTTGCGAGGCCGCAGGCCGAGCGAGCCAACCCAAGCCGCCAAAGCAACGCCGCGGAGGGCGAAGCCCGGAGCGGCTGGCGCCCCAAGGAGCCCCCACACAAAAACAATATCAACGAACCACAAAAAAGCCCACCGCGCCCGCCCACGCGGACGGTACAACCCAGAAAAGTAATTTCGCGAGGCCGCAGGCCGAGCTGCGTATCGCGAGGCCGCAGGCCGAGCTCCGCGTAGGGCGAAGCCCGGAGCGTCCAGCGTCGCAGACCTAGCTTGAGCACGCACGCGCGAAGAGCGTGCGGCGAAAGCTAGTAATCTATATATCGCTGGATAGCCCCAGGCGTGTATTAGTTACATGATTAACTAATATTTCTCTAAATATTAATTAACTAGCTGCTGCCCGCGGCTTTGCCTGCGTGAACATCGGTTTGTCATGAAGAGCTTACTCTGTCATTATATCATGTACGTACGCGTCTTTGTCTCTTATTTTATCACACGCGCTTACGAATGGATGCTCAAAAGATGATGAAGATATAGGTATTCGATTTGAGTGCTGAGAAATCTGAACATAGGTTGACACAGGACAAACACAATGTAGGTACATCATGTTGGCCTCTGGTTGGCCATTGGAAGCCGCGGCCCATTGTTCAGGAATCACCTGGTCTTAAGCTATGGTTCTCTTAACTGTAAGTTCCGGTGATGACTTCTTATCCAGAGCGACGTCTTCCTGCATTATTCGAGTTATCTAAAAAAGTTCGTTTTCTACATTGAATCCTACCGGGAACCGATATAATGCGCCACTGGGGTCAGCAGTCATCAGATTGTTATGTCGCGTCCGCACTTTTTTTGAGTCAATTAGTCTTTTTACGGTATCAAAAATGGTGCTTACCTACGTACCTAGTTACTACTATGAATTCTCATTATTTCAAACAGAGCAACCGCACGTAATGCACTTGTGTATGGGCATAAACATGTACACTTCATTATCTCGTGCATACTTGCCCGGTCTGCTTGGAGAATGGTCATTGTGGCCGATTTTCGGCTAGGAGAGGGCTGACGTCGGGCGATACGTTTAAAATTGATTAATATAGAAATCATCATCATCAGCCTATTACAGTCCACTGCTGGACACAGGCCTCTTCAGTTGCTCGCCACCTAGGGCAAACATCTGAGGATATTATGGGTATAAGCGCCACCTGGGCAGGCGGGTTGGCGATCGCAGGGCGTAGCTTCTCGCTCCGGTCACGCTGCTGCCCGTCATAGGCCTGTGATATCTAGCTACGCCTTCCATCGTTATGGTTTTACCACCACCAGTCGGTTTGCCAGAGCCTCGTTTGTTGGTCGGCAGGATGCACCACGGGCAGGTGAGGAAGTGAAAAGGTGATAGGTCACTCCCATACAATATAGAAATACGGATACTTATTTTGTACTTTTTGGAAAATAAGTGCGTTTAATAATCTTATATCTATACAACTAAAACAGAATCTGGATATCCTGTGTATGAACATATTTTGAGAAGCCACGCTAAAAATACTAAGTATCTTTTATTTCGATTTTTCTTTATGTCATACTGAGCATCCCTAAGAATATAATGTGAAAATTATTTACCGATAAAATTGAGATTTTTTAATTATAGGTGGTACCTAACTATGTACAATAATTGTACATGTTAGTACACAGGTTTTAAGTATCACGCCGACCAAAAAGCGACCACTTGGCCGGTGTATGAATCTTAACTTACTTCAAAGCGTTATTTTCTTCCGACATGCGTAATTAAAACGATTTTATTAGGCTGAAATGTTGTAATATTAGTATATTGAGGACAGAAATTACAATTTGGATTAGAAAAATATTTATTAAGCATACACTGATCGCAGTTTCGTCGCATCCGAGCTAGACATGGGGCCCGTTGTGAGCCTTCTGAGATTGTAGTAAGGTTTTTGGTTCTTGGTCACTGTGATTCATTATCAGATGCAGGCCGTCTTGTTTACGGGTTATGCTAGATCTGTTTTGACTGTACACAATTTTATTCCTAAAGTTTGTTCCAATTTGTTGCTGAATGAGGTGCCTCTGAAACTGAACAATATTCTAGTAGACAACGCCGGTGGTTATCCCTTTACGTTGGTCGTCTTTTAAGTTATAGCAGTTTGCATATAGTATTTTCCGAAGAATTTCATTCCGAAAATAAGCCGCACAATTTTAATTCACAATTATTTGTACTTATTGGTGGCGAATTTCCGTATTTGCCTACCTCGATATCAGTACCTGTCATGTCAAATTGATAATTTCGCTGACAAAGTCAAGAAATGACAGTATCTATGGTGTATTCAAAAAGATTTTAATCATTCCGTAACATATTTTCCCGAAATTCTAAATGAAAAAATTGATGAATCGTTGTAATTTATAGCCTATATGTTAATCTGATGCATAAACAATATTCGTGTAAAGTTTCACTAAAATCTGTTCAGTAGTTTTTGCGTGAAAAGGGAACAAACATCCATCCATCTATCCATCCAAACAAACTTTCGCGTTTATAATATTAGTGGGATAGTAGGCAGTGAAACTGACACGTCGAAAGTGAGATGAATCTATTGAAGACAAAGACATCAACGCGTTGGTGCTCAATGTGACTTTTTGTTTTTTAATTTATTTGATGTCATGAGTTTTTGGAATCGAATCGATTAAGAAAATTGATTGGTCACGAATATTAAGCGAATGGATTTGTTTTTAATTTTCTTATTATTCAAGTTCAACGGCTTTGGATTCAGTCCTTTACATACGAGTCTATGAAATGAAACTTGTATTGAAAGATTTTTAGACATGGTGAACTTATTTGTTTTGTCCTTTTTATAAGAATGTTTTTTACCTGATTGGGAATACCACAATCCATATAATACGTCTGAATTGTGAAATTCCAATTGATTGATAGCAAGTTAGCCCACTTCTGGTCGACCACTCGATATAAAAAGGTCACACAATAAAAAATAAACACTACCAAAAAATTTCTCCGCGAATGTTTATATATTGCCTCCCAGCGAAGGCCAATAAAGTTAACGAGCGCACATCGTGTACAAACGGGCTTTACACCCTGCGATATTAGTTACCTATCATCCTTAGTAGGTTTATTAATTTTACACTTACTGTTGCAAAAGGTATAAAAGAAATTTCATTTTTGGGTGTTAAGTGCAACACCCTTATCACAAATTATGAAAAATAAATACAAAAGTAAACTGATACTAAACTAATGATATAAAAAAATATACTTAAATGATATATATATTTTTTTAATAATAATAAGGTAGGTAGCGCTTGACGCCAACTCGCCAGAAGTTAAACAACGTTAGAATTTACGATGGGCCCGATGGTTTAAAGGCGTGAACGAAACGTTGAATATAGATATATCTAAAATATGAAAAAGCAAAAAGCTATCTATACGTTTGGTGTAAAAAAGGGCCTACGCTTTTTTTTTTAAAGAAAGGTCTCGTGTGAATTATGTCTTAACCATTCGGCAAAGAACTTCCTCAATTGACATTTAAAATTTGAATCGATTTAAAGTAGTGACGTGTAAAGACCTATTCGTACCATATGATATGCTCATTAAAAGATACCGATATATCGAAAATTTTGGTACTATATGTTTAAGAATTTACAAGATAATACATTTAAAAATCCAAATAACAAAATTCATTTCCTAGCGTAAAGAAATAATAAAATAGGTCGACCGTGCTCTCCGTTTAACTACCTTCCAACTAATCACGAATCTCAATTTAAAATAATACTTAGTGTTTTACGGAATAAAGCCAAAATTGACAGCTAGGGTTGTACCTACTTAACGTGTACGTGCTATCCTAAGACGCTACAGCGTTGATAAAGCCACACTCAGACCTCGGATTAGATGTTTACACGATACAAGTAGCACCCGAGAAGTCATACTCGGTCCGAGCGTACTATGAAAACCCTACATAATCGATTAAGTATATCAACGCCTATCTTATCGATACTTTTTGGCCCTGCATCCCTATCGTGTGAAATACTGAGGCAGTAATGGGCCACCATTAATTCAGCCCGGGATGGCTGAGAGTATGGGTCCATTCGCAATAATGATCACGGGTTCTCACGTCGAAAACTTAAAAAGCGGTCAAGTTTGAACAGGGGACATAATCAAGGTTCGGTTAACATCTTATTTATGAAATTCGTTTTTTTTATAGTAGCATTAGGTTTAGGCGCAAAACATCCTATTCACATAATGTCACCTGCCGAAAAACGTCATATTCACAGCAAGTCCTATTGGCAAAATGTCCTATGGCTTTAATGACCTGCTTAATTCCCAAGATATGATCCCAAAACGCGATCCAAGTCACTTCATGGGTGATTATTTATCACATAAAATAATTCTAAATTGCTATTTGCTCTTATCATTAGGCAGAACATAGCTAAAACAGGTCGTATGTGTGGTTGACTGGACAATCACGGGATCACAGACAGCCCGGTGTGCAGAACATAATAACAAGCATGTGGAGGAAATTTGGAGTTTGGAGTTTTGAGTCCCCGAACATTCTTGCTTATAATTTTCCTGAATTAAGATTAGTACTAAAAAATAATAAAAGTTTCGCCACTGTTTAGTTTGTTTTCCGGCAGGGAAACTGTTGTTTATAGATACTGTTGAAACCACGGTTTCCCTGTTCCCGTGTGTTTTTCTTTTTCACTAGCATCTATTGTCCCGCTGCTGGCCCAAGGTTATGAAAGAGATATGATGATTCAGGCGATAAAAGATACGTTTTCTATACAGAAAGTCGCAATTTAAGAAGAAAAAGAAGCGAAAAGTGTGATCTATGTGATTTCGGAGCGCGGGTCCCCGAAAATTCGGGCGTAACCGTATTAAAACCGGCAACGTCAACTTTCTTGCGGCCTGCGCTGCGCAGGCGCACGGCGAGGCGTTTCCGCGTCCGAGCAGCGCCCTGCGATTTGACTCGCCTTTTTATTTCGCATTTTACCATATACAGTTACTTGGACCGGCCGAGATCGAAAAGATAATGAAGGGATACTTTAGGCTGCCCTCTCACTATGAAACTGTTTTTGGATCATCAATCCTACTATAGTGTAGTAATAAATGCGAAAGTTTGTTTTGTTGGATTGTTTGGATGTTCGTTACTCTTTCACGGGTTTATTGAAACTTTTCAGTAATATAACTCATACATCAGATTAACTTCGCTCTAAGCCACCCTCACCTACCCTTGGTGCATCTTGCTTAATAACAAACGAGGTTCTAGCAACCGACTGGTGGCGGTGTAACTATCACGATTGAAGGCGTGGCTAATACCACAGGCCGATGACGGGCAGCAGTGTCACCGGAGGGAGGAGCTACGGCGGGATGGCAGGATCCCGCCTGCCCAGCGTGGCAATTATGGGTTTGGTCTCCACATGTAAGTCGTAAGTGAACGACTGGAGAGGCATATCATCATCAGCTTATAATCCCAGCAGTGGAATGCGATAGGCTGATGATGATGATCATCAGATTAATATGTAGACTATAATTGATAAGGATATTATCTTTTTTCACGCGGGGAATAGTAAATGATCCGTGAGTGGCAATAGTAAATGATAAAAAGCATTACAGGCATTACATACCAATTGTCGAACTAATGTTAAGTGTCACGTGTAAAGCCGCGGCCACGCATTGGAGATATTTGCACCAACGTAACGTTTTGCGCCCAATGCACCAATTTGTGTATCGGTACTCTGACACAATGAAGACTTTGAGCGCGTTAGTATTGGGCATTGGACAGTGATTGGACGCAAGTTGAATACAATGGGTGGCCGCGGCTTAAGAGAAATGTCTGAGGACAGACCTATAAAAAGTTTGCAACTTATCAGGCACTGAAAAGGTGATCTAATGGCACGTGAATTTAGCATCGTTTTTTTTAAACAGTTTCACTGAAATCTGAATCTTATTACATTGCAATAGTACAGAATCCCGTTATTTTTCAGTTGAGTATGTTGTTTACAGGCGGCCGAAAATATTTTTAAAGGATGTTACAATGTCACTTCTGACTGGGTAGATGTCATTTTTTATGATAAAATTCCGGGGAATTCAAGAAACCTAATTTTTACCTAGTTGTTTAAAGATAAAAACAATCTAAGGTTGGTTTACCCGTACCTGCTTTTAAGCTCCTTAACTGGTGAACTGGTTCGATAAATTATGAATAAGCTACAAATTATAAAAAAATACTTTTCTATCGGCTGCTCTTTAAATATCAAAAAAATTTCAGGCCTGTTCTCAGGGCCTTTCAGTTTTATGCTCCCTACGAGTATAGTATACCTGGCTGATAAAATCCAAGAATATACCAGGAAGTAAACCAATCGGGTCTTAAGGTTTAGTTTTATTGTTATAAAGGTAAAAATGGTATGGAGTAAGTAAGCCAAGACACCGGGCCGCACAGCGCCACCTAGTCCCAAACTAAGTCGAAACTTGTACTTTGGGTACTAGACAACTGATAAACTTACTTATAGCGAACACCCAAGCCAATATAAACAGACATGTTCATGCACACAAATGCTGGTACTAGACGGTGATCGAATCTGCGACCACTGTATTGAAGCAGCGTACATTACCACTGAACCAAAACTGGTCGTCATAAGGAAAGGAAGTCCTCTTCATCCTCTTCATAAAAAAGTTTTAATGTTTTATAAATTCGTTTCCTGCATCACCATGTAACGGCCAAAAGATCAAATTGATTACGAGTAGGCATATCCTACAAGTAACCCTAACACAAAGTTCCGTCAAAAATAGCCATTTGACATCTCAGAGCCTTGTAGGATGTGACGTCACAACCTGCCGTCATCCGGCCTGTCACAAATGTCACCAGCCTTCGAATGCACGTGTACTGGAAGCAATAATATGCATACACTTTAGAACTTTATCACATTGTCTCCTGTAAATTTTCCCGCTTCATGTGATAATTTAACATGTCATTTATTATCGTGACAAGGTTCTAAAGTGTTGTACGACGCGTTAAGTCTGCTGAGAGCTTATTATCATGTGATCTTAGGTTAAAGGTGTTGAATAATCAGATAGGTCAGTGTCGTACGTAAGAAGCATGCTTATTTGTATGCCAGGCGCGAACATGAATAGGGTTTCAGTCTATTGTTGATAAATATGTATTAGTAAAGAATGAGCGCTTGAAATGCGATGAGAGATACCGTTTTTTTTACTGGAATTTATTTATTTAAAACTATGTAAGTAGGTCTTGCCTCTAAACAGATTTTGGTGTACTGATAGTGATACCGAAATCATTTTCTGAAGAGCGCCCATCAAAAAAAAGAAGCGGTCACTTTGGAAAATTTAAAAAAAAAATGTTATGTCCTGCTCTACCTTCTAACATCGGTATTGCAGCCCTTCTCAATTTAATCTAAAGTTTAAATATGTACTTATGTACCAATAAAAAGTATGATTTTTCCTTGTAGGTATGGATTCATAATAGGAATTTTTTGATTTTTTCCGATTTTATATGCAGATTTTTTTATTTAGGTACCTACGTATGTCATCGATGTCCAAAATTTAAACAAACTTAAGAATATTTTTTTATACGAAATACAACCGAAACTCAGGCCGTAAAACGTTATTTAAAAAAGTTATCTGTCAAAATTTTATTAAGAGAAAGTGTACATGTCTAAGACTTGGAAAAATTGCCACTACCAGTATCATAAGAATGCGATTGGGTCATGTTTGTTCCCCTGCAAATCTAGCTAGATTTCACATAATTGATAACCCTATGTGCGAGTGTGGCGCGGGGATTGGAGATCTGAACCATATATTTTTTAGTTGTTCTAAATATGATCGATCTTCATTTATAGTGAGTTTAATAACTTTACGTGTTCCTTTCCCTACATCGATTATTTCCATATTGTTATTACAAAATTATGATATTTATAATGCCATATCTGAATTCATCCTAAAAAATGATATTAAATTGTAATTTGTGAAGTGTATTATCACCATACCGTCATACTACATCCTCACCCAATTTCATAAAACTCCTCACGATTCCATAACTCCTTTGATCCTATCAAAATTCCGTTCCGTCCATTCCAATTTTTTTTTCCTTGCAACGGTTTTCCCAAACTTTTATCGCAACTGGCATAAGCACAAGCCGTGCATTGCCATCCAACCACAAACAAAAAAAAAAAAAAAGTGTACATGTCAAAAAATATCTCTTTGCGTTGGACGTTTAAGTAAAATTGTTTGTTATGGTACAAACATCAGATAAGTTAAGACCAACACGGATCTTTTGACACGTGGGTGATTTAAGGGCTGTTGAGGATGGGAAGGGAAAAAGAAAAAAAACGGGAGCCTCAAAATAAATTAAAATAAATATATCTAATAGAAAAATAATGAACCAAAAAAGAGACAAGGCGACAGATAACACGAGCGCAAGGAAAATTTAAAAAACAGACAAAAGAGAGAATATAAAAAAGAAATAAAGAGGTTGACCGCTATGCAGCCAGTTCGTAGCAAGGAAGAAAATATAATTTATTATCGTTTGTCGTTGATTATTGTTATTTTTCGAATAGTTCAATGTTAGTTTTCATGGTAAGTTGGTGGGTGCGAACTAAATAGTGCATCGCCAGCCTTAGAGGCGGTAAAAAGTGGGGCACCTCAGACTGCATCCCGCGATGCAATTTCGTTTTCGGGACGTGCAGCGAGCCGGGGGCACTAACCTAAGTGCACGTGGTTAGGAATCAGGGGTGAAAGCACCCATAACACGTATTGAAGCAATTGGTGACTGTAAAATTGTACCAATCGTTGGTAATACGGAGCAACAAGTGATAACGCCCTTATTGTATATTTTTTATAATAATGATATTAGAACTTTTTTCTATGTAGGTATATCATATGTAGGTATAATACATATTTATGTAAAAAAAAGTATCTAAATAAGTTTGTCATTTGTTTGGTAGCCATAGGACTGTGGACTGTGTTCTGAAATAAATTTTATTTTATTTTTATTTATTTATTTATAGTACAAGCTTCGGCTTAGTTTGGGGCTTGACGGCGCTGTGTGGCCCAGCGTGTCATATCTTGGGTTATTTAATTATTTATTTTATTTATGGGACTCATTAGCGACATTTATACATCGACGAAGATGTTTTGGCACGTGGCCGAAAATAGACCTAACGCCCGCCATTATACAAAATGTCACTTTTGACGTTGATTTTTGACATTTGTGTTCCACGCTAAGTCAATGTCCACCCACTTGTCTAAATATACTTACTTGTCGATCCGTATACTACTTACACTGGACGTTTCGATTGTGTTGGAACAATCGTGGTCGCAAGCGGACTGCCCAGCGCAAGTTGTCGGGTATGAGTCCCGTCAATAAAAGTATATAGTATTAGTTAAAATCTTATACATAATCTTGTTCTTTCTCGTGTATTTCGTACGAGTTCATTAGTTTGTGACAGTACATCAAAGATTGTCTTATTTGGTCTGTTGAGTACGATTACTAAATAACTACTCACCCTAGACATGCCACGCTGTGCCACAACACACAGCGCCATCTAGCCTCAAGCTAAGCCGAAGCTTGTACTATGGGTACCAGACCGCTAATAAACGTAAGTACTTAGATCTATATTTTTTGTATGTATTTCGATATTTAGTAATTGGCCTGAACCGAGGTTACAAAATAACCTTTGTGCTTCAAAACAATAATATAAAAACAAATTTTAAAAGTTTCGAATTTGTGATGACATCAGAGGGTAAACGCATTGAAGTATTAAATAACAAAATCAGCATTTATTCATTAAACAATTATAAAACGTCATTTATACGTCAAGTACATGGACGATTTGTTTACAAACATTATAATTTTTTAATTTTAATTTTATTTTTGCGTAGTTATTACGATTACTGGGTAAGTACTAAGTACTACACGATGAGACGTAACAAAGGCCACAGCTTTTGTTTCATGTGACGCGCAAAGTAATGAATACCTATAGTTTAGTAAATTATATACTGCCAATGCACTGCAAGCATTGTAAACAACAGTTATGACGTTCACTCACCACAGTGTAAAAGATGATCGGTGATCACGTCTTATATTTAAAGCGAACGACTTTCCATCGTCCGCGTCAGTGAATTCCATACAAATCGTACAAAGCCAAAATATAATAATAAAAAAATTGTGACGTTTTAATCGTTCGAAATTAGAACGCGCGAAACGATGGAAGATGTGTGTGCGATTTAATTTAATAGGTAGGTAGGTATTTTATTTATTTTTTAAGCAAACAAATGCCTGTTTACAAAAAGCTTGAGTCGAAAAGAAAAGAAAACTGAGTGACTTTTACTAATTGTAACAACTCCTAATGCACTTAAGTCATGAAATGGATGTAATTAGGTATCAAACAAAAAATATAAAAAATATTTTTCATCGTTTAGGCTCCGAATGTCTCAAGTTGCAATTTTCAGCGTAACATAGTGAGACCGATTGAGGGAAAAGTACCAGGATCGCATATTTTGGTCTTGGACTTTTCAAGCATCTGTGCGCTCCTGGCACTTTAAATGAATTTGACATTTTGCAATTTGAACACGGTGCAAGATTGAGACACGTTTAACGCTGTTTTATACTTATTCAGGCTCGGTGGCTCATTTGGTAGTGACCTCTGCCCTCTGAGCCAAGGGTCGTGGGTTCGATTCCCGCACAGTACAAACATTTGTGTTCATTGAACATGTCTGTTTGTATTGGTCTGGGTGTTTTCTATGTATAATATGTATTTATTTACAAAAAAAAATGTATCTAAGTAAGTTTATCAGTTGTCTAGTACCCATAGTACAAGCTTCGGCTTAGTTTGGGGCTAGGTGGCGCTGTGTGGCCCAGCGTGGCATGTCTTGGGTTATTATATTCGACATATTTCTGTGTCGTTTATCTTTTCATTTCATGTACGATTGCTCAATGAGAAGACAACTTGCACACAAATTAAACGAAAAATATGAAAACATCAAAATTCGTCCGACTATCACAAGTTACATAAAGAAACATTGTTATTATGTACATAATAGCACGACTTTCTCTTTTAACGGCCACTTGGAAATGTCCTCACGTAGATCATTTTATGAGATTTTACGAGCGTGGCATGCGAAAGAATCATAATAAATTGAGATGTTCATCTGATCTTCTTAGTATATGAATGTAATAAACAGATGTGATATACTACTCCTGTCTAATCTTATCGTATAAGGTAAGGTACCTTATATAGAAAGTTGTTAAATCTGTTTTTTATTTCTTTTAGAGCGGCCTTTCGTCCAATACAACCGAAGTTCTAAATACTGCTTAACAATACTTATTTACCTATTTACACAAAAAATTATAATAGGGATGTAAGGGAGCGACCTATCACCTTTTCGCTCCAAGCAATTCTCACCTGCCCGTGGTGCATCCTGCCGAACAACAAACGAGGCTCTGGCAAACCGACTGGTGGTGGTATAACCATCACGATAGAAGGCGTAGCTAAATACTACAGGCCGATGACGGGCAGCAGCGTCACCGGAGCAAGAAGCTACGCCCTGTGATCGCCAACCTGCCTGCCCAGCGTGGCGATTATGGGTATATCCTCCAGAAGTTTGCCCTAGGTGGCGAACAACTGGAGAGGCCTATGTCCAGCAGTGGACTGCAATAGGCTGATGATGATGATGACAAAAAAATATAAATGCGTGATTTTTCGCTATAATCATTATGACATCATCAGCCTTAAGCCCACTATGTCCACTGCTGGATATAGGTGTCCCCCAATGACAGATGGTCATTGGGGATTTGACTTAGTCACCAAGCTTGGCAGGGGGATTGGTAACCTCAGTAGGTCTTATTTGAATCCAAGTCAACGCTGCTACCTGTATCCTGATATTCCTTTAATCGTCTTTCCACCCACGGAAATGGGTGGTGTAATTCTTAATCCGTAAACCTCACGGACAACGCGGTAGATTAATTTTTTCGCTGATAATTGGGATGATGACTAAAAAATAATTTAATGTCCATCAGATAGATTAATGAAAAATATTGGATACGTATTTTTTATTTTGCCTCTTGTTCAAAAACTTACGAAGATACATTGATTTTAAATGTCACATGACGTCACGTTAGAGTACAAAATATACTCTAACGTGACGTAGTTAGCCCCCACTCCGTAACTTTAATGCGCTATATCTAAGTATTTTCTTGTTATTTCGACAAACCAAAAAATACGGGTCTTATATTTTTTTATTATCTAAGAGACGGACTAATTATTTTCTTCATTTTCATACCTTGTCATCATCCGTATTGACAAGTATGTACCAGGTACCGGTTTCCCTATTTCAAGTATATAAGGATGTATTCTATTGCACTGTACAACTCGTCTATTAAAAAATAACGTTGGAAAAACTTTAAAACAACCTCGGCAAGCTTTTAAAAACCCCATTGGGCCATGACAGTGTTTGTTCCTACATAGTCGGGTTAATTATCGGTGTGAAGTTGTTGACGTCACCTCGGTTCAGGGGTCAGGGCTGCCACACGGCGGGCAGGAAAACAACATGGCGCTAACTGAATAACGTCACTATGGTAGGGCTTGCATAGACAATATTAGTAAAAAAATATAATTTGATGCAGCTGTCATTACAGGTATAATTGCTTTTGTGTTTTTAAACTGTAAAGAGCTATAGCAATATCCTCTAGCTATAGATATTTAAATACACAAATCCTTTGATCTAACTGTTATCTTTAGCAAACTCGGTCTACGAACTATTCCCGCTCTACTTCATTTAGAAAAATAAGATATGGTTCAAAATTTTTTACTATTTTTTGTTTTAATAGAGACCTAATAAGTAAATAACCCAAGACATGCCACCCTGCTAGACATCGTCATCCAGTCATAAACTAAGCTAATTGATACTCGTACTATGGGTACTAGACAAGTGATAAACATGCTTAGATACTTTTTTTTGTAAATAAATTCATGTTATACCTGTATAGCCTACACCCAAATAACAAAAAATAACCACCAAATATCTTAAACCGGAATAACTTTAACCACAAAATGCTTGTAAGCATTATTACAAACAGCTAGTGTTATTATTATGCGTTAGTATATTTATAAACAACTTTAAAACATTTGACATTAAAGTAAAGAAACTTAATTTTAAAAATAGCATCAGTCAATCAGTATTGTCAATATTTACAAGACACGTAACACTGTTGCTTAAAAGATTTATTAACACTTACGGAAATATTATGGTATAATATGACGTCAGTCTGTAATTGGGTAACAGATATAATACTCGGATGTATCTATAGTTTAGTACTTAATTAATATGTTGGATCGCCGTACACTAAGTTATGTCTAGTTTTCTGCCCTGTGGCCCTGTCTGATTTTTCGGACTAGTCGCTCTACCAATGAGAAACTTTACTTGAGAAAAAGTTTGCCGGCCAGAAGTGGGTATGTCACCGGAAAATAGCAAGAACCGTAAGTTGATCAATTTCCTAGGTAGTTGATTAACTTCCGGAAAATAATAAACAGCAGTTGAAATGTATTATTTAACGTATGTATTTTAGTAAATTGATCATTTTACGGGGTCTTGCCGTAAAATCATCCGACGAAGGTGAGGTGAACGTTGATTGGTTCAATGGCTCACGTGGTGTTATCCCGGCAACCAATCAGGGAACAGTGTATTAAGTTACGAGTAATAGTGCACCGTTAAATAGTACATTGAGCAACGATTGGCCCATTTGAGGACGATTTTACTTGTGTCAAAATCGTAAATTATTAAATGACTGTCAGGCTACCGTAAATTGATCAACTAACTGAAATCCATTGCGTTAAATAATACATTTCAACTAGCGTTTGTTATTTTCTGAAAGTTAATCAACTACCTAGGAAATTGATCAACTTACGATTCTTGTGACAGGTACGATTCTATTTTCCGGTGACAGGTACAAATTGCACAGGAACGGAATGATTGGCATTCTCTGGAGGAGGCCTACGTTCAATACGGCAATAGGCTGATTAATAGCTAATTAATTTTACGTTTTAAAATCGTAATGCCCTGACTTCCAGACACAATAGATAAAACAATGGGATTGTATTTTAAAAGGACATTCAGCATTACGAGAATATGTATTGACTAATAATTATATTATCAAAAGTACCGTTTAATTATTAACCTATTTCAACGTCGTTTTCCGTTTATGACGCGATTATCTCATTGTTAACCTTCCTACGCCTACTACAAACTGGGACCTTTAGTATAAAAAAATAACAAAACGTCTTTACTCATTAATTTTGTATAAAATTATTAATAGGTTGTATACCTGTTTATGTCGTTTTTCTATTACCATATTATTGGCGGGATTAGGATTAATCACATTGAATATACCAGAAGAAAACATAAACGACATATTTGGTTGTTCGGAAATTACTCATACATAGTGCGTCACATTTTTTATTAGCTAGAAAAAAAAAGAACATGTAATGATTGGAGTAGTATCCTTTTTCTATGCTTAAGCAAATTTATTAATTATTTATTTCATTAACTTTTAATCGTTAATTTTGTAACACTTTGCTAACATAAAACCAATACTGATTTTCAATTTATATTAATAGCAACAATATTTTTAAGAAACTTTTTGTTTTAAGTATTCAATCATTTAAAAAGTAATGCTAGGTCACAGGAAACGTAGCAAACACTACAAGATAGATGACGATTTTGATTGTTGCCGTAAGTATAGTGCCGTAAGATGCACTACAATTTGGCCGAAACGATTGTTGATCTGATAGGCAACTGTGATGAGTGCATAGTAACATAGAATTAAGTAAATAACTTAATAGGACTTTCCTCATTACGAGTAGGTATGTTAAGAGAAGAATTTCTTTATGTAAAAATATATTTATTAGGGGCAGCGCAGACAACAGACTATCCGTGACGCACTTTTTAGTCTAACCTATGCAATTATATGCAGTAACGCACACGACGCGCTAAAATCTGTCGCGGATATTTCACAGACGACGCACATCTTCGATCATTCCGTCGGCAGAGCTGTAGGGACCTAGACGGTCTTTTTAAATGTCTCAGACGCAGACTCTATCGCACAAAAAGTCTATCGTCTGCGCTGCCCCTTAAAGAAATTCATCTTTTAACGTAATAAGGAGTCACACATTCCTTAATAATCTGTATATTATCCAATATCGTCCATGGCGTCCAATATTGTTACATCATGCAATCAACACACATTAATTTTACAAAGGCCTTAAGTTTTAGAAATTAATTCAACATTACGTCAAAAATCACCATAATATTTATTACAGTGATTTCCAGTTGGTGATGCGTGATTAATGATGGATTACACGAGTTGAATGGAACCGACCACAACAGCACTGGTTAGCATTGAGAAGGTAGTTTGGGCTCTATCTAGGCGGACAACTAACTACACGTCGATAAACAGTACAGTATAGTGCATGGTTGTAGTGAGGTAGTTGAGGGGCCAAGTTCATTCAATGATTAGAAAAGGCGACTATGTACGAAAAGTAGTTTTGCGATTTTCTTCACAATAAAACTCGACACAACTTTTCGTCTATTATAGCCTTACGATTTTTTTTTTAGACATTTATTAGACAACAAACGGCATGAATATTTTATTCAAAAATGTAAATCAGAATATAGGTTGAATACATAGATTAGGAGACAAGGAGTTCATTAGCAACCAAAATTCTACATAGGTAAACATGGATTGGCTGTATTCTACAGCGTCTGGAGGGCTAAGTTAAAATTATGTTTATTATGATTAACATTTGTACTTAAAGTTTAAAGATTATTATAGTCGGTGGGATTATTACATGGGGTGGGAAATAATATACACATTTACAGTTACATGATGCTCAAAAATAATAAGCCACAGGTATGGAAATGACCAGATCACTATCGAAATTAAAATGTAGGAAAACAGAAAGATATATAAAGTTTTTTCGGAAAAATTTGGAATATTTAGTGATGAAGCGCACTAAACAAATTCAATACGAAATCGCTTCACTGTCAATCCGTGTACTACGCCACAGGCTACCCGCGTAATTAGTAATTATTGGGGCGAGCTAATTCGGTTGCCGCTCGACTTTATTCAATAAGGCAGCAAACGAAGGCAGCATACATTCTTGACACTATTTAAGGTAAATTATTATGTCAAACCATAATTGACATTAAGGTTAACTTATAGATAAATTATTTCTACAACCTTTGTGGCGCCATCATCTTATGAGTTTCGGTCGACCAAATGATTGGAGTAGTATCCTTTGTCTGTTGCTTTTTTTTTTTTTTTTTTTTATAGTGGCTTGACATAATGGCCTCCCTACGCCTGATGGAAAGCGAAAGAGAGGCCCAAGTCGCTGTGACAACTGGCAAGTAACTGGTCAGTTACCTGTCAGTTGCCACTGCCATGCCGGCCCAACCCTAACCCCCCACGAGCTCCGGACACCCTACTCACCAGCAGAAACACGACCCGAAGGTCATTTGGCTGCGGTATTTTATAGGGTGGAGGTCCTTCCCCGGACGGGCAGCTCAATTCGAGCGAAGATTCGCTATGCCCTACCTCTCTTAAACCGCTTTATTGTTATTTTTTTATATCATTGAGGTGGCAAACAAGCCTACAGCTACGGCCCGCCTGATGTTAGTGGTTACCGCAGTCTATGGACACCAGGGCTATCACACGCGTGTTACCACGGAATTTGCTTCGTGCGTGTTACCGACCCTTTAACACAACCTTTTTCACAACCTTTTTAGGGTTCCGTAGCCAAAATGGCAAAAACGGGACCCTACGTGCGCGAGTCCGACTCGCACTTGGCCGGTTTTTTCAAACACCCCGTCTTCGAAAAGAGCCTCGGCGTTTAGTTAATTTTATAGTTACAGTAATGTTTTGCTCTAATAATGAACACCTGATTTGAGACAAGCGCTTATAATTCGCCAAAACAGTTCAAAATTACTCTTATCATCGTTTTTCGAATGTAGTTTCTATCGCCATTTGCCAAATGGAAAACATAAAAACAGAACCCGCAATTTCATTGGCGTATAGATAGATACTTACATATATGTATTATATGATGTTTACATATATTTATTTGAATTCTATCTAGGTATTATTCGTAAACAAATTACAATATGTTGATGGCTTCTACGCAAACTGTCATAGGCTGTCGAACATTTCAAATTTAACCTCTAAGACCTCTGTCAGTAAGCATTCACTTGTAGCGTGGAAGGTACACAGTTTAATATCCGGTCGGGTTTGTTTGTAAAAGATATTTTTATCATTTGTGTATTTTTCTACAGTAAAGTGAGATCAAAATGTAAGTGCATTCATTCAATCCTACTAATATTATAAACGCGAAAGTTTGTTTGGATAGATGGATGGATGTTTGGTCCCCTTTCACGCAAAAACTACTGAATGGATTTTAATGCAACTTTACAGGAATATAGTTTGTACATCAGATTAACACATAGGCAATGTTTTATACGAATATTCACGCGGGCAGAGCCGCGAGCAGCAGCTAGTAAGGAATAGTCTCACTATACCTTAGTTAGTCAGTCTAATAACGCTGTAAATAATTCAATTACTCATAGTAATTAAAACACAGAAATGTGATGTGACGCCATTGTATCTATTAAAAAAACCGCATCAAAAGCCGTTGCGTAGTTTTAAAGATATAAGCGCACATAGGGATTTAGGGAAATAGGGACAGAAAAAGCGACTTTTCTTTATACTATATAGCTATGAAGTGAAGTTGTTGGTCCGTACATTTACGGACGCGGACACACAAAAAAAGAAAACATATTCGAGTTAAGTTAATATTAAATTAAAGCTTACCTGTTGTACTATTACTTCTAGGGGTTGACCAGTCTGTAACTCTTCGGAGGACCGTCTCGTCGGCCGTACCGCATATTCTCTTTCACCTATCACCTGAAAATAAAAAATTTACAATTAATAAAAAAGGCATCACATTCAGTTTTGCGATTGGGCTTACGCCGTTTCCATCAGGCGTAGAGAAGCTATTATGAAAGCTACTATGAAAAAAAACATATAAATTATTACAGCTACCTAGTTAAATAAAAGCTCCTCAGATAATGTTTAGCTCTGTTCGAATCGAACATACATATTTTCGCCTATTATAGACTACTTATATTATTATGTTAATCTAATGCGATCAGCCCAATTCGCCATGTTCGTTCCGTGGACTGACAAGGGCTAATGATGATGATTATGATGATGATGATGTAGCGATAATCTGTAAAGTTTCATTAACATCCGTTAAGTTGTTTTCGTGTAAAGTAACAAACATCCTTTCATACAACCATCCAAACAAACTTTCGCATTAATTAGTAGGTATTGTAATTTCTTATTTCCGTTTTTAAAATAGAAACGATTGGATTATGGCATGTTCTCGTAAAGGGCAAACACTTAATAAAATTGCTGTTGAGAAACTGAATCCGAAACTAATTCCGTAAAACTAAACGATCAACACTGGTTCCAAAGGCCGCCATTACGAAACTTCGTCTTATGAATATTGTTTAATTGGTCCATTTTATAAAGCTTTTTTATGGATGCTAGAACTTGTAGATTTGAAATTGTTTGGATTCGAAAATATGCTTTATTTGCGCACGTTTAAAATAAAGACTTACAAATAAAACCTACTGCGGTTTCAGTAGTATAAATATTGTTTATTTGCTGGTCAACCTACATGTTTCTATTGAAATTTACAGAAAACTGCAGTAAAAAAATCGAAAAATAATCATTATCCGCCTCTACTGTCAAAAAGCAATTTAAGAATAATGGTCTTACTTCAATAGAATATTGTTAATGTGCAAATCAAACAGCTTGTATCATAAAATATCCGCATTCTACTATTATGACATGGCCAATAACGCCGAAACAATCTGTAGTTACATCTTTTGTTTTGAAGGCTTCCCACAACACTTGGCTGTTATTTAAGATGAAAATTACTCAATTAAATCAATGTTGGGCCAGTGTGACTGACATTGTTATGGGAACCTTTAGTGAATGTAAGAAAGAAGAATTATAGGCTTTATTACTCTGTTAAAAATAACGTTAAATACCATTTCTCGCGATGAACTGACAGCAAATAAACAACAACAAAAGGAGAGGAAATTGAGCTCTGCGACAAAAGGTCGTGTTTGGCCGTTTACACATTATCCCGGATCAATTGGAGGGTAATACATAAATAAATAAACCCAAGACATGCCACACTAGGCCACACAGCGCCACCTAGCCCCAAACTAAGCCAGGCGCGGATCCACTGTTGTGGGCACGATGGGCATGCCCACAA
This sequence comes from Conogethes punctiferalis, assembly GCA_031163375.1. NCBI lineage: Eukaryota > Metazoa > Arthropoda > Insecta > Lepidoptera > Crambidae > Conogethes > Conogethes punctiferalis. Next base: position 4,549,780 of record CM062099.1, read on the forward strand.
CCTTAATAGACTTGTGACGTCACATTTCTACGTTCTATTGAGATCGATAGGATGATGATTATAAACGTTAAGCTTTAATAGAATTTTAGGGTAGGTGTGCCCACACCCTTTTTTGAGCGCTGGATCCGCGCCTGAACTAAGCCGAAGCTTTACTATGGGTACTAAATAAGTGCAGTTAAAACTTTATATTTGTCACTGTTCTAGTATAACTGTAATGCTGTATCTTGTGTTGATAATCCAATAAATAAATAAGTCTCTAGGAATCTACTATAGCGATACAACTAAACAAGACCAGAGTTTTATTGTAATTTTTCAAAGAAAACTTTGACTAATCGAAGAAAATAACTAATGCTTTTACTTTTACTACGATGGTAGGCATCTTCCATCCAGTACACTAAAACCAGAGACATTGTTTAAAAGTAATTTCAATCTTTGGATTTTCTGCGCTTTCATGCGAATGCTATACCAGAATTTATATGAGTTAAAATTCACCCTATAATACAATAATAAAACAAAGTCTCTTTTCCTGTCCATATATCCCTAAATCCCTATGTGCGCTTAAATGTTTAAAACTACTCAACGGATTTTAATGCGGTTGTTTTAAATAGATAGAGTTATTCAAGAGGAATTTAGGCGTAAGTATAATGAAATACTAGACTAATAGATAAACCAAAATTCAAGCTGGCTACACACTGTCAATAATTGGATATCATAGTAGGAACCCACATATTTCATTCAATAATAATAATGCTTACAATTACAATCGATAAAAAATATAGCTATATACATGCAATTTTATCCGCAAAAGCAATCTTTTATAATAACTCCGGTAATAACCAATCTCATTGCATCGGAAATATAAAATTAATTACCCACTAGAAAATAATGAATTACATGTGCTCGTAAAAAGGTTTTATATGATCGCATAGAGCAACAGATCATGGTTTTATTCAAGATTACATGTAAGGCTCAATGTTATAACTAATATTAAAAATTTATCATATAGGCAGGATAACAAATATTAAAATCACCGCTTATGGAGGCTCTACGAAACTACGATGTCAGATTTATCAAATGATAAGTTTTTATTTTTTAAGACCTAAAGTCTTTTTTATCGAACGTATTTTTTTTATACTCTTGAGAAGCCTCGGTGTCTGGTGGCATTTTGTATGAGAGCGCCATTATATCCGATTTCAACCAAGATATTTGTAGTATGTATGTCTGTTCTCTATTAAATTAGCATGTTCGCCACACATAGCGTTGAGTAAATTGATGCACGTGTATTGTAGCTTCGTGCTAATGACTCTGAAGCTCGGCCTCCCATCCTACTTCTATTTTTGGACACCTATGTACAGGCAACCACACACCTACCCTTATCTGTCATATTTCCCCAAAGAATCATCAACTTAGTGTCTAACGCATAGAGCGCATTATCCATTGTAATATTTTTCCGGATTTGGGTAAGTTGCTGTTGGCTATGTGTACAGATTGCAACCGGTAAGTGATATTCAAACATAGATCTTATTTCATTGACTTACGAACCGAAAGCACAAATAGTTGCCTGTATCAATTATTCTGTGTAGCGCGGAATTTTTCAATGTTTAATTAATTCCGCAACATCACAATGTAAGTACAACTACAATGTACTAGCTCTGTTAAAATAAACCGGTTCTTTTTTATTTTTTTCGTTGCATCAGTCGACGTACGTAAGCATGAATCGAATGGTTATTTCGTCACATAGTCGTATACAATCAAACGTTTTCACGTGTAGGTACGATAGGAACATAGGGTTATCAAAGCAACTAATGGAGTTTTGCAAAACGTAACTTTATAAGCCTGATAAAACTACCAGAGGTGACCTGGTAGCTCAATGAAGTTGCTTCAAAATTAACATCCGATAGATGGCGTTAAGTAGCCTGTAGTCCAGCTACCATGTGATTCGTCAGTTGCATGTCAAAATTAACCAATTACGTTACAGTTCGACCTACTACTACGTGTATGTGATGGCATCTGGTGAATTTCTTTTTCGGAAAACCCTCATTGGTAGTGTTAGAGGAGAATAATCAACCGCTGCGGACAGCACTATTCGCCACGCTCAAGAGTCACCGCACTAACGTTGACAGTTGAAGTTTGACGTAACGGTGACACTGACGGCTGTCATCGAGCTCCCGCCGATTATTACTTTTTCTCTCTCTGGTTGAATGAGTGTTTGTAATTGGATTCTGTAAATAAATACTTTCAGATTATCTATTCTTGTGTTATCAGTAGTGACCCCTGCCTTATGTCCTGAGAACCGCGTGTTCTCCACCCGGGACAAACATTCGTGTGATGAAGATATGTGTTTGTTCCGTGTATTTAAGCACTGGTGGTACTTTCGTTGCTTTGAGTCTGATACCCATAACTCAAATGTTCAAAACTTCAAAGCTTGGGATTAAAGCAATGAACGCGATGTTGTCTGATATTTAAAAAAACTGTTTTAAATTTTTTAGTGTTATTATAATTCCTTACAACTATTGTAATGTGCAGACAAGTACCAGAAATGGTAAATAAAAACATTAATACCCGTAGTTAATATTCTAACGGTGCCTGCTCTATTTAATGTACGTAATACTTCTTACTCTGCACGTGTGTGTTGGAATACGATCTATTTACGGATACATGTATCGTTTCTGCTTCTCTGTATATTCCCAGACGGCCCATATGGTTCCAATTTCAAACTGGGAAGTGAGTGTTGGACGAATGAGCGGCGCATGCGATTACGCATGCGCGCAGCCAGCCAATCAACGACCGCCAGTTATTGTAAACAATAATATGGCCGTCTCGGGTGCAGGCAGGGTAGCTGATCGTGTGATTATTTACATTGTTATCAGTTAACCAATAAAGTTTATGTTGTAAGTCAAGTTTTTATTGTTTATACAGAATTGCATTCAAATTAAGTTTTAATCTCGTCGGTTCTTTGTAAAATCCTTTAATAACCTAAGTCTATTCAAGACTTTATTCACTATTCATTAGCATGGCGTCGTAAAAATATTAATTGCTGTCCCAACAAGTTGTAGAGAGGAAAATGGTAAATGAGGTAGGTTGGCTAACAGACGGATGTCACCCACCCAATGACCATGCAAATCCTTTTCCTATTGGTCTAAATTTTAGACTTATATCTAATGCACCTATGTAAACATGTAAAAACCTTTAATATTTTACCACCATTTAATGATTGTCCCATCAGTGGAGCACCATGGTGGGGCAAAGTGGAATAATTCTTTAAAAAGTATAGCCTCAATAAAAAATACCTCTTATTAAATCATAATTACACATTATTACATTACTATTATGTAATAATGTGTAATTATGATATTAGCATCAAATCAATTTTCTAATTTACCTAAGCCCTCCCGACTTTTGCTGTGATAACAGTCACTTAACAGCATTTGATGATCATAGGTAGGTAGATTGTGGCACATCATCGTCATTAGCATGTAAACGTCCACAGCTGGACATAGGCTTCTCCCAATGACAATTGTCATTTCGGGGGGATTCAGTCACTACGCTTAGAATAGGACCACTCCATCTTCTCCCGTGGATTATTATTATGGCACACACAAGCCAACCTTAATTTTTTAATAGTAACGACTACGTGTCATTAGAGTAGCTAACGTCTGAGCATTAGGTTTCACCTTCACAGTTTGAGGACTTCGAGAAAACTCATTGTTTTTAAATCCTACTTAATTCTTCTAACAGAATTTTGAATTTCGAACATTGTATGCAAATGGCGCTGGGGTCGCGACACGCATTGCGCATGCGTCGGTCAAATGTCACCGCGACAATGGCGCGTTGCGAAGCAGACAACCATAGACAGAGAGTCTTTTGTCTTGTTTTTAAATTTTGCATGTACGCATGAGAATCTGTTAAATGCTCTTCGCGACCAGGCGTGAAATTCGTTTGCATGCATTAATCAATAGGTTTCTGTAATCATTCGCTTGTAAATGGTCACACCTATGTCTCGACGGATATCTTACTTTGTAACGCCCTGAACCCTTGATAAGGATTCATGCTGTGTAATAAAATTGTTTGTTTATGAAACTGCATTTTGACAAAAGGCAAACGTGTCTGTTTAAAAAAAATATTTGTTAATCTTTCACGAAAAATTATATACTTACTAATCAGAACTCATTTACTTGCATCTCTATCTACCAGAAGCATTGGTAATCTTTAGCTAACGTTATACAAAAATCGTGCACTCTAAACACGGTAGGTACATAAAGAAAAATTACATTTTAGTATAGCTCGGAATAAATGACTAGTGGGTCAAGGTTTTATGTTAACGATCTAACTGATATTATGTACAAACTTTGAGGTAAGTATATAAAGTTGTGGTGAAGGAAATCTCGTGATGGAATGCGGTGATCAAATGGTCTGAGCGGTAACTCGTTGATGAGAGGTCAACACGAGGTATCATCATCAATTTGTAATTTTTCATCATGTCGCGATCGGACTTGGCATTGAAAGAAATTAACAAAGCTCGTATGCGGCAAAACAGTCATACTCAACTTTTCTGAAAAGGTATTATAAATTACACGCACGCATACACACACATTCAAACAGCATGATTCGTCTCCACTTTTATAGTACGACCGGTCAAGCTACGGAACTCTTTGCCGAGCTACTTGTTCGCAGAGTTATAACCTCCGATGTTCGAGGCGAGAGTTAACCGGTTTTTGCTGGGTGAGCACGCTCCATCGTAGACTGCAAGTTAACATAGTAGGTAGCCAAAGGTTGTCTAGCAGAAATCGCTTAAAGCGATAATAATAGACTAGTGTTAACCACCTAATTGTACTTTATTATATCTGAGTGCCTAGTTTTATAAGTCAACTGTTTGGTGTATAATACAGAATTTCTATCAACAACTTACAAGTTAGCAGTTACAAGTTAGCAGTTACAAGTTAGCAGTTACAAGTTAGCAGGTTACAAGTTTTTAAGCCATAACTTCAGTGTTGAGAAAAAAAGAAGTTTTTTTTTCTTATGTCAAATTCAATGACAACCTATAGTGTAAGTGAAGGTTGCGACTTTTTTTTAATTTTCGAGAAACAACTGAATATAACACCGCCGAACAAATAAATGATAAGTTGTCTTTGGATTTCCATGCTACTTAATGTATCATGTTCATCGCAATACCTTTTTTTATGTTTTTACAACAGGTTGCATGCACGCATCGCGCTCCTACGCACAGGTTGCCACATTAGTCACTTACCAACTACCGTTTACATACACGATATCGGCTACTGGTTGAATAACAAAACACTCATTTGGATGCGTGTACAAGTTCCTAATAGCGTCTTTTTTTTTGTGAAATAGGCTAACGGAAACGAAGGTTATTGATTATCTGATAGTTAGGGATGTAAGGGAGCGGCCTATCATCTTTTCACTCCAAGCCAACCTCAACTGCCCGTGGTGCATCCTGCCGAATAACAAACGAGGCGCTGGCAACCGACTGATGGCGTATAACCATCACAATTGAAAGTATAGCTAAATACCACAAGCCGATGACGGGCAGCAGCGTCACTAGAGCTAGAAGCTACGCCCTGCGATCGCCAACCCGCCTGCCCAGCGTGGCGATTATGGGTATATCCTCCGGAAGTTTGCCCTATGTGGCGAACAACTGGAGAGGCCTATGTCCAGCAGTGGACTGCAATAGGCTGATGATGATGATGAGTGGATTGGGCCCCCGCGCTCACCACTCGGGGCACGAAGGAGAAGCTCAGCGGGCATACGATGCTGTTCTTTTTGACACCATAACACGAGTGCTCAAGCTACTTAACTGTAGGATCGGAGCAATGTATGTGATGTAGTCTGATATTTATATAAATTTTATTTATTTATGAGACTGTGTTGCTACACAACAGTAAAGAAATTAGCTTTTCTAATGGCATAACATGGCACGACTTTCGTCACTGACCTCAGTCATTAAATAACATTATGTCAGAATTAAGAGCTGGCCACTTCCTTATTAATATTACGCTTAAGTTTGCCTTTCTTGGTTACAAACTAAATCTGCACTATTGTAAAGCAAAGATTTGTTTGTTTCCTTAGAATTCTTTGTTTCATTAAAAGCAAGCTTCACTAAATAGTATAAAGCAAAGTCGATTCGTCTGTCTGTTTGTCCCTATGTATGCTTAGATCTTTTAAACTACGCAATAGATTTTGTTGCGGATTTTTTTATAGATAGAGTGATTCAAAGGGAAGATTAATTATATGTACTAAACTTGTATAATATACTTAGTAAAGAAACACTGATAATTTAAAAGTTTTCTCAAGTGCTTCTTTAAATACCGCTTACCATCAGGTGGAGTGAGGTCATCCTGAAAGGTCTTCTTTAAAAATAATAATAACCGAAGCGAAGCAAGAGCGGTTCGCTAATTGACTGAACAGTATGTATACCTTGTAGTTTTAGAACCTAATTTTGACAGCAAAATAGGTCATGAAATGACTGGCACGTAGGTTGGGGTAAAAAATTCCGCAAGTAAATCCTTTCATCTCTTTACATTGTATTCAGTGAAATTGACGCAAATAATGCTACAAGATTAAATCTATGCCAATCACTCGTATATATGTAACATCATCGTGACATAGCACTGGATTACTTCAGTAGCAGAACGGTGAAGAGGTTATTCATAGGAAGAGGTAATCACTGAGTTACGGGTTCATTAATGGATTATTAATAGTCCGATCTGGCTGATTTAATGGTACATTTGCATGTAAACGTACTGGTTTATTCTAAGATTACTAGTAGTTAGATTTTTACTGCTATCAATCAATTGTACAAGATCACAACCTAAAGAAAGAAGAAGAGAAAACCTTAAAGAAATTGCCAAAAAGCAATGACGACTGTTTAGGTTTTCTATATTACAAACTCTAAACCTTCCCTTTTTAAACACAGACCACTACACTATAAACCAGAACCTGGTCACTTATCACCTCAGTTTCCGCTTTAAATAACGCCATTTATATCGCATTAAACTAATCCGCCATTGTATCTCGATCGCAACACCCATTACGGGTTAAAAGTCTTGATTAGCATCTTTAGTGTAATGGACCCGGTGCTTTAGGTCTTAATGACCAGGAAAACCACAGATGTCTTGCGCAGGCACTGACAGGTTGTTTGTTGGCAGCTTCTGAGAATAATAATCCAAGATAAACCAAGACTCAAGACTTACCACCATGGTTCACACAGCACCATCTAGCCCCAAACTAAGCCGAAGCTTGTACTTTAGGTACCTACTAGACCCAAACTTATTTACACAATGACACCCTCTACAATTGTTATATTTCTTGCACCCGCCCCAGGGCGTCGAGACGCACAGTTTGGGAAGAACTGTACTAGACAATTAATAAACTTACATAAGATACTTATTTTTGTAAATAAATACATATACATACTCGACATATCAAACGCCAAGGAAATACTACCAGTATCTACTGCCCCCGATATTCCTAGCCTTCATACAATAGTGGGCCGCCGGGAACTGGGGGCCGTAGCTTACTCGTAAGCAAAATCTGGAGGCTTTACCCATGATCGCCACACTGGGCTGAGATCAGCGATCGCACAGCGTAGCTCCTGCTCCGGTGACGCTACTGCCCGGCTCATCGGCCTGTGGCATTTAGCTGCGCCTTCCATAGTGATGGTAATACCGCCACCAATCGGTTGCCAGAGCCTCGTTCGTTATTTGGCAAGATGTGCAACGGGCTGTGAGGCTGTGCAACGGGTTTGGAGCCAAAGATGATAGGTCGACTTAAAAATATAACCAAAATTTAATTGTTGCAACTAATTATTCTTACCTGTATCCAATCGCAGGTATATAAACATCATAGAACCAACAAATTTGAATTAATTAATAGTGCCGTTATCTTACAAAATAGTGTTATTAAAATCGAAAAAATTAAAAAAAAAAGTTTGCATATTACATATATGGGCTTAATACTTTCGATTGGTATAGAATTTATCTAATAATCAAACCGGTGAATGTTTAAGCATGCTTACTCTATCCATCAAATCATACCCTGGACCAACCACTCTCCTGGTGATGAAACACCAATGGCCCGACATTCAAAAACATCCTGGTGATGAAACACCAATGGCCCGACATTCAAAAACATCGAAACGTTCGTGCCGCAAATGAGGCCCAATTGGTTTGCATCAAAAAACTGTTATTTGTCACTGTGGCTCAATGCGCTAAGAGTCCAGGGCTGTTTTTTTTTTAATTCTGTAATAGAAAACAAACTTAGAGAGACGTGAGAATAGAGAAATGCAATACCAACCATTGGAAAAAAAAAAAAAGTTAGTGACTTGTCAGTGAGTATTTGTTTGTGTTGTGCTCCGTGTTTACAAATGTAATTTTTAGTGTATTTTATATGTGTTTATATAGTGTTATACATGAAAATAATCTACAAGGTCAGTACTTTACGATAAGTTTTATATATCTTACGATAATTATTAGAATATTCGCTCAAATTGGAATTGAAAAAAAAGTGTTCGCGGCCGCCATTATTGCGTAATTTATTTACGTATTTAAATTTTTTTATGGAATTTATTATTTATTAATCTAAAAAATGTGTATGATATTACAATAATTAGTTTATTAAAAGTATTTTAAAACACTAAGACATTAAATTAATAGCATAATGGCAAATAAATTAATTTACAAACGTCTCGTACTTTCTCGAAATTTCACCGGAAGAACGGTTTTTTTGTTGAAGCGGCTTGTTTATTTTATTTTATTGTCGTACATATGTTGGACGAATAAATTACCTAGGGGCATCAAAAAATTGCTTATTAAGTCTAGTTTATGCTAAAAATATTACTGATCTGATATAAATGGCAGATGTTTCGTAAAATCGGAGAGAAACGAATAATTTACTCTAATTTGTTCCTAACTTTCAGTTTAATCATTTATTTAGGTTACTTTAAATTAGTATTCATAGTTTTCTTTTCATACTTACTTATTCCATAAGTATTTAGCTATTCAAATATATTTTTTAAGTTAATATAGGTTCAGTGGCCATTGAGATATTATTATTTTTAATGGAGAGGGTAGGGCCCTCGGCAAACAAAAATGGAGATCGGCCGGCGTGCCGTCGTGCAACATGACATTTAGCTGTCAGCGGCTGATCAGGAGACTGGATAGTGCCGTTATCTTACAAAATAGTGTTATTAAAATCGAAAAAATTAAAAAAAAAAGTTTGCATATTACATATATGGGCTTAATACTTTCGATTGGTATAGAATTTATCTAATAATCAAACCGGTGAATGTTTAAGCATGCTTACTCTATCCATCAAATCATACCCTGGACCAAAAAAAAAAAAGATTCATATACTAACTTTTTTTTGTCACCAACACATTATATTAGCAACTCAAAGTTGACGATTCTTCTTTGATAGTTATTCACTTTTAGCTCACATTTGCATTCAAAAATCAATGTCTGTGGACGCGCTGGAACCATTTCTCGATTATTTTTAGAACGTAATGTATTCTAAAACATTCATATGCGCCAGATAGCAACCTTCTTGATAAGAGTCCCGTTAATTCCAAGTTAATTAATTCTTTAAATTAACGTAATTACCTAATAGGAGACAGTGGAGCTTGAGCTGGTTTTTTTCTAATTAAATTAGAATAAATAAACTATTAATTGGTAATATTTAAATGCAACTTTTGTCTATCATCGATAAATTGTTCCGTTTAATAGCCTACTAAGGAAAACTTTAGATGAGAATGTTTGTATGTATATGTTTGTTCCCTTTTTATGCAAAGACTACCGAAAAGTAGGTACAGTAAACTCATACATCAGAATAACATAAGGCTATGAGATACCAAAAAGAATATTCACACGGGCCACAGCCAGAGTTAGTATAAAAATTTACACTCAGTAGATAAATTCTCTTTCTGTTATTTACACTTTAATATAACTCACTAAGAATAATTTGTATTTAGGATTGTACCAAGACTCGTTTCAAGGAAAAATAACGTACGTACGTAGTAAAACCTACCACCTAGCGAGTAGGTAGGCAGGCACGATCAACATGAAACGTAGCTGAACACTTTAGTACCATGTCAAAGCAAAGTTAAGTTTATTATGCTTTGAAATCACTTGAAAACAGACAAATCTGTTATTTTGACTTGGTATTAAAGTGTTTTTGATTTTGATACTGACCATACGCCGTGCGTTCTTTAACCCTTTTTTTTTCTAAATGACTACGATGATGGCCAGGGCGGCCTTGTCATCATCACCGGACTGTTGGGGGAGCGGAAGGCCCACACCTTCTTTTAACCCTGTTACTCGTGTAACTAAACATTATGTACTTATTTAGCAACAATATTAATAAACATTCAGTAGTTTACTATCGACACCAGCTAAGGTTGGGGCTAGAAGTCAGCGTGTCGGGGCTAAACATTATTGCCAGGATATTATGAAACATAATGCTATAAACGTAAGAACCATATCTCACAAGTGTCAACAGATCTGTATCTGCATAAACAAAAGACCGTTCAAACGACTTATTTAAATTTATACCTTAGGACCGCTTACACAAATGCTGAATTTGACTGAAGCGGTATGAAATTCAAATAAGCCTATAATAAACTTTATGCAGTTGACTTAAGGGTCAAGTTCCTTAGGGTTGTCACACTATGAGGAAGTGTCAAGCAATAATAAGCCGTAAAATGATTCAGCCTTCAGTCTAAGTCTGTTAAATGGGCTATTTTCGGTAATTACATTATTTTTTACTTTCCCACGAACGTAAGTGCAGAAACAATTATGATATAATGTGCTGTATGCAGTTAAGTTTAATAATATTTTTAATCTTGTCAATTTATGTGTAATTATGACTTAGCCACGGGGCAATTAGGGCTGTCGAAGTCTTTTGCGACATTAGATAGTTTTTAGATAGATATTCGTTTGCACACCATACAACTAACTTAAAAAACCTACAATTGACATTATTCTGTCGTACAATTGGCGGTCTTATTGCTAGTGATCTCATCTAGATACAGACAACCATAGACTTAAGGATAGTAAAAAAGTGATAGTGAAACAGATATTAACACTATTGTGTACAATAAATCTTTTATACCTTTTGTGAGTCCGTTGTGGGGTTGTAGAACGGAAGCGGAAATAGGAACTACTTTCGAAATATCCGCTAACTGTGGGACTAATTTTATGCACCCTAATGAATAAAGATAAGCTTTATTGAGGAACAATAGAAATCATACATTAGACCACGATATTATAATGCATAAGAAAAATTCCTACTAATAATATAAATGCGAAAGTTTGGATGGATGGTTGTTCCTCTTTCACGCATTAATTACTGAACGGATTTTAAACTTTACAGTAATGTAGCTCATACGTTGGATTAACACATAGACTTATGTTTTATACGAATATTCACGGGGGCAGAGCCGCAGGCAGCAACTAGTACATACTAAAGCTTATAATAGGTTTGTTCAAAATACTCGAAAGCATTGTGTCATAGGAGTAGCTGTAGATTAATGAAGAAAACTTTTTTTTGAACTTGGTCGTCTGTTTATCATCAGGCAGACATGTTGACACGTGTATAAAAAATATTGGATATCTAATCTCTTTTCATATTATTATACAAAGGGGCTACGCTCTGCGATCGCCAACCCCCCTTCCCAGCGTGGCGATTATGGGCAAAGCCTCCAGTTGTTTACCCAAGTGACGAACCTAGCCTAGCCTGTCCACCATAGCTGACAAGGATGACGTTTTCATATTTTGTTAAGAAATATGAAAAAAACATGCATAAATATTACGCAAACAAATGGGTCGTTTTTATAATTAAATGTACTTACTTGCTCTTAGTAGGTAGGTACTCAAGAGTAAGACAATACATCATAATTGTTTTAATTATTCAATTGTGAAAAGTCGCATGCTATTATGATTTTACGGGGGACTACCCGAGTAGATACTTATTTAAAATAAGTTTAAGTCTAGATTTTTTTTTAATTTATTAGTTATGTACCTAATAAATTAAAGTAAAATACAGTAATTATTATCTAACCATTTCAGTGATTGTCATTGATATTCTTCGCTCTCAAGGGCCCCATAAACTTATACTATTCGTAATTATAATGAATCTGAAGAAATCGTAAAAATCATTCGATTCAAAAATCCACATACACTTTCGTTCACGATTTCGATTTCCATTGTAGATTCGGGAGTAACTATTAATTACTGTTCTCTATGGGTAGGGCCTGGATAAACCATAAACTGTAAGTTATTGTGCCAACCATCTCATAATTTCCTACAGTAGACATCAACGCGTGTCGAAAATTATGTATGTGAACATATTAACTCATTATTATTTTCATGTAAGTATATGTCGTAACTAGATGTACAGACGACCACGCATCAATCTACCTCTGTTTTGACGAGTACTGTCAAATTTGTGTCAAATGTCCAAGTCAAGAGTCACAATATCTTTTCAGATTTTTCGGCGAATGGCCAAATGCAGAAATGACTAGCGCCCTGCGGTATGGGGCGTAGAATACTACCGAGGTATCCCTGCCTGTCGTAGGAGGCGACTTTAAAGGTCCTTCGGGGCGCTCCGGTTGCAGTGGCGTGCATCGCAAGATGCAGGGAGGACACCACACCGCCCTCCCGAGGTGTGCCGTTCATGCTGGGCGGCGCAGCGCTGCCGCGCTGTGGGGGCTTGTGTCGAATCCCTCCGGGCATCCCGACCCCCCTCAGACAGATTACTCGTAGCGGATCACCGTCGGATTTAGTTTAGGCCCACATAACCCAGGTGTCCTGTACCCAGGGCCCTGGTGTATGCGTAAAAGGCATTCCCGACGAAAAAACAAAAAAGAGGCTGAAATTACTACGATAATAGACAGGTACACAATACTTCGATAAAGGCCTCGGAAGTAGACTGGTTAGATTGTTAATTAAATACTGTTTATGCTATATACTTACGACGTATACAAATTATAATAATAACGTAACAACTTTTTAAAATAAAAAACAATTTTTCTGCACCACGACTTATGTTAATAGTCGCAAGTTGCAAATCATTGCTTAATAGTAGGTTAGTAGTAAGAATTAAAGCAGTGAGGTCTTCCGAGGTTATCGCCATATTATTTGTAATTATCAATTACTTTATTATTTTTAATGATTCAATCGTCTTGTAGAGTTGTAGGGAGTAGTAAACATAATGAGTATGAGCAATCAAGGTAAGTTTTCAGAGCAGTTTAAACAGTAATTTTATTATATGTTTTGATCATATAAAATTTTGTTATTTAATATTGACTCATCTTTGTGCAATTAGCTCACACAAATTATGTAGATTATTTATAATAAAAACTACTTAGATATACATATGGACGACAGCTACCGGTATATAGGTAAACGTACACGTTTACCTAATTATCGGTAGCTGTCGTCCAAAAAAAAAATTAACTGAATGGTAATTTTACTATTAACTGAATTTTAATAGTAAAATTACCAAGTTAAACTAAACTTTTAGTTTTAGTTTAACTTGGTAATTTTACTATTAAAATTCTATAATTTCTCTTAATTAAAATTAAAAATGTATGAAATAATAACTCCAAGAACTAAAGAAAAGTCGCATAGATAAATAAGAGGATGTTTATTTATGATTCTAAACATCAAATCATTAGGCCGCAATGATAAATCAATTATTGTGAGCAATAGGTCGTAAATTAAAAACCAATTTACTTTAATTAAATTACTAGGATGCCGGTAACTTTATTTGAAACTAGATTTTAATTCCATTTGACGTTGGTGCCGAAAAAAATTGTCTGCACTTCAAACTGGCTACCGCTATTACGTCCGAATTTGATTACGATTTGTTTACATTATTTTTTTTAAACGTGACCTCACCCTAACGCTTTGGTGCAAAGTGCCAGTTACATCACTCACTGTGCATATTTGTCAACTTGACACTTACAATAATGCTCTGTCAATATCTCGATGATTGGTAAATAAATGAGGAGACGGAATTGTATGTAAATAGTTGATTGGTTTCTTAGACTTTGTTGTACAGGTGATGACGTTTCTAGGAATTGTAGGTTGTGTGCTTTTACTGCCTATGAAATATATTGCCTGATAAAATAAAGTTTGTACATTTTTTTAACCTAACGTAAGCATGTTTAATTTTCTTATCCTAACGAAACCTAATGTTAAACAATTACAAATGTCAATGCACAACGTCTAAACTTATATGCGAGAGATAAATCACACCTACTACTGTCATGATTTTTAATATTTGTCTAATTATTGCCCTCATTATTTAGTATGTTTTGTAAGAATTAAGCGGCAACACTGGTTTGGTGTGACAGCTTTGACAGCGCGCCGCTCTGGCGGCAAAATAGGCGGGAAAAAATGGAGGGGGAAGCTGTGCTGGGGGGACAGACGAAGCAAGCCGGCTTAGCCGGCATTCGATTAGCAGCATTGACCGAGGACAGACGTCGAGGGAAATCTATGTTCGACTGTAGTCTTATAGTTCAGGTTGTGATGTGACAAGTTGTGATACCCCTATACCATTCGACAGATTAAAATTATTATACTACCAGATTTAAATCAACGTTTACTATGAACATTTTTTTTCCCTTGTACTATGAACATCAGATGACTAGGTTCCTTATAGGAAAATTCGTTTCTAAATGGACACGACCCGGAATGGTATCCGGAACCTTCGGTTCTCCGCGCCTATTCAATCCATGACTATTTCAAAGCCACATATCTATTTGCCCTTTGTCTGCTTAAGGGTTTAGTGGTTTCTTTGTTATTATTACATTATTTCCTTACCTCAACATTGCACTAAGAGGACGCCCATTACATATTTATTATTTACACAAAAGGTATATTTGCCGAGAGCTGGTGGATCGCATGACTGAGGCACGAGAGACCCTCCAGTGGAGTGGTTTGATAAAGGTCTCATGTGAAGTGGCTGTGATGGTCATTACCTTCTTAACATCAAGGTATAAATACTACCAAGACACGCATAACACCTGATAACGTGCTTATCTATCCGCTTTTTTGACAGATTCTGTCAAATATTCGCAAACAATTTTCAACTACCTATAAAACCCGAGTCCGACATGAGGGAACGATATATTTCGTCTTTTTTAGGGGCAACGCAGACGACAGACTATCCGTAACACACTTTTTAGTCTGTGATGCAATTATATGAAGTAACGCATACGACGCGTAAAAATCTTTCACAGACTCGACGCACATCTTCGATCATTCTGTCGGCAGAGCTGTAGGGACCTAGATGCTCTTTTTAAATGTCTCAGACGCAGATTCTATCGCACAAAAAGTTTGTCGTCTGTGCAGCCCCTAACTATTACTCTAGAGAGGTAGGGCATAGCGAATCTTCGCCCGAATTGAGCCGCCCGCCCGTCCGGGGAAGGACCTCCATCCTATAGAATACCGCAGCCAAATGACCTCCGGGTCGTGTTTCTGCCGTTGACAACTGACCGGTTAATTGCCCGTTGTCACAGCGACTTGGGCTTCTCTTTCGCTTTCCATCAAGCGTAGAGAAGTCATAATGTCGAGCTACCATAAAAAAAAATTACTTTATTAGAAAACGAAAACAAATCAAACTGGAAAGGTTGAATACTTGAATTGTATTATATTGTAAGCCATAGGACTTCTTGCCTTCTTTGTTCCCAAAAAATATAATCTGCCGGTATTCAAGGCGAGAACTAACCGGATTACAATTTGAGATTACAATGGTACATATGTTGCAGTCAAAACACTTAACCAGTCAAAAGTACTATTGACTAGCAAAATCAGTCAAAAGTACTTTTGACTGAACAGGTTGGTCAAAAGTGGTTTTGACTGAAAAATATTGGTTATTAATACTTTTGACTGCAAATTTGCGGTCAAAAGTACTTTTAACTGACGGTCTTGGTCAATAGTATTTTAACTGCAAAAAAGCATCAGTCAAAAGTAATAATTATTAACTCGTTCGATGTGAATACAAAAGTGATTTATTAAACTATGAGTAATAAACGATTTCACATCAGACCTGGTAAGTCTTGTTGCAGTCAAATCTTAAAACTCACCCAACATATCTAGGTTGGGTTTTAGTCGAATCAGATTACAGGGGCCATTTTTATTGATCTATCCGCAGCTTATGATACAGTCAACATAAGGAAACTGCTTCAGAAGGTGGCAGATATAACAGAAGACCAAAAATTTCTCAAAGTTCTTAATGATATGCTCCACTATCGTCGTTTTGCGGAGATGAGAAGATCAGATAGTGGTTACAGAAAAATGACTACCTTAGGGTAGCGTCCTTAGAAGAGTAGATGTAGCGCCCTAACGGCATGTGTGCTTCAGCCTGTACTTATGGGGTCTACTTCTGTGCCGTCAGTGCGACAGTGGCTCAGAGGACACGGCAGCGCAGACGCTTTACCATTTCTCTCCCTTTTTTTTTTCATTTCACCGGGGAGAAATGCAAATTTACGCATACCCGCTGGCCGGGGGCGCAGCAGGTTATGTGGGACTCGCTCCGCGTCAGCAGAGAATATCCACTAAGAAACCCCGGTTGCCACCGTCTAATGCGCCTTGGGTCAGTGGGTGCTCCGTCAATATCGCCCAGGACCTCGATCTGGCGCATCTCTTGCGGCAGATAACGGCGTAGAAGAAGACCTGGCGAGCGGTTGCTCGTATTCTGTGAGATGGTGATCTAACAGAAGGAGAGCGTAGGGCAGCTGTAGACGCGCCCGCTCTACGCCGCCCCCGCCCAGGCCCGGGCGTCGCTGGAGAGCTTAAGACGCATTGCATGCTCTCAGAGCCTCTTCTTTATGTCCCGAGTGGTGAGTGCGGGGGCGTGATCCACTAATTGGGGCATAATGGTGTGGTGGGTGCAGCCACATTCACTGTACCCTCAAAGAGCTTGCTGGGGTACACCTCGACCTGGTTAATGTAGAAGACTCTGAATAGGCTGCGCACTTAGGTCGGCCGCTGTACGGACAATCTGTCAAGGTGAGGCTTTTTAGACGCATTTGCCAATCGGTGCGGATGTGATGTCACTCCAGAAGTTATGGCACACTGCTTCAGAGTCTCGCGTGTCCAAACGCCTGTCTGCACGAAAACTTGCTGACTGATACAACCAGTCAAAACCACTTTTGACGGCATAACTTAGTCAAAAGTACTTTTAACCAGCTCCCTTGGGCAAAAGTACTTTTAACTGTTATTTTAGTTAAAAGTATTATTGACCAAAGCATATGGTCAAAAGTACTTTTGACTGATTTTGCTAGTCAATAGTACTTTTGACTGGTTAAGGGTTCTGACTGCAACACATACATGTACGATGTACAACGGAAATCATTAATTATCCTTCTAGATTTTTGGAGAAATATGAGTGATCTGTAAAAAAAATCGGTTCGATTCGGTTTTCGTAATAATGAAGTATGAACTAAACACCTATCGTGCGTTTGTTGCATTTCGTATCTGGCCTCCGCGACCGCAGGCGGCCTTGCTATAAAACTGCATTCTCACGCACACAACACACAATTTGGTGATGATTTTGTGCTACAAGATGATTGCTAAACTGCCTAGTAATTTTATCTAGAATGCCACCTGATAAAATCGTTGTCAATGGATCTTTAAAAAACAAAAAGCGGTAAGTACAAAAAACGCCATACATCAAAAAAAAAATTGGGTTTTTTGGCTATGCACAATTTGGGCTTCTGCCACTGACGATGGTAAACACATCAAAAGTTATCCAAGGACAAATCTGTAAAAGATATAGGTGTAGTAGATCTGTGGTTAGTTTATTATTTGTATTGGATCATGGACGTATAATGTTATACGTCCATGTATTGGATATTTATAGTTCGAAATTTGACAGAGCCGTTTGTGATATAGGTATATTTATGGAATCTGTAGACAATATTGGTGTATCCGAACGTTAAAGGGTTCTGTAAAAAGCGCGCGATTCCCGATTCCACAATCAACGACAACAGCTGCATCCATCATGCAATGCCAATAAAAAACATATCCTGGTGTTTTAAGCGTTTCTTATTCTTTGAATGCATTAAGTAAGACATTGAAAAGGCGTAGAGGGTCATAAATGTTATGATAAAAACAATGGCTACTGGTTTTATGTGCCGTCTCGGAGTAGGTACGGGTTACGTTAAGCGACGTTAATTAATATTAACAAGATGTATGTAAGTGGAAGAATAAACATTCAAACTAGCAGTGGACTATGATTTTTCAGTACTAAAAAGTTTAAGCATAGTTGTCACTGCACTGTCTTGGGAACACCAATAATTACGGTTCATTGTATGGTTCGTAGGGATTTCACACACCCTTGATGCTAAAGAGGTATAGAATAGAAGGGAGTGCTCTTGGTTTCGAACACCTAGACTCGCGACAATTAAGAAAAGTTCAGTTTGTATTCCCCGATCGGGAATAAAGTTGCAAACCAATACCGTTGTTCAATTTCCTCGCATTACAAACACAAAACATATTGGCCACTACCGAAGTTTGATCTCGAAGGATCGCAGAGGACTCGCGCCCCATTGCCTTTTAGCTTCCGCGTTCCGACCGATAAACCGGCCCGCAACCGGTCCCTGTCCTTAAAACAACGTCCGTAGGGACCGTATGGACCATAGGAACTCCTTTAAGGACCCTCCCTACAACGCCTAAAGCCGAGGCTGAAGCCCCACTAGGGGCGCCTTTAGCTCTGTTGCTTAATTTCCTAGGGGTGAGTGCGAGCCTTTCGCTCCCCAGCAGTCCGTTGATGAAGACAAAACCGTCTTGGCTAACATATTTGTTTTATGGCTTTGCACTGAGGATGTACATTTTAGCCAAGTAAAAGTTAGGGAAACGACAGGAAAAAAAGAAAAAACGGAACAGAATTTGGAGGCTAGCATCTTAGATTGATACGGGGCCGTTGGAAAGCCTCGTACGTCACACATTGCGACATGACCATTACGCCTGTATCCGGTAAAACGAACCAAAGCGGACGGACCAGTTCGTCGCAGGTGTCGTCACACTAGGGACACACTACAGGTCTAGACCCGGTTCTGACCCGGGCACCTTTTTAAAAACGTTCGAGAACTTTCGACGAAATGAAGTGACAAGATATAAGTGGCCAGTTGGTTTGAATTTCTTTTTTTAAAAAAGGACTACGAGGACAGCCAATGAGGTCATGATATTATCACCGGACAAACGGGGGAGCGGAAGATTGTAGGAATCTATCCCAAGGGAGTTATGTAACACAGCTAAGGATTGGTTAATTGTGATGAACAGATCAGGGCATATCATGGTTCTTTTTACCATATTATAGGACCTATGTCGAGAGGTCCGCATACCGGTGGCAACTGATGTACTTATTACTCAGTAAGTTCCAAAACGGTAATCGGTGGTGTCGAATCCCATAGACAAAGAACCTTCAAAAAAGCCTTCATGTGTGTCCCTGGTCTAAATATTGATTTATATTTTTCATTTTTGTAATTATTTTATCAATAAAAATGCGAAAAAGCATTACACAATAGGAATTAAATAAAAATAAACTACTTTGAATTTACTTTCAAACAGGTGGCGGTAACATTATGTAATTTTTACTTTTTAATAATTATGTACATGTCTTGGTATATCATGCATACAGCGCAAATCTACACACAATGTGCAATAGAGAATTTTAATTTCAATGGAAATGCAAAGACGTACGTTATCATACAGCCCAACTAATAATATCGATTTGTCACTTTTAATTTACAATCGACTTAACTATGTATTCGAAAGGTCTCTTACGAGATTAACCTGTCACGTGAAATCGTCGTGTCCGTCCGACTGGGTGTCGCAAACCTGTCGGTTCACTTTTGAACTTCGCTTTTCGGATGAGAAAATGACTGTGATAACGAAATACCCTTTGACTTGGCATTTAATATGTATGTATAGTTGTAAGTTCGCTTTGGGTAATAACCAATTGCGGGTGTCTTAAATAGCAACGTCAGGTAATTTATACCCCGGGTATAAATTTACGGGTTTACGGTCTGTTATGTGATCATTGACATACCTACTTACAACCTAAATTCTATAAATAAAAAAAGCTATATTTAAATACGGAATGCACTCATGTTTTGTAAAAAGTTTTACTAGGTCTCGCAGTCGAAGTCATTCACTCAAAGTAATAAAGTCTGGGAAAGAGATGGATCTTGAAATGTTGATATCTATAGTTTATTATTTTTCTTATATCTGACATTCACATTGGTATATTTATTTAGTATGAATGAATGATCAGCTATTATGATACTGGCTTGAAAGTTATACAATGTGCCACGCCAAAATACCTACTTCAATTAGGGCCTAGACTTTTAATCAAGAACTTAGACACAACAACACATAAAGGCCAAGGTCCACCTTGACAAAAAACTATTATAGCTTAAAAATGTCGGTACCAGTTCAAGGTTGGGTATGTTTACGAATTTAATTTGTAAATTTTTGATTATAGGTAGGTATAATGCATAATGTATTTGGATCAGATACGTATCAAGATATCTATTCAATAGGGTACCTACAGGCACAAAATTTCCAACACATTTGGCATTGACATTACTGCAACGAAAATGTCAAAAATCGACGTCTAAAATGACATAACGTTATCGAGATCAGGGTATTACTGAAACAAAAATGTCAGCATTTATTCGACTCTTACCTAATCGGAATTTTATTTAACTACGTACGAATACCTCGTTGCCATTGACGCAAAATAAAAAGCGTTCGCCCAAACGCGGAAGATCTGATAGTTCCTGGTGCGGTTCTATCCACAAATGCTTTCGTAAGGTCTCTCTCGGAAAAGAGATAAATCGAATTTTGGATGGATAAGCTAGTAAAATAAAATGGTAATTAGTGTTCTGGGGTACATTTTATCCCCGTCGTATTGATTACCTCGTCTTCCTTCCTCCTACACAGACCTTGTATTTATTATACCTACCTACGACAGAAATCCTTACAGAATCATTCCTCCAGAACCCAAATTTAACACGATGATAACAACAAGATAACACTATGAAAATCAATTCTCCGGAGTGTAAACTCCCTAAACCGGGGGTTAACACTTGTTTATTATCCTAGGCGATAGCTTTTAGAAATAGCAAGCCTAGGCGCATTTAAATTTATTTATACTCATAGTATATATCATATTCATAGTATATATAGAAATAGTCAGTCATGCTATCCTGTTAATTAACCAAGACATATTCAATTAAGCATAACATATTTAGCATACACTTAGTCTTAATAATAGAATCTCCGAAAGATGTAGAAGGTGATAATTATCACAAAAACATGTCATTTTATTACGGCAACGGAAAGAATAATAATAATACATACACCCACGAATGGCTTTAACTGGTTTCTTGATGCTTATATCTATTTTTTTTCGTTTTAGTAACATAACAAATCGAGTTTATCTTTTTTTAAAAAACAGTCACTAACTTTTGACACAAGCATGTAACGCCATGACAGGTTTGACGTCAAACTCAGATCAAATTAGGAATGTGCTGTGGCCAACTTTTTTTATTGAATGTTGTCAAGATCCTTATTTCCTCATAAATAACTAGCACCATAAATATGTACTACGACTATTCAATTAAGACACAAACTATGTATGTACTATACCTACTCTATCAATAATAAATCAAAATCTTTATTTCAACAACTTAAAGACATTTATAATTAAATAAATAATACTAAATTACCTATTTGCCATTTCTGACATCTACCTATACCAAAGAGAAATTTTCATACACCCAGACAAAGAAGCACAAATGTTCATCGGACCAGTCAAAGGTCAAGATATTTTCACATACAAATTAATAAATTATATCTAGTTAAAGCAGCATAATTAGTACATTAGTTTATTTATATGAATTAGTGACCTACTTATTTGCTTTTTCTGTGTAAGTAGGTACACTCACAATTACTCACAAATCTGTTCTCTGGTGACCATTAATTTCGCTTTTTGTACCATTTTTTACAAAAATCGTTATTTATTTATTTATTATAAAAATATAGTGACTAGATATGAAATGTATGCTATATGTACCTATATATCACTTGAAACGTGTTCTATCGCCATTTGTAAGACAGCACGCTCAACCTATTTATTTCGCGTCTGTGTCACCATAGCCATAATCACAGCATTTAAGCCAGTCAAGCTATTTATTTTAGTTTATTACATGAACGGAAACGGTAGATTACAAGGCGAACCTATAAGTACTCATTTGAGGGTACAAAGTTGCAGATAAACATATCTTGAGGATACTTTGACATCCAAATTCCCACGTAATTAGAGTTAAAATACACTAATATTAATTAATGGCTTGAATTGACCAAGATCGCTCGTAAAATCAGAGTTTCTACGCTTCATCTGGTCTGTGATCTGTTTCATTATCAGTAGATAGGTTCTCTTCTTTTAATTGAATTAAGAGGTTATCTATTCGATGCTTGCAATAACGAATAGGTACCTAATATTCGTCTACTAACGTAGAGTATAATGTTTGATCTTTTTCGTTTAATGACTGGCACCTCCTACAAAATAAATTTACATGAGTCATGAACTATGATAATATGTTTTGCTATACAATATTAATTTCTATTAATTTTAATATGTCCATCCCTTTTACAAAAAAATAAATCAATGGTTCAAATTAAAAGTGACCCGCCTTCTGAAACAAGGGTAGTGGGATCATCGGCCGAATGTGATGAACATTTGTTATTTGTTTCGTGTCTAGATGTTAATATTGTGTAACATAATTTGTGATACCTGCGCGGTTTTGATTTCCATTAACACAAGTGTACTTGTCTATTATATCCTTATTTTTTATGACAGAGGGGGCAAACGGGCCTGAAGGTCTCCTGATGGTAAGTGATCACTTCAGCCCATTACATAATAGGTATGATTTAGTATATGGGAACATACCTTTATTGTTCTGTAATTCCTAGAAACGGTCAATTAGCCACTAATTAGGCTAGCAATAAGATGTATATTAATTAACCAATAACAGTAATTATAATTCCGTAACCTCTTATCAGATTACTTAATTTATTGTTAAATTAAGACCTCATTTTATCAGCAATTAAATATATATTATCATTGCCATCGTTTCTGTCAACCTAAAAACCCATCCTTTATTTAAGTAATTAAGCATTAAATACCTATTTTACCTAGTTCACGGATTTTACGAAATTATTGTTCGGAGGAATTGTTTGATCTGGTACCGGCTGCTATTTTTCATCATCGTACATCTCGCACCAATTCTAGATTTCATCCTTATCATCTTGATAGTTGGAGGTCTTTCACGGTGCGTTTTGCGCGCAATTTTCTACCTCGTGCAACCGGTCTTGGGAATCAGCTTCCTGCTGCAATTTTTCCGAGTGGATATGATTTAGGGACCTTCAAAAAGCGAGCCTATAGATTTCTCAAAGGCCGGCAACGCACCTGTGACTCCCCTGGTGTTGCGGTGTCTATGGGCTGAAGTGATCACTTACCATCAGGTGACCTTCAGGCCCGTTTGCCCCCTATTCCATAAAAAAAAAAATATTAAATTCATCGCATTATATCATCTATACATATCGCATTCAGTCAAAATATCCTTTATTTGTATAGGTTTTTAAGAAAAACACTTACAAATCGTCAAAGCTAGAAGCTACCACCGGTTCTGGAAGCAGCATTTTACCGAGAAGACAACGGCAAGAAACTCGTGTAGTTGCTCTTTTCAGCATAGTATTTACAATATTATCATCACATTTATACTTTTAACGATGCTGTGCCCATCCCAGGAGCTCCGGAAACCCTACTCACCGGCAGAAACACGACCCGGAGGTCATTTAGCTGCGTTATTCTATAGGGTGGAGGTCCTTTTCAGGACGGGCGACTTAATTCGAGCGATTCGCTATGCCCTACCTCTCTTGGACATACAAATCCCATAATATTTTATCACATGACCATGTTCCATAGTAGGTAAAATACATACCTACCTACCTAATGTCCTAGTATCTTCTTAACTAATATTATAAAGCTGAAGAGTTTGTTTGTTTCAAAGCGCTAATCTCAGGAACTACTGGTCCGAATTGAAAAATTCTTTTTGTGTTGAATAGACCATTTATCGAGGAAGGCTTTAGGCTATATAACATAACGCTGCAACTATTAGGAGCGAAGAAATAATGGAAAATGTAAAAAAAACGGGGAAAAAATAACTATTCCACGCGGACAAAGTCGTGAGCACAGCTAGTTTATGATAAAAGCTATAACGACAAAACATAGCCGTCATCTTGCCTATAGTTGAATAAAGTAATGAATTACAAAGAGTTATTTTGAATGTTTCGAGTCAGATGAGGTAAGTACGTGTTTGTAAACAAAGTAGAGGTTCAATTATTATGATGACTCCATAATTCGCTACCTATGTACTACCGTGGGCGCGGCCTACAAGTTGACCAAAACAGTAATCTTAAAAGATTGCTTGTTTATTGCAGTATATGACTGCTTGGGAATATACTTAAGTAAGTACTAAGTACTGCTGCCGACAAACTGCTTAGCAGTTTGGCAGATATACTTATTGTAACCTATGTAAGTACCTTGCATTCAATAAATTAAAAAAAAAAGTACATACTTAGTATCGCCATATTATTATGTTTTAACTAAAATCATATTGCTAGAAATAAATCTGTGGACAACACATCTGTGCAATAGATGAAAAGCCCTCCCTCCCTATCCCTATGAAACGCTGAGGCAAACATGCATTTGTATTTAAAACAAGCCATGTAGGAAGGCCATGTTTCTTAACTAAATATTTTTTTGTAATTTTTATATTAGACAAACCTTGTTCTCATCATACCGAATACATAAAACCAAAGAATTATCCAATTTAGTGCAGTCGTTCAAAAGTTATGGGTGTATACGTTTGAAAATCCATTATTGATGAAAAAAAAACTAGATCTTGAGATCAGTAAGCCACGCATGATTAACTTGCATGCAATCGTGTGTATAGGTCAAAGATACAATACTTAGCTGGTGCAAGGGCTTACATAAAATTATTATGTACGGAGCGATCGCGTGCTATGAAATGAAAATTACAGGTAGGAGAAAAATAGATAAAGCGATCTTATCTACTGTAAATAAAGGCCATTTTGGAAAATCAAATTGAGTGGAGCATCTTCCGTTGATGTTGACCATGCTTGATTTCAATACAAAATGATAAGATACTAGTTGTATCTTCAGTTATGTAGATATGAGTGCTCATAGTCTAGATAGAATTATTGGTCTATCGGACAGATTGTTGATAAAGCCAATGCAAGTGTTGCCAAGGTTTGACTGTTCGTGTCACACTCCCAGCTATTGGGCGAAGATGACATTGACAAGACAAAGCTATCAAAAAAAAAGATACTGTTTAATACCTCAAAACCGCAGTTTGGCAGGCTGTTCTAGTAGTAGCTGTACCTATTTGTTTGAAATTCAGATTCAATTTAAGATTAGAAGATTACCTTGTTAAAGGCTTCAGGAAGATCGGTTTGTCACGCGAAATGCCTCACTATTTACGTCAGCAAAGCTTCTCGCTCGCCTTCAATAACAATTCAATCATTTGGACGTGGATTCCGATGTGTTCATTTATATACTTTTTGTGGAATAGTTATACATATAATAAAAATAACAGACAATCACTCGAATATTTTCCGTGTACACATTGCATTAAAGTAATTTTATAGTATTTATTTGCAGTTTTGACATTTAAATTTAAGTTAGGTAATAGGTACCAAAGCTAAAATATTACGTAGATTTTACGTGGTTGTACCAAAATGAGACGTGTATAAAATATAATAACCTAAAATAACCGCATAAAATTATCGAAGTTACGCTAATGCTGGGGCCACACTACCGTTTAACGTCAATGGCCATTATCTCGATAATTATTCCGATAATTTTTTTCACATTAAAAGTGGGTGGCTACACTTCAACGGTCAACGTTAATGCTCATTATTGGCGATGAATACGGCGTTTAATTTATTTTATTTTTTTTATTTGTCGGTGTATTAATATTTCTTCAACAGTTGTTTGAAAAGGTTATCCTGATATTGAAAGGGTTCCATTATTCGGCGCCAAGCATCACTTTGCGTTCCACGGTTCTTGAAACTTCTGAGTTTCGGATCCCACAAACATGGTTCTGTTTGCAGAATCTAGAGAAAAGTAATTACTTTCTCGTTACTCCACTCCGTCGCCATAGTACGTATTCCAAGACAAAAACGTGCGATTTTGAGGAAAATCCGTTGTAAAAAACAAATACGTCCGCTCTCGTTGCGCTCTCGACACACACTGACAATACGTAGTGTGGCCGTTTCATCGCATCAATTCTCGCGTTAATCTCTTTGATGTACCGCCACTTGAGCTATCGCCTAACGCCAAATGGCATTGTTAATGCCATTGTAAAATTATCCCGTTAAGTTGTGGCTACACCTATGGTTAACGTCCATTATCGCGATAATTAATGGCATTTCTCGTTAGTATGGCCCGAGCACAACGACGGAAGGCAGGGGTCGTTGAACTATGATGAGAAGAGCATCTAAGCATCTCGGACTACGCGAGCGGCCGTAGGTACCTACCAGCCGTACTAACGATGTTGGTCAATGTGATTGGCCTTCGTTTTGGCGCCAAATTGCAATGTAAGCAATGGAAGATGTAGGTAGTATGCATCTACCTTACTATCAATACGCCAGTTTTTTGCTTTGTACGGCATGTAGGTACAATTGTACATTAGCCACGGACAGGAAGGAAAACATTGGTAAACCTCTTAGTTTTGATGGCATTTTTAAATAGATTGTCTTTCCTGAACTCTCTGTATTCATTCAATAGAATCACCGTTACGTTCCCTATCATTTAAATTTATTTGAATATAATACATAGTCGTGAAGATTTTTTTAAATCTTTAAAAAAATTATATGTAGTATGTACATAGTTATCATTATACCTATACAATTTTTTCCAAGTGGATATGACTTAGGGACCTTCAAAAAGCGAGCCTATAGTTTTCTCAAGGGCCGGCAACGCACCTGTGACTTACCTGGTGTTGCGGTGTCTAAGGGCTGAAGTGATCACTTACCATCAGGTGACCTTCACCTAACATAAAAAAAAATTATGTAGGTACGTGAGTAATTTTGGGTTCCTGAAGACATTTTTATTACAACAAACATTTAAGTACATATTTGATGACGTAATCACGCAAAATATTTTTCCAGCAACAATATTGTTTCAAAATCAGGCATTTCATGATCATTAAATAACATTGTATGTAGGTACAATACTATATCTGAGACTTATTTTCTGTCAACTCAATTTCATTTACAATGTTTCTAACATGCTACAATTTCCAACACTATGTGTTAACTACCACTTAGTCAAATTTACATACTCACTCAAAGCGATACTCTTATGGTGTGAATCCGTCTAGGATACCGGTTATGAACTATGGTTTTGGTAAGTATGGTAAACAATATAATATTTTAACTGCGAAATTCTAGATATTTGATACGGTCTAGAGGTAGCAAGTGCCGTCTAACTAAAGTCCTGCGTTCAAATCCCGAGTCGGGCCAAAATTTGCTACTGGTTTTTTTTTGTCAAAAAATTGATCAGTAGCAGCTCTGGAGTCAGAAAGTTGCCGTAATAGATCCCCGTGCATCGGAAACCACGTTATGCCTTGTTTCTTGTGTCCTACAACACACTTTGAGAGGTAGAGAGAATCTCCGCTCGAATTGAGCTGCCCGTTCGGGAAAGGACCGGAGGTGTCGGAGGTCGTGTTTCTATAGGGAAGCCATTATGTCAAGCTACTATATATATAAAAAAAAAACATTTTGTATAGAAACCTCCTGCGTACCAGAGTTTGGTCGCGCTGTGGCCGAAATGCGATTGAAACAAAAGTTTATTCGATATATAAATAAATGTCTAACACATTCAAAGTCTATACTTATGTGTTTTATTTTATTTGTAAATTATAAACAAATGAAAATGCTACCCAGAGACAATATTAAACGCGGTAGTCGCGGGTACATCCAGTTTAGGTAATAATAATCATCATCAGCCTATTGTAGTCCACTGCTGGACGTAGGCCTCTCCAGTTGTTCGCCGCTTAGGTAAAACATCTGGAGGATATACCCATAATCGCCACGCTGGGCAGGCGGGTTGGCTATTACACATCTTAACTAATATTATAAAGCTGAAGAGTTTGTTTGTTTGAACGCGCTAATCTCAGGAACTACTGGTCCGAATTGAAAAATTCTTTTTGTGTTGAATAAACCATTTATCGAGGAAGGCTTTAGGCTATATAACATCACGCTGCAACTATTAGAAGCGAAGAAATAATGGAAAATGTAAAAAAAAAAACGGGGACAAAAATAACTATTCTACGCGGACGAAGTCGCGAGCACAGCTAGTTATTGATATTTGTATCTTAACATATCTTTGTGTCTTGTTATAAGTCAACCGTTTGGTGTGCAATAAAATATACCTATCTATATAAATCTTGTCGGAATGTTCACAATAATTGCCTACAAACGCCAAGTGAAATTGCCAGATGGACAAGCGACATGTACGAGTATGACATAACGGGAAGCTTCGTA
This sequence comes from Conogethes punctiferalis, assembly GCA_031163375.1. Lineage (NCBI taxonomy): Eukaryota > Metazoa > Arthropoda > Insecta > Lepidoptera > Crambidae > Conogethes > Conogethes punctiferalis. The sequence continues at coordinate 4,578,444 of CM062099.1, forward strand.
ATGGCGGCTCATGTGAGTATAACGGATAGCGGTACCACTATACGGAGAGCAAAGGAGGCACTTTGTCCCCTGTAGAACTACCTCAAAAGGCTATTGGTAATTGGCTGTTGAAGGTTCAGGTGTTTTAGGCGCCTGAATGGCGGGATAGGGGTCTTGCGCTCCGGTTAGTGGCTTCAGCCACAGTGGGCAATGACGTCGTGCACCACAACCTCCTCCCAACGTTTGCCACCCGCGTCGGGCGCAGTGCTGCCGCGCTGTGGGGGGTTGCGTAGAGTCCCGAGGCATTTTGAGAGAGGTAGGTCATAGCGAATATTCGCTCGAATTTAGCCGCCCGTCCGGGGAAGGACCTCCACCCTATAGAATACCGCAGTCAAATGACCTTTGGGTCGTGTTTCTGCCGGTGAGTAGGGTTTTCGGAGCTCGTGGGGGGTTAGGGTTGGCATGGAGGTGGCAACTGACAGGTAACCGCCTAGTTACCTGCCCGTTGTCACAGCGACTTGGGCTTCTCTTTCGCTTTCCATCAGGCGTAGGGAAGCCATTATGTCGAGCCACTATAAAAAAAAACCCGTCCCCACTCGGACTGAGCGCTTGCAACAGACCACGTCGGGTTTAGTGGGTATACTCCGCTAAATAGGAGTGCGCCCCACATAACCTGAGTGTCCCTTACCCAGGGCCCTAGTGTATACGTAAAGGCATTCCCGACGTTAAAAAAGGGTATTAGGATACATGATGATTATGTCAAAAAAAGCATTATGACACGTTAAATTTATGGATAAAAAATTTATTAGACAAAATAGAGAACCAAATGCAACACTTATGTAGGGTTGCCATTGGTCCGGGCTTCCCCGGATTTGTCCTAGTTTTCCGTGCGGGGTTTTTCGAAACTTTTCCTTTAATAAGACGTTAACTCGTAGCAATTTTCCAAGATCCTGAGGGCACTCTAGGTTTTGATTCTCTTAAGAGCATAGGCACTATGCCTTAACATTGGTTTTATAAAAAAATCTTATAATAAATTTATATAAATTTAAACTGATACAAGTCCCCTAAAGCTACGAAATTAAAGTATAGCATATCAGCAATGAACTCGACTTTGGACCGAGAGACTCGTGCGCCGGCCCTGAATTAGAGAAGAAAGTTGTTATGCTAATGACATGTATCGACGGATAAAGGTAGGTTAAACACACCATAAAACGTCATTACAACTAACTGAACTATGCAAGTACGTAATTACTATAAATTTAATTATTCTTACGATTGGTAATTGCGATTTCAACATTCACCTGATTATTTAATGCGTGTAGTTTTTGGTAGACTTAAGCCCAGTGGTCAAATTGCACTAGGAAAGATTGTTACAATAACTAAAACTAAGATGATGGCCAGACATTCTAAGAGTTCTGATGAACGTTTGTGAGTAGCAGATCAGATATACCTTAGAGGGATCAAACGGTTGAAGATTTAGTAGACTTTCATCTCTCTTTGTGAATAGATATGCTACATAGGTGAAATATATAGGTATATTATTTTTTATAAAAATAAATATCAGACAACAACACAATATAAGTACATTGGCCCGACCCCCAAGTAAAACTTAACCATAAATGAAAGTAGGATAATATCTAAGCACTTAAAACACCAGTTTGGATATTCTTAAGTGTTTCAAGTTTAATTAAATCGCTCTATTTTCGTTAACACCTAGGTATACAACGAGAGCCGCTGATCAAATAAACTAAATCGACCACTATAACTTCAATGAATTTAAATACAAGTTACCAACTTTATACATATATTTAAAAAAAAAGAACCATTTTCAAAAATACTGTTTCTTTCATCACATCATTCAATAAAATAATCAGTGTAAATGCAAATAATTTTATTACAACTTACAGAAATTCTTTGACATTGTTCTTATCTTATCTTCTTTACATAAGTATTAAGAAGGCGTCTTTCAGTTTCTCTCAGCATTTCAATTAAATTTGTTTACAAATCTTTCTGTTTATTCATTTTCCGAAAGTAATATCTTGAGAAGTATAATCAGAATTTGAGATTTACGATTATATTCTCAAACATTTGATCTGGATATTTGATTCGTTTTCAGTCATTTTTTTATCTCAAAAAATACTCAATTATATTTACTACTTATGATTTTTATCTGGCGAATTTTTTGCCTTACAAATCAAGATCTTAGACTAGTTAAGCAATCCACATTGAAGGGGACTTCCTCATAAGACTTACAGTGCGGTATCGTAAAATTAGGCTCCTTTTACTATAAACTATTTCGAAAAATTCTTATAACATTGATAGTGCTCAATAAACACTTATGCAAACTTAGCTAAATCTACTACATAGCAGGTATATCAAAGTAGGTTTACCAACTGTCTTGGTTTCCCCGGATAAGTCCTAAATTGTAGATCAGGTTTAAAACTTTAATGGGCGAGGTGTATTTATAAAACTTTGGTATTCATGACACATTCTCGAACTTTGACAATTCGTTGGAATATTTGAATGAAGGATTCAAATCTTTTCAGATCAGATCCAAATAATGGAAGTAATTGGAGGTCAAAGTTTTCGCCGGCCAAGCTCTTGGAAAGTCTTCAACTAGATGTCAAATTTGAATGATAGATCGACGTTTCCTTTTAGATCTTTCAAAACGCATTTGTAAATAGCCTCGCTGTTTGAGACTTAAGATGGCAAGCCTATTATATCAAAGGAACTGTTGATTCATTATGCATTAGGAATAGGAACTTGAAGTCTCTGTAGCCATTAACTTTTGTCGCGTGTTTCGAGCGACGCTTAAGAATTCACTTAATGGGTGAAAGTGAGTTTACACGTTGCTCAAATATGGCTTAAAGCTATTTGGAAATAAACTAGTAATTTCATCACACAGAGTCAAGCAACATATTATGTACTAGCTGTGATCGCGATTTCGTCCGCGTGAAATAGTTATTTTTCCCCGTTTTTTTTTACATTTTCCATTATTTCTTCGCTCCTTAAAGTTGCAACGTGATGTTATATAGCCTAAAGCCTTCCTCGATAAATGGTCTATTCAACACAAAAAAATAATTTTTCAGTTCGGACCAGTAGTTCCTGAGATTAGCGCGTTCAAACAAACAAACTCTTCAGCTTTATAATATTAGTTAAGATTAAGATGTGTGTTTGGAATATGTCTGTTTGAAAATGTATAGATTTTCCCATTATCAGCACTGTCGCTATGGTTACTATTGCAAATCTCATATTATAGTATTTTATTACTGATAACACAGTCTTTTAATCCTCTAATGAATTGTAGAGTTAAGAAACTATCTCTCTAGAGCAGGTTTATTTATTTTGTTTATTTAATCTTTATTGCACAATTAAAACAGTGTACAAAAAGCGGACTTAATGCCGCATAGATTTATCACAAATGTTGCATTTAAATTCATCGTCCTAAGCAATGTTTTAAGGTTCCATATTTCATCACCTCCATCCATTCGTCCTCAGCTTACCTACGGAACGGATAGTGTTAGAAATATTAGCATGGATTATGCATATAGCATGATGACAATGTGCTAAAATAAAATCACAGAAACATTTTTGTTTCTAGGGTTCTCCCATCACCGGATTAGTGTCCCGTAGGTCTTTTAAAAACATTGAGTGGAGGATGACTTTAAGAGGTATTCTTTAAAAAACACTTTTTCTGTTGTGTCTGGTTTCCCGGCAGTTAGAGGTTTAAAATAAACAGCGCTTATGTACTTGGAAAGCTTCGTAGAAAATAACGTTATAATAATTAAACAATATACAAAATATTATGGGACACTGCGGAACGCTATTCGTACTTCTCGGCCCTTCCACCAAATCGAATACGATCGCTCGTTCAACAGATCGCGTACTTTTGCACCATATAGTCCATATATCCCGCCCATTTGTCCCTCCCGTGTTCGAAATGGGAGAGATTTATTTTTTATCCGTTTAACGAACGATCCTTTTCGATTTTGGTGGTAGGGGTCCTGCTTCGTCCGATAAGTACGTGGTCGGGTTTTTTTAAGTTTTACACCAATTTGTATAAACAGCTTTAACCAAAACAGTCGTTCCAAATATTATCTTCTCGTCGTTAAGGTTTTTGGCGTGTATTATGTATTATTATAACAAATAGCACTATCTGTAATCTCCGCTATCAGTTCATTCCTTATCTGCCGTATCAGTTCACAATACGTTTAACACCGTTCCAAAGGTAGGCGAAACGTTGATCCCGAAATCAGGTGTCGATATTTAATTTTACATTTAGGTTAGGCGGGTAACAGTTGGGTTAACGAGTTCTAGATGAATACCGCTTCTCGGTAAACGTAGCGTGGAACACCCTTAGGCCAGGTGGAGCGAGGATTTGTACGAGATGGCTGGCAAGGGCTGGATGCGAGAAGCCCAGGATCAAGCAATGCGGCGAACAATAGGACAGGCCTTTGTCCAGCAGTGGATTGCGAGAGGCTAATGATGATGATAGATAGAGTTATTCCACACTAACCGCAGACCGTAGCTTTGCATGCGAAAATATCGGTGATATTATAGGAATAAATAATCCTTACTAGTATTATAAATGCGAAAGTAACTCTAAAACTACTGAACCGATTTAAATAAATTTGGTACAAAGAGTCTTGAGACTGAGAAAGGACACAGACCACGTCCTAATGCGAAAATACGTTTTTTGTCGACACGGACTAAGTCGAATCGAAAGCACAGCAATAGTTTCCTTATACAGTAGGTAGTTCCCGAATTATTATCTTTCCCGACTCACAAGTTTAGAAACTTTCTCACGGGGGCCCTAACCAGGTATACTATCGCATAATGGCCTACATACAACATGATCGCAAGTTAAAGTGACATAATAATATGTTTTCGCTGCGCCTCATTTCACAATTTTACCGTAAGTAGGTAACGTCATGCGAGGAGCAACTCAAATAAAACATAACAAATTTAATTACAATCAAAAACATTCTCAGGGTACTCTAATGCAGATTCTCCTCTAAAGAACTATGCGCTAATAGCTAATGCTGATTAGAAGATTCTTATGGTAAGGACTAAGCGCATTTGCTCCGTGGGACTAAGGTACCTAGTAGTGAAAATGAACGTAAGTACGCTTTTGACGCTTATGTTGAAATTTATCAGAAAAATTAGACAACCTTTGTGTGGTTTATTTAAATTAAAAATGCCTTCTAATAGGGACCGCTGACAGGTTGGAGTCTAGAGTAAAATAGTGTTGGTTTGTATAAAATTGGCTTACCTATAATTGGGATGATGACTAAAAAATAATTTAATGTCCATCAGATAGATTAATGAAAAATATTGGATACGCATACCTTGTCATCATCCGTATTGTGTCTTTCACAGAAACTCATAAGTAAAATGACAAAAGGTTTTCGTCATTTACAAATCCTTGTGGCATTGTAATGTACTTGTCTTATATGATCCAGGAAAGTTATTAAGCAAGTACATAGTGCTATAAAAAGCAACCTTCGTCCCTATTATAATAAGTTTGTACTTCAACATTATTACGTCAGTCCAATAAACAAAGGCTGTATAATTATTTTCCTTCGTTACTTTTATTTACGTGTCGGTATGTCTTCAATCGCAACAAGCGATCGGCAATTCAGTTCGAGTAACAAAGTTACTGCAACTCATCTAGTAAACCTGCCATTACCCCGTTCATAATGAATCTGTTTGTCGTTGAATCTACTGGGAAGATTGATTGAGGCGACCAAACGTTCCGCATTCTGCGGGACGGTCCCGAAATGACAGTTGTTATCCCGCACTCCGTTGTTTAGTTGTCCGTGTGGTATCCGGATTTAGGACCACCCCATCTAATCGCGTATCATAAGGACGACTAAGGGAACATCTGGAAACGGGCAGCAGCGTACTGGGTACAATCACCCGCCTGTCAAGGGTGGCAAATCAAACTAAAGGAAATGCCTCCAAATGACAATAATTACTGTCAGGGGGCGGCCTATGTCCGGCTGTGGACTTGCAGGCTGATGATGATTGAAAAATTAAATAAAATAATCCCGCAAATTGTCTTAGGTGCCCGTTATACCGCATTCCTCGTTTTCCATCGTGTCAGAACAGTGGTCCATTGAAACGTTATAGTACCTACTTACTTAATTTGTATTATACCTACAGAGCTTGGGCAGCTGATTTCATACATAATCCTTCAATAAAATACGATAGATATACCTACATGGTATTGTTTGTTTCTTTTTTATACCACTAAGGTGGCAAACAAGCTTGAGGCCCACCTGATCTTGAGCAGTTACCGCCGCCTATGGATGTCTGCAACATCTTATTATGAATAAGGCTAGGTGCTCCGCATTGTCTTAATAGGTATAAAGCATTCCATATGATTTGCAAGACTTACCTGGTTGGTGAGTACATCTATGACGATGTAAGCGAGATAGACGATCTCCTCTTCATCCGAGCCCAGGGCTGCGCCGCCGAGCCCAGCAGTGCGCACATGGAGTGCGCACACCCAACCGCCGCTGATCATCGCGCCATGCACTGCGCGCGCGCAAGGAACACAACACCTTCCACCGAAGTCAACGCTCCCTACTCACAAGACCATCTATGTTTACAAACTTGCAATAATAACCTTTCCGATCAAACACAGTTCATATCTATTCAGTTCCCAACGCGATTAACTTTCTAACGGGATAGTATCAAGCAACCTTTGAGGCGCTGAATCCGTGTAGGCGTTTGCTGTCACCGCACCCGTGTAAGTATCGGCCGAATTTCGACGTTTCGACCTGTTGTTGTGTTCTTAAACACGTCGAAAGCACTTTTTAGAAACCCGACGGTTACTCAACATGGGCAAGAACTCGCGTGCGGCGCGGACGGCGTTTTACCGCTAGCCGTCTACGTAAGCCGTTTCCGCTGCAGGTGAAAATCTAGAATTAACCAACATCACATAGGCAGACGAATTTCTGACGAGGCTGTCCGGTGACTTGCGTTTCTCGGGTCCTTTGGAACGCTTCCGAATTTTCGCGGGCCGCACAAAACGTTTTCACTGCACGTTGTAATTGTCACGTTTCATAATTAACACGTTTGAATTCCGAATTTGATTGTCTGAATGGAATATTTTAAAAAGTAAAAATGAAGGAGCTCGATAGACGAGCGTGTCCGTCGGATCGTCGGATCGACTGCCGCTCGCTCGCTCGCCCCCCTGTTGACACTGCGCAGGTAAACGCCAGGCGTCGCCAGGTGAGGCTCGCGCGACGTTGCCAAACCGACCATTATCAATGATGAGATAGTTGCCGTTCCAACCGCTCGCTTCGTCGTTCACGCATCGCTGGCAACGATATAATACACTTGTCCCCTTCTATTTTACAATAAAACACATCATTCAGAACGGTCAATGAATTGCGCAAAATCGAAAATATCGCGCGTTCTGTCGTAGTCGACGCGGCTTTTTGTTTATTGTGCGCTTTTTTGAAAGGGTATTTAGAATCAGCGAAAAACAAGCCTTCAATTAATTAGTTAGATAAATACCTGTGTACATTTAATAATTTTGGGAAAGTGGAATTAAAATTCTTCGCGCAGTAAGCGCAACGTCAAAATGCTGTCAAGTGTGTAGACTTTACTAAAAATGTAAATAGCTTCTTAATACGTGGATACAAGGTGCAATTTCAATTGTTATCAATAACAATAATTTGCCTAATCAGCTTTGCCGGTGAAATAATGTGGGTAGGTAGGTATACAACTGCCGAGCAAGCAGATAAATTAGAGAAATGTAGGGTATTTTTATAAAATGAATCATCAGGTAGGTATTAGGTATGTTATAAATCTTGTGTTATAATAATACTAATTTTGTCCTAGGTAGGTAGGTACCTATATTGTGCCTAAAAAAAAAAAAAAAAAATAAAAAAAAATTCTAAATGACTACGATGATGGCCAGGACGGCCTTGTCATCATCACCGGACTGTTGGGGGAGCGGAAGGCTCTCACCCCTAAATATATTGTGCCTAAATTTAGCCCGTGCTTACATTAGGGTTTTTGACATGTCAATTAGGGACAATAATAGGTAGGGTACTTTTAAAACTTTCGACGGATTTTTACCTACAAAATTGACTAATATTGGTGATAGATCTAGAAGTGTGGAGGGACTTTGTCTAGCAGTGGCAAGAGGTGGGCTAAAAACAATAAAAAAGGAACCTAGGTACCTTACTTAGGTGGTGGATTAAAAATAAATAAGATAAAGTTTATACATTGTAGTTACCTACCTAGAATTTATCCGTGCGATGATGGTTAGTCTGGTTTTAGCGTCATGTCACACGGAGTCCGTCATTCAGTACGGATCGCTCCGCGCAGACATAGGTATACCTATAAGGTCTCTCTCTCTCTATCTCTATGAGCTTCAGGGAGCTTCTCAACCAGTGCTAAGATAAAGTTTCACCCGCATAGCGAATCTAAATTATGGCGATCACCAGCAAAATACCACGTGAAATGACATCGTATCGGAAGAAAAATTTTTTGAAGAGGGGCCTGTTGCCGTCCTTTTTTATAGGTTTACTTTTTAAAGATTATTATATTTTTAAATTTTAGGATTGCATCTTTTATGGTTTGTTTTTGGAGTAAAAAAAGTAAAAGAAAAAGGAAGTAAAATAATATGTCAACGTGAATGGCGTTTTATTTTTTCACCAATTTATTAATCAGCAACTGGAGCCTCAAAGAATTTGAAACCATACCATTTACATGAGGCATTCAAACCATTCAAAATTTACAGGGCATCATTACAACGCTCTCGGCCGTATGACTGAGGCCTTCTAGGGTCAGGGACCGGGGCATTTTGCCGATATGAAATAAGAAATGTTTATTTATATGCCACCATAGAGTTACGCCATTGCTAGCTACAAGTACCTTACCGGCCAGCAACAGCTGTAACTGATAAGTAACAGGACAATAGTTGTCTCCCGCAGGATCTTAAAAGAGTAATAGGTACTCTTATAATAACTAAATACTCTTTTAAGATTCTGTGGGATACAATGCGATCTACTGTTTGGCTTCTTTGTAGTAAAAAAATATGAATGACTTTTTTTGCTAAAAGTACCTGTAGTGTACACAGAACAGGTGCTTTTACTACACTTTTTTGTTATTGTGTTTTCTTTATGTTACAATAAAGATATCTACTGGTGAAACCTTAGAGAACTTTCAAATCAATCATATAACATTATTTATAACACAAAACGTTTTTGACGGCATATAATCAAAATTACCTAGTTGCTTATAGAAAATTTCATTTACAGACGTAGGCACTCGCTTTACCTACTTATTAGATACCTACTGTAATTCATATATTAAAGTTTTTGTATGTCTTACTCCTGCTTACAATGTGTCTAACCAAGTCTTGTCACAAGTGTTCATTTAAATAAATTCAGAACTAATTTTACTGAAGGCCGGCAAATAATTAACATAGGTACATTAATTGCCTTAACAGATGCAATAAAAATAAATGGTGTGGTTTTACAGGTTGTATCTGTCCCCTGCAGTTAATATGATGACATGTTATTAACATTAACCATCTCTATATTTTGTTTTTTAATTAGCCGCTGACATAGTAACACGAAAAACCTCGAGAATCTTGTCTTATACCTCTTGGTGCGTGTGTGACATGCAGAATTTATAGAATCATCATCATCATCATCAGCCTATTGCAGTGTACTGCTGGACATAAGCTTTTCCCGATGTTCACCACTTAGGAAGGGAAGACACATTTTGATCATTCTGTCGGAGAGCTGTAGGGACCTAGATGCTCTTTTTAAATGTCTCAGACGCAGACTCTATCGCACAAAAAGTCTGCCGTCTGCGCAGCCCCTTAGTCTGAGGCATAAGTTAGAGAAAACCGTTAGCAAGTCGTACCTGGACATATGTATCTACTAATTCTAATCATCAGTCTATTCAGTTCTTGAATGACCTCTAATTCATTCCAGTGTCGTGTAACATTGACCACTTTTGTTTTAGAATAATTGTGAATTTTCTACACTGAAGCAATGACATACAATACTTTATTTACACAGTACGAGTGTCTTTGAGTCGTATGTGACCTATCGACCCTGGTACAGCGATGACGCAACTAAATTTGTTGCTAGGAAAAAATAACTAGTCTTGAGTAAGTACTGAAGAGTAGCAATTTTACGTACCGTAAACTGGGGTGAATAACAACACTCTTGCCAGTTTTGATACTTACATCTTTGTTAGTTCTTGATCTACACTTAAAGTTACTCGTGAATTAGATGAGTTAAGAGGCCCTCTATCGTTGTTATATACCCCAGATATAGTAAAATGTGCGTTTAACGTTTGAACAGACAAAATATGCCTTGTTGCAAATTACCCTTCATGTGGGGTCACTAACAACGACCATTGGGGGGAAACACAACAACTTAAATTAAAAATAAATAATATTATGAATTTACACTTTTATTACATTTTATTAAACGAGATAGGTATCCAACCAATAAAAAAACAAGACTAGAATCAGTTTGTTTATTTAAACTCAATGTTAATTATTATAATTTTAAATTAAGAGGAACACAATGCGAGATCATCATTTTCTTAAACATAAACTTTTTAATTAATATCTTTGGATATAATACCTAAAACAACTATCTTCAGGTTAATCAGAAGATAAACTATCATCGTGGTTACGTTCGATAGGATTATAATCCTCATCTGCAGCACTGTCATCACTGTCAACTTGATAACAACGCAGGCAAATAAACTCTACTGGCAGAGCATCGCCAGTGCATTTATTACAGATTTGATTACGGCAAACATTGCATCGTAACCACTTTGCATCTCGACTTTTAATGCAGTGACAAACTCGACACATTTGCAAATTGGATGGCCCCGCTATTGGCTCAATATCTGCAACTTGTTTATTAGAAACTGCTGTAGCATTCTTTTCATTTTCTAAATCTATATCAATTCTAACTTCTGTGTGTGCAATTTTCTTGGTTTTGTTTTCATTTGTCTTAATACTTGTAACTTCTTTTATTCTCTCAATTTCAACCCTCTTGTTTTTACAGGCACCTTTACCACCTTTATTTTTTTGAGTTTTGTTTGGTTTGTTTTCTTGTTTTTCACTGTTATTTATTACTTCATCTCCAACACTTTTACCAAAAGGAACATCAAGCTTCTTCTTCTTTTTTACTGGCTGATCTTCTTCGCTGTATCGCATAGATTTCAACATTTCCTTCACCGAATCACTAACAATATTAATATCATTATTTTCATTTGTTATAAAACCTGGCAAACGGCTCAGCACTTCTTCTCTATTTAAAGGAAATATTCCCGTTTTTTTGAACCCAGACTTCAAATTGTCTTCTGCAGTAGCCTCAATTTTGGAATACAACCTATTCAAGAGATGTGGAAAGACTGATTTAGGAAGAGATTTTTCCTTACTACCCTCTTTTTTCTTCCAATTCAATAATATCTCTCTCCAAGCCATTTTTAGCGGACGGAAAAAAGCCACATCCAAGGGCTGAGTCAGGTGTGTTGAGTTAGGTGGCAAAAAAACTAACTGAACATTATGGTTTTTGAAATTTTTTATAGCATCTAAAGAATCTGTCTCGTCTTGTTTTTTAGCATAAGGAATGACAATTGTGTTTATCCAGTCTTCAAACGTATTTAAATCTATCCAACCTGAAGATGTTCTATTGTATCTTGTCCCTTTAGGACCCCCAGTTTTCCATAAATCGTACAAATGTTGTGCTTTGTAAATGACATATGGCGGAAAAAGATGACCATTAGCTGCTCCAGCCATCATTAATGATATTGAACACTTTGTGGTATTCATGGCACGTTCTGGATACTTTGATCCTCTTTTTACTATAACTTTTTTGCGTCCTGGATCATCTGTGACATTGGTCTCATCATAATTAATAATACATGCTGGAGGAACATCCTTCAATGTTGTTTCTAGTTGATCAAAATACTCATTGATCGTCTCCGCTGAAACATTAGCCCGAGCTCGTTTAATGTTCTGGGCATACCGTTCTGAGATTTTATTCTTATGTCGTTTTAAAAATCCTAGTGCAAAATCAACACCTGGCATATTATTTTTAAATCTTTGGCATTGAACGCCTTTTCGGTCTAAGTACATTTTGACCAGGAGCCGTAAATCATATTGGTCCATGGGATATCCCCATTCAGAGCATGTATTCATATTATCAATAATTATATTTTCTACGTCGGGTCCTAGGACTGTCTGACCACCCAGTTTTTTAACATTTATTCTTGTAGCATGTCTAAATAGAACTGTATATTCTATATTATGTTTGGCTGCTGCAGCCCTATAAGACATATTGTTGATTCTTTTATCTTCTAAAGCCCTTTCAATATCATCTTTATTGTAAGAAATATGCCTCTTACTCCGAGGATCTGGCTTATAATTTCGAGGCATCATCAAATAAATCCCATGAAACCCTAAAACAATGTAAGAAACATATTAAATATATCTAACACACATGAGTAAACAATAACAGCATACTATTACCTACCTACATATTATTTTTAGAACAATATAACTAATAACCCTATCTGTAGTTGTGACTCACCCCATGACTTGTTGTGAGTGAACCCATTAGTCGTTGTTATTCACCCCATTTCAGTATAAAAAGTAACCTAAAGTTATGAATTCTGATAACTTGAAGAATATTTGTTAAAACGCTTACCTTTATGTTATTTTATATCCATAAATAATAATTACACAACATGTAGACAGATAAACGTGATTACTGAAATGTAACTCATAAATATTTGCAATGTTTTCTAACCCACGTAACTGGTCGCAACAGGTAGTTTGATTTAAAATGCAAAGCTGTCAACAAGTAAAACACCTGTCAAAACGAAATGTTGCCAACCTAAAAATTTGAAGTGCGTTCGAAAACCCACACACGTTATTTTTTGTAAACAGCACTGTTAAAAATGATAAATTCTAAATTGATTTTTTTTTTCGGAAATGTTGTGATTCTCCCCATAGTTGCATTACACCCCAGTTTACGGTACTTAGGTACGGTTGAAAGTAAGAAGTAAGGTCATAAATAAATCTCATCTTGTATTATGTAGGTAATATTACTTATCTATTATCTACTTATAGGCCCCTGTAAAGAATTGAGACCTCCTTAGTTTACAGATTTTACTCGGATACTGAGGTATCTCAGGTACTCGAGAAATATTGTAAGAATTTCTAGATCAGAAGAGTCTACGCAAACATGGGAACACTTTATTTCTTAGTATTAGAAAGAAAAAAAATTGTGTCTGTCCTATTTTTTTTTTTGTTAAACGTTTGCACTAAACTTGACCTAAAGAAGAAGAGGCGTCAAACACGAAACGATTGCTAAAATAATGTCACAGGGTTTGTTCATATAAAATAAAGAAAGTGCATTCAGTATTCAAATAGGTAGGTACTTACTATTCCTTGTTTTCCCTTGTCCACAATTCGCCTGCTATCGGTTGGTATATGATATTGAAGCCTACAGGGATGAGCGCGCTTACCCAGTAGTATTTTGATGGATAGATGTTTGTTACTCTTTTACTTATGCGAAAAGTACTCAACGGATTTTAACAAAACTTGACTGTGATGTAGATCATACATCGAGTTAGCATATAGGCTACCATTTATAATTATAATTTGACATATTACTGATATTCGCATGGGCTGCGACATCCCTAAAACCTACCTAATAGGATAAACTTCTATTAATGGCAGCACAATCAAGGTGAAGATTTCATCATACATTTTTCTTATAACGTTTAAGATCTGTATCACATATTTACTACGTACAGTAAATTATCTATTAAACAACACGAAATAGTCTCCACATGTGGATTTATTATTGTTAGCTGAACTGAAATTTGTTCCCGCCGCTTGCGCCGCCCCCGCGCGCTCTGGCCTCTGATTGGCTCTCGCCGCCATTTCCAAGATGGACGACTGTATCTCCAATTACTTCCACGTGCGAATTGACGGCAAATGACCCATTTATTGTTTCAGAGTTAGGATTATAGGCATACTCCTAAATAATATGCTTGTAAGTATTAAGTTTAAAGTTGACTACGACTATCATTATTTAACATAAAATACCTACGTTCTTAGGTAACTACCTATATTCTGACTTTATATAGTGGCCTCTGCCTTCTGAACCAAGGGTCGTGGGTTCGAACCCCGCAAATTACAAACATTTGTGAGCATTAACATGTATGTTTGTATTGGATGGGTGTTTGCTATTGTATAATGTATAATATATGTATTTATTTCCAAATAAAGAGTATCTATCTATCGCATTATTTTGTAATCATTCTGTTTTGTTTACGGTCCATTTGGTACAAGACATTGTTTTTATAGGTAATTTCGTGATCGTCAGGAAGCAATAAATTACTTGCCTATTGCTAATTAGTAATAAGTGATACATGAGTGTACCTTAATTTAGGTACATAACGAGTGTACCTTAATTTACTTAGCCTATTTGTTCTATTTCATGGAACAAGAGGCATACTAATTACACTGTGTTGACTAAGTAACTACTTGGGTACTTATGCGGTATTAGACATTTTGTCGTCGCCGGCCATAACTCAGAAATCCAATTTGCAAAAATGTCCAATTTTCAAGGTAACAAGATCAGTGACTGAGTGAAAAGTACCTAATGATGATCGCCATAACGACCTCTTCGATGGCTTAAATACACAAATTTACTCTCTGCATGACCTAAGGGTTGTCTGGTGGAGATGCTCCTAGCATTAAGTTATACCATTTTGTTTAAACCAATAAAGTTTAAATAAATCACTAAATAAGCTTCATGTACCACATTGAGGGCAGGTAACCTACCTACTTATTTAACCTAGGTTACCTACGCCATTTTGATAGATAGTGGTACCTAAGTTAGTTGGTGAATGGTCTTTCAAATGGTTGGTTTGGTCGTAGACTACCTAGCGCCATATTGGTTGGTCGGTCACTCCCATTTCTATCTCTAAGTAAAAAAACTGACTTAAATCTAAGTAGGTATAGTTATTAGACATTGTGTCGTACAACTTCCAGAAATGTGGAATTCATTGTCTGGACGTTCTGAACGACTGCGACTATATGCAGCGACATTATAAAAATACAATCTTAAAAAACACCTGGCTATAGCAGTCCACTGCTGGACAAAAGTATCAGCTCCAGCTGTTTGGCACTATGGCACAGATTAATAAATAGTTACAAACTAAGGTCAAAACAAAAATCCGAAGGCTTTACCCATAACCGCCACGCTGGGCAGGCTCCGATGACGCTGCTGCCCGTCATCGTCCTTAATAAAATAATAAACTCTAGGATATAGCGTTAGGTATGGAAAAAAGCAGTTGCAAAGAGTCTAACCCTCTTTTAATAGCGTGCGTTGCATTTAATAACACAAAAATCATAGAATCTCCATTTCGGCGATGCATGACCCAACCGGTTGAGCCCCTTCCCGACACGGCTCGCGTGCTCCGCGTATAATCGCCTTTTTTGCCGCGCAAATGCACTGCGCACTGAAACATAATGATACCATTTTATGAGCGTGGTTGAACAATATATTGAAAGTTAGGGGCACAAAGAATATTTAATATTTACAAAGTATGAAAGTTTTAAGAAGTACTTATCAAACATGTATGATACGGTACACCGTAACGGTAGGTACTTAGGTACTCTATGCAGCATTGCTTAAAAATATATGAACATGATTCGAAGCGAAATCTTGTGGGAATAAGCACTAAAGTCAAACACATTAATGGAGATAATACAAAAACTTAGCGTAATTAAAATTTTAATCAAGGAAAGGTAAACATTACATTTGAAAAATGGCGCGATTCTCATTTTCCTAGATTGGCATTGGGCCACCGCTTTTTAAGCCAAACATTGCCATAAATTCTTGCTAGTATTTACAAGATCAATCATTTTTGTACTCGGATAGGTCTTTAATCCTAGTAATTTATATGATAATTTATGGAATCTAAGCCAGTTTCATAAAAAGATAGGTAGATAATTTCAGATAAACAATTTTTGGCGCTATTTTTTTTATCTGTTAACACCGTTACGTGACAGATGTTTACGCGCCAAACAACAATGGTTGCTGGCTAACGTTTGATACGGCATTCTCTGCACATTTTGGATACATTTACAAAGTTATTACTCATATTCCATCGTAAAAACTATTAATTAACGTTCATTAGTGTATTGGACACAACATGTTTTGTTACTACTTAAGTTTAATGGATAAAGGCCAAGTGAAATAGTTGTGGTTGCACATCGTAAGCAGCCAGACTGGTGTGATTAGTTTTATTATTGGTGTTTACATCGCTATTGATCATTAGAACGATGGCTGCGACGACTCCGAGGCGTTCTACGCGTGTGCCGCATATGCATACGCCGAAGATGTCTGAGAGGAAGAAGAGTTTGTTTCAAGGGAACCTTGAGCCTGAGCCTTCCCGGGAGTCGTTGACGAAGCACAGGCACCTGCCGGTGGTGGACAGCGAGAGCGACAGCGAGGAGTGCGACCTGGGCATCATCAGCACCTTGGACTCCAGCTCCGACGAGAATGACCACGGCACGCCTAAGAAGCCTTCTAGAAGTCTTTGGCGTGAGTTCAACATCATTTACCGATTTGTACCTTTAAAATGGATCAATGTAAACAAATATATTTTTACCAGCTAATGAGGTCTAAATTGAGCTTAAGTTCTGCATACAAAACCTCTCATAATCTTAACTTATTGAGTACCTAACCTATTCACAAGTTGCATTGTATTTCCCTAGAGCAAAACAAAAAGAGTGTGTACCATTAAATATTACTTTGTCCACTAACTATGGTTATAGTTTTAGTAATTTATTACTGGTTAGTTGGTACAACAAGCAATTATTGTGTTAACCTTCTTTTGTACATTAATGCCATTCAGATTTCAGGGTCAATATGTGTTCAATGGTATTTTTTGATATTGTCTATAGTTCATTTTAATTTTAAGTATCTGCATCCATCATAATGCAATAATGATTGGTTTAATTGCAAAATATGCCACATATCTTCATAGACACATTTCTTTTTGTTCTTTAAGAATGAGGTCACAATAACAGCTTTATTGGCATCAATTTCTAGGACATTGACCCATGCTGTGTGATTGTGAACAGAAAAAGTAAACATTAACAACTCATTTATGTTCATGACTTTAACTTCCAAAATCAATATTAATACAATTATTATCATCATGTAGGTGCCTTTGTTAAGTCATCAATATCATCTCATTAAGTTTGAATAAAAATTGTATTATGTTTCATGCTAATATTGTGCTATTTATTTATTTAAACTTTACTGCATAATATAGTTAAAAGATTAACTGCTCAAAACACTAGCAGCATTCTCTACCAGTTACCCTTTAGGTGATGTAGAGAACAAATCAGTGTGTAGAATAAAACCAACTTGTACTACATGGCATACAATACTTAGATTCTACAAATATAAGTTGTTAATATCTAGAATCTAGACAACAATTTTTGTATTAACTGAAACATGATTTATAATAAGTATGTCAGAACTATTATCACAGTAGCATAAAGTAATAGTGAACTGATGAAATGTCGCCACACTGGGCAGGCGGGTTGGCGATCGCAGGGCGTAGATTCATCGCTCCGATGACGCTGCTGCCCGTCATCGGCCTGTGGTATTTAGCTACGCCTTCATTTGTGATGGTTATACCGCCACCAGTCGGTAGCCAGCGCCTCGTTTGTTATTCGGCAGGATGCACCACGGGCAGGTGAGGTTGGCTTGGAGCGAAAAGATGATAGGCCACTCCCTTACATCCCTTACATAGAAATCCTTAAATTTATGTAATTATTTATACAATGAGTAGTATGCTAGTCTCTTTTCATTTAACACTTTATCACATAACTTACCTTTTAGTATTATAGTCTTTGGTGAGTCCTAGCACTAGCTATTTTGGAGACCTATGTTTAAATATGTGTGGTCTCAAAATTTAATCTATGCCTATTAACTACAAGATAAAAATTACTTTTTGTTGACAGCTGAAACCAGAAGCCAGACAAGACGACTGCTCAAAGAGAACCAAGATCTGAAGAACTTCATAAAATCTCCATTTACACTCAAAAAGTATCAGACCAGGTACTCCTGTCCCGATGCAAAATGTACTGGTTCCGTCTCCACACCGGCCACTCCTCATTTCCACAACCACCCCGGCACACCTTCATCCACACATTCATGCACCAGCATTTACACAACATCATCTACCTCATCCAGGGCTCGGAAGAGCCTCGCCAGCCTCATAGCAGACACGGAGAGCTGCAGCAGCTCCTTGAAAGACCTCAACTTCGATACAGACTCCGGCACAGACTCGAAGGAAAACACTCCATCTAAATCCATACGCAGATCCACTAGAAAACTCAACAATTTCAAAGGTGTTCTAATGGAACAGAAGAAGAACATCACATCCCCCATGAAGACTGCGGTCGTCTGCTTGACCAAAATGGACATGAGCAGCATCATATCTCCCACGCAGATGCTCAAAACACCTCACAATACCATTGAAAGTAACCAGTCACCACCGAAGCTGAGCCACAATCGTCGTTCAGTCGTAGAAATCGAAGAGAGCCCAGAATCTCAGTGTGACAGCGAGAAGAGTCACAAAAGACTCCGTAATGATAGCATAAGTGACCCTGGCCCAAACTCAAAGTACCCCAGACTGGACAATACTGTACCTAAAGCTAGACTATCTCTATTCAACACAGATAGGTTGAAGGAAATACTTTCAGCTAAGTCTTTCTACGGGAAGAGCAACCCGGAGCTCAATACTAACGTTGCAGCGAAGATATCCAATGCCATTGAAATTACGAATATACAGAATCGCCGTCCGTTCTCCCATTCTCACTCAAACAGGCGAAAAAGGAAGCCGGGGCAGATTAACTCTGGTGTTAGACATAAGATTAGGAAGCCGAAGATCCATAAGACGAAGATAACGAATGTGAAGGGTAACTCGTCGTTCAACAGCACCGCGAACACGACAGTGCTCAATAACAGTACTATATCTACTGCTAGTGGTAATGATACGACAATGAAGAGCCAGAATTCATCACAGGATTTAGGAATTGGTAAGTTTGTTTGTTTTTTAACACTAATTATTATTTTTCTTACTGTAGATGGCAGAGGCAGACGGGCAAGCAGCCCATCTGATGTTAAACGGTTATCGCCACTCATAGATTCCGCAATCTAAGGATGCTCTGCTACACTTGGAGGCTTAAAAGAACATAGAAACATCTATATGTCACCGGAAAATAACTAGAATCGTAAATTGATCAATTTACTAAAATACATACGTTAAATAATACATTTCAACAGCCGTTTGATTATTTTCCGGAAGTTAATCAACTACCTAGGAAATTAATCAATTTATGAGTTTTGTTATTTTCTGGTGACATATATATAAATGGCCCACAAAAAGTCATACGGCAACACATCAAGTTACCCAAATTTGTTAATACATTATTTATCTACTATATGGATAATAATGGTCTCCAATCATTGGATACTAAGCTGAAATTGTTTGAAGGGATTTAACAGACCCCTTATTGATGTATGACCTGTCTGAACATTATAGTTTTTGTAATAGTTTTCTCAATTAATTTATTAATACCTAAGAACAGATGTCTAAAAGATAATGTCCTTTTTCAGACAAAGTGGATCCTTTTGACAAGGAAAAGCAAACAATCGAAGCGCTCCTCAGTCAGTGGACGGAAGACGAAATACCAGAATCGGAGCTCTCCCTCATCAAGCCTAAGCCGGACCTGCCTTGCTTTAACAGCACGGTCATCGAGGAGACTAGTCCTATATTCCAGCCAATGACAGCCATTCCGGTCCCTGTCCAATCAATACCTCAAGACGAATCAGCTGTTATCGTCGAGTTAGGGACAAGACAAGTGACAGTAGCCGTAGGTGATCCAGGCTGTGAGTCCGCCACGTCGTATGACGTTGTGATGGAGGAAGGGCACGCTCAGAGCCACGGGGACATGTCGAAGAGCGAACAGTTTCTGCCTGTGGAAGGTGGATACATATTCGTGGACGATAATGCTACTGAAGGTATGTGGGGATTGGTATAATTTGGATTTTTAGATGAGTTACATGCCAATAGTCTTGAAATAATAAGGCATTATAGCATTGTGGATAACCGAGCAGGCATAATTAGATTTATAGAAACACTTTATATAAAACTGCTCTGTCCGCAGGAAAGGTCTTGTTGGTCAGACAGATTTGCTGCTAACATACTCTTTTCCGAAAGAGTCTGCAGCACTTACGCCTCTGCCTATCATATCATAACCGAACCTTCATTTAAAAGTATTTGTGTTGTACATGCATTTAGCATGCTGTGTGTACACAGTTGTAGGTTTTATCATCTTGGTGTTATGAACCAGATAAAAACCCTACAATGTAGTGTAAGTTATGATTTTTACTTGTTGTGTATACCATAATAAGTAAATAAATACTTGTCCTGGTTCAAGGTGGTCTAAAGAGAGTTCCTTTCTCATGATACTGCCCATACATTGCAGAATCTTTGAGCAGCAGCCCATTTTTTTTTTTTTTTTTTTATAGTGGCTCGACATAATGGCTTCCCTACACCTGATGGAAAGCGAAAGAGAAGCCCAAGTCGCTGTGACAACGGGCAAGTAACTGCTCAGTTACCTGTCAGTTGCCACCGCCATGCCGGCCCAACCCTAACCCCCCACGAGCTCCGGAAACCCTACTCACCGGCAGAAACACGACCCAGAGGTCATTTGACTGTGGTATTCTATAGGGTGGAGGTCCTTCCCCGGACGGGCGGCTCAATTCGAGCGAAGATTCGCTATGCCCTACCTCTCTTAATAACTGTTTAATAACTGTTTAACACTAAACGGGCCGCTTGTCTGCCATTTTCTTACCGAATTGGTTTCTTACTGAAAATGGCAGACGGAAAATAAAAAAAAAATCCTTTTAGCAACCCAAGAGGTCCTGCCGGACCTGGACGAGATCGAGCGCGAGCTAAAGATGCTGGACGAACAGATCCTGCAGATGGCGCACTCCAACAACATCGACGCGCACAGAGTGCTGGCCTCCACGGAGACTGTGCCAAGTGAGTACCGAGACATTCCACACTGTTCATCATCATCATCATCATCAGCCTATTGCAGTCCACTGCTGGACATAGGCCTCTCCAGTTGTTCGCTATCTAAAGCAAACTTCTGGAGGACATACCCATAATCGCCACGCTGGGCAGGCGGGTTGGCGATCGCAGGGCGTAGCTTCTTGCTCCGGTGACGCTGCTGCCCGTCATCGGCCTGTGGTTTTTAGCTACGCCTTCTATCGTGATGGTTTAACCGCCACCAATCGGTTTGCCAGAGCCTCGTTTGTTGTTCGGCAGGATGCACCACGGGCAGGTGAGGATGACTTGGAACGATAAGGTGATAGGTCGCTCCCTTACATCCCACACTGTTCCATACCTCAAAAGGGAAGAAATACCAACCAAATGGGAGTAGGGTACGCGCTCTAGAGTACGAGTTAGAGTTACGCCATAGAGTTAAATGTAACGAGATGAGATAACTAATTTGACAGGCTCGGTGGCTCAATTGGTAGTGACCCCTGCCTTCTGAACCGAGAGTCGTGGGTTCGATTCCCACCCGGGACAAAAATTCGTGTGATGAACACTTGTGTTTGTTCCGTGTCTGGGTGTTAATATTTGTATTTAAGTATTTATTTGTGGTACCTTCGTTGTTCTGATACCCATAACACAAGTGCTTAAGCTACTTACTTTGGGATCGGAGCAATGTATGTGAACATCACATGATATTTATTAAAAAAAAAAATAAGATGACTAATATTTTGTTTACGTCTTAGCCACACCGGTGTCGACACCAGACAAGCCGCAGAAGCTGTTCTCCATCTTCAGCAACCCCAACCCCGGCGTCACTCCTACCACTTCCAAAGGTTTGTTTTTTTTATTTAAACATTATAAAGTCAATAGCTTAATGCATCAGAAACTATGTACTAACTTACTAAATAGTTTAATTTTCGCTAGCGTCCTGAGAATGAATTTTAAGCCATAATAATGGGTACTATAACCACGAGTTAAGAAAAAGGTTTATAAAATTAAGAGCCATTGTGTTTATCCACTAATACATTCACAAATCATCCATATTTAAGTATCTATCTATATATAGGTTCTCATCTACTACTACATCTCTGCTCAAGCTACTTACTTTGGGATCGGAGCAATGTATGTGATGTTGTCTGATATTATATAGGTATGTATATTAATGTTTCCTTCTCTCCAGGCGCGGACAAAGGGACCAAGAAGATCCTGAAGTCTGGCAGCGACCAGTACGTGATAGACGCGGGGCAGAAGCGGTTCGGCGCCACGCAGTGCGCTGAGTGCGGGACCATCTACCAGGTAACTACTATTATATTCCGGTCATACAAGACATGTATTATAAGTCAAAGTCAAACGGCCGTATTCACAAACGTTACTATGCGACGCGCGGACGCACAGTGCCCAAAATCCTATACGTTTTTGGGTACCTGTGCGTTCCCGCGACGCATAGTAACGTTTGTGAATACGGCTGTAAGTCAAAATACCTTTATTCACATAAACTTAAAATAAGCACTTATGAATCGTCAAGTAAAAAATAATGTAAAAATATAAAAAGTAATGTAAGAATGTGAATAAAAGCAATTTAAAAGAAGCTACCGCCGTGTTCGGAAAGTAGATTTCTACCGAGAAGAAACGGCAAGAAACTCGGTAGTTACTCTTTTTAAATCGCCAATTGTTACATGATTTGGTATTACAACATTTTTTAATATTTTAAAGTTACACAATGCAAAATAAAAGTTGAGTCTATACAATGCAAAGTTTACTACGAAGCAGCAGTCCAGGAGATGTCTTCGTTGAGGAAATCTTCTACTCTATAATAGCCCCCTTTTATAAGTAAGGACTTCATGTATGATTTGAATTTGTGAATGGGCAGTTCAACAATATGTTCCGGTAACCTGTTGAACATTTTGATACCCAATCCTACAAACGACCCACTCACCTATAGATATGTATATACATGTACATAGTGGACACCCAGACCAATGAAAAGGCTATTATGGCTAAAAATTGTAATTAGTCCGTCTTTTAGCGTATTCAAAAATAAAATACACGTATTTTTCCTTTTTTCATTCAAATAAACTATAACAAAGATACAAGGCATCAAAAGTTAGGAGTCTAGGGAGTCTTTGACGTCACTCGCTCCCGTAAAAATGCCTCACCGAGTGACGTCACGCGTAATTGCAACGGGCTATAACTTTGTAATTTTTAGTCTAATTTACAAACATGTTCTTGACTAGAAATGTTATTTTATTATAAGGCAAATGGCAATTTGTCATCAGTCCATCAGGTTTTACCAGAATACCAGCGTTGTTTTGGTGTCCTAGATGCCATAACTGCACATGAGAGGTAGGGCATAGCGAATCTTCGCTCGAATTGAGCCGCCCGTCCGGGGAAGGACCTCCACCCTATAGAATACCGCAGTCAAATGACCTCTGGGTCGTGTTTCTGCCGGTGAGTAGGGTTTCCGGAGCTCGTGGGGGGGTTAGGGTTGGGCCGGCATGGCGGTGGCAACTGACAGGTAACTGACCAGTTACTTGCCCGTTGTCACAGCGACTTGGGCTTCTCTTTCGCTTTCCATCAGGTGTAGGGAAGCCATTATGTCGAGCCACTATAAAAAAAAAAAAAAAAAAACATGGCTGAGGCTGGGACCTGATTTAGCCAATCAGTACCTACTCTGACTCACAAGCATTTTATTTTGTTTAGCTTCTGTTGACGTGAACGTAAAACTGTATTGTATGCACCTATCTGTGATGTTCTTGTATTTTATTACAGATCGGTGACCCTCAAGATGAACACGACCATTTAGTGCACCACAATGCGACCGACGTTCTTCGGTTCAATGTAAGTACCTACATTAATTAAGTAATTAACGTAATAGCATACAGCTCTCACCTCACCTGCCCGTGGTGCATCCTGCTGAATAACAAACGAGGCGCTGGCAACCGACTGGTGGCGGTATAACCATCACAAATAAAGGCGTGGCTAAATACCACAGGCCGATGACGGGCAGCAGCGTCACCGGAGCGAGAAGCTACGCCCTGCGATCGCCAACCCGCCTGCCCAGCGTGGCGATTATGGGTATACCCTCCAGAAGTTTGCTCTAATTGGCGAACAACTGGAGAGGCCTATGTCCAGCAGTGGACTGCAATAGGCTGTTGATGATGATGATGATACAGCTCTGGCTTCCTACCCTCACCCGTCGTTTGTTTCAAGTTCTGTTAACCTGTGGCACACATGTTCCCTACTTTTTTTTATAGAAATTTGACATAATGGTTTCCCTACGCCTGATGGAAAGCGAAAGAGAAGCCCAAGTCGCCGTGACAATGAGCAAGTAGTCGGTCAGTCATCTGTCAGTTGCCACCGTCATGCCGGCCCAACCCTAACCTCCCACGAGCTCCGGAAACCTTACTCACCGGCAGAAACACGACCCGGAATCCTGGAGGTCATTTGGCTGCGGTATAATCTTCCGATGTTCAGGCGAGAGTGAGTTCACAAAAATCCTGGAACTCATGTGCTTATAGTGGAAAACTGATTGCAGATAAAAACATAGAAAAAAAAATATTATACATTCAGACGAATTGAGAATCTTCTCCTTTTTCGAAGTCGGTTAAAAAGAAAAAAAAGGCGAGTGAACCGGTTTTTGCTGGGTGAGCGCTTTCCATCGTAGACTACGATATCGCTTACCATCAGGCGAATTGCAGTCAAGCGCAAACTCATTTTGAATAAAAGAAAAGGTATTCTATAGGGTGGAAGTCCTTCCCCGGACGGGTGGCAATATTAGAGTGAAGATTCGTTGTGCCATACCTCTACTACTTAGTGCACGTAACAAATATTAATGTATGATATCAAAAGTATGATAATTATGTATATTTCTGGAAAAATTGACGAGTTTCTTGCGGCACTTCTTCTCATCAGGCCTCATCTTTATCACGTCGAAGTGCTAGTAGGGAAAAAAAGTTTGACGTGCAAAAGAATTTACCTGTGAATCTATTTGCAGAAATAAATTGTTTTATTTATTTTATTATAAATAAAACAATTTATTATATATAATAATATATATATTCGTCTGCGTGGAATTGTAATTTATTCCCCGTTTTTTTACATTTCCCATTATTTCTTCGCTCCTAATAGCTGCAGCGTGATGTTATATAGCCTAAAGCCTTCCTCGATAAATGGTCTATTCAACACAAAAATGATTTTTCAATTCGGACCAGTAGTTCCTGAGATTAGCGCGTTCAAACAAACAAACTCTTCAGCTTTATAATCTTCGCTCGAATTGAGCCGCCCGTCCGGGGAAGGACCTCCACCCTGTAAAATACCGCAGTCAAATGACCTCTGGGTCGTGTTTCTGCCGGTGAGTAGGGTTTCCGGAGCTCGTGGGGGGTTGGGGTTGGGCCGGCATGGCGGTAGCAACTGACAGGTAACTGACCAGTTACTTGCCCGTTGTCACAGCGACTTGGGCTTCTCTTTCGCTTTCTATCAGGCGTAAGGAAGCCATTATGTCGAGCCACTATAAAAAAAAAAAATATTAGTTAAGATGATTTCGGGTGTTTTAATCCTCCTATTGTCCCCAGGGCTGGAAGGAGGAGTGCGTAGTATCGCAGCTGCCTGGAGCGAGGGTGCTGCGCGTGCGCGGCGGGTCGTCGGGCTGGCGCAAGGTGGCGGCCGTGTTAGAGAGGGTCGTGCACCCGCAGCTGGGCTACGCCGGGGACCTGCCTAAAGACAAGCTGCACGCTTACACTGTACGTAGCTTGTTTGTACTCGATTCTCGTCTTTGCATTTTACTCGAGGAATCTATACTCTATACAGCGGCGTAGCGTGGGTGTCGGCCGCCCGGGGCGGAAGACAATTTTGCCGCCCGGGGGGGAAGACAATTTTACCGCCCGGGGCGGAAGACAATATTGCCGCCCTTTTATTTTGAATCGTCAGTAATTCTCGCTGTAGTTTTGTTAGTCATAAACAAAGCATAAAATAAAATACGGGGAATCCCCGCAAGTCGTGGACGGTGTTGGCAGCAGTCTGTACAAAATATCATTCAAAGAAAAGGGATTCCCCGAATCCGTTACAGAATAAGTAATGAAAAATTCCATGCTCTTTTCAATCGGTCCGAATTTGTAGTTCCGATAAAAATATGAAATCGTTCAAATATTTTTATTATTTAAATTAGTATGGATAGATTATAAATTGTGAAATTTTGCCGCCCCCTAAAATGTGCCGCCCGGGGCGGGCCGCCCCCCCCCCGCCCCCACTACGCTACGCCGCTGACTCTATACCAGTGTTTCCCAAACTTGTCGGGACCGCGACCCATCTACGAGAAAATTTTAAGTTGGCGGCCCACCTTGGGTTGCCTTTAATCCATACCCAACTTTAGTCCCCATATAACTTTTTATTTCTCTTTCTGTTTCAGGCCTATTTATACATAGAGAAAAAACAAATCATCGGATGCCTGATCGTGGAGCCCAAGCTGAAGGCTCACCAGCTGATCCCCGGGGACCCTGACTGCTGCAGTGTCGAGGAATATCCTGTCAAGTTAGTATAGACGTTATTTAAGGCTTTAACTGCCGATAAACTAGACACAATAGAAAAACTATTCATAGCACGTCGCAGAAGTTATAAACGTGATTTTTTTTATAGTAGCTTGACATAGTGGCTTCCCTAAGCCTGATGGAAAGCGAAAGAGAAGCCCAAGTGGCTGTGACAACTGGCAAGTAACTTACCTGTCAGTCGCCACCGCCATGCCGGCCCAACCCCAACCCCCCACGAGCTCCGGAAACCCAGCAGAAACACGACCCGGAGATCATTTGGCTGCGGTATTCTTAATTTTGATGCCTTGTATCTTTGTTATTTTTTGTTTAAATGAAAAAAGGAAAAATACGTGTCTAATATATTTTTATAATCTAAAATACGGACTAAATATAATGTAATTATTTTGACCCTGGAAACACCCCCATTCGAGCGAAGATTCGCTATGCCCCACCTCTTAACTCGTTTTATTTTGTTCAGATGCGGCGTGTCCCGCGTGTGGACGCACGTGCAGCATCGGCGTCGAGGAGTCGCGAAGGCTATGCTGGACTGTGCGTTAGCCACGGTCACCCATCACGCCGCGCTCGGCCGCGACCAGCTCGCCTTCAGTGCGCCCACGCCCGCCGGCAAGGCGCTCGCCGCCGCCTACTGCGGGACCGAGCGCTGCCTCGTGTACTTGGACTAGACTCCGGGATGCGGCCTTAGGCCTGAGGCCTTGGCGTCACCACCTCAGGTGCGGCCTTCAACCTGGGTGTCCACACCAAACCGCGCTGAGATACCACTGACCTGTACCTGTCAATAGTTACTAGACGCCGGGATGCGGCCTTAGGCCTTGCCGTCACCAACAGCTGACTTACTGCAAGACCGACCGCTGCCTTGACGCCGAAAACTGGCCTTGGGTCCTAGCGTCACCAACGGCTGGCTCACTGCAGGACCGAGCGCTGCCTTGTGTACTTGGACTAGATGTTGATGCGGCCTTGGGCCTCAGGCCTTAGCGTCACCAACAGCTTTCATATGTGGGACCAACCGCTGCCTTGTGTACTTGGACTAGACGCCGGGATGCGGCCTTAGGCCTGAGGCCTTGGCGTCACCAACAGCTTTCATATGCGGGACCGACCGCTGCCTTGTGAACTTAAACTAGATGCTGAGGTGCGGTGTTGGGCCTTAGGCCTGGGCATCACCGACAGTTGGCTTACTCCGGGGTCGACTGATTCCCATCTACCTGGACTAGACGCCAAAAACTGACCTTGGGCCTTACCTTTACCACCAGGCCCCGCCGAGCTGCCGACGACAGGCTTACTGAGGTACCCACCGCTGCCTCCTCTACCTAGACTAGTCGATAACGACAAGGCACCTAGATCTGACCTTTGGCCTCGGGCCTTCCTTCAAAACGCACCACAATGCCGCGCTGGCTTACTGCGGCATTGATACAACTGCCTCGTCTACATGGGCTGGTTGTCAACTACAGGTCACCGTAAGCTGGCCTTTGGCCTTTACGTCTCGACTAAACCGCATTGAGCCATCAACAACTGACCCTATCGTTAGAAAGAACTCTTGATTTAGGCTTTTAAGTGCGTAACATTAGTTGAAGGTGTTGCAAAAAGATATTACGATTGAGGTATATTCCAGTCAAGGGACCAATTCCTTTTATACATGTATGTTTTTGAGTCATTTTTATAGTTAAGATATTTTAAAATTATGATGTGCCTATCACCCGTTTTAAGGATCTATTACTCTTTGTACTAATCGGGTTACATCTACTCAATATTTCTCTATTACTTATGACTTATTAAAGAGTTCCACACACTGATAACTTAGCGATATTTCTCTAAAAGAAAAGTGGTTGTTTATTTAGCAATATTGTCATATAGCCTATCAGGGACTTGTCAAAAAGTGCTGATATGGCCCTAAATATATCTGAGATACTAGTCTGTTTCAATACATGCAATGTGCAATAGTTTTGATGTAATTTTTATTAATAAAATACCAGAACTCCTGTACTGTTTGTGATCTTGAGAATGATAATCACCTAAATATAAAAATAACAACCCAATTAGTAAAAAGAGTAAGTAAAAAGTGCCTGTTAGCGATAACTTAGATTAAGTTTTTGATGATATTTTTCAGTGAAACTATTTTTGAGATTTTTAAGAATATTTATAATGTGACTTTTGGTTTATTGCCTCTTTCAGAAATGGCTTACTATTCTCAGTGAAGCCCAGGTGCCTTCAAATATGGCATGTAATTTAGTGACGTTGTATATTTTGTTAGCTACAATTTATGTACATTGTTACATAGGAAACAAACATGTTTGTGTATAATGTAACTTTCAAATTAATAATGATCAGTTTTATTATTGAGAAAATAATTTGGACACTTCTCACTTTCCTAATGTCATCGTAGGTGATTTTAACAGCTGATTAAAATGTCATTTAATTCACATGAAGCTGTGAAGTTGCATGATAAGTAAAAGCAATACTTTTAAAATGAACTAAATATGTTTTTATTAGAAAAAGAGAAGGAACGTTACTGTAATTTAATTAAGCCACACGATATGATGATGACTGTATGAGACAGTGTTCTTTAGGCGTCCGCATTTAGCCCGACTGGGCATAACTATAGATATTTAAATAAATTAATATTACACATGCACCCATAGACCTCTGTTACCAAATTACGTTTTGTGTACCAAAAAGTAATTATGGTATTTTAGAACAAGCTCTCTACTCCATTACATCTGGTTAGTAAGTTTAAGACATGAATACGCTTATTTTATATGTAATGATTGAAATGTACTTAAGTTTTCTGTTTAAAACAAAGAGCAAAAAGAAAGGCGAGTATCTTGATACAAAGTCATGATCTTTTAATCAGTTTGTATGTAGGATCAAAGTACATAATTCAACCATCCAATTTACCATGTTTCGTGTTTCGTGCAGATTCGCATAACTTAAAATAAGTGTTAAAAAAAAGACTTGTACACAAAACTACGCCAAGCGTAAATGAATGAAGCTAATTTTGTTTAATAATTAACTTTTAATTATCATTATTATTATGTACTCATGATTAGGGTCAATTTACTTATTTCTGATTGCATTAGCATTTTTAGAAGTATCAAGATGCTTAGTTTCTTTACGAATACCTCTTTTAGGTTTTGATCTGAAATGATGCTCAACAACGAATTTACTTTATTTTCTAAAGAAAGAAAGAAAGAAAGAAAAATGTTTTATTGGCAACACAAGACACAAGTAATACATGATATAAATACACAATAACATATGAGCAGAGAACATAAAAAGTACAGAAAAAGAACGAAAGTGTGTAGCCAATCAGTGTGTGTGTGTGTGTGTATTCTACATTTCACAATTTGGACTTCTCGCACAAACTGCGATGTATGCATTTAACCTCTTGTTATTCTTATGGCAATTTTCGTTTTGTAAATAGTATCTCAGTGTCTCGCTTCAATGATGTTTCGATTACACTTTTTAGTCAATAATGCTATTATAATAATAATGTGTTTCGTATTACTACGATTTGTCTTGCTTGATATTTTATATTATGTATGTTTAGTGGCAAGTCCAAAGATATTTCGTACCTTACATATTGCCATAGTTTTGTACATATTAATTTATTTTAAACTATATGCTTGTTACCTCATGTGGTTGGGGCAGACATTTCTGCTACATTTGTTTCTGCAATTCATGCATGTTTAGAAAAGTATGTAAGATTTACTTTTGGATGTATTTTAAGTAACACCATTGTGTGCCAATTTAATTTTAAATAAAAATGATTTCTTAAATAGATTCTTTTTATTTACCTACATATCTAATACGTATATTAAAGTGTCGGGGAGTACAAAATGAAATAGCACAATTTTAAAACAACATTTATTTTTACATACATTAAGTCGGATTCAAAATGCCTGAAACATACTGATTTTTGTACACATCAGTTAGGTATAGAATATTATTAATTTCATGGACAGTAAATTATATATTCTCTTTGCACAAATTTGTGGAGACAAAAATTATAAGCATTTGTTATTTTATAATCACC
Source organism: Conogethes punctiferalis (assembly GCA_031163375.1). Classification (NCBI taxonomy): domain Eukaryota; kingdom Metazoa; phylum Arthropoda; class Insecta; order Lepidoptera; family Crambidae; genus Conogethes; species Conogethes punctiferalis. The sequence continues at coordinate 4,609,161 of CM062099.1, forward strand.
TCGCAGTACACACTACTATACACATAAATATTAAAAATTTCATTTTTTATCTTTAGGAATTTCATTAATTAGGTATATATTTTAAAATTAAAATTTGTTAAAAATATAGATTTTCAGTATATATTTAAACGTAGGTAGTAAGAGTAAATACACCGTGACGTCATGATCCGCAGTCCGTCGGGAGAGGAGTGCTGCGGCGTACCTCTAAATAAAGTGTGTTTGAGCTAGTCTACAAAATATATCTATTAAAGAAACTTCTACTGAAAAATTGAGAGAAAAATATTTTTTGTGCTACAATGGAAAAAAATCTATGAGCACTAGTTTTAAATGCCATCACTTTAATATCTACATCGAGACAGATCTAGAGGGCTTGCGGACAGCGCGGCTCCCTACGACAGGTAAAATATTACCAAAAAATATGTTGCAGGCCACGGCTGCACTTTGTTAAACGAAAGAGTCCGTCCTCACATACATTGTGCGCAAGTACATTCACTTACCTACTATGAAGATATATTTAAAAAAGGAGGAATCGTTCAATACTATTTGGTTATTGGCAACGGACGTTACATTACCTACTAGTCGGGGACCTGTTCACGCAAAACAATGTAAAGTACCATTAACACTACTCGAATTCCTGCGCCGGACGACGTTCGCAAGGGCACCATCGCCTCACTATTATAATTAAATCGCTCCCGTACACCGAAAACCGAGAGAAATATCTAAAATCTTTACACCTTATTACGTTCCATTTACTTGACATCGACACTGGCAGTATTTCATCTAAATATCGAAAAACATAGAAAATATGCTATATACTACTTTATACATATTACATGACTCACTTGTTATTGCGTTTTCTTAATTGTATAAGGGGGCCGGGGCGAGCAGCAGTGTACAGGCGGCCAAACGCCAACCAACTGCTGTCAAATTTCTAAATGTCAAAGGCATCGAACCCATTGAGCCATTTAGACAGATCGGGGTAACTGGATGTGTGGCCGTGTGTACACTAGCTGCCGGGACTCGGGCCGACTCGGGGGTGTGACTAAGGAGCGAATCGGCCCTTAGCACGGGCGCACAAAATAATAAAAATATTGCAAACTACCTACATCTGGGACCCTATACTTGTGCAGTTTCGTTCACAGAACTATATCTTTTATGTACCGGTAAAGTATGAAAATAACTACATATATTTTCGAATGCTTAACATTCCCATACGTTCTTTGTCTATCGTAGCGTAGCGTGACTACCATCATATTATTATGAATGTTAGAGGTTGGCCCTTGTTGGAAACTGTTGAGCCAACGTTGCACGTCGTCCATTTCTTGGAAAAAACTTGTGTTTATTAAATAAACTGTTTCGTACAGGCAATGGAATTTATTCTCACTTTTCCAACCAGGGCTACAAGACTCATAGGACGCATAATATGAGGTCTATATTTTAAAAGGGATTTATAGGGCCGAATGAGATTCACGCAAATACGGTGTCTGAGCGTGGTGCCAGTATTTGGAAAAAAAAATGGTACTAAGGACGATAATATAAAGTAATGACTTATGTCAAGGATAGGTACTTTATGTGTATGGTTTTTGAGCAATAATAGAGAAGAATTTTTGATATTTTTGCTAAAATGAGGACCCTTTATGAACCTAAACATTTTTGGTAGTTTTTTTGTCAAGAGTTGAATAATATCTACTCGGTAATCAATCAACAGCCTTGGTCCGTTCACTGCTGAACGTAGGCCTCCTTTAATTCACGAAATTAGGTACACATTGCGGTACGTTATAGTAAAGGTCAGTTATAGAAGATTTCCCGAGTCATTTAATATAAAACTTCTCAATACTGGCACAACAAAATTACATGAATTCGATATGTGGCATTCCTCGTAACCAATGAACATTGGATAATTAACAGATATTCTAGGATTGTCAAATGAATAAGGCAAATTTGAATTTAAAATTGGGTTTAAAAAACGGTATTTGGTTAGAGAATTATAAAAAAAATGGCATGTTTTGATAGAGATTATGCAATAAAAGTTATATAAAGAAATTTATATCATGACACCTTCAAGATATACCTAAGAATTAATGTAATGTCACTAATCCTTAAACATTTCCTTGTATAACTTTTAATGTAATCTTAGCTAATAAATGTTCGCGTGCATTTAGCGTATTCTACATGGACAGTATGTTCCTATGGGCAGACTCGGTAATTTTTGAACTATCTGTACTCTCTCGACATTAGAAGAGACACTCTTAGGATGCGTTTCGACCGAAGCGGGGCAGCAGTTAAGCCAACAAAAATCAACCAATGGCATTGCTCAAATCACACGTGCCATCCCCACCGCACTTCAGTGGAACAACGCTATTGGTCAATTTTCGTCAGCATCGCATTGCCACCCGTGTCAAAAAACACCCTTATGCACCAAGACTTAAGTTCCAATTCGTTACAATCGCTCAAAAGTTAAATAACCGTACAGTTTACCAGAATAATTTGCCACTTTTACAAACTAGCTCACCGAATTGAAATACTTCTCACCGTGCCCACTGTACATTTGCAAAGACAAACGATAAAAAATAATGGACATTTTCAAAAATTAGCGGGCCCAAGTGTGTGCATTGCATCCGACCGAAGAGTAGACCTGCAAGGAGAACCTTCACAACTTTTAGCAGTCTACAAATATAATTATATATAATCTTTTTTTGTTACTTTTGCATTCCATATCAATTGCAATACGCTAGAATTTACTTAAAATAGCTACCAAATAGTTTTACTTTTTAAGTTACATATACAATAAGTGTAAGATGCCGTGTTTAGTTAATTACACAATGATTTCTATAATGGGTTGATTTGGTGCTGCCTGGGGCCGCCATATTGCACACGACGTCGACATTACATCGGCTTATCAACTAGAAACAGTTACGTATGATAGAGCTTGACACGTTGCTTAAGTCTTGAGATTAATTGTAATTTGAAAAATTACCAAGTGGTTCGTTAAAGGAGAAAGTTCCTTTGATTAAACAATAGAAAGATTGAACTGCGACGAATACTTACAAGTATTATTATAATATTGCAGTTAGACTCCGCAACGTCTAGCTTACCATCGAGATTATTGCTTCTAAAACAGCAAGGACCTGAATTCAGCGTTCAAAATCGAGATTGCCTAATTGACGACAGCTACCCAAATGATTGGGCGGCCTCCAAGCTTAGCAGCGTATGAATTAACATACTTCATTTATACTTTAATGTACGTTATATTTTCTTTCCTACTTACATTCAAAGTGAAACTTAACTAACAAAAAAAAAAGAAAAATACAATTTCAATAGTTATATTTCAAAAAATAACGATAAGTGTTAAGATTAAAAAGCAAAAAAATAGCGATTTGTTACTTTACAAGATAGGAAGGAATTCTCAGGTTTGCTCAGTGTTCTTACTAACACGATATTTTCAATATGGTAACATTAGGGTATGGTGTTTCCGCTGGCAACACTTCATTATGGCACATTACACAAAATTCCAGCTTAAACATTCTTACATTAAGGACCATATATGGGTAAAGCTAAATAATTAATAACAATTTATTAAACATTTATTTTCTGTCTAAAATAAAAAATAGGATTTGTTTCATAAATTTTCTATAATAACTATTATGTTGAGCAGGCGACGTCTCGTCTCGCAGTGGAACGTAACTGCTAATACAATATGTATATAGTTTGATACCCGACCGCCCGCGCAACACGCGTCACCGGAGTGACTTACCGTCCAAAAGTAGTAAAGACACTTCAGATTCATTTGTCAACTAATAAAACAGAAATATAGGATAGAATTTTATATTACGAATATTCTCTAACAGCGTAAGGGTAAGTACATAACCAATTCCATAAATAATAATTATATTATTCATTAAAAATTACGTTAGGGCATTTTCGTTAGTAACACTTTGTACTTATGGCTACTTGCGTCCGTCTTACAACGAAGAAAAACATATATTTATATATAACTATGCTCCGAATATTCTTTGAACCATTCAAATCAAATACTGCTGTCGATATACGGTCCGCATCGGATACGGCGCTCGGCGCGTCAATCTTTGGACCTTATCATTACACTAAAAGCTCTGCATATTAAAAAATATAAATAACCTAAGTTAAACCTATTTAGCAAAGCTCTCGCCGCTTCATACATTTGCCATTTTAGTCAAAAAATTGTGCTAAAATTAAACGATAGCTGCTAGGACTAAGTCAATGCGTAAACAAACTATGTATATTAAACTAGAGGTCGATTGGAAGACGTACAATTCATATAAACTAAATAAACTTAAACAAGAATATTCAACTCAAAATAGCGACACCAAATTATTAATCACAAATTAAAATTACAAAAAATATATATATAATAATGTTGTATAACTAAAAAATAGAAAAGCAATCAAAAATATACAGACATAACAATTTGACAAGTCGGGATTAGATTTTAACATAAAAGCTATACAATATTGTATATTTATCTACCGTCGGCTCTGCGTAGGGGACTTGCGCGGTCATTTGTTAAATAAACAAACATTTGGCCTAAATTGAGCACAATCGTGCGCAACAACAAATCGTGTATGACATGCTAAATAAAGATGGGTTCCTCATACACGTCGCGGTTTCTGCTATACATTTGTGCATATGTTTTGTGTGTATTACCTAAATAAAATAAGAGGTGATAGTATTGCAGGGGGCGTTGATGTTTTTTCATTTAGTTAAGTAAACAAAAACAAGACGCTAATGTCTGTAAAAAGGATATTTGTATAAAACAAGATGACACGAGAAGCGTTTACCTTTTACATCTATATTGCTAGTGGATTTATTTGGGAAATACAATAAATAATGATATGTAAACTATTCAGTTCGGGCACCAAAATATTGTATAATGATAGAAAAATGTCCGTCAAACTATGGGCCCGCGACGCTAAGAAACAAGAAAATGATGTATTTTTTAACCTAGAAAACGTTTTCACTGTTTGATAACATTTAAAAATGTTTGTGCATAAAGAAGACAATCCAAATATTTGAAACTGCGAATAAAACAGAAACGAGCTTGTATGTAAGAAAAAATCATACATATTCCCTAACAAACAAGGTTCATATTCAATTGGAAACATATTCGACTTTGGCCGAGAAGGCACAAACATATGAACCATAGCATAGCACATTGTAACGAATTAGAAGAATGTGTACGAGTTAGACTTTTTAATGGAACTAAATAAGTTTTTTATTTGTCGGCGACTAGCTACCGAAATCCTTCTTTATGCTGACAATATTGTCAAATTGATGCCACGTAATTTTCAACTTTATTGCTTTGAAATAGAGTAACTAATGATATATTTCGAAGATCCTACACGATAAGCCGTGTTTCCGTATTTAGAATAGAACTACTCCATCACATCCCGTGTCGTAGAAGACAACTAAGGGAATAGCAGGAAACGGGCAGCAGCGTTTACCTGGGTACAAATAAAACCTACTGCGGGCGTCAATCCGCCTGCCAAGCGTGGTGACTAAGGCAAATCGCCAAATGGCTCCCTTGCGCTCCGAGGAAGACGAGGACACGTGTCTTCGGACATACGTGGTCAGTGACGTCGTACCGGGAGGGCATCACTACGTCCTCCCGAGGTAGGGCATCATAGCGAATCTTCGCTCGACGACGGGAAGTTTCAGAGAGAGATTTCCGAACGCATTTGTGCCAAAGGCACAAGATACCCTACCGAGGTAGTCTTTACAAAAATCTTAGCGTGTATTATTGTAAAAAGGACTCCATTTCATTGCAGTAAAGTTGAATTTGTGTAATCAACCATTAAAATTGTTGACGCGTGAAGAAGTATTTTATCAAATATAAGACATCTTTCCCCCTTATCACTGTAGATAGAACAGACTTACTATTTATATTATGTCCTTGGCTTCAACATATGGCCTATCCCTACATACTTTTACCTCCCTGAAATCGACTTGAACCAAAGACCGACTAAATTCACAATAAAGTCCAAAAGTCCAAACCATGTTTCGACTAATCATTTCCGACGTAAAACTCTCCAAAGTAGAAACGAGACAAAAAAATAATAATTTACAACGAAAACTATTGGATACAACGTCTATTGGTAGAGGTACTAAATCTACACTCTGTGGATTACCGCCGAACCATAGAGAAGCGTATATTCTTACATATCTCAAAATTAATATAAACAAGACATTCGAGCCTATGTGTAACCGATACGAGATATTTCGCGCAAACGGTTTTTTAAAGAAAAATGTATATTTATATTCGTTTGACTAAACCGGTACTCGTGATTGGCACCAACCGACACAATCCAACGCAATCGTCAAACACCGTTTCGTTACATCACTACTATTTTGGCGGGAATACTAACACTGAAAAAAAAAACATCGATCACGTTCCGTCTAGCACCTGTATAAATAATTCCTTTGGTCATATAAATAACAATACAACAGAAAAAAAACAACGTCAAATGTCAACAGATAAAAAATAAGATACCTTTTTTTAAAACAATCACGGACTCGGCAATACTCTTTTCAGCCAATCAATAGCCACCAAAAAGGAAAGTAGTGAGGTTTTTTTTAAGACGAATGGTTGCCAGTATCTGTAAAGGCGAGAACGTTCGGAAACACCATTGCGAGATACAATAAGGGCAGTGGGAAGGTGCCGTTAGGATTCGTGAAACGTAAAGATGACTTTGTACCGTAAAAGGGACATGCCAAAATGAATCTTATCGCTTTGACGGTAAAGTTAGAATTTGATTAATTTCCATCACAGCCATAAGGTTCATTTTTAAATGACACGTTTTCTGCAGTACGAAACATCGTCTAACGTAGCGAAGGCTTACATACTCCATACATTGTAATTTCAATTATTGCGTTGTAGATATTCATAAGACTAACGTCTAAATTGATGTTTGTTTATAATTCCTAAATTTACAAATGTATAAACATATCAAACATACACAAATCGTGTATTATAATATACGAGACATATGTACCCTATCTATATTTTATAACACGCGAAGTGTAAATTGCTCTTTTGGTCTTAAGAGCGCGCATACAATTTTAAGCAACTCGAAACGCACGCGGGAGCCGATTCCGAAACACACATAGACATCATTTGTGTCTGTGTGGGTGAGCAGCGTGTCGGACACTAACTGTCGAAGACAAACATATTTTGATACTTAACAATTTATTAATTTACTAAATTATTTGAACATTCTATTATTGCACAATATTTTATTAGTGTAGTATAGGTGCGTACTTATTAAATATATTTAAACACTTTAGAGTACATTATTCTTAAGTGCTTATTAATTAAGGTTTAAGAAAAATATAACAATATTTTTGTATTTCTATCTTTATATGTTCCAGGTACTTACCTATCCAAAGGTATTGTGTGAGTGATTGACATTATTAATGTTGCTTTATAAAAATCAATAATCCCTACTGTGTTTTCCTTGCCTTCTGATCATGAGTCAAAGGTCGTGAGTTTGATTCCCAGCCAGGACAAACATTCGTGTGCTGAACAATTGTGTTTGTTTTGTGTTTAGGTGTTTGTATTATTATTTAAGGAAAGAGCAGTCTCCGTGGTTGCCACGATATACCTAACTCTAACCCCTTTTATATTTTAACTTGTAAAAATTACTTTGTTTATTTTCACTCGGCAGAAATGGATCTCACAAAGAGGCTGGTTGCCATCATTCAAAAAAGATTAGTTTGTAAACAATTTGTCAATTTGAATTAAGGTCCTAAGTCTCCTATGCACTGATCACAGAGATCATGTATACCTACTGATGCTTGTGCTGAAAGTTGTGCTTGTGTTTCGTAGCAGAAACCCCAGATGGCCTACAACAACTAAAATCTCGTTCCTATCCAGCTTGACCAATCCATCACTTATTCTCGGGATGAATATTAGTCGTGACCCGAATCCTAAGGGTTACATTGAAGGAGTCATTGACTACTGCAGCATTCTCTAAAATGGGTGCCCTGAACCTGATTCTGAAAGAATATATCACGACTGACCAACGCTGTTTTTTGTATAAGGCACAAATCTTGCGTAGAATACTGCTTTTACGCAATTTTATAAGTGGGCTAAACGAGTTTATTTCGGAAAATTAAATAATTTTGTGCAATTTTGTCATAGCTGGCATTAATTTTCGAAAATATGAGACACGGCTCAGTGATTATCTGCGCTTTAAAAGCGGAGCCGAGAAAATGAGGTGTAAAAATTAGCGGTCTGAAAGAAAAGCTAGTTCACTGGTTTGTTTATTAACCGTTAACAAACAGTTTTGCCTTTTGGAAACTTATGTCCTCCTTCTTATAACGAACAAACAGTCATCACATGCATAAAACAAACCTTAACAGCTATGCCCGAAGACCTCACTATACAGTGGCGCCCTCTGGTGATTACAAAAACGGTAACCCTCATTGGCAACGTTGCACCTTGCGACTTGCATACTGCAAGTTACATGCTCGCCCTGCTCGTCGCCATACCACCATTCAGCATACGTAGCCGGTAATTTTAACGTAATGTATGTAAATAAGTTACCCTAACATATCCGTATCTTACCAGCCTTTTCGCTAAAATCACCCCTAGTAACCGTAATGGCCATACATTTCACAACTATCATATTACATTTTGGTTTTACATTTTGAAACTATAAAATATAATTTTTACTTCTTTCTAATACTATCTGAATGAAAGTAGTAATCTCATATCGTTATCAGCCTCTCACAGGCCACTACTGGACATTGGCCTCTGCCATTGTTGACCACTTTGATCGATTTAATTTTAATCTTAGATACTTGTTATTATTGTGACACAAAGATTCACTTATTCCACACTAAACAATTAAGCGACAATTCCAAAATTGGATTCTAAGATCGATTTATCTAAATAGATCAATTTCGTGCATACTATCAAACATTTTATCATCCATCTTTACACATATAATTTTACTAATAATAACTCGACTATGGGATTTCTAGGACTTTCAGCTTCATTGTATGCCTTTATTTATAGTCGTGAACATGTGACGTAGATTCCTTAAATGCTCCCAACTCAAATGAAGCTCCTTATCAGTTTCTTCATGGAAGTTGTTTCTGACCATTGATGTTAACGAGCATAATAATAATCATTGGAATAGCCTTACTTTGTAACTTCATTAGTGAACTAATAAACAAATATCATATTAATTTTTTGAAATATTTAGCAAATGTGGTTGTAGATAATAATAATTATAATAATCCTGATGTTTGTATTTGATACTCATGACTAAACATTTAATCATTTCATTATTTTAGTACATTATTTTAACTTAATAAATTTTTCATACAAAAATAATATTACAAAGTATCAAACTCGTGGAGTTGCACTCGCGCAGAGCGGTATACGCTCATAAAAGTGGTTGTACGTATGTGTGCGTGAGCGGAGCAGCGAGCGGCACGTCCTCCCTCTGGGATGACCCGATTTGGACTGAATCGGCAAGCGTCGCGCGCGTGGCTTTATAGTCACTTTTAAAAAAATCGTATAAAATAACAGGCATAGAATATTAATAAAATAATAATTTAATGCACTTAAGAAACACTTCTTTTACATTTACACAAAATTTCAACTAAAAGAAACAGTGTTTTCTACTAGAGAAACACTGTTAAAAAGTGTGAATTGAGCTTATTTTGAAAAATTATTTTGGGCAATTTAATAACACATTTTTGAAAGTTTTTTTATCTAGTGCACTAATAGACCATATAAGCTATTGTATAAACATATATTTAAAACATATGTATGTAATGCAATTGATATTAAGACTTTCGAAATTGACTCTGACTCGCATTTTTGCGAATCGGCTTACGGGAGATCTTTGATAAACAAAAATATACTAGTAAATGTTGTATTTTATCTAGCCTACGCACTGCTTCAAGACTTTATCTATATAAAAAACTATGTTTCTTATTTAAAAAAAATCGTTTTATATGATAATAGCTCGTCCGAAAATACCAGTTTCGCCGCAAATACGTCGAATTCTGTATGCGCGCTCTTAAGTCCTTTTTTAAGGACTCTGAACCAAAAAGCAATTTCGTATAAGACATAGCTACTTTACAATTGTATCCTATAGGACACAATCACTAAAAATTGCCCCCTAAAATGTCTATATTTTGTGTAGTTTAGTTTGTTCCTTTCAAATCACACCGATAGATAGAAGATAATACAGATGCTGAAGAAGATAAATGTTTAAAATGGAAAAAAGAAAGAATGGTTACGCAATTTAAATAATCAATTTTAAAAGCTTTCAGTTAAGGTTGAAAATTAAAAAAATATTTTTTTTTAATAGGAATTGTAAACAAACACCGTAACTACGAATGTAAACGACACCTTTCTACTTAGAAGAGCTCGCAGCGACCGCGCGCGTGGCGGGCTCGCGACGCGTGACTGTAGCGCAGATGATACAATCTATATCTTTCAGTTTAACATCTTGAGGCTGAATGTCCTTTTAAAAACCCAACCTCTTATCTAAGAACCTACTGAGACCGGATGTCCTTTTAAAAGGACATTTATCCATTATAACTTAATAGGACTTTAATATTGTGTAACATATTCAATGACAGTTTAGTTAAAATATAACGTTTTAACAAAGGCATAGATTATATCTTCTACACGTCAGTCTCCCACGGTTATTACGCTAATACGCACTTCGTAATGTCTACATTTGTTTATGGTATAACATTACATCTTAACGGCAACATCCGATACCACACAGATGACAATCTGTATAATTTCGCATTTACACTTTATTCGTTTAATCGCACTATTTAGTTACCTAACACTATTCCACCTCTTTCTCACTTACTTTGAAAGAAAGAGTCAGAATAGTTCTATCTCTTTCTCACTTACTTAAAAAGAGAGAGATAGAATGACGTTGCTATTAGACGCTTGAAGACGAATAAGAGCTCTAACACACGAGTTTTTGCCAGTTACACTTCGTTTTTGAGCATTAGAAAGCACAAAAAATGTATTTTTATTAAGCACGGTAAATTAAGAAAATCAGTCATTATAAAAAGTTAACAATATTAATGATGTAAAGCAGATGAGGTTGCAAACATGAAACGGAACGTTTAGTCAGTATGACTCGACAAAATAAAAAAGTAAATATCAGTGTTCTACTAAGTACTTTATTAGATGATTTTTAAAGCGGGCGTATTACACGTCTCTAGTTGTCACAACACATCTGTAGAAAAAGTTTCACAACTACTGCTTCTTTGTTTACCTTTCTAATGCTAAGAAGCGAAGTCACAGCCTGCCGGCGGCAAGCTGTCGGCATATGACTTGTCAACAACTTGCCGGCGACAAAATGGCTGACGCAGCTACAGACCGACAAGGATGTTTTAACATGTTCCGAAATCGGAACTAATACTGGTGCTCATATAAAACGTCACATTTGACGTAGATTTGACTGTTTTTCATTCGAGATGGGTTTGCGGTTAACCGATATCTCAATCTACGATGGAGGTCGCTTACCCAGTAAGAACCGATTCACTTTCGACATGTACATTGGAAGTCATCTTTCGAGAAACATAGTTCCATAGTTCGACCGTTCGTACTATGAAAGTATATACGAAACGAGTCGTTCGAGTTTTTGGAACTTGCACCATATAACGGTGTATGTTTACCATATCCCTTTATTATATCATTAAGATGGCAAAGAAGCCTCCGGCCCGTCTAATGTCAAGCGGTTACCGCCTATGGCACCTGCAACACTAAGGGTATGACGCGTATTGTCCGATATTTAGGACATTTTTGTTTGACAGTAACGCCCTCATATCAAACGTTGAGCTGATGTAAAGCGGTTACCGCAGCCTATGACACCTGCAACACGAAGGGTATGACGCGTATCGTCCGATATTTAGGACATTTCTGTTTGACAGTAACGCCCTCATACCAAACGCTGAGCTGATATAAAGCGGTTACCGCAGCCTATGACACCTGCAATACTACGGGTATGACGCGTATTGTCCGATATTTAGGACATTTTTGTTTTAAAGTAACATTCATCCAGATGCCAAAACATCCCCATCGATCTAAGTGTGTAAGAACTCTATAAGTGTATATTGCACCGGCATCGTTATACCATAGCACGAATCAGCGCAAGTTGCCGACGCGGGACAGCCAATCGCTGCGCAGCGGGTCTCGCGGCCAATGAGCGCTGGGCGCGGGGCGGAGTCGAGCCGCGCGTGGGGGGCGTCGTGCGGCAAAGGGGGACCAGATGCGCGCATAGACGTTTTATCTGCAACGGAAAATATTGGAAATTATATACGCAGAATAACCGAGATCCAGCAAAGTGGCATGTAAGGGACCTTACCATCTTTCCGCTCCAAGAACCTCCTTCAAGCTATCTATTTTAAGAGAGGTAGAGCATAGCGAATATTCCCTCGAATGGAGCCGCCCGTCCGGGGAAGTACCTCCATAGAATACCGCTGTCTAATGACCTCCGAGTCGTGTTTCTGCTGGCAAGTAGGGTTTCTGGAGCTCGTAACTGTCCAGTTACTTGCCCGTTGTGTGGCTGTTTGGGGAGGGTAGCAAAGGAAGAGGAGTGCCCTTCGGGAATCTCGCGGTGTTTCGTCGCCGTCCTCTCTATCCTCTGCCACCCAAAGGCCTCTGGGTCGTGTGTGTTTGGGGGCGTAGGCTCATGGTGTGTCGTCTGTCATCCGGGGGATACACACAAGTCCCAGGTGATGGGTGACGGCAGCATCCTTAGCGTGTTCTTTTGACGTAGCAGAGGGTACAGCGTGAAGCTCACTGGTGACGTCGCTGTGTGCCGCTGTCTGCTGAGGCTGCGGTACTGACCAGTGCGTCCGCTGGTGACGCCGCTGTCTGCTGAGGCTGCGGTACTGACCGGTGGCGTGCGGCGTTAGAGCAGCTCGTACTGACCAGTGCGTCCGCTGGTGAGGTCGCTGTCTGCTGAGGCTGTGGTACTGACCAGTGCGTCCGCTGGTGAGGTCGCTATCTGCTGAGGCTGCAGTACTGACCAGTGCATCCGCTGGTGACGCCGCTGTCTACTCAGGCTGCGGTACTGACCAGTGCGTCCGCTGGTGAGGTCGCTGTCTGCTGAGGCTGCGGTACTGACCGGTGCGTCCGCTGGTGACGTCGCTGTCTGCTGAGGCTGCGGTACTGACCGGTGCGTCCGCTGGTGACGTCGCTGTCTGCTGAGGCTGCGGTACTGACCGGTGCGTCCGCTGGTGAGGTCGCTGCCTGCTGAGGCTGCGGTACTGACCGGTGCGTCCGCTGGTGAGGTCGCTGCCTGCTGAGGCTGCGGTACTGACCGGTGCGTCCGCTGGTGAGGTCGCTGTCTGCTGAGGGCGCGGTACTGACCAGTGCGTCCGCTGGAGAGGTCGCTGTCTGCTGAGGCTGCGGTACTGACCGGTGGCGTGCGGCGTTAGAGCAGCTCGTACTGGCGCAGGTGCATCCGCTGGTGACGTCGCTGTCTGCTGAGGCTGCGGTACTGACCGGTGCGTCTGCTGGTGAGGTCGCTGTCTGCTGAGGCTGCGGTACTGACCGGTGCGTCCGCTGGTGAGGTCGCTGTCTGCTGAGGCTGCGGTACTGACCAGTGCGTCCGCTGGTGAGGTCGCTGTCTGCTGAGGCTGCGGTACTGACCAGTGCGTCCACTGGTGACGTCGCTGTCTGCTGAGGCTGCGGTACTGACCGGTGGCGTGCGGCGTTAGAGCAGCTCGTACTGGCGCAGGTGCATCCGCTGGATGATGTCGCGGCAGTCGTTGAACACGCGCTTGATGTTCTCCGTGTCGACGGCGCACGTGAAGTGCGGGTAGCAGTAGTGCTTGCCGTCGCCGCTGGCGGTGCTTATGCGCTGGAAACAGTGGAAAATGAACTTTATTTGTATGGGTTTAGGGATCAACAATCAAGAGCTGATTTACTTTCCAAACAGGGACTCATGCCTACTTTAAACTAGGGCCTTATATTCAAAATTTTGCGTGAAGTGCTAGTAGAAAGGCGTGGTCTATAGGGGGCGTGGCCTGTATAGGGCGTGGCCTGCGCTACTCACGAGAAACTCGTCTCGTATAAGTACTTGGTGTGTGGCAAGTGGGCAGGGGCGTGGCCTGCGCTACTCACGAGGAACTCGTCACGTATGAAGTACTTGGCGCGCCCTACCTCGGGATGGTCGCGCGCCGCGGCGTAGTCTATAGGGGGGCGTGGCCTGTATTGGGGCGTGGCCTGCGCTACTCACGTGGAACTCGGCGCGCGCGACCTCGGCATGGTCGCGCGCGTGGGCGTGGCCTGTAGGGGGCGTGACCTGCAGGGGGCGTGGCCTGTATAGGGGCGTGGCCTGCGCTACTCACAAGGAACTCATCGCTTATGTAGTATTTGGCGCGCGCGACCTCGGGATGGTCGCGCGCGTGGGCGTGGCCTGTATAGGGGCGTGGCCTGCGCTACTCACGAGGAACTCGTCGCGTATGAAGTTCTTGGCGCACGCGACCTCGGGATGGTCGCGCGCGTGGGCGTAGCCTGTAGGGGGCGTGGCCTGTATAGGGGCGTGGCCTGCGCTACTCACGAGGAACTCGTCGCGTATGAAGTACTTGGCGCGCGCCACCTCGGGATGGTCGCGCGCGTCGGGCGCGGCGTCGGGCGGCGTCTGGTAGCGCGCGAACTCCGCGAAGTACTCCTCGAGCCGCGACTTGCCCGCCAACACCTTCTCCGCGAGCAGGTCCTGCTTGTTCAGGAACAGTATCACCGATATCGTGCGCAGCCATCTGTCGAACGAATGACAATGTTATTAACTAAATAGGGGGTGGGTACACGCAATGTAGCGGAAATGTGAAATAAATGCGGGCTGTCATGTGAGGAATTTCTATCGTTATCATCCTGTCGATGTCAACTGCTCGACATAGACCTCGTTCATTGTTCACCATTTTGCTCGTTCCTGGACTTCTCGCATCCAGCACTACCTTTAAAGTAGTTCAGCAAATCTCGGAGCCGGCACCTTTCTTCTGATGGAAATAGGATAAATCGAGAGAGCGTCCAATCACTTGACGCCGACCGAGATCACTTTACCATCTCGACCTAATCTCTCTCACCTGTTGTTCCATATGCTCTTGAAGAGGTCCAGTGACACTCTAGAGCCTGTTCTGCGTGGGGTCCTCCTCAGAGGACTTGCCTACAGTCTCCATATGCTCCAGGAATCCATATGCTCTTGAGAGGTCCAGCGACTCTCTGAGCCGGTGATAGTGGGGTCCTCCTCAGAGGACCGCCCACCTGATGTTCCATATGCTCTTGAACAGGTCCAGTGACACTCTAGAGCCTGTTCTGCGTGGGGTCCTCCTAGGAGGACTTTCCTACTGAGACATGATCTCTCACCTGTTGTTCCATATGCTCTTGAAGAGGTCCAGTGACACTCTAGAGCCTGTTCTGCGTGGGGTCCTCCTAGGAGGACTTTCCTACTGAGACATGATCTCTCACCTGTTGTTCCATATGCTCTTGATGAGGTCCAGTGACACTCTAGAGCCTGTTCTGCGTGGGGTCCTCCTAGGAGGACTTTCCTACTGAGACATGATCTCTCACCTGTTGTTCCATATGCTCTTGATGAGGTCCAGCGACACTCTAGAGCCTGTTCTGCGTGGGGTCCTCCTAGGAGGACTTTCCTACTGAGACATGGATAGTCACCTGTTGTTCCATATGCTCTTGAAGAGGTCCAGCGACACTCTAGAGTCTGTTCTGCGTGGGGTCCTCCTAAGAGGACTTTCCTACTGAGACATGCTAGTGTTGTTCCATATGCTCTTGAAGAAGAAGGTCCAGCAACCTTTATTCCTGGTGTTCTCCTCAAAGGAGTTACCTACTGAGACAATATCTCTCACCTGTTGTTCCATATGCTCTTGAAGAGGTCCAGCAACCTTTCTTCCTGGTGTTCTCCTCAAAGGAGTTACCTACTGAGACATGATCTCTCACCTGTTGTTCCATATGCTCTTGAAGAGGTCCAGCGACTCTCTGAGCCGGTTCTGCGTGGGGTCCTCGCGCAGCACCATGTTGTACGAGGAGCAGGCGGTCACGAATATGATGGCGGTCACGTCGTTGAAGCACTGGATCCACTTGCGCCTCTCGTCGCGTTGACCGCCCACGTCGAACATACTGGAAGCAAGAAAAAAAAGTAATGTTTTTGATTGATTGCTATAGAAATGAGGGTTTTCTTAAAAAAAAAATCCAAAATATGAGAGCTAGGGCATAGCGAACCTTCCCTATAGATTACCGCAGTCAAATGACCTCTGGGTCGTGTTTCTGCCGGTGAGTAGGGTTTCCGGAGCTCGTGGGTGGGCCGGCATGGCGGTGGCAACTGACCAGTTACTTGCCCGTTGTCACAGCGACACGACATTTTACCACTTTGGAAGAGTCTCTCGCGCAAACTATTCAGTTTAGAAAAAAATGATGTTGAAGTTTTCAACATAATTTTTTTCTAAACGACTTTAAAATACCTAATTTTGAGTTTCAGTTCTATGTATGGGGAACCCCAAAAATTTTGGATTTTTTTCTGATTTAATTTTAAAATCTTAATGCGGCTTACAGAATACATCTACACACAAAATTTCAATTATGTAACTATTATAGTTTCGGAATAAATTGGCGGTGACATACGGACGGATAGACAGACAGACATACATGAAGAATCTATAAGGGTCCCGTTTTGCCATTTGGCTACGGAACCCTAAAAAATCCCCCATTATGTAAGCATTATGTTCTGAGAAGGACACCACGAAGTATCCCTCTTCCGCAAAACAAGTAAATAAACATGACTCACTGGAAATTGACTTTGTCGACGACGAACTGCGTCTCGAATATGCCGGAGGTGAGCACTCGGCAGCGCAGGATGTCCTGCTCCGTGGGCGTGTAGTCCGGCTGCTTTATTATGTGCACCTGGTCCAGGAAGCTGCGGGGAAACACACGGGCGTCACAGGGCGTTACAATAAAGATCTACTACGGTCAAATTATCAGTAAATATTATTTACTAGCTGTGCTCGCGACTTCGTCCGCGTGGAATAGTTATTTGGTCCCCGTTTTTTTTTTACATTTTCCATTATTTCTTTGCTCCTAATAGTTGCAGCGTGATGTTATATAGCCTAAAGCCTTCCTCGATAAATGGTCTATTCAACACAAAAATAATTTATCAATTCGGACCAGTAGTTCCTGAGATTAGCGCGTTTAAACAAACAAACAAACTCTTCAGCTTTATAATATTAGTTAAGAGTTAAGATATATATTTCTTCCTATATATGTAGTGATAAACACACTAATTGGGATGATGACTAAAAAATAATTTAATGTCCATCAGATAGATTAATGAAAAATATTGGATACGTATTTTTTATTTTGCCTCTTGTTCAAAAACTTACGAAGATACATTGATTTTAAATGTCACATGACGTCACGTTAGAGTACAAAATATACTCTAACGTGACGTAGTTAGCCCCCACTCCGTAACTTTAATGCGCTATATCTAAGTATTTTCTTGTTATTTCGACAAAACAAAAAATACGGGTCTTATATTTTTTTATTATCTAAGAGACGGACTAATTATTTTCTTCATTTTCATACCTTGTCATCATCCGTATTGATAAGCTGAAAGTATTTATTTACACAATCCAATTACAAAAACACTCCTTCAACCAGAGAGAGAAAAAGTAATAATCAGCGGGAACTCGATGACAGCTGTCAGTGTCACCGTTACGTCAAACTTCAACTGTCAACGTTAGTGCGGTGACTCTTGAGCTTGGCGAATAGTGCTGCGCCGCAGCGGTTGATTATTCTCCTCTAACAGTAGGTACATATTTAAAATACAGTAGGAGCAAATAAATAGGTTTTTTATGGATCGGCAAAGACGTTGGACCTTGGATGGGCTGTCGTGACCTTAAGAAGTCTGGTCTGACTCCAATGGTAAGCCATTGGAGTCATTTAGTCAACCCTAATACTATGGATGGGCTATAGACACTATTAATATTACGTGAACTGTCGATAGAGTATAAATCGTCGTCGTCGGCGATACTACAAACGACCAATGAAAATACTGCTACGCTCGTATGTGGCCCTGCTCCTGCCGCAGCTGCTCCTGCTGCAGTACACTAGTGGCGCTCGGGCCGATACTGACTACTTGGCGCAGTCGATGAGCTGGTACTCGTTGCTGCGCTCGTATGTGGCCCTGCTCCTGCCGCAGCTGCTCCTGCTGCAGTACACTAGTGGCGCTCGGGCAGATACTGACTACTTGGCGCAGTCGATGAGCTGGTACTCGTTGCTGCGCTCGTATGTGGCCCTGCTCCTGCCGCAGCTGCTCCTGCTGCAGTACACTAGTGGCGCTCGGGCCGATACTGACTACTTGGCGCAGTCGATGAGCTGGTACTCGTTGCTGCGCTCGTATGTGGCCCTGCTCCTGCCGCAGCTGCTCCTGCTGCAGTACACTAGTGGCGCTCGGGCAGATACTGACTACTTGGCGCAGTCGATGAGCTGGTACTCGTTGCTGCGCTCGTATGTGGCCCTGCTCCTGCCGCAGCTGGTCCTGCTGCAGTACACTAGTGGCGCTCGGGCAGATACTGACTACTTGGCGCAGTCGATGAGCTGGTACTCGTTGCTGCGCTCGTATGTGGCCCTGCTCCTGCCGCAGCTAGTCCTGCTGCAGTACACTAGTGGCGCTCGGGCCGATACTGACTACTTGGCGCAGTCGATGAGCTGGTACTCGTTGCTGCGCTCGTATGTGGCCCTGCTCCTGCCGCAGCTAGTCCTGCTGCAGTACACTAGTGGCGCTCGGGCCGATACTGACTACTTGGCGCAGTCGATGAGCTGGTACTCGTTGCTGCGCTCGTATGTGGCCCTGCTCCTGCCGCTGCTGCTCCTGCTGCAGTACACTAGTGGCGCTCGGGCCGATACTGACTACTTGGCGCAGTCGATGAGCTGGTACTCGTTGCTGCGCTCGTATATGGCCCTGCTCCTGCCGCAGCTGCTCCTGCTGCAGTACACTAGTGGCGCTCGGGCAGATACTGACTACTTGGCGCAGTCGATGAGCTGGTACTCGTTGCTGCGCTCGTAGGTGCGCTGCACGCCCTGGTCCTTCCACAGCTGCTCCGTGTGCTCGTAGAACTCCATCGGGTAGTCGAAGTCTGGTTGGGACGCCACGTCCTGGAGACACAGACATGCTTTAGTTAACACTTTAACAAAGGGATGTAAGGGGGCCGACAGTGGCTCGGAGGACACGGCAGAGCATATGCTTCAGCATTGCTCTGCGCGGGCCAATGAGCGCTCCGTCCTCGTCACTGGCGCACAGGACCTCGATCTGCCGCTACTCTTGCGGCAGATGACGGCATCGAAGGAGACCCTGGCACCTGCACCATATTGCTCCCCGGAGCCGGGGGTAAGGGTAGCTGCTCTCCCCGGACCAGGAGTGCCGGCCGCTTGTCATCTGCGGCTGGCCAGGGCAAGCAGGGATGCGGCCGTATGCTTCGGCGTTACCCGTGTCCCTGCAACTTGCTGCCCACTGGCGACACAGGGGGGTTCAGTGGGTACCCTCCCATTTCGGGAGGTGTGAGTTCCACACATCATGTCACCTTCCCCCGGAGATGATGATGATGATGATAATGATTTTTATTTTTATATGCAAATGGGGTAGCGCTTGACCCCAACTCGCCTGATCTTAAGCGATGTTAGAGTCTAAGGTAAGGTAAGGTTAATTTCTTTTTTGTTTTTTTTTTTATAGTGGCTCGACATAATGGCTTCCCATACGCCTGATGGAAAGCGAGAGAGAAGCCCAAGTCGCTGTGACAACGGGCAAGTAACTGTTTAGTTACCTGTCAGTTGCCACCGCCATGTCGGCCCAACCCCAACCCCCCACGAGCTCCGGAAACCCTACTCACCGACAGGAACATGACGCGGAGGTCATTTGGCTGCGGTATTCTATAGGGTGGAGGTCCTTCCCCGGACGGGCAGCTCAATTCGAGCGAAGATTCGCCATGCCCTACCTCTCTTAAGTAAGTAGTAATGATGTACGGTATCGCATACATACTTGTATATAATCGACGCGCGCCTTATTCTCCGGCTTCTCGAGCGGAATGGGCGGTGTGAGGGTGCTCATGGCTCCCGTGATTGTCTGGAAACAGATACAAAACAATACGTATTAACGTAGGGGAAAGGAAAGGTCTTTCAATTTACTTTCATTTTCCATTTTTATTTGAAAATGCTAAAAATTTTTAATAAATGTGTGTTATAGTGTAACTGATCTCTTAAAGTCTCATGTTTGCTGTTTTATTGTTGTTTATATCTATAGTAGTCTAGCTGAGCTATTTATTATGTTTCTGCTCTGCTCCTATTGATTGTAGCGTGATGAAAAGTATACCATAACCTGCCCAGGAGTATGAAGAACAATTGTACCGATAGTAAGTTTCGTTAAAATCCGTCGAGTAGTTTTGTTTCTATAACGAACATGTCTGTCACACATTGACCTCCTACAGATAAATTATATTATAAGAATAGATTATGTTGGTGTGCACTCACAAGTATCGCGTCTCGTATGTTCTTCTTGATGTCCTCTATCTTCTCGCGGCGCTCCTTGTCGGAGAAGCCGTTGACGTGCAGGATCCGCATCTGCTTCACGATTGTGGACTTGCCCGACTCGCCGGCGCCCAGCAGGAGCAGCCGATGCGTCGCGCGGTACAGCTGAAATGTACATACAAATATATCAGACATCATAATAGTTACGATCCCAAAGTGCGGGGCCACGAAACACTCAGTCAATGGGGCGTGGTGGTGTGGTGGGTGCAGCCAAACCGTTGCACGTGGTCCGCCCGGGGGGCATTTCATCGATCCCGGAAGGGGGTCGGGGTATTTGCCCTTCCCGGACCAATAGTGCCTGCCGCTTGTCATCTGCGGCTGGCCAGGGCAGACAGGGAGTTGGTTGCTGCAAGTTCCTGCCCACTGGTTTAGTGGCTATACCCTCCCATTCTGGTAGGTGTGAGTCCCACACCATGTCTCTTCTACACACCATATATGCTGACACCATACACAGTGCGCCGTATTCCTGGCTGGAGTCACCAAGGCTGCTTTGGTATGGCAACACTTCATGCCACACCCAGCTGCCGCGTGATGGCATCGCTGCGGCGCTTCTGCGACTTGTGGTCATCGCTGTGTCAACTGACAGGTAACTGACCAGTTACCTGCCCGTTGTCACAGCGACATGGACTTCTCTTTCGTTTTCCATCAAGCATAGGAAAGCTACTCAAGCTACTATAAAAAAAACCTTGAGTTCTGGAGATTATCTGCGGACTCCATACGCAGTGCCTACTCGCCGTATCCGCGTGCCAAAGGTCCATGCCACTTATATGCTGACCTGCTTGTCCTTCTGCAGCTGCCGCGTGATTCACGATGGTGGACTTGCGATCTTCTGCGACTTGAGGTCGTCGTCGCTGCTCGTTTGATGATAAAGATGCTGGCAACTTCATACACAGTGCCTATTCACAGGATCCCTGGCCGGAAGCCTGCTTTGGTATAACAAATGCTATCGTGGTATGCCAAAGGCTATGGTGGTATGTCATGCCACTTGTACGTACACCGCATATATGCTGACCTGCTTGTCCTTCTGCAGCTGCCGCGTGATTCACGATGGTGGACTTGCGATCTTTGGCGAATTGAGGTCGTCGCCATATCCTGCTCGTTTGATGATAAAGATGCTGGCAACTTCATACACAGTGCCTATTTACAGGATCCCTGGCCGGAACCACCAAGGCTGCTTTGGTATTACAAATGCTATCATGGTATGCCAATAGGGGTGAGAGCCTTCCGCTCCCCCAACAGTTCGGTGATGATGACAAGGCCGTCCTGGCCATCATCGTAGTCATTTAGAAAAAAAAAAAAAAAAAAAAAATGGTATGCCAAAGGCTATGGTGGTATGTCATGCCACTTGTACACCGCATATATGCTGACCTGCTTGTCCTTCTGCAGCTGCCGCGTGATTCACGATGGTGGACTTGCGATCTTCTGCGACTTGAGGTCGTCGCCATATCCTGCTCGTTTGATGATAAAGATGCTGGCGACTTCATACACAGTGCCTATTTACAGGATCCCTGGCCGGAACCACCAAGGCTGCTTTGGTATTACAAATGCTATCGTGGTATGCCAAAGGCTATATGCTGACCTGCTTGTCCTTCTGCAGCTGCCGCGTGATGGCATCGCTGCGGCGCTTCTGCGACTTGAGGTCGTCGCTATCGCCGCCGCTCTTGCCGCCCGGTGAGCCGAAGCACCCCATTGCCGACCACGCCGCCCACCTGAAGACAACACAAACAAACTGTTTACTTATAAATAAATAAATAACTCAAGACATACCACAAGCTAAGCCGAAGCTTGTACTATGGGTACTAGACAACTGATAAACTTAATTAGATACATTTTTTTTTGTAAATAAATACATATTATACATAGAAAACACCCACACCAATACAAACAGACATGTTCATGCGCATAAATGTTTGTACTGTGCGGGAATCGAACCCACGACCCTTGGCTCAGAGGGCAGAGGTCACTACCAAATGAGCCATCGAGCCAGTCCATGTTAAGCAATAACTAAAAACACGGGGACATTGCCAGCTCGCGGAATATCGAACCACAATCGCAGAAATCAGAAAAGTGGTTTTCTAGGGGAAATAAAAAACCGGTGTCACACATTTCTGAAATCACTCTTGGAGTCATGTGTTTAGTAAATATAACATCTTCGTCATCAGCCTGCAAACTTCCACTGCTGGATAGCATTTGCAGGCTTTGCAAATGGCGGGTTGATGACCACAGTAGGTTTCATTTGTACCCAGATAAACGGTACAGTATAACGGTATGTCAGTGATAATAATGTGTGAAGATAATATTATCCTTGTAAACTATAGATAGACTATTTTGTTAATCTGATGTATACCCTAAAATATTACTGTAAAGCAACAGCAGCATATCAAATTTATTAGTAGTCACCCGCCTTCGCTTCGCTTCAGGTATTTCAAATAAACATTTCACCTACCCAAGGTGACATTATTGGCGTTTTCTGAGGCCTACTCTTATGTCCAAAAGGCGAAAGCCTGTTGATTATTTATTTATTTATTTATATTTGATTCACCAACATTTGTTTACACTATTACATTTTAGGTATAATTATAACTAAGTATTTATAGAGCATTAAGCTAAGTGTAACAAACACTTACAGGTGAATACATCATGCCCAAAATATGGTTAACACATAGAAAAATAATAAATCTAGTTTAAAAAAACACAAGAAATAAAAACAGAAATAAAAATATTTATTTATATAATAATAATAAATATTATGATGATTGGCGTTTTAGTTAGGATCCCTAATCTTTTCTAGCAAATAAATATAGCCTATGTTACTCAGAGTAAATGTTGCTTTTCAATGGTGAAAGAACTTTTGAAAACGGCGCTGTAGTTTTTGAATTTATTCATTACAAACATACACATAAAAACACAAATTGTAGTGTAGATGATCTACATCTAGACAGTGTGGATATGTGTTGTGTATATGTCCAAACTCACCTATCATATTCATATTGGCCATTCATGAACGACCAGCGGCGATCCGGCAGTATATAAAATGCCGAGCATATTCACGAGCTAGCATGTCCGACGCTGACCATTCGACTAGTGACGGTAGTGTAGGGATGAGGTCGACTGACGGATATCGATATAAACTTTTATGTAGTTTATTTATTTTATTTATTTATTTTTATTTATAATTTATTTTAGTCGGCATAATGAGGCATTACCATATTTGTAGCATTACAAGCGAGAACAATCGCGAACAGAATGAGACAGAAATTGACATCAAATTACCTATGAAAGTAGTTCGGGTGTACGGCCGAATTTGGCCGCATTACAATTAATTACTTTTCGATATGAATCAAAAAATTGTCAGTGTGGTTTCCATCTCATCCTGTGAGTTTAGTAGAAGGCGACTAAGGTAATATGAGGAGCAGCATTTACCTGGGTGCAAATAAAATCTACTGCGATCACCAAATGACTTCCAAGCGTGGTGACTATGGCAAATCTGGGGGGAATAGTATAGAATAGAAAAAACTTTATTTGGACACATAACACAAAGAAAGCAAAATACACTTTTGGCAAATAACCAAAAATAATACAACTGGTAAATAAAACATAAATAAAAGGAAAAATGCGCCTCTGCGGAATGACAATACGGATGATGACAAGGTATGAAAATGAAGAAAATAATTAGTCCGTCTCTTAGATAATAAAAAAATATAAGACCCGTATTTTTTGTTTTGTCGAAATAACAAGAAAATACTTAGATATAGCGCATTAAAGTTACGGAGTGGGGGCTAACTACGTCACGTTAGAGTATATTTGTACTCTAACGTGACGTCATGTGACATTTAAAATCAATGTATCTTCGTAAGTTTTTGAACAAGAGGCAAAATAAAAAATACGTATCCAATATTTTTCATTAATCTATCTGATGGACATTAAATTATTTTTTAGTCATCATCCCAATTGCCTTTGTGAGAGACCTATGTCCAGCAGTGAACGTTTGCAGGCTGATGACGATGATGATGATATCATTCATCGGATGTTTCTGTCTCACCATTGACTTGTAATCTTTACAACCAGGATAATAGAAAAATCATTTAAAAAATCCTTGATATTTGAGCGATAAAGATTTATTAAATCCAAAAAAAAAGCATATTCCCTATTAGCTGTGAACGTAACTTCATCCGCGCTTTATTGCTGATTAAAAAAAAAATATTTGTGTAGTATTCCGCCGTTTCTCAGGCTCTATTCTCATTAAAAAGTAGCTTTATGTATTACTAGCTGTGCCCGCGGCTTCGCCCGCGTTTATGTAGGTGTGTCACCGAAGTGTTTCTTCATCCCTTTTTTTCGGAATAAAAGGTAGCCTATGTTCTTTCTTAGGGTCTAAAGATTGTCTGTGCCAAATTTCATCAAAATCGGTTGAGAGGTTTAAGCGGGAAAGCGTCACAAACATACTTACTTTCGCATTTATAATATTAGTAGGGATTATATCCTTTTTTTATTAGGTACACAGATAGTTTTAGACACACATAAACTATATGTGTACGTAGGTAGTAAGTTTCTTTTATCTCGGGTCAGTAATTTACAGACAAATTTACATTAGCATTTATAACATTAGTAAGCACGAGGATATTGTATTTACAATACCTGCATTTTAACCGGTGATGACTATCGGTTATCGATATCGTCAGTGTTCGACCGCGGCCGACACTAGTCGGTAGGGCCATTCTGCTCGCGATTGTTCTCGCTTGTAATGCAACAAATATGCTAATGGCTCATTATGCCGACTTTTGTAGGTGTCGCGGACGTATGCAAAGTGTTTTCGGTAACCGATTCGATTTAAGACAAAGTTCGTGGACTTGTTCTAGATGACAGCGACAAGAATTTTTGTATAGTTACGGCGGTATTCACAAACGTTACTATGCGTCGCGCGAACGTACTGACTACAGGTACCCAAAAACCTATAGGATTTTGAGCACTGCGTCCGCGCGTCTCATAGTAACGTTTCTGAATATGGCCGTTAGTGTTTTAAGGTATGTTTTAGGCACACACAATGAAAGAACGGGCTTTTAAAGGCTCTTAAAGGTATGTGAGGGAGCGACCTTTTCGCTCTAAGCCAAACTCACTTGCCCGTGGTGCATCCTGCCGAATAACAAACGTGGCTCTGCCAACGGACCGGTGCGGGCAGTATGACTATAACATAGCGTTGAAGATGTAGCTAAATACTACAGGCCGATGACGTAGAGAATCTACGCCCTGCGATAGCCAACACGAAGGTTCGATTCCCGGTCGAGACTATTTAGGTATTGTACTTTACTACAGTGTCTCGGTTCTGGGTGTTCTGGGAGACGGCCCTGTGGTCATGATACTTATAGTACAAGGTAAAGCCTTAGTTTGAGGCCACTAAGAGCATCTCTTATTTTCAAAGTAAATAGAAGCTTTTTTTCAAAGTAAATAGAAGATGAAGTAAATTGTTAGCATCCGTCGGGGAACACGGACTCCGGTAAATGTTTCCATAGCATAACCGTCCTCGCACTATAAATGTAGAGGCAAAGCGCTTTGTGCTACATTTTGGAACCTGCACCATAAATCGGTGTCTCCATACCCTGTCCCTGCTCAGATTTGTTGATTGATCCGAAATCGAACCATATAATAAAAGACACGTATAAAACGAAATAAAAGACACGTATTTTTTATTTGCAAATTAGACTAATAAATAATTACACAGTTATAGCCCGTTGAAATTACGCGTGACGTCACTAGGTGAGGCATTTTTACGTAACCGAGTGACGTCAAAGACTCCCAGTCCTAACTTTTGATGCCTTGTGTATCTTTGCTATTTTTTATTTGAATGAAAAAAGGAAAAATACGTGTCCAATACACTTTTATGATCTAAAATACGGACTAAATATAATAATGATTATTTTCAAAACATCCCTATTGTAGTACACTGATGTCAAAAATTATTTTTTTAAGTAGTTGATGATCTCATTGTCACATTAGTGAAGTCGGTTTTTTTTTGCTAAAAATGCTGTTATGTACAGATGTTATACATACAATAGGGGGTAATATCGGAAAGTATACAAATGTATATCAGAGCAATCGCTAAAGTACACACGCCGTCGCTAATTGAGTATTGAAAGCAATTTGAATTTTCGCCATTGACTGATGAATTAGCAATGTGCGGACTTTCCGTCCCGATTATTCGAACGTTTTCCTTGTAATATCTGCTCTAGTGTAGGGGTGCCAAGCATGAAATAGTTAAAGTTGAAGTTTCAAGAGAGGTTGGGCATAGCGAATCTTCGCTAGAATTGAGCCGCCCGCGCGCCCGTCCGGGGATCCTACCCCGGACGAGCGTCCGGGGATCCTCCACCCTATAGAATACGTCTGGGTCGTGTTTCTGCCTGTGAGTAGGGTTTCCGGAGCTCGTTGGGGGTTAGGGTTGGACCGGCATGGGGGTGGCAACTAACAGGTAACTGACCAGTTCCTTGCCCGTTGGATCTTCTCTCGCTTTCCATCAGGCGTAGGGAAGTCATTATGTCGAGCTATTATAAAAATATAAACAAACCGAAATAATTAGATTAAAAAACTGGGTGTGCTGATTATGTGAAAATTTTCCCTGACACGTAGATATTCTATGTACGTGACAGGGAATTTTTTCGGTCAATTCGAATTATTATCGGTCATTATTATCATCATCAGCCTACAGACTCCACTGCTAGACACAGGCCTCTTCCAATGACAATTGTCATTTGTGGGAGATTTGCCTTACTCCCCAGGTCACCACGCTTAGCACACACATGCATGAGACCGCAAAAAGCAGAACATGTGAATAGGCTATTATGGCTAAAAATTGTAATTAGTCCGTCTTTTAGCTTATTAAAAAATAAAAGACACGTATTTTTCCTTTTTTTTCATTCAAATAAACAATAGCAAAGATACAAGTCATCAATAGTTAGGAGTCTTTGACGTCACTCGCTCCCGTAAAAATGCCTCACCGAGTGACGTCACGCGTAATTTCAACGGGCTATAACTTTGTAATTTTTAGTCTAATTTACAAATGAAAAAATGCGTGTCATTTATTTTTGAATAAGCTACAAAACGGACTATTTACAATTTTTAGCCATAATAGCCCATTAAATAAGACGGGTGGCAACCCTAATTTTCTAAGGAAACAGCAAATCGTCGTAAGATATCTCATTCTGAATTTAACATCCTGAGACACACTCCCTGTGTGTGAGTGAGCCCGAATGTAAAACCCAGTACAATTATTGTGATGCATATTTTTGTGCTTGTACTGTGTTGGGACAGACAGAAAAGAAAGCGACTTTGTTTTATAATATGTAGTGATGATTCTGCATGCATTTTTCTGGTATCAATGGCAAATATAGAGCCCGTCCAAAACTTAGCGACTTGAACACCGCTATCGATCGCCTCATCTAGATCTCTAACCGCATACACTAATCAACATATTAGCCGCGTTCCATAAAGAACGAGTCAAACGGATTCCGCTCTCGAAATCTCAAAGAAATCACCACCGCGCAATCTCATTTTCGGGTTATTTTTAATAGAATTTAAATTGGTTTAATCAATAATTAATTAGTTAATTAAATGTCATCAACGGCAGAGTTTTCCTTCCTTGTGGCACCGACCCGGAAGTACTGCTGTCCAATGTCAAGTGAATGACTTACATCTTCTGTAATGAATGATGATACGGACGATAAACCTAAATGATGCAATATTTGAAATATCCTTGATACTCAAATATCTTTTCAATCAAAAATGGTCAATGGATTTTTTTCCAATGAGAATAGGGATGTTTCCAGGGTC
Source organism: Conogethes punctiferalis (assembly GCA_031163375.1). Classification (NCBI taxonomy): domain Eukaryota; kingdom Metazoa; phylum Arthropoda; class Insecta; order Lepidoptera; family Crambidae; genus Conogethes; species Conogethes punctiferalis. The sequence goes on from CM062099.1 coordinate 4,637,599, forward strand.
AAAATAATTACATTATATTTAGTCCGTATTTTAGATTATAAAAATATATTGAACACGTATTTTTCCTTTTTTCATTTAAACAAAAAATAACAAAGATACAAGGCATCAACATGTAGGAAGGGGGGTCTTTGACGTCACTCAGTGGCGAAAGAACTCCCAGTCTTTGACGTCACGCGTAATTTAAACCGGCTATATCTTTGTAATTTTTAGCCTAATTTACAAATGAAAAAATACGTGTCTTTTATTTTTGAACAATCTGAAAAACGGGCTCATTATGTCGCGTTTACACCCTCGCGTTTAATACGACATTCAACGGGCACAAACATAAGCACAAGCATGAGAACGGGCTGTTCGACTGTTTGAATGTGCACGTGCGTGCGCAGTGTGTAGGGCAGGGCTGCTCGCCGAGCTGCTTGCCAGGTTGCTTCCCGGGCTGCGTGCCACGCGTGTAAACCTAGCATTACATTTTTTACGGCAACAGGCCTATTATTTCCAATGGAACCAAGTACGTATATAGCGGTGGCAAGTGACAGGTGATTAATTGTGACAGGGCGAGGAGAAGCCACTATGTAACATACTACTACTAAAAAAATGATTCATGAGGAGGAGGGAGAGGCCTATGTCCAGCAGTGGAGTCTTGTGGGCTGATGATGATGAGGAGGACTCCACTAAGAACCGGCTGAGAGTAGCCGAACCTCTTCAAGGGCATATTATGTGACATAAGTAGGTGTCTCACACCTGTTGGGTATGAGATGAGCCGACACCCGAGGCAAAGACCTGTGGCGTAACTGTATGGTGGCATGTCGACAGAAAGCCACGGGGTCACCAACCGTAAGTTGCCCCCGGAGAGAACAACAGGAGAATCTAAACTCCCATTATTAAGTAAAAATCCCACGAAATTGCATAGAGAATTAAAGAAGAAATCTCGGATAAGTTACGCCATAGGCAAAGGCATAAACATCGTCATCATCATCATATCGTATGGCCTAAATATTTCTGCTCGAATCCTTACAAGTTAATGTCCAATGAGTTCATGGAGCTCTCGCATTTCGCCCTGAAATCGACGGAGAGGGGACATTCCTATGTTTCATGGTTTGATTTGGAGCCCCACAATCATAATCCGGCGAGTTCCTGAGACCCTTTACAAAAGCACTAAACATCTAGCCAGCTCGTTAGTAGTTACTACACGCCGCCCACGACACTCGCTCGGCGGCGAGACATCACGAGTCTCATGAGGCCAATCAAATTGTAGCACTAATACAAGTTTACAGCAATCCGCTGGATGCGTCTCGCGAGCAGCCACGCAATCAGCTTACCCGCATTATCCTGTTAAACGAGCGATTGCCGCGCGCCCGCAAAAACTATACAATGCCGTGGGAAACTGCGGCTAATAGGGTTAGCACGCAACAGTATTATAACAAGTGTCTTGATAGTCCTCTTCTAGTGTTAAGAACATACTCTCATACACAGCGACCAATCTCCTAAGGAGACAGGCGCGAACACGGGTGTGCGAATTCTGGCTTATTATTTTTTTTTGGTCATCGACAATACGAGCAGCTCTACGCTGGATTCGGTCAAATGGAAGGAGTTGATACTGGGGTGCTCCAGCCCAGAGGTGGGAACAGTATTCCATATTATGAGGCCGGACCTGTGCTTTATAAAGTTGACCCAGCGCTTGCTGGGTCGGCCTAATGGCTTAACCCTTTCCCTGACTACGGTTCAGACACATTAGAATTTCAATTGTTATGTGTAGAATCTGAATAGGGAATCTGTAAAGGCATCATAACCCCCAGAGGGTCGCAACCCACAGGTTGAACACCACTGATCTAGCTTGATTCATGTGCAATAAACCTCGCTCTAGACGCTACGAGATATAGCTATAAAACGGAACGTTGGCAGCCCTAGTCTAAATATAGAATCATTAATATCAGCTTTCCGACTAATTATCTTAGGTTCAGACGCGCGAGACAAATGTGTTACTGCTGAATTAGCTGATGGGGATTATAATAAACTGCTCCAAGTGTTTCTTGAGTGGATCGGTACTTTATATGACAGAGTATCATTATCAGGGATGCTAGGGAGCGACCCATTATCTCTTCGCTCCAAGCCACCCTCATCTGCCCTTAGTGCATCCTGCCGAATAACAGACGAGGCTCTGGCAACCGACTGGTGGCGGTATCACCATCACGATAGAAGGCGTAGCTAAATACCACAGGCCGATGATAGGCAGTAGCGTCACCGGAGCGAAAAGCTACGCCCTGCGATCGCCAACCCGCCTGCCCAGCGTGGCGATTATGGGTGAATCCTCCAGATGTTTGTCCTAAGTGGTGAACAACTGGAGAGGCCTATGTCCAGCAGTGGACTGCAATATGCAGATGAAGCAGTCGGCGCCTCGTTTATTATTCGGCAGGATGCAGGTGAGGTTGGCTTGGGGCGAAAAGATGTTAGGACGCTCCCTTACATCCCATCCCGTCTTTCTTTTTAAATAGAAAATTCAACGAACTGTCCAGTTGTCATCATAATAGCAGAAATAGGAACTGTTCTCACTTCGCTACAGGGATATCCAGTCACTAATCTTGTTACGAAAGATTTATTTGCCCAGCGGTGTAAGAAGATCTGCGGATATTACATTTACTATGCCACTGATACGACGGGGAAAGTATGGCGGAACAAAAATAAAAATGGCCGGACATTACGAGTACACACGACCACACGTTAATTGACCAAACTGTCAAAATTTTATGCCCTGCACGTCTGATGGAAAATACTCGGCCTGTAGAAATGCTTCTGCACGCCCCGTTTATAGGATCCCATATCAAATAAGTCCATACTAATATTATAAATGGGAAAGTGTGTCTGTCTGTCTGTATGTTTGTCTTTCTTTTACGGCAAAACGGAGCGACGAATTGACGTGATTTTAAGTGGAGATAGTTGAAGGGATGGAAAGTAACATAGGCTACTTTTTTCCCCTTTCCCCCCACTTCCCTAAAATGGGGGGCAACGCGGGCGAAGCCGCGGGCACAGCCAGTAATAAATAATAACCCAAGACATACCACGGTGGGCCACACAGCGCCATCTAGTCCCATTCTAAGCCGTGGCTTGTACTATGGGTACTAGACAATTGATAAACTTACTTAAATAATTTTTTTTTGGTAAATAAATACATATTATACATGCAAAAAAGCACTCAGGCCAATACAGACATGTTCATGCACAAAATGTTTATAATGTGCTGGGATCGAACCCACGACCCTTGACTCAGAAGGTAGATTGCATTGTAGATTGATAGCACTGTCATTTGGTAGGTCACCACTACCAAATGACAGTGCACAGTAGCAAATACACTTACATGTTATGGATGGTTTTATTTTATCAACTAGCTGTGCTCGCGACTTCGTCCGCGTGGAATAGTTTTTTTTCCCCGTTTTTTTTACATTTTCCATTATTTCTTCGCTCCTTATAGTTGCAACGTGATCTTATATAGCCTAATAAATAAATAAAGCCTTCCTCTATAAATGGCCTATTCAACACAAAAATTTTTCAATTCGGACCAGTAGTTCCTGAGATTAGCGCGTTCAAACAAACAAACTCTTCAGCTTTATAATATTAGTTAAGATGAACCCGATTGCGAACATCCCTAAAGACCTACAGGACATAGGCTGCAAATACACGATCTACTTACCGTCAGGTTAAAATTGGAACACCTTTGCAATATATCGATTGATCGAATGGTAACATTTTTATAATAGCTCCAACGGCGAGCTCCGATTATCATGCAACATCGATCCATTAAAACAGAAATTGCCCGACTTTAATAGAATAAGTTGAATAATTGTTATTGATTTGAAGATTAGTTAAGAACAATAGAGTATGGTGACGCGCTAACCGAAACATCTGGGGTATCCACCACTGAAATGCATCGTATCTTAACTAATATTATAAAGCTGAAGAGTTTGTTTGTTTGTTTGAACGTGCTAATCTCAGGAACTACTGGTCCGAATTGAAAAATTATTTTTGTGTTGAATAGACCATTTATCGAGGAAGGCTTTAGGCTATATAACATCACGCTACAACTATTAGGAGCGAATAAATAATGGAAAATGTAACAAAAACGGGGGAAACAATAACTATTCCACGCGGACGAAGTCGCGAGCACAGCTAGTGTAAATATATTAAGGTGACTGACTGACATAGTCATCTATCAACGCACGGCCCAAACCACTAGACGGATCGGGCTGAAATTTGGCATGCAGGTAGATGTTATGAATGACCTAGACATCCGCTAAGAAAGGACTTTGATCAATTCTACCCCCAAAGGGATAAAAGAGGGGAAGGAACTCTATTCCACGCGGACGAAGTCGCGGGCACAGCTAGTTTGATTATAATATTGATTAACAATCATCATCATCAGTCTGCAGGCCTCCCCCAATGACAATTAGCATTTCGGGGGATTTGCCTAATGCCGCGGCCACACATTGGAGGTTTTATACCCGCGGCTTTATTCTTTGACGCAAAAACTACTGTACAGATTATAATGAAACTTCACAGTAATATAGCTTATACATTAGATTAACACATAGGCTATGTTTTATACGAATATTCACGCGGGCAGAGCCGCGGGCAGCAGCAGCTAGTATGTTAATAAACTTATTGTGTTACGTTGTGATATCAAAACACAATAAATTTTAATATATCTTCCTTTATATCTCCTGTAATCGATCATGTTGTATCTACGTATCTCTAAGTGTACCTATGTATGACCGTCTATTTCGCATCGAAGACCGGTACTGATCCCTAAAAACGGTACGGCACCAATAACAATAGTACGCGAAGGGGAACACTGAAAAGCTTGTAAGAGTGCACTTTCACCGAGCCGTTTAGAGCTGACATCAGAAACGCTGCCGAGGTGCTAAGTTGAAACACTAACTATGGTCGCTACTTGCGGGTTGCCGTCAAGTTGAGTCGGTATTTTGTTTTTTTACTATATTTCTTCTTGTAAATAATGTACTCACACTGGCGCAGACGCAAGCGACGCAACGCGTCATATTTTTCCGCCTAAAGCATATTCATCTTTATTGTTCTACTATTTAAGTACAAATTTGTGCTATGTAAATATGGCAACGCGCGCATTCGCGCTTCGACGCTCAGCTGGAGTCGAATGGATTCGCGAGTCATGACGCGCCGCGTCGCTTCGACTCTGCGCCAGTGTGAGTTGGCCCTAAGGGGCAGGCCGAAGATGAAATATTTCAATTCAAGCGAAGATTCGCTATGCTCTACCTCTCTTACGACGATCACGACCATTTTCTGGCTGGGAATCGGTATGAGTGTAGAATACTGTCGGAGGCCTTGGCCCAGCAGTGGGATAACAGCACAGTGGGACATGGCTCACCGGATTAGTAAGCTGAAGTGGCAGTGGGCTGCCCACATTAGCCGGAGAACCGATAACTGCCGGTGAGTAGGGTTTCCGGAGCTCGCGGGGGGTTAGGGTCGGGCCGGCATGGCGGTGGCAACTGATAGGTAACTGACCAGTTACTTGCCCGTTGTCACTGCGACTTAGGCTTCTCTTTCGCTCTATCAGGCGTAGGGAAGTCGAGCTACTGCCAGCCCAAGCCTGACCCCTCACGAGCTCCGGAAACCCTACTCACCGGCAGAAACACGACCCGGAGGTCATTTGGCTGCGGTATTCTGTAGGGTGGAAGGGCCTTACCCGCACGGGCGGCTCAATTTGAGCGAAGATTCGCTATGCCCTACCTCTCTTGGTGTACATGAACATGTCTGTTTGTATTGGTCTCGAATTTACTCTCGCGCAGATTCTTTCAAACCAGTTTAGCTTAGAACCGCCTTAGACCTATTTATTACAAAATCAATAACAGCCAAATATTTAAAGTAAGTTCAAAAATAGACATAGCGTGCATTTGAATAGACTAGAAATAGCGACAGTAATAAATACAGAACCGATTGAATACTAAGCTACGCTATGTGTACTTGTTTGCTTCACATTTCGTATATTAACTTGGATCTAGTACTTATACATATTACATACGTCTATTTATAGTACAAGTTAAATATTTATATTCGAATCTTCTCATAACGATAGTAGTGATTTTTTCTGAGAAAATTAAAAATGTCTGTGCGATACTATGAAGGATAACATCATGAGGAAGAGGAAACCTGTGAAGAAATGGCACAACCATGCAATTTCTTCACAGGTTTTGCACTTTGCAGGTATTGGTTGTGTTGAGTTGATCAATCCGCATTAGAGTTGACTAAGTGATCATGATGGTCTTAAGGCCCCAAACTGGACGGCCGCGGGAGCGGGGGCGCCCGCGGCGCAGGCTGCGAGACGGACAATGGCCGCCCGCACCGCGGCCCTACAGAACGGTTAATACCAACGGTTAATAACAATTTAGTCCGCAATCTGCAGTTGCTAGGGTTGGACGTAACAATTTGGCCCACATTTCAAGGAGTTGTCGCCGCGCCTCCTTAAAGCTGCGGGTGCTTTATCTTGGCTCCTCCCAAATCTGGGGGGACCAAAGGCCAGTTGCCGGCGTTTATACGCTGGCATTATTCGGAGCATGGCGCTCTACGGAGCGCCAATTTGGGCAGATGTCGTCTCGCGGGTCGACAATGCGAGGAATCTGCGGCGGCCCCAAAGGGCAATTGCCCAAAGGGTCTCCAGGGCTTACAGGACAGTGAGTTTCGACGTGTCTTGCGCCCTGGCTAGTACACCGCCTTGGGAGCTGGAGGCACAGGTGTTGGCCAGGGTGTACCACTGGACTGCGACGGAGCGGGCGCGTGGAGAACGCCCTGCTGCTGCCGAGATTGGCGCAATAAGGAGAGAAGCCCAGGAGAACTTAGTTCTTCTATGGACCGATGGCCTCGCCTCTGCCATGTTTGGCAGAAGATTTTTAGACGCCGTGGTGCCAATCTTCGGTGATTGGCTTGATCGGCGTCACGGATTTCTCACTTTCCGTCTGGTGCAGATGTTGTCCGGACACGGTTGCTTCGGGAAGTATCTGCACCGGATCGGGAGGGAGGAATCCGCGGTGTGTCAGGAGTGTGGGGCAGATTGTGACTCGGCGGAGCACACTTTGTCCGTGTGTCCTGCATGGGTCACCGAACGTGCCGCCCTGGCCGGCACGATAGGGCCTGTCGTTTCGCTCCCCACAGCCGTTTCGGCCATGGTGGGGAGCCGCCCAGCTTGGGAGGCTATGGCCTCCTTCTGCGAGGCAGTAATGTCCCAGAAGGAGGCCGCGGAGCGAGAGCGGGAGAATGATCCTTCCGCTCCTGCGCTCCGCCGGCGTAGAGGTGGCAGGACGCGACGAGCTTACCGCCGGTTTTTGCCGCCTGACGGGGTCCAGCGGGTTGGCGGTGCGGGGGCACCGCCGCCTGTATTGCACAGAGCCCCGTCTTCGTCGGACGGGAGCGGCCTCACCCTTCGGGCCGCTTCTGTCGCTCCCCCTTAAAGGGTGCCTGTCGAGCCTACTAGAGGGCTGCGCTGGTGGTGTCTTGGAGGACATGTTTCGTAGGACCCTCAACACCACCCCATAGCGCTTGACGGAGGGGCCGGGGTTTTTAGTGGGTATTCCCTGCCTCATTTCCATCTCGAGGCAGGGTGCCGCCCTCCCGCTCTTGAGGGCGGCGTGAGTCCCACATACCTCGTCACTCCCCCAGTGACGGGGATGCGTAAACGCATTTTCCCCGGCGAAAAAAAAAAAAAAAAAAAAAAGGGTTGGACGTAACGCACGCGATCTATAGAAAAATAGCGTCTACGTCGCTACAGCCCTGCCGACGTGACCCTCCACCAACCCATGGTCCTTCCCGCCTTCCGGCATACGGACCGAATCTCGGGAGACGGACCCGGTACTTGCGACAGGCCTGCCGACAGAATGATCGAAGATGTGCGTGGTGTGCGTTGAGTCTGTGAAAAATCCGCAAGACTTTTGCGTCTCACGCAGACTTTTTGTGCGCCGCAGCAGACTCGTTCGCACAAAATGTTTGCGCAGCACCTTAAGCATAAATATCAAATCCGCGCGAGCCCCCGCTCCCGCGGCCGTTCAGTATGCGGCCTAACGCACTCAAGAGTGCCTGCTTGTTTTCAGGGTAGACAGGGAAGGGACCGTATGCTTCTGCGCTTCCCATATCCTCACAAGTTGCTGCCCACTGGCAACACAGGGGGGATAGTTGGTTCGCTCTCCCATTCTTTACGGAGTTTTGCGTCCTCCCGAAGGAATCGGCGTGACAGCGCCTAATGTATTTCTCTCCAAAATATAAAGTAATAAAAAAAGGTTATCTTTTGGCCTAATATTTGAGCTATGATGTATTTTTCAAAGTAATAAACAATTAAGTTATGGCCTGCGGGGACGCAGGTATTATATGACCTAATTGATGATGTATTTTTCCCACTTAAAATAAAAAAGGTTAATTTATCTTATATTTCATCAAAGCGAAGCTGCTGTGCCAACGGACAAGCAACTTTATAAACCAACTAGCTGTGCGCGCGGCTTCGCCCGCGTTGCTCCTCATTTTAGGGAAGTGGGGGGTTAGAAAGGGGCAAAAAGTAGCCTATGTTACTCTCCATCCCTTCACTATCTCAACTTAAAAAATCACGTCAATTCGTCTCTCCGTTTTGCCGTGAAAGAAATACCTACAAACATACAGACAGACACACTTTTCCATTTATAATATTAGTATGGATTTCTTGTCATGCGCCACTCCCTTTTTATCCCATATCGTAGGTATCGTATACCATAGAGGAAACACATGTGCCATCAAAGACTACCGCATAATTGACTCGGTGGCCAATTGGTAGTGACCCCTGCCTTCTGAACCAAGGGTCGTGGGTTCGATTCCCACCCGGGACAAACATTCGTGTGATGAACACTTGTGTTTGTTCCGTGTCTGAGTGTTTATAATTTGTATTTAAGTATTTATTTGTGGTACCTTCGTTGTTCTGATACCCATAACACAAGTGCTTAAGCTTACTTACTTTGGGATTAGAGCAATGTATGTGATATTGTCTGATATTTATAATTTTAATGTCTGATTAAGTTAGTAGTTCTGGTGGCATCGCTCGAATACGAACACGTATCGATTCGCCACCAAGATTGTAATAAACACTGGCTACAGACACAAGGCTAGTGGTTTTATCAAGGTCCTAGTTAATTTTCTTCCATATTTAACATATCAATATGGTACGTTTCCACTATACAAATCTTAAGATTCTTTCGTATGGTGGTTGTAAACTTTCTTAAGACCGTAATCATCATCACATCATCAGCCTATCGCAGTCCACTGCTGGACATAGGCGTCTCCATTAGTTCGCTACTTTGGGCAAACACCTACCTGGAGACTTTGCCCATAATAATAACCCAAGACATGCCACGCTGGGCCACACAGCGCCACCTAGCCCCAAACTAAGCCGAAGCTTGTACTATGGGTACTAGACAACTGATAAACTTACTTAGATACACTTTTTTTTGTATATTACGTCATATTATACATAGAAAACACCCAGACCAAAACAAAAAGACATGTTCATGAACACAAATGTTTGTACTGTGCGGGAATCGAACCTACGACCCTTGGCTCAGAGGGCAGAGGTCACTACCAAATGAGCCACCGAGCCATAATCGCCATTCGCCAAACCGGGTAGGCGGGTTGGCGATCGCAGGGCGTGCCTCTTCGTCCAGTAGGTACGATGTTGCCCGTCATCGGCCTGTGGTATTTAGTTACGCCTTCAATAGGCTATTATGGCTAAAACTTGTAATTAGTACCGTCTTTTAGCTTATTCAAAAATAAAAGACACGTATTTTTTTATTTGTAAATTAGACTAAAAATTACACAGTTATAGCCGTTGAAATTACGCGTGACGTCACTCGGTGAGGCATTTTTACATGCCGGAGTGACGTCAAAGACTCCCACTCCTAACTTTTGATGCCTTGTATCTTTGCTTTTTTTTATTTGAATGAAAAAAAGGAAAAATACGATATTAGAGAGTGAAGAAAAACATAGAATCTTCTCGTGTTTGCGCAGTCTCTTGTGCTATAATCCTCTTGTAGGTACTTAGCTGATCTTCATGTTATGTATAATAATAATATTGGATTAAATTAAAAAAAACCCAAAGAACAGTGACCATAACCACCTTATGTTGGACAAAGCATATTAATCCTAACAAATAAATAATAATCGGTTTATCGTAAAGACAATCTATAGATAAAAATTGCGCTTTATGACATGAATTTGGATGCACAGTTAGTTATGTGATAAGTTAAAACCAGCTATTGTTTTTACATCATAGTGGTCTGATGTAAAGCGAATAGGCGCCCAAGTCGCTGCGCTAACCGACAAGTAACCAAATCAATCACTTGTCAAATGCCACCCTGTAAGATTATTCTGGCTATATAAGTACCAACCGATTCCGAAATGCCACGGGATTTCTTCGCCGTGTGTCGTAATCGCTAGCCAGGCGAATAGATCGGATGGGAAGAGGAAATTTCAAGAATTCCCTTAGTTGCATCTTACGACAAACACGGGAAGACAAAGAAAGAAAAAAATGTTTTATTGGCATCACAAGACACAGGTAATACATGATATAAATACACAGTAACATATGAGCAGAGAACATAAAAGATACAGAAAAAGAACGAAAGTGTGTAGCCAATGTTCCATCCTCAGCTTATGCCGTTATGGCGTCAAGGACACCATAACGACCCTGGTATTCTGGCGAGTACAAAGGGCGGTGATTTATATTGTTCACCAACACCGCGCGGATGAACAATCAAGACGATATGGTTCGTATCAAAAGCCATAAATATATCCATTCATTTGGCCTTTGGGAGGCAGAGTCATGACTGTGCCCCAGGCATTGCTGAAGTCCACGAGCGGCGGTTACTGTTTAACATCAGACAGGCCGTTTGCTCGTCTGCCACCAAAAGCAATAAAAAAAAGCTTCGCGAGATGAGACACGTCAAACATATTGCCGCGTTTACACGCTCGCGTTCAATACGACATTCAACGGGCACGAACACAAGCACAATCATGTGAACGGGCTGTTCGTCTGTTTGAATGTGCACGTGCGTGCGCAGTTTGTAGGGCAGGGCTGCTCGCCGAGCTGCTTGCCGGGCTGCTTGGCACGCGTGTAAACCTAGCATATAAACCACTCTTTCCGTTTAAAATAGGTGTGAGAGCCTTTCGCTCCTACGGTCCGGTGACGATGACAATGCCTTGGCTATTATTGTAGTCATTTAAAAGAAAAAAAAACTGATTGAAATGTTGTGCGGCTACCGCCGAAGGGGACGGCCCAAGAAACGATGGTGTGATGATCTGGTTCGTCAATCAGAGGAATGGCAGGCTCTGGCTTTAGACAGAGAACTATGGAAAAGTTTGGGGGAGACCTTAGCCCACAGTATAGGTTAAAAAAGAAGAACGAAGAAGAAATGTTGTGCGATCATTTAGAACACGTATCGTAATCCCGATCAAGAGAGGTAGGGCATAGCGAATCTTCGCTCGAATTGAGCGAGTCCGGGGAAGGACCTCCACCCTATAGAATACCGCAGTCAAATGACCTCTGGGTCGTGTTTCTGCCGGTGAGTAGGGTTTCCGGAGCTCGTGGGGGGTTGGGGTTGGACCGGCATGGCGGTGGCAACTGACAGGTAACTGACCAGTTACTTGACCGTTGTCACAGCGACTTGGGCTTCTCTTTCGCTTTCCATCAGGCGTAGGGAAGCCATTATGTCGAGCCAATATAAAAAAAAATCCCAAGATTTGCTCAAGATCACTAGGAAGCCATTACACATCGAAAATTACGAGAATCTCCGATAAATAAATAATGTCTGTGAGATTTGCAGTTGCCACGTCCAGCGTCATATGTTCACCTTGAGCCGAAATCTGCCAGTCATTACTCCCCAGGAATATTGGGGCGAGTGTGACACAATAGTACTAAGGATTTTGCACATGACAGTTTTTTTCGGCGTCCATGATTTGCGTTTCTTAGACGACCAATGTGCGCGCCTCCACAACGGTTTGTAGATTTGATTGCTGCTTGAGCAAATGAAGAAGATAAATAGATAGATAGATCTGTGATTGTGAAGTAGGGGGCGTGTAGATTTGTAATGAGCTAAGCTCATCTTCGCTAAGACATCTGATAATTTTTTGACAGTGCACGCCATGTGGTCTCGCTCTCGTCTTGGCTGCATTTTACATGAAAATGTTTTTGGGGGATACTCTTTATTGTACACTAAAATAATTTACATACTTCGAACTAGTCTTATTGCTTTAAGCAATCTCTTCCATCCCAACAACCTTTGGTCAGAGAATAGCAAGAATTTTGCTAAGTTGGTTGGGTGTTCTGAGAGACGCGGCCAGCAGTCAACAGACCAAGTTTGCGAATACCTTTACATATTTGAATCGATCGCAAAGAATTGGACAGGAAAAAATATCAATGAAAGCTGTGCATTTCGTAAATGAAATGACGTTTCAAGAGAAATGGGAGGAATTTAAAGTTAGCCAAAACTTTAATTATAATATCTTTATGTATTTCCGTAAGGATACGTATAGCGGTTGTACAATAGAAGTTGATCTGAATTTCTGCGACAGTCTTTCCGAACAGCTACGACTTGGGAGCCTTCATGAAACGAGCGTGCTCCTATTTAAAAGGCCGGCAGCGACCCCATAACTCGATATGAGTTGCCATGGGCGGTGTTGACTGCTTACCATCAGGCATCAAATTTGCTCGTCTATCGCCTCTTGCATAAAACAATAAAATGCCGATATTATAAGTAACTTTTAGTACTTCTTTCTTTCTTAATGACATGAGCAAGGCGACATCTAACGGAGGAATCTATAAAGGGTCAAATGTGCTAGTAACGGTCTGTTATGGTTGTTTACATGTAAGGAGATGGGGAAGATGAGATAAGGAATGAATGTCGAATTCGCAAACTCTCTAGTAGGTTTGTTCGTTTAAATTTAGCATTAGTTGGATTCAGAAATTTTGTCTAAACGTCATTCAAATATAGATTTGAATTGGATCTTCGAAAAGTTTCCGAATCCGAGCAGAAATAGGCATTGTAGGCCTCCGAAAACCTGGTGTTAAGTGATGCTGTGAATTAGTTCCCCAGTGTAATCTGTTGTCAGATAAAACCTATCCACTCTTAATAGATAGGACAGATTCTCAGTGTAATTTTTTGGTCCACATTGTGGTATAACGCGCCATAAAAATATAAAAGAAGGAGAAAGTGAGCCAACACATCATGTGGTCGAGTAAACACAAACAAACAACGGTACATCACTCATTTTCTGTGAAATCACATTACGGCCGACTTCTGAAACCCGAAAGGGAAATGCGTGGTGCACAAGGAAACATACAAATTATATTAAGTTGACCTAAAGGTCTTGGTAAAACAAGTACCTACATTGTAGAATATAGTGTTTAGGTCTTATTCAAGAAGGGGCAGAAGCGTGCCTTGGCGGGGCCCCGTTTGACAATTTATTAGGAGGGGTAAATAAGAAATAGGCTATTATGGCTAAAAATTGTAATTAGTCCGCCTTTTAGCTTATTCAAAAATAAAAGACACGTATTTTTTTATTTGTAAAAATTAGAGTAAACAATATTATAGCATAGTAGGTACAATGTTATTATAGCCCATTGAAATTACGCGTGACGTCACTCGGTGAGGCATTTTTACGGGAGGTCGTGACGTCAAAGACTGGGAGTCTTCTAGTAACTCTTGATGCCTTGTATCTTTGCTATTTTTTATTTGAATGAAAAAAGGAAAAATACGTGTCCAATATATTATAAGACATAGGCGTCCTTCAATGACAATTCGCATTTGAGGGTAAAGGAGTCTGCCCACTACACCGTATCATACCATGGCCGTGCTATGAACGTGTCAGACAAAAAAGTATTCTTTGTATTGAAAACTATGAGACGATGCCCATTAGACCGTTCCGTCACCGACCAACACCGTCGCGTGCCATGCACGGACAGTTCAGAATTATCGGCGAGAATATTTTGCCGGTGGCGGTACGCTCCGCGCACGGCACGCGACGGTGCCAAACCGATGCGTGCCGGCAGCAAAACGGTGATAATACGGGTTATAACCGCGTATAAGGACCGTTACAAACGCGATAATGAAACGGCTTCCTATGAATAGTCACACAAATTACGGGTGGGCAACATACGGGTTGCATACGGACACCATACCGGCATCATACGGGCATCATACGGGTTGCATACGGACACCATACCGGCGTCATACGGGCATCATACGGGCATTAAACGCCGTCGACTCGTTTCAGTGGGCAAAGCAAGCCGTATCGTATTACCTTCCGTGCTTGAAACGTTCATAGCACGGCCATGGTATGGTACGGTGTAGTGGGCAGAGACCTTTATAGGCCTGTTGCCGTAAAAAATGTAATAATTACCTAGTCCGACTTTTAGATTGTTCAAAAATAAATGACACGTATTTTTCATTTCTAAATTAGACGAAAAATCTAAATATATAATCTAAATATATAAAACTCAAAGGTGACTGACTGACTGACATAGTGATCTATCAACGCACAGCCCAAACTACTGGACCGATCGGGTTGAAATTTGGCATACAGGTAGATGTTATGGCGTAGGCACTCGCTAAGAAAGGATTTTGATCAATTCTGCCCCCAAGGGGATAAAATAGGGGATGAAAGTTTGTATAAAAATTTGTCGATTTTAAGCTGATTGGGCTATGACTTTGCATGTATAAAGCTACTACGTAGGCATCCGCTAAAAAAGGGTTCTGATCATTTCTACTCCCAAGGGGATAAAAAAGGGTTCTGATCATTTCTACTCCCAAGGGGATAAAATAGAGGATGAGTGTTTGTATGAAACTTTGTCAAATTTTAAACCGTTCGGGCTGAGACTTGCATTCATAAAGTTACTATAACGTAGGTATCGCTATAAAAGAGTTTTGATAATTTCTGTTTCCAAGGGGATAAAATAGGGGATGAAAGTTTGTATTCATGAAACTTTATCAAGTTTAAACCGATCGGGCTGAGACTTTGCATGTTTAAAGCTACTATGAGGTAGGCATCCGCTAAAAAAGGGTTTTGATCATTTCTACCCCCAAGGAGATAAAATAGGGGATGAAAATATGTATGAAATTTTGTCAATTTTAAACAGTTCGTGCTAAGACTTTGCATTCATAATGCTATACTATGACGTAGGTATTATTGCTAAGAAAGCGTTTCGATAAATTCCACTCCGAAAAAGATAAAACTTCAAATATTTACCTAAATCAACCCTTTACGGGATTCAATAGGAAAAAACTTGAAAGGCCGAGAAATAAACTCACAGCCCCAAACTACTGATTTCTCTCAATAAATGGCCTTACTGGTAAAATTAAATCTAAATAGACTGACTGACATTTATATGCCTAAACGGCTAAACGTAGGTACTAGAAATGTAGAAGAGACGTAGCTTAGATACCGTAGAGGTGCACTAAGAAAGGCATTCCCGAATTCCCACGGGAACGGGAATTAGCTGGAAAATCCTTTTGTATGAAAATCTAAACCGTTTCAAGCGTCTAACTTGAAATTTGGCATGTAGGTACCTTAGTAAACTAAAAGCTTAGTTGCAACAGGATATTGCAAAATTCCCACGGGAACGGTAGTTAGCGGGCAAAACTTTTGTATGAAAAAATCTAAACCGCGTAAGATAGATGATTAAAATTTGGCATGCAGGTACTCTAATGAACGTAAAGCTTACTTGCAACGCGATATTGCAAAATTCTTACGGGATCAGGAGTTATTGGGAAAAAAAAATTGTATGTAAAAATCTAAACACGCGGACGAAGTCGCGGGCAAAAGCTAGTTACAAAGATATAGCCCGTTATAATTGCGCGTGACGTCAGAGAGTGGAAGTTTTTTCGCCACTGAGTGACGTCAAAGGCCCCCCACTTCTACATTTTGACGCCTTGTATCTTTGTTATTTTTGTTTAAATAAAATAAGAAAAAATACGTGTCCAATATATTTTTATAATCTAAAATACGGACTAAATATAATGTAAAATTATTTTAACCCCCAAAACAACCCTATTGCTATAGTTACCACGCTCGGCGCGCGGATTCGGGACCGTAGTAGGTTTTATTTGAACCCAGGTAAACGATGCTCCCGTTTCCTGATAAATTACCACAGTTACTAGTTTTAAAGCTAGGTAACTTTGTCACAATCGGTTTCGATAATGACGATGAATGATATCGATTTATGAACGAATTAATAGATTGGTCTAGTAATACAATGGTATGGCTCGAGTCTGGGTGTTTCAGCAGGCGCTCATTGAACCTCTATCAAGGCGATAATTACTACAGGCTTCTTTGTTTCAGCTCAGACACTGACTAGCTATCTAAGTAAACGATCCAGTGTTTTATATTTGAAATAGTGTTAAATATACTACATTATTTTAATACATTGCATGCTATTTCTGTAGAGTAAACACACTGATAAATGATAATAATGCAAGGTCGCCTCAACTTTGGGATTCACCTAATAAACCATTTGATAAATTTGAATAGGCTCGCACTTATTAATATTTTGGAAAATGATTATTGAACAAAAATGACACAATTACTGGTCTCTACATGACACCCAAAGGTTGACTGGTAGAGAATGCTCCTAGCATTAGGTTCGACTTTTGTATCATTTTGTGATATAAAGTTTAAATAAATAAAAAATAAATTAACCCAAGACATGCTACACAGCTCTTGTCCCAAACTAAGCTTGTAATATAGGTACCTTCTAGACAAATTGATGAACTTATTTAGAAAGAAAAAAAAAGATTATAAGATAAAGATATTTACACTTTTTTTTGTAAATAAATACATAATAATAACATAGAAAACACCCAAACCAATACAAGCAGACATGTTCATGAACACAAATATTACTATGCTGGGATTGAACCCATAACCATTGTACTCTAATACAATGGTTAGGCAGCATTTACTACACCCATCAAATTATTCATACCATGAAGACATCTAGATGAATAATGAAGCATATTATAGAACATTGGACACTAAAGTAAGTTGTGCACAAGCAGTAAGTTTATTAAATAAGAAGAAATGTTCAAAATCACTCAATAGATAGGTATACAAAGCTTAAGAGAGCTAGGGCATAGCGAATCTTCGCTCGAATTGAGCTGCCCGTCTGGGGAAGGACCTCCACCCTATAGAATACCGCAGCCAAATGACCTCCGGGTCGTTTTTCTGTCGGTTAGTAGGGTTTCTGGAGCTCGTGGGGGGTTAGGGTTGGGCCGGCATGGCAGTGACAACTGAAAGGTAACTGACCAGTTAATTGCCAGTTGTCACAGCGACTTGGGTTTCTCTTTCGCTTTCCATCAGGCGTAGGGAAACCATTATGTCGAGCTACTATAAAAAAAAAAAACAAAGTTGAATCGAAATATATTCCATGAGTAATTCTCATAGGAAATTTTAGTCATAAGACCGAAAACTTTTAAAATCTTAATCTACATGTTAAACTATTGTGTCTGAAAATTTTTGTCTTGCAAGGTTATGGTGAATTGTTAAATTGAAAGGACTTACTTAATGGTTTATATTATATTGCATCTGTTTATAGTTTATGCATCAGCAACTAAACTAGCCATAGGTATAAGGTGAACACATCAAAGTAATTTCAACTTGCAGATTACAAACCAACGTAGGTAATAGTATAGGATCCCGTACTATAAGTATCACTTTTCACATTACACACAGAATGTTTCACCAGAATGCTTTAAGTGAGTAATTTTTTTACATTTAAGAGATTTGATATTAGGTACATGTACATCTTATGATAAAAACAGGGTTATGTGCACAAATGCACTCACATTATGGGTTTCAATACCAACAATACCATAATCGACTCCAATATTTCCACAGAACCAAAAAAAAACTTCATAAATATGGTTTATTAGTCAGTATTTCATTACACAAATGGAACGCCATCATTTCCTTGAAATTTGTTTCCTCTACCTAAAACTTGTATGGAAGATATTGCTAATAGCGATTAGACAGCCTGAATTTGTACTACCTACATATATTGAATTTGGAATCTACTGTCCTCTAATAAAGAATATCTATCAATCTATTTTAAAACAATATTAGGCCCAGAAAGTAATTTCTACAATGCCTAATAGGTACAGGAGAGCACTTTTTACAAATATAGGCCACAGTATTCTAGAGAAACAATCTTCCAAACTTATAATTAACTCTTTACAACAATACCTATTTTATTGTTATCTTTCTCGGTTTCAATGAGCAAATCCAGTCTTTATCAAGTATTATTACTAAGTGTGCAAGTATTCGGCGGTTCTATGAAGATAGCATCCGTTTCTCAGCGTTATAGGATGAAAGAGATAATATTGGCTCTCAAGATCTAGATAACAAATTGCAATCATCAGCGGATTTCAAATTCACTAAAATGTCTATAAGTTTTCAAACAGATAGGTCGTTCAATTTTATATACATATAAATGCGAGACATTGTTTTGACGGATGGATGTCTGTTTCTCATTTATATGAAAAGTACTGGTAGAATTTTAATGGATGCACTGGAATGAACATTAATATAGCTTAAATACATCAGATTAACATGTAGGCTATAATTTATAAGGATTTTACTAGCATTGATATTTAGCTGGGCCAAGCCTCAGTCTAAGCTATGGAGTATTGCATATAAACAGACAATATTATAGTGGGTAGGTACATAGCACAGAATTATCACATTTGATCTAGTACCATTTGTGATTCATTTGTGTCTTAGGTAACTTCTTTAAAAAGTAGTTTTTAATAGAAAATTCATCAGCAAATCATATTCTACAGCAGCATAAATTGTATTTATCACTGTAATGTCATGTGGATTGGATATCCAAATGGTTGAAATTGTACAATAATTCACTAAAAGACAATGTTTATCATAAATAAGTAAGAATAACCACGAGTGATGTTATAATGTTGTTGTAAGGCCCACACAAGACCATAACCTTGCACACACAATGGTGTCTGAATGACACTGATCTCAATGGCGTAAGACAACAAAGATGCAAGACAACTGAGTCTTGTCGGTGACTACTAAGGTTACAACTTGGAATACACTGAGACTGTGTAAGACACAATGTAACTGATTAGATTATGTCTAAGTTAGATTCCAATTAGTCAGTGGGATTATCAAATCCACTTGGAATTGTTATTTGTCTGTAATGTGTAGGTAATGTCAAATTACTGTTGGGAGGCCATCTAACATGGCAAACAAGACACAGGTATGGACAGTTCATAGATAGGATTCAAAGCACTCACCAGCAGGTGGGAGTGGCGTTATCCACGGTGTCCTGGTTGGCCTGCGAAGGAGACTCCGCTCCCCGCGCGCCCCCCGCCACAGACGAAGCCGTGGTGACGCTCTGCCCGCTCACAGCGCCCGCATCATCACACTCCGCACTCACTAGTATTACCTCGCTCTCACTGACACTAGTTGCATGTCAAACCTGAAACCACCACAGCAGTATTACACGCGCGCCCGCCGCCCGACCCCACGGCCCGCGGTCGGTGCTCACCCCGCGGAGCCCGGATCACGCCCCGCTACCACCACACACTCAATATTCCCACTGAAAAATGGCAACCTTCGACACTGACGAGCGACTCAACGCACAAGTCCACCATAGAATACTGTAATATTTATAAACTTTCACGGGTTAATTATAGACCAGACGTTACTATTAACGTTTGAACATAAGTAAAAGCTGAGAAAATAATATTTATAAATAGCTTCGGATTATTTTGATACAAATCTATATCGGTGTATCACTACATACACACCCCTATTTCGGGTGGAGCGGATCCTCTTCTTTATGTTTATAATCCGTTTATCATACGAAAATTAGCACAATTTAGTTAAATTACTACAATTAAATGACCTACACCCTGATAACTACAAAGACATTTTGTAGAAATGACAGCGATCTCGTATCGGCTTCACAGAACCTAGAAAAAAATCAACATGTCGCCTTCTGTGATACGAAAGGTGTTTTATCATTGGAAGTTCAGCTAAATCGAGATAAAGGGGCGTGGTCAAAAGTAAATCGAGATAATTTTTCATGCGGCTTGTCAGGGTTAACTTTATTTTTCTTTATATTTTTTAATTTTATATATAAAGCCTACGCATGTTTTGAATGAAATTGAATTTAATATTATTTGTAATAAAATCACTCATGGGGGATGTAAATGAAGCTGGAATATTTTAGTTCTAGTGTACTGGAAATAATTTTTAAAAACCGGTAATGTTATACTTATCTTAATAACATACAACGAGTAACGTATTACTTATAAATGTATTCAACTTTGCGAAACATTACAAGTAGTTTGATAAACTAAGGTCAGTGCTCCACACAACAAAATTATTTAGGAATATTTATGCTTAATTTAATTTTATATAGAATAATTTTCTAGTAATTACAAGATCGGATCTTTTAATTTGTACTATGAATATTTATTTGTTAAAGGATTATATTTTTTTCATTAATTTTTATGAAAAGGTCCACACATTGTCTATCAAATGTAACTTTCAATCTAATTTGTGTTGACCATTGCATTAGTCTAACAAAATGTGTTAGTCTATATTTGTTGAAGTTGGATGCTGTAATAAAAAAAGCAAATGTCAATCAATCTTACTGTCAATGTCAATTTGACAGATAATCAGGCTCAGCTGATGCTTCCGTTGCGATTGGCGGCATTTTTATTTTATGAAATTAAAACATTGTTGATTATTGTATGTGATAATTAGTGTCTTATAAATGTAATACTTTGTAACTAATTCTATAAAATTGCACATAACCATCTGGCAAAATGGCATCTCACAACAAGACCCTGAACGTTTTAGCTACAAAGCTTGGTCTTGGCGATGAAGAAAAAATTTTAAAGTAAGAAAGTGTTTTCGTTTATTCTTTTCACTACTTAACCAAAAAATATGTGATAAGGTATATTATAATAGGGTCCAGTAATTTATTAACGATACACTAAAGCATGTACAACTGTATAACCTCTTCCTAATCTAAGTTTATCCATCCCACCTTTTCATGTTTTATCAGTGGAGTCTAGATCATCATGTTCAAGTTTCTTGTTATTGCAGTTATTCTTTCTATTATCTTCAGCTGATTTAATCTTTCTACATGTTGGTCAGAGTGTCTAATGTTTATTGCAACTATAATACTTACTATACTTGCTTTATATTTCAGCAAAGCTGCTGAATTTGAGCGTCTCTTGCAGACCAAGTCGATGGCGGGCAGCAACATGACGGACACGAGTAGATCAATGATATGCTTGGATTTGGCTGCTGGCATCTTAGGAGCCGATTTAGATATGGTGTGTTTATGGATCAAAGCTTGGTCCATCTAGTATTAAACATAGGCCTGAATCATAGTAATATAGTAGTGTAGTTGTACGGGCAGGAGAGTTTCCTCCCGACCCGCCAAGGTCAAAATGTCCGGGCAGGAGCGGTGGTTGTAAGGCACCGCGTCCCGCCAGCTAGAAATATATGCGGTTAGGAAGGGAACTTAACTCCCTAGTGATCCTAGAGTCCCTTTACCCCTAAGACGCTAAGTCCCTAGAGCCCTAGCCCCGCCTAACCGTGGAAATAAATACTTATATAGATAATAGATGTAGGACGCTCGCTCCCGGGATGCCCGGGGTAGCAAGCGGGAAGAGACGGGACGGTAGGTAGGTGGTGCGAACCCGCTGCCAGCCGCGCAGACTCACGCGACTGATCCTAGTGACGGCTAAAGGTGTCTTGGCCGCAGCGGGGGGAAATGAGACCCAACACAGACGGTTGAAATCTGTTTATTGTGATATGTCAATGATATTTATACTATGTCTGATTGTATGCACACTGTCGAGGGTCTTGGGTTGTGTGCCGTCGGTGTAGAACGCCGACGCTGCACTCGCTGGGTCCATCGGTCAGGTCGCTGCATGTAGGTCGCTGCTGACGGCTGCACCATGTACGACGTAGCTCGTACAGTAGTAGGCTTGAATATAATTTATAAATAATAATAAATATCAGACAACATCACATACATTGCTGCGATCCCAAAGTAAGTAGCTTAAGCACTTGTATTATGGGTATCAGAACAACGAAGGTACCACAAATAAATACTTCAATACAAATATAAACACCCAGGCATGGCACAAACACAAGTGTTCATCACACGAATGTTTGTCCCGGGTGGGAATCGAACCCACAACCCTTGGTTCAGAAGGCAGGGGTCACTACCAATTGAGCCACCGAGCCAGTCATTAAAAATACCTGTCCCTACTTGATCCTCATGAGACATACAAACTACAGGCTCTTAAATACCAAGTTGCGATCACCACACATACATTCCTTACCTCTGGGGAGGCATAATATCGTAGAATTTGAGGATGTTGGATTTGAGGCCATGAATGGGAAAATTTTGAATGTTCGTAAACAAAACAACTTTTTAATCCTATTTTTACCTTTTTATTTATGTCATCTCCAACGATCTCATTGTTCTATTGTAATGGCTCAGTGTTCAGAGTATTTTTCCCACTGCCGCTGTGGTCATCTGCTTTCTGGCCAAATGCTGTAGAAAAAGTATTGATATTTCCTTATTTCTGTGATCTTTCTTACTTATACGTACATTGTGTACATTGTCACTTTTCAGAAAACAGCTATTAAATACTCAGGTCTGAAACCAGCAATGTACACCAATTGTCGTAAAATGGTGCTAAACCTTCTGGAGATAAATGATGATAAAGTGACAACTTTCATTGTGTGCAATGCCCTCCAGTGCAGCGGGGTGCAAGAGTTGGCTGATAAAATATTGGAGGAGTACCAGAAACAAGCTAAAATGGTAAATAAACACTGTATTTGAATTTGCTAGAAAATGAGTGTTTCAAAATGATAAATAAATAAATTAATATCAGACAACATCACATACATTACTCCGATCCCAAAGTAAGTAGCTTAAGCACTTGTGTTATAGGTATCAGAACAACGAAGGTACCACAAATGAATACCTAAATACAAATTATAAGCACCCAGACACGAAACAAACAAGTATTCATCACACGAATGTTTGTCCTGGGTGGGTATCGAGCCAAGAGTTGTGGGTTCGATTCCCACCCGGGACAAATATTTGTGTGATGAACACTTGTGTTTGTTCCGTGTCTGGGTGTTTATATTTGTATTTAGGTATTTATTTGTGGTACCTTCGTTGTTCTGATACCCATAACACAAGTGCGCTCAAGCTACTTACTTTGGGATTGGAGCAATGTAGTGATGTCTGATATTTAATTATTTAATATTATTCTTATTGCTTTGTGTTTCAGGAGTTGGACCTAACTCTACCTCAATATGTGTGTATGGCAGTGTATCATGCCTGCAGGTGATTTATTATTATTTAATTTAGTTTTATTTTAAATAAAACACAGTCATAAAGTTCCATTTATTTAGTTTATTTTATTTTTAGAATTAGCAAAGTCAAATTGTCCAAGGCTAAAATAATTGAAAAATCTCGTCTGAAACCAGCCCAGTGGTCGAAATTGGATGCAGACTGGACAAAATTTGTTGATCAAAATTTTGCATCAACTAAAAAGAAAAGAGGGCGACCAAGTAAGAAGGTTGATGTACAAACTGGTATGTATACCTACAGATAAATATCATAATGCTGCCTTCTGAACCAAGGGTCGTGGGTTCGATTCAAGACAGACATTCGTGTGATGAACACTTGTGTTTGTCCCGTGTCTGGGTGTTTATATTTGTATTTAAGTATTTATTTGTGGTACCTTCGTTGTTCTGATACCCATAACACAAGTGCTTAAGCTACTTACTTTGGGATCGAAGCAATGTATAATATACATTGCTGTACAATGTAAAAGCTAAGTACAAAGTAAGTAGCTTAAGCACAAGCACATATTATGTGATGTTGTCTAATATTTATTATTTATTTATAATGCCCTAGAATATTTTTTTTTAATTACAGTATTGTGTCTATAGGAGCATTATGTCTCCTAATGCTTTACAAGATACGGCCTAAGAATAATAAAAATAATACCCCCACCCCCACTCCGTGTAACTGGCACACATATTAGATATACACATAAGACTGGCTCGGTGGCTCAATTGGTAGTGACCCCTGCCTTCTGAGCCAAGGGTCGTGGGTTCGATTCCCATCCGGAACAAAACATTCGTGTGATGAACACTTGTGTTTGTTCCGTGTCTGGGTGTTTATATTTGAATTTAAGTATTTATTTGTGGTACCTTCGTTGTTCTGATACCCATAACACAAGTGCTTAAGCTACTTACTTTGGGATCGGAGCAATGTATGTGATGTTGTCTGATATTTATTATTTATTTATTTTTTAATTTCATAGAAAATATTGGTTACTCCTGTTTGTACTGGCTCCGTGAATACAAAACTCTACTCTCCACTCCAAGACATTGTTATTATAACGGCTTTAAGTAGCGTTAATACTAAATTGTAGTTTATTACTTTCTAGAAGCCGAAAATATGGAAGTAGACACGCCTGTCCATACAGAAGAGGTGTCTGAGCCAAAGATTGAACCTTATGAGGACTGGAAGCGAAGGATATTAGATGCTGCTTACAAAGAACTCAAACTATTGAAAGGCGACGACCAGGCTAAAATATGTATGAGTATTGACAAATCACCGCGCAGGTCACCTAGGAAGACTCCGCAGAAGTATTCGCCATATAAAAGTCCTAGTAAAAGGGGAGGTGTGAGGTTACTCTTTCCTGTTTTATAGGGGAGAGGTTAGTGTCCCTTTTTTACCACTATGCCCGATTTTAAGCGGTTAACGCCGTTTATGGACGCTTGCAACACCAGCGGTATCACACGCGCGTTGCCGACCCTTTAAACACCTCTTCACAACCTTTTTGAAGGACCCCGTACTGTAGTCTCGGGAGAGAGCCTTGGTGGGGAACTCATTCCATATCCTAAGTGTGTGTGGGAAAAAGTACCTGTATTTGATTAATTTGATTCCTCCCGTGCCTTTTTATTATCGGACGAAGAATACCGCGAATAGGCACCGTTATATGGTGCAAGTTCCAAAGGCTCGCGTTACGCCTCTACCTTCATAGTGCGAACGGCTAAATTATGGAACTCTTTACCGGACTCCTTGTTCCCTGAGAGATACAATCTTCCGATATTCAAGGCGAGAGTGAACCGGTTTTTACTGACTACGATATTGCTTACCATCAGACGAATCACAGTCAAGCGCAAACCCAACGCATTGTGGGGTTCGCAATGGGTTTAAATGAATAAAAAGAAAGTTAATTGTATGATGTTATAAATAAGAATTTCAATTAAGCAATTGCGTGATATGAATTAAGAACTACAGTGCCCATAAAATTTTACATTTAAAATCCCTCGCTCCGATTGTCCCCCTTATTTTATAAACAATACTTATATAGATATTCTTAAACATTAATTATGAATGAACTTAGTATGCACTTGTATTACAATAAGCTACTTTAGTTATTTAATTAAAGGTCTCTACCCATTACACCGTATCATACCATGACCGTGCTATGAACGTGTCAGACACTAAAATAATACGACACGGTCTACCTTGCCCACTGAACGGATCGACGGCGTTCTCTACCCGTTTGTAAGACAATTCTTAACTGTCCGTGCATGGCACGCGACGGTGTTGGTCGGTGACGGAACGGTCTAATGGGCATCGTCTCATAGTATTCAATACAAAGAATACTTTTTTGTCTGACACGTTCATAGCACGGCCATGGTATGATACGGTGTAGTTGGCAGAGACCTTAAGACTGAATTTGACATGTCCGAAACAATTGACTTGTAAATGTTTTAGTTTAATAAATTGTATTTTGACATTAGAATTTGTTTAATTTATTTTGAAAATGTCCCAGATGTGCTTGCAGATGTTGATACGGACTCGAAATAAGAATTGACTGCTGGATAAGGCCGCATTTTTTATATTCAAAAACAAACCTTACTGCAGTGACTTAAGAATCGAAATCGTTTAACTTTGCTACAGACTCCTAAAAATATTTATAAGTTCTACATTAAATTAAAGTCAAAGGGAAATAATAAATTATTTATTGATTACTATAAATTAAAAAAATACCTCTAAAATTCACACAGTGGTAAAAATTACCAAAACAAGTAGAAAAATAGATTTACTAAAAACTAGTTAAATGAAAGTCCTTGTAATAATTTGGCGTCGAACACTGGCCTTATCGGCTCATTAGCACCACACATCGTTCTGCGCACATGCGAGTAGTAGGCTAGTAGGTATCCTATAGGTTGCCTATCTTTTATCGACTGAACTTCGCTTGAGCTTGGAAAGTAAAGTGTTGTATATCTAGAAAGAAGAAGCTAAAGTCAATAAACGATCTATATGTATAGGTACTTCATAGCATAAATAGCAATCGAAAGTATGTATCCAAAATTATTTTTAAAATAAAATCAAGTTTTTAGTAGCATAATAAAATTTTCCTGAAAATATAATATAGGTAGGTACCTCTTCCTCCGATATATTTTGCGTAGGAGCTGGCAGCTGCTGGACCGAAGGACCCGCGTCAGACACCATTCGGACCTCGCCTGTAATATTTGATGATAGGAAAGGAAAGAAAAATAAACCAATTTTTAACCGACTTCGAAAAAAGGAGGAGGTTCTCAATTCGTCTCTATGTATAATATTTTTTTTTTTTATGTATGTTCACCGATATTTCCGTCAATTATGGATGGATTTCAAAAATTTTTCGACAGTTCGACAGAGGACACTTCCGAGGTGGTCCCATTATCACCAAGTCAGGATCTGATGATGGGATCCTGGAGAAATTGAGGGCAACAACCGAAAATTGTATGCTCATATGGTGTTTTTGTTACGTAATCATATTTTACTTAGGTATATGCTTCCGGGCGTCAACAACTGGTGCTGATGATGAAGCCACAGAACTCATTAACGGTTAGGAGTTAGGGGACAGTACTGACATTGGTCGATATTAAACTAGGTAGTAGTATGTACTTATGCAGGGCTAATAGGGCAAGTGATTTGGTAAGTGATATGCTTGATTCTATATCGCAAAGTCTTCACTTGACTTAAAGCAAAATTTTTCATTCCAAAGTAAAACTCTTAAGGACATTAATTAGCCTTTATTCAAGGTCACAGCACATTAACGCAACTAAAAATAAAGAAATAAAATTATTTTTAAAAAAAAATTAAACCGACTTCAAAAAAAAACACAAACGACCAAAACTAAAAAGCGATAAATAACGTAAGTAATTCTATCCTTAATACATAATTATTTAAATATTACAATTATCAGTTATTTTTGAAGTCGGTGCCAGCCAAACAAATACCTAAACGCATATTGTCGTGTGCCGGCCGCGCGCTTCATACAACAACAGTCTACGTTAGGTACCGAGAGGCTGGCACCGACTTCAAAAATAACTGATAATTGTAATATTTAAATAATTATGTATTAAGGATAGAATTACTTACGTTATTTATCGCTTTTTAGTTTTGGTCGTTTGTGTTTTTTTTTGAAGTCGGTTTAATTTTTTTTTATTAACTTAGTGTCCAATGCAGAGTCCGTAAATTTTCCATATTTTTGGGAAAGAATTTACAGATAAGTGTTTGATTACTGTCTATACAAGTGTACACATGAATTGAAAGTTATATGCTTAGGGTGATAATTCTATAGAGTGATGAGTATAGCAGACTAGTATAACGAAAAAACCGTTTGTTCTCAACGAGTCACACCCAAACGTGTCACCCTGTGACTGGTTGCGAAAAAAATTCTTATCGAGTAACAGTGTGACGCAAGTGTGACTGGATGAGAATATTTATTCAACGAATAGTTCTTTATACTCACTTTTATTTTTCGAAGGTTCTAACTTTTCTGGTAGCTGTAATGAAAAAGCCTTATTTTAGTTTTAATCTTATTATTCGAATAAACAAATAAAAAGAAAACAATTATATTTCTATGTCATTCAGGAAAGAGGTTAGCATATTTTTTTACTGACGCTTCGCAGTGCTTCTTTGTGCTTCGATGTATTTCAACCTGGCGGGTTAATACGTTAATAAGGTAAATGCCTCAAACGACAATTGTCTTTGGGGGAGGCCTATCCAGCAGTCGACTTTTGCAGGCTGAATGCTGATGATATTGTATTATGTCGCTACAATAGTATTGAGATACATGTAACATCTGGAAGATATGCCCATAATCGCCACGCTGCCTCTCCAGTTGCTCGCGACTCTGGGCAAACATCTGCCTATGTCCAGCAGTGGACTGCAATAGGCTGGTGAAGATGATGATGACATGTAACATGGTACTTCTCTTTTCGAGTCACAAAGTTACAAACCATATCAGCGTTGCTTGGCTTGTAGTATTTCGAGCTGAGTTCCTTTTCGCTCTGCTCTTGGCCTATGGCGGGTGTTACTGTAATGATAACAAAGTAGGATTATAGGTACATTAATGTAGGTAATCTATCAACAAGACTTAAATACACCTCCGCGTATGTGTGTGAGTTGCCGTTTAAACGAAGCGTAGAGAAGCATTAAATGCCGACCATTAAAATTCATACTAGGCAACTGAGGAGACATTACGTTATTACGTCCCGCAAGATATTGACAGGTTATTGCCCGTTGTCACCGCGACTTGGGCTTCTGATTCGCTTTCCTTCGGGTGTAGGGAAGCCATTATGTCGAGCTACTATAAAAAATCTAAACAATCTCGGATTAGGTAATATTATACGCTTTGCATGTGCGTGCATAATAAAATACCTAAATTTTGTTCTTACTATGTTAGACAAACAGACCGAGGTTCCTTCTATATAAATATAAAATAGTATACCGCAGCCAAATGACCTCCGGGTCGTGTTTCTGCTGGTGAATAGGGTCTCCGGAGCTCGTGGGGGGTTAGGGTTGGGCCGGCATGGCGGTGGCAACTGACAGGTAACTAATCAGTTACTTGACAGTTGTCACAGCGACTTGGCTTCTTTGGCTTTCCATCAGGCGTAGGGAAGCCGTTATGTCGAGCTAGTACAAAAAAAAGGGACTTACAGATCTGTTTGCCCCACACGGAGTCTCTGTAGTTGACGCGGCGCGCGCCCCGCCGCCGCTTGCGCCCGCGCCGCGCCGCCCCGCGGGACTCGCTGGACAGCTTGGTCACCACGCGGTGGTACAGGCAGCGGGACGATACGTTTGATACCTATAGACGAAAATAATAATGAGTTTATTTATTTTCTCCACAAAGTATCATCATCATCAGCCTATTACAGTCCACTGCTGGACATAGGCCTCTCCAGTTGTTCGCCACTTAGAGCAAACATCTGGAGGATATACCCATAATCGCCACGCTGGGCAGGCGGGTTGGCGATCGCAGAGCGTAGCTTCTTGCTCCGGTGACGCTGCTGCCCGTCACCGGTCTTTAGTATTTAGCTACGCCTTCAATTGTGATGGTTATACCGCCACCAGTCGGTTGCCAGCGCCTCGTTTGTTATTCGGCAGGATGCACCACGCGCAGGTGAGGTTGGCTTAGAGCGAAATGATGAGAGGCCGCTCCCTTACATCGCCTATTGGAATAAGTTGGTCTCACCAGCTCGCACTGCAGATCGTCTATCTCGTCCTCCATGATGTCCAGCTCGTCGTTGTCCTTGGCCGGCACGATGAGCAGCTTGGTCTCCGGGCACGAGCTCGACACGATCAGCTGCGACGACTTGGGGAAGATGAGCCGGTGCGCTGTCCTGATCATGAAACAACTCTGTAGCGCATTTAATAATGTTGACGTAGGTATAGGGAGGGAGGATGTAAGGCAGCGGCCTATCATCTTTTCGCTCCAAGCCAACCTCATTTGCCCGTGGTGCATCCTGCCGAATAACAAACGACGCGCTGGCAACCGACTGGTTTTTTTTTTTTCTTTTTTTTATAGTGGCTCGACATAATGGCTTCCCTACGCCTGATGGAAAGCGAAAGAGAAGCCCAAGTCGCTGTGACAACGGGCAAGTAACTGGTCAGTTACCTGTCAGTTGCCACCGCCATGCCGGCCCAACCCCAACCCCCCACGAGCTCCGGAAACCCTACTCACCGGCAGAAACACGACTCAGAGGTCATTTGACTGCGGTATTCTATAGGGTGGAGGTCCTTCCCCGGACGGCGGGCGGCTCAATTCGAGCGAAGATTCGCTATGCCCTACCTCTCTTGCCCCTGGTGGCGGTATAACCATCACAATTGAAATTGAAGGCGTAGCTAAATACTAAAGACCGGTGACGGGCAGCAGCGTCACCGAAGCAAGAAGCTACGCCCTGCGATCGCCAACCCGCCTGCCCAGCGTGGCGATTATCCTCCAGATGTTTGCTCTAAGTGGCGAACAACTGGAGAGGCCTATCCAGCAGTGGACTGTAATAGGCTGATGATGATGATGAGGTATAGGGAGGCACACTGTCTCAAAAAGTCGAGACCGGGAATACCATCACTATAAACTTTGATTTTCATTTATTCTCAACTCACCGGTCCGGTCACACTGTGACTGGTTGAGAGAAATATTCGCATTGAGTAACAGTGTGGTTCGTTGCGAATATTTATTCGCATCTAGTAAGACTGGAGTGTGAATAACCTCACTCTTTCGGAAATACTAAACTCAACAAGCTACAGTCTGACTCAATCTGAACTTGTTTTATTAAAAGGCATTATTTAAAATGATAAAATAATCCGAATAAGTAAGGCTATTCACAAACCAGTCTTACTAGATGAGAATAAAAATTCTCATCGTACCTACTCGTTGCGATTTATTTTTCCGATCGAGTAACGCTATTTAAAAAAAGTGTTACTAGATGAGAATAAATATTTGCAACGAGTCACACTATTACTCAATGCGAATATTTTTCTCAACCAGTCACAGTATGATCCGATCGAGTGTGACTCGTTGAGAATAAGCGAAAACTTCGTTTGGGGTGATACCGCGGGACCTGGACCTACAAGAAAAGGTCGTAAGGGTGCGTATTGAAAAGGATCATTTTTCGCTCTAATCGCCTAACTAAACTGAACATATTGAACTGAACACTTGTGCCCCATAATCTATTTCCATGAGAATCCCTCAAAAAATACCAAAACATCATTCTAGACGGTTCTCCTGGGAAAAAGATTGACAGGGTTATCTTAACTAATAACTAATAACTAATATTATAAAGCTGAAGAGTTTGTTTGTTTGTTTGTTTGAACGCGCTAATCTCAGGAACTACTGGTCCGAATTGAAAAATTCTTTTTGTGTTGAATAGACCACTTCTCGAGGAAGGCTTTAGGCTATATAACATCACGCTGCAACTATTAGGAGCGAAGAAATAATAGAAAATGTAAAAAAAACGGGGGAAAACTATTTATAACTAATCCACGCGGACGAAGTCGCGAGCACAGCTAGTCAGAGATAAATGCCGTACCTCGGTATATAACACGGCGGCTGGAACACTTCCCGCGTCGCCATGTCCTGGCACACCCCGTCGATCAGGATTATGTCCTCCATCAGTTCGTTTACTACGAAAATCTAAAAAAGTAGTAGGTAGATAATGATGATGTGTCATTTGGGGGGATTTGCCTAGTTACCACGCTTGGTTGGTTTTTAAGAGAGGTAGGGCATAGCGGATTTTTGGTCGACCGTCCGGGAAAGGACCTCCACCCTATAGAATACCGCAGCCAATAAAGCCTATGTTCTTTCTCAGGGTCTAAAGATTGTCTGTGCCAAATTTCATCAAAGTCGGTTGAGAGGTTTAAGCGGGAAAGCGTAACAGACAGACAGAGTTACTTTCGCATCTTAACTAATATTATAAAGCTGAAGAGTTTGTTTGTTTGTTTGAATGCGCTAATCTCAGGAACCACTGGTCCGAATTGAAAAATTCTTTTTGTGTTGAATAGACCATTTATCGAGGAAGGCTTTATGCTATATAACATCACGCTGCAACTATTAGGAGCGAAGAAATAATGGAAAATGTAAAAAAACGGTGAAAAAATAACTATTCCACGCGGACGAAGTCGCGAGCACAGCTAGTTTATAATATTAAGTAGGGATTATTTTGACCCCCAAAACATCGCTATTGTAGACAAGCGTAGACCTTGAAAGCCTTCAGGCAGGGCACGAAGGCGTGCTCCAGGCGCATGCTGAGCCGCTCCGCGGACCAGGCGTGGTAGGCCGGCACCGACGGCAGCACCATCAACGCCAGCTTGATGCCGATCTCACGCCACATGCCTGCCTCCAGCCTGGACACCAGGGAAGCAGAGAAAGTAATAAGATAGATAGATACTCTTTATAGCACCAAAATAAAACATGTACAGGAAAGAGATGTTTGACAGATTTAGTAGGTAGTACAATGTAGGCGGTCTTATCGCCGAAAGCGATCTCTTCCAGACAACCTTCAGGTAGAGGATATATGCAATTAGGTACCTAAGTAGAGAACGGACTGAGCGTTTTTTATCTGTGCTTTTTTTATTAGTGGCTCGACATAATGGTTTCCCTAAGCTTGACGGAAAGCGAAAGAGGAGCCAAAGCCGCTGTGACAACGGGCAAGTAACTGGTCTAACTATCACACTAACTCTAATAACAACTGACCTGTCAGTTGCCACCACCACGCCGGCCCAACCCTAACTCCCCACGAGCTCCGGAAGCCCTACTTACCGGCAGAAACGTACACGACCATTTGACTGCGGTATTCTACATATAGGGTGGAGGTCTTTCCCCGGACGGGCGGCTCAATTCGAGCGAAGATTCGCTATGCCCTACCTCTCTTGATGTGTGAAGGTTAGCAGCTAAAAAACACGGATTTTTCTCGATATCACCTATTCTCAAAAGGATCTTTTCACATAACACTCGAACTTCATTCAGAAAAAGGCTCATTCTAACATTGTATTTATATAGAGCCTTTTTTAAAATCTTTTACTAGATAGACCCGTAAGAAAGGGTGTACTTACAGCATAGAGTGACTTTATCATCAGCCTATCGCAGTCCACTGCTGGACATAGGTCTCTCCAGTTGTTCGTCATTTTGGGCAAACATCTGGAAGGCTTTGCCCATAATCGCAATCGGGTTGGGTATTGCAGAGCGTAGCTCCTTGCTCCGGTGACGCTGCTGCCCGTCATCGGTCTGTGGTATTAAGCTACGCCTTCAATCGTGATGGTTTTACCGCCACCAGTCGGTTGCCAGAGCCTCGTTCGTTATCTCTCGCAGGATGGAGTACTAACGTATAATGCACCCAAAGATTTCTTCAATCAAGCAAAGGGAATCCAAATGACTGAGCCGGCAAAGGTCTTACAAGTCTTACCCCATGATAGGATGGGGCGCTATGTTGAAAGCTTCCTTAATTATGGGCTTCGTGATGTAGTATGCCTGCACAGCGGAATCGCAGCGCACGGTATAGTTGTATGGACGGTTGGTCAGCATCTGCCGAAGTAGGTATATTACGAGTATTTAATCGATTCTATTATAGTCGTATATAGGTTTAAGTTATTCTACCCTAAATGCTGGTAAAGCCCCAGATAGCTCTCTCGAAATTAACCGCCACATAAAATTCAATTAACTCAACTTTTTACATAGCTTCACATTTATATTATTCGCTCGGGATGTAAGGGAGCGGCCTATCATCTTTTCGCTCCAAGCCAACCTCACCTGCCCGTGGTGCATCCTGTCGAATAACAAACGAGGCGCTGGCAACCGACTGGTGGCGGTATAACCATCACAATTGAAGGCGTAGCTAAATACTAAAGAACCGGTGACGGGCAGCAGGCGTCACCGGAGCAAGCAAGAAGCTACGCCCTGCGACCGCAACACGCCTGCCCAGCGTGGCGATTATGGGTAAAGCCTCCAGGTGTTTGCCCAAAGTGGCGAACGACGGGAGAGGCCAATGTCCAGCAGTGGATTGTGGTAGGCTGAAGTTCTAGGCATAGGTATACCTTACCCCGAGTACGCCGACTGCGTTCCCAGACACTATGTAGTCTTGGCTGGGGTCTCCGAACTTGAGGTCCGTCAGGAACTCGTAGTTAGGGATAGCCTCGTCCAGGTCCACGTCGGGGGGCTCGTATGTGGCCTCCAGCAAGCCGGACACCAGGATGTACAGGCCTTTGGGCTCGTCTCCTGGAGGACAGAAATTATTTCCATCCATTCAGGCGCATTTTTCCAGTGAGTCCTGCTGATTTTTTTTCTAAATGACTACGATGATGGCCAGGGCGGCCTTGTCATCGTCACCGGATTGTTGGGGGAGCGGAAGGCTCTCACCCCTAGAGTCCTGCTGAGTGAAGCCCACCGACGTATACCTACCTTGTTGTGCAAAAATCAAATTTAAACGCGTCAGCACATCTATCTTAGATATCGCTACAACCATAGATTTAGGCTACAACATAATAATCCTACAACGCGCATGCGAAGTTTTCATAAGTTACAGTACAGTTGCGTCTCTTTTGGGACATGCGCGGAAGACCAGCGTCACGGCGTCTTTTGTCGCCGCGACATTTATGTTGAGCATTTTGTCCTTTTCGGTGACATATTATTGTGTTGGTAATTATTGTGTTAATAGTCTAAGAGTCAATGTAGGTATGTCACTGAATAAACATCTTTTCTTTCTTTCTTTCTTTCCGGAAACCGAGGACGTTGGACGAAAGTACTTCCCCGAGCACGATCATCTAGCTCGGCGGAAGTACTGTCCACCTTTCGGGCAAGGCAAGTCTGTTCCAACATAAGCAATTCTAAGCTCAGCGTCCGATACCCCCTTGGTAATAGCGTTATAGGCTCTAGCGTCATTAGATAAGGGTAAATCAGGCACTGACTAAGTCTACAGTATAGGATACCTAACCTTACCTCTAGAAATGAGTATATCATTGTAGTTGTAGTTCAGTATTTCAGAGTTCTCCAAGAAGAAGTCTGCTACCCGCGCGTTCCCTTGCAGCCAGGAAACAGCCCGCAGCTGAGTCTGTGTAACAAAACATATTTCGGCAATGCTCTATAATACATCGTTATTATTATTGCGACCTCTCCTCTTGGCTAACCTGGAAGCCTTTAAATGTAGGTTGATTGTAGCAAGGATGTGTTTAGATTCTCACTTCGCTCGCTGCGAGTGTGGTGCCCCAGAGTATGTCACATCTGGTCAGCTATTCTGCTTGTGAATAGACTTACTCACTAGCTGAGCTAATGTCCGTAATCTAAAGTGCGGTTGGGGTAGCGAAGTACCTACATCTAATCGGAACGAAAAGAAGACCGTTTCACACAAATTTCTACTCAAGCTCAAGCATAATCATCATCATAAGCTACCGCCCCTTTGGGCAAATACCTGGAGGTTATACGCATAATCGCATTAATAGAAGAGAAGAGAGGTAGGGCATAGCGAATCTTCGCTCGAATTGAGCCGCCCGTCCGGGGAAGGACCTCCACCCTATAGCATACCGCAGTCAAATGACCTCTGGGTCGTGTTTCTGCCGGTGAGTAGGGTTTCCGGAGCTCGTGGGGGGCTAGGGTTGGGCCGGCATGGCGGTGGCAACTGACAAGTAACTGACCAGTTACTTGCCCGTTGTCACAGCGACTTGGGCTTCTCTTTCGCTTTCCATCAGGCGTAGGGAAGCCATTATGTCGAGCCACTATAAAAAAAAAAAAAAAAAAAAATTAATCGCCACTGCTGCCTGTCATTGGCCTGTAGTATTTAGCTGCGCCTTCAATGGTAGTTCGCGCACCATTGCTTAATTACTGAGTTCTAAACTCATATACACATTGTGTACTATTGTTTATAGTCAAGAAAGACTTCATGGTTAGGTATTAAATGAAGGCTCAAATAAATTCTGTTACCTCAGGCGAGGAGGGCGCCACCAGACTGCCCTTATGACGACACAGCTGAATTTTCTCTTGGATCGCATTCACTAGCATGCGGTACTCCATTTCGTCTAGGAAACCTGTAGGACGGTACCTAGATTTACGTCACGAAATTATTTCGGAGTTAGGAACGTGATCTCTTGGTATTTGGGTCTACCTTCTTCCTTAAGCTGCACAGCGTCCAGCATCATGATGTTGAGCGTGGAGGTGGTCGCCTGGCGGGTCTTCACGGTGATAGCGGTCCAGGGCCGGTCCCTCTGGAGGAGCCCCAACTGGCGCGTCACTGCTAAACTGTTGCCAAATTAGTTATTTAGGAGTTACGCCCTGCGATCGTCAATCTAGCGTGGAGATTATGGGTAAAGCCTACAGATGTTTGCCTAAAATGGCGAACCACTGGAGAAGCCTATGTCTGCAGTGGATTGCCATAGGCTGATCAGCCTCCCTAGTGGATGGCGTGGGGGCGCGATCCACTCACTGGGGCGTAACGATGTGGTGGGTGCAGCCACACCGTGGCACGAGGTCCGCCCGGGGAGTAGCCGGGGTAGGGGTATTTGGCCTCCCCGGACCAGGGAGTGCCGGCCGCTTATCATTTGCGGCTGGCCAGGGCAGGCAGGGATGTGGTCGTATGCTTCGGCGCTACCCGTGTCTAAATTACCGGTAGATAGGTACATATTTACCGGTCAGCTTCCAACTTGGCGTTGAGTGACTCCTGGATGAGCTTGTTGTCCACCAACTGAGGGAGTAGATTGCATACTTCTTGTTCCCCAGTCCACGTAGCCCTGATGATATAGTAGCAAATGACATTAGGAATTTTAAAGAACCATATTTGGACTGCCAGCTTCAAGCCCAGAATTGACAACCGTTGGGTAAACGAGTTCGAGTAGACATCGATTCGATGGTTCGTCGTTGGCAGGTGGGTTGGTTGATGCAAGGATGCAAGGGAAGCAAGGGAGCGTCCTATCATCTTTTCGCTTCAAGCCAACCTCACCTGCCCGTGGTGCATCCTGCTGTATAACAAACGAGGCGCTGGCAACCGATAGGTGGCGGTATAACCATCACAATTCAAAGCGTAGCTAAATACCATAAGCCGACGACGGGCAGCAGCGTCAACCGGAGCTAGAAGCTACGCCCTGCGATAGCCAACCCGCCCTGCCCAGCGTGGCGATTATGGGTATTTCCTCCAGATGTTTGCCCTAAGTGGCTAACAACTGGAGAGGCCTATGTCCAGCAGTGGACTGCAATAGGCTGATGATGATGATGAGGTGGGTTGGTGACCGCAGTAGGTTATATGTACCCAGGTAATCGCTGCTACCCGTTTCTCAATACTAGTCGTTTAAAATGACATCTATGGGATGATATGGGGTAGTCCTATTCAAATCCGGACACCACGCGGATAATATTTTCATATTTCATGTAATTTTCATTATATGGTTACCTTTCCGACGTCATATCCGAACGCTAACTGTATATCGATCATCTTGTCTATGTATGCCATTATTTTTGGGACGGAGACCCTGAAAAAAAAATGCGGTAAGTATATGTAAGTACATATACCTATGTAAACAAATACGCTTAAAGTAGGTTAGGTATGTATTATATAGCGACATCTTTCACCACATGATTGCAACATAAAATGACTAGTTCCGCCTATTAATAACAGATGGCGATGTAATGTTAAAATGCTTTATACAAATTGCTATGGAAAACCTACAACGCACTAACCGAAGTTTTCATCACGACTCAGTATAACAACTGGCCAAGGTCCGTCCGGACCGCGGTGTTTGAGCTCGATCACCTAGTAAGAGGAGACCTAAGCTATGTTCCTACATACACTAAAAAGGAGACTTTAAAAGCGAAAGGTTATGTAACTAGAGGGAAAATATGATTGTGTTAACATTCTCAATTTCAATTTTTTTATAGTGGCTCGACATAATGGCTTCCCTACGCCTGATGGAAAGCGAAAGAGAGGCCCAAGTCGCTGTGACAACTGGCAAGTAACTGGTCAGTTGCCACTGCCATGCCAGCCCAACACTAACCCCCCACGAGCTCCGGACACCCTACTCACCCAGCAGAAACACGACCCGAAGGTCATTTGGCTGCGGTATTTTATAGGGTGGAGGTCCTTCCCCCGGACGGACAGCTCAATTCGAGCGAAGATTCGCTATGCCCTACCTCTCTTAAATATATTTCAATGTTACCTGGCTAATTTGCAAAGTCTTAGGAACCGCAGCATCCTCAGTAACTTGGTGGCGGTGAGCACGCTCGAGTTGAAGTTGTTCCACTTGTCCCACGGAGTCAGGGCATCGATTACGTCTAGCACTAGATCTAAAAACAAACGCTAATGTAAGAGGCACCTACCAACTCTCATCACTTAGAGAATTATTTAAAGAAATTAATATCCTAACTGTGGCATCACAGTACATATTTGACTGCATTATGGTTGTACGTAAGAATATACATTTATATAGTAAAAACTAGAAATAAGTTCAATACTAGAAATAAGAGCAAACTTGCTGTTTCCAATCTCAGGCTTCGTAAAACTGGTAACTCATTCATAGGACAAAGTGTAAAAATGTTTAACAAAATACCGCAAAATATTGTTGATCTACCTATACCTACATAGATTTAAATCTCGCATTAAGTCCATTTTAATGTCAAAAGGTTATTATAAAGTACAAGATTATATGGATGACAATATTACATGGACATGATAGTCTGCTCGCTTGCGCTTTTTAAAACGATATTATTGTATTGTTTATATATTTTAAACAAAACTGTTGAGTTTGTTGCGGCACTTCTTCTCAGCAGGCTACACGTCGAAGTGCTGGTAGGAAAAAAGTTTGACGTGCCAAAGTATTACTAGTGAATCTATTTGCAGAAATAAACTATTTTATTTTATTTTAACTCATTTCTCCGCCAAAAATAGTTACATTTTTGCTATAACATTAGCATCATCATCAGCCCACAGACGTCCAGTGCTGGACATAGGTCCTTCATGACCTCCTGACCGGTCTGAGAGGTCTATGTCCAAAGGATCCCCGCTGCCTCAATTATGTAGTCAGTCCATCTTGTAGGTTGTCTTCTATTGGAGGTTGCATGCGCTGCAATTTATACCTACTGGCTACTATACTTAGTGTTTGAAATTAGACAGTTTATTTTGATATTAGGTAAGTATGCTCTTGTTATTTTCTATGTCACTCTAAATATATTTGTAGAACGACAAACAGCTGGCGTTTTTCTGTTGTGCTGACAACTCTTAGTTCACCAATACATTCTCCTGCTGCGTCTTCCCTTTCACGCTGTAGTCAACCGAGAATCTTTCGTACACATCTATCATCGGTTTTGCTAGCAATAATATTATTATAAGTACCTACCTAAGCCAAAAATGGATCTTAGATATAAAAAATACCATCATATTTAATGACTAACCTCCAGTAGCCATTACAATGATAAAAAAGTCAAGTTTATTCCAATGGGACTTGAAGTATCCGCAGAAACCCAGCGCCAACATCTTTATGACCATCTCCAATACATAAATGGTGAAGAAAAATCTGAAATTCAATTAGAATTTATATTCACTTTCCGTTTCGAGTCGCGTTCTCGTGTTGTTGAGGGAATAAATTTAAATATGTCACAAGTGTTCTATGTAGCTCGACTAGGTCTTCAGATTTTGTTATCTAAAGTATTAGGAACCTTCGCTACGCCTGATGGAAAGCGAAAGAGAAGCCCAAGTCGCTGTGACAACTGGCAAGTAACTGGTAAGTACCTGTCAGTTGCCACTGCCATGCCGGCCCAACCCTAACCCCCCCACATGCTCCGGGAACCCTACACATAAACCCCTTATAAAAATCAGCCTGCAAACGTCCACTGCTGGACATAGGCCTCCCCCAATGACAATTCTCAACTAATATGACTGTTACCTAAGATATACCTAATATCTTACAGATTAAGTCCCTTGATAGTATAAGTGACTGTAGGCGGGACCGGCGGGCGAAGCGCCACCTCACACAGGATAACAGGCGTGTTGCACAGGATCATGACGTAGATGAAGCCGTCGAACCAGACGCTGCTGACCAGCCGGTAGCAGCGCTGTCTCCAGGGCGCGTGGGGCACTTGGGCGTTGGCGGCCTCAGGCGTCATCATGTTCACCAACTTACGTCTGAGCCAGACTGCGTGTGCCTGTGACAGTAACTAGGAGTGAGAGCCTTAGAAAACATAGGTACTTAGATAAGCCTCATCTTCGATATTGGATAACCCTTACTTCTCACACACAAATACACACGCACGCCCATATGTAACTTGATCTATGCTCTATATTTACGTTAAAGTGCATAAGTAGACAGTGGTCCATCTATGGTCCTTCGAGCCGGATAGTTGAGATTTGGGCACTAGTGTAGTGCAGGCCTACGCCTACTTAATTCTCTTGGTAGTATAAATGAGTGGAGGCGGCACGGGCGTGTTGCACAGGATCATGACGTAGATGAAGCCGTCGAACCAGACGCTGCTGACCAGCCGGTAGCAGCGCTGCCGCCAGGGCGCGTGGGGCACTTGAGCGTTAGCGACCAGGTGTCAT
Organism: Conogethes punctiferalis; assembly: GCA_031163375.1. Classification (NCBI taxonomy): domain Eukaryota; kingdom Metazoa; phylum Arthropoda; class Insecta; order Lepidoptera; family Crambidae; genus Conogethes; species Conogethes punctiferalis. The sequence continues at coordinate 4,678,051 of CM062099.1, forward strand.
CATGTTGACGACGCCAGACTGCATGTGCCTGAACAGTTACTAGGAGTGAGAGCCCTTTTTCGGTAGACCTAGGCAGTGGCGTAACTAGATAGGTACATATACTAATCGAGACCCGTGGCATATTCATCGGATTTTTACTAAATGCGTAATAATAAATTTTGGGAGTTGGACTTCTCCTGTGATCGGTGGCCCTGTGGCATTTTACCGACATGCCTCTGTAGTTAGGTACGCCACTGGACCTAGGCATCCCGGGCCCCGACCCCGTCCTAATGGCGCCTAACCAGGGTATTTTAGGGTATTCCCTGCTTGCTTTCCATCCTGACGCAGGATAGAAAGGAGCTTTCCCTTTTCCGAGGGCGGAGAGAGTCCCATGAATCCGTTATGTGACGGGAAAAAAAACGGAGTGAGAGCCTTCCATTGCCCTAACCATGGAGCAAATACAAAGAGATCATTTGGATACTCCCACATAACCCAGGTGTCCCGTACCTAGAGAAAAATACTGCCTACCTCTAATTGAATCGTACCTTGGGCTTCCAAAGCGTCCCCAGCTGGTCCAGATTGACGCGGCCGTCGTCGGAGTCCGCGGCGACTTCGACGGCCTGCACCAACGTCCGCACGCCGTCCTTGCTGATCTTTCCGTGCTCGTACTGCCGCCAGTAGGATATCTTCATCGCCTTCAGGACGCGTTGGTTGGCCTCCCTAAGGAGAACAATCAATCAATAGCTCTGGTCCGTCCACTGATGAACGTAGGCCTTTAATTAGCGCCTCATTTCTCTATCTAGCCAAGGCCCGTCAATAGGTGAAGCAGACGAGTCTTGAAGTGGACACCGCGTTTTGGCAGACGTCCCGCTACTCGTTGGGCTGATTGGACTCGTTGGGCTGATGACCTTACAAGAACCTTGTCAATGATCAATGCAGGCATTGTCTAAGAAGAATGAACAAAAAACGATCGTTCGATGGATGGATCGGATGGTTTTGTGACATAAATCTCCCCAATGTTCCTATGTTCTGAACCGAACATCCTAATTTCATGGAACCGACCTTTCTGCCGGGCTCTTTTCGAAAAAACACAAAGTTACATTTGAAATAGAAAAATGTTTACAAGAGTCAGAATTCTTGGCCTTGACTGCCTCGATGGCTTATTTGGTAGTGACTCCTGACTCCTTAAATACAAACATCTAGACACGGAACAAACAGCGGTTCTCTACTAACTACGATCCTGTGCCCCTACCACGAAAATCGAAAACGATCGTTCGTTGAACGGATCGCGTACTTTTGCACCATAAATCCCTCCCATTTGTCCCCAATTTAATTCATATATTCGAACACGGGAGGCACATATGGGAGGAATTTATGGTGCAAAAGTAGGTACGCGATCCGTTCAACGAACGATCGTTTTCAATTTTGGTGGTATTTCATCGACTCTGGTCATTTCAGCGAACTCATCGACTTTATGACCAGAGGCAGCGCCCGAGATAGCGTTCACTGCCTCTAAACCAAACTGATCGTCAGCTACGAACCTGGTCATCTCAGCGAACTCCTTCTTGGTGGGTTCGTTGGGTATCTCCCGCTCGCAGTCGGGGCACGTGGAGTAGTTGTAGCCCATGTACGTGTCGTCCTCGCTGTCCTCGTCGCGTCCTGATATCTGCAGCTGGTATGGGTGCTTTATCGCTGTGCCTTTAGAAACGACATAGAATTTTGTCCATAAGAAGTTACAATCTTCTTTCTTCTTTTCGTGTCAACGAACTCTAAACGAAATCACACCTGTCCCGACCAAAACCTAGCAACCGATACACCACTGTCAGTTGCCTGGTAGAGATCCTCCATAGTGCAGGTGGCGGGGCACAATGGACAGGTGATAAGGTGCGACATAGTTTGAGAGGGCGAGCCGCAATCGCATCCACTCTGTGACCCCTCGTTCAGTCCCCACTTGGTCATGTTAGCCCGACATCGACCAACACCTGACCGAAGTCGATTCAGCGACTTCCACACTGGCCAGGGTTCCCTGTGACCTGGCGGCAGGTGCTCAGCCGGTGCGACATAATTAGTCGGCGGCGGGACTTTAGCCGACCAAAGGTTGACTCTTGCAAGTTACAATGACGAGAGTGCTCTCGATAGTAGACCTATCGATGGGATTGATACTGGGATAATTTTCTGCCTCGTGCAGCTGTTCTTTGGAATCAGCTTCCGCCTGCAATTTTCCCGAATGGATACGACCTAGGGATCTTCAAAATGCGAGCCTACCGATTTCTTAAGGGCGCGCAACGCACCTGTGACTCCCCTGGTATTGCAGAGTTTATGGGCTGAAGTGATCACTTACCATCAGGTGAAACTTTACATATACCTACTTTGAAACGTGCCCTTGTAGGTTACCTTCCTGAACCAAATCCCAGTTAGCGTCTGCCAAGAACTTGTCCATCTTGAGCATTGAGACGCAGCGGTCCCTCGTCATCATGATGCGCTTGACGCAGTTGGTCATGTTGGCCTTCTTGGCCAGAGAGATCTCCGCCAGCCCCAGCACCTTGAGCACCTTTCCCATCGTCGTCGCGTTGAGCAGCAGTGAGAGGAGCACCAGCCCCGCCGTTTGGATTATGAAGATCTGAGCGGAGAATAAGTTGGTACCTATACGTAGTGTTAGATGCTGGGAATCGACTACTAAGGACATCACTATTCTGCCGCGCGCTGGATTCGCCGCACTAGCGTTGACAGCTGTTATTTATGTGACGTTGACAGTTACTCAGAGTTCCCGCGAAAATCCCTAATTCGTTCTGTGTTCAGTGTCATGGTAGTTTTCACTGTGCAGATAATAAGAATATTGTGTTAAATTATCGCCGTTTTAATAGTAGGTACATAGCCTAGGTATGTAGCAGGGGCGTAGCTACTGCCGTATCAATTATACGGGGCCGCCAGACATGGAGGCCCCCAAAGTGTTACGCACAAAAACTAATAAAAACTTCCCAAATTTTGTGACAAATTTATTCCCTTCCTAAGGGCCCCCAAACTTTTTTTTATAAGGGGCCCCAAGACACGCTATGCTTCTGGTATATAGTTCAACTTCCTAGGCATATAAAGAACCTACACCCACACCATGGTAGCCAAACTTGCCTGTGACAACTGGCAAGTTACTGGTCAGTTACCTGTCAATTGCCACCGCCATGTCGGCCCAACTCTAACCTCCCCATGAGCTCCGGAAACCCTACTCACCGGCAGAAACACGACCCAGAGGTCATTTGGCTGCGGTATTCTATATTCTACTTTCAGTTACCTCGCCAGCATCAGCGACCGCCGGCGTTTGGGGGATGATCAGGGCCAGACAGAGCGACAGGGGTCCGCGCAAGCCGCCCCACACGCACGCCATGCAGTGCTGCCACGACATGCCGTAGCCCACGTGCCGAAGGATGGGCATCATGCCCGCGTACACCAGGAACCTTCCGATGCGAGGTTTCGTATTAAAGTATGGGAAGATGTAAGCGTCATCGGAGCGGGGAGATGCTACCTGCGATCAACTAACCCACCTGCCCAGCACGCAGCGCGATTATGGGTAAAGCTTGTTGTCCAAAGTGGCGAACAACTGGAGAACAGTGGACTGCGCTGCGATGTCTGATGGAAGCTTTCTTTTCGTCGGGAATGTCTTTACGCATAGCCGGTTGGACCAAGAGTCGAGGGGTCGATTCGCACCCGGGACAAACATTCATGTGATGAACATTTGTGTTTGCTCCGTGTCTGGGCGATTATATCTGTATTTCTGTATTTAAACATTATATTTGCGGTACCTTCGTTGTTCTGTACCCATAACACGACTGCTTAAGCTACTGACTTTTGGGATCGGAGCAATGTACTCGTATGTGATGTTGTCTGATATTTTTAATAGTACACAAAATGTTCACCTGGAGCAATACACCGTAGTATAGGTCACGAACACCAACGCCACCTGCCGCATGCTCAAAACGTAACTCAGCTTCTCGAAGATCACGACGCCGACCATCGTGAAGACCAGCGTGTTCGCCGTGTGCGCCAGGATGCTCCAGAAGTGCGACACCACCTGCTCCACTTCACCAGCCACCGTCGCCTTCCGGTAGCTCACCAGCACACCCGTTATCACCGTCCCCAGCAACCCAGACACGTACAGAAACTTCTCCCCCACATAATACGTCAAATAAGCCGTCGAAAGCGTCACAGTCACAGCACAGAACAAATCGTAGTAAGTCAGTGACAACAACGTCCCCGAAAGATTTCCCATCACGATCCCTAACAGAATACCACCGCCAGCGTACCGCAATAACAGCAAAGATATCTGAGACGCCTCAGTCACTGCTAAAGCCAGATACCCGAAGGCAGCGGTGAACGCCATCATCACAGTCGCGTCTCCGATCAGACCTTCCCCAAGTAACAGCACGCTTATGTATTTCCCCTTCGTCATTTCCCTCAATTGTCTGACCACTTCCATTGGATATATCGGCGAGCATATTATCCCGAAGAGCACAGCTGTCGGGAAGTTCCAAGACGGTTCTATAAGGTAGTAGGCCATAAATGCTGCCATTAAAGCTGTTAGCAACACTCCTGGGACTCCAACTAGCAGGATTTGGGGGAAACATCTCCAGAACGAATGGGAATCCACATTGTAGGACGTGTTGAAGACTATTATGGGTAGAAATGTTATCAGAATGATGTCTACGTCGATGTAACAGACTTGCACGAAAGGTCTGAATGGTGGGTAGCGGTTGGCGCAGAACCCGGCCAGGCCACCGAGGCAGAACATGATGACTCTGTAAGGGATGCACATGCTGGTGGAAAGTAAAATAGCTCTTATGACCACGCCGATAAGGATCGTGGCGAAAATGAAGAGGAAACTTAGCGATGTGGGGTACTCCAGTGAGGGTCGGCTCGGGTCATCGAAGGTGATGTTTTCGAGGATACTGGTGTTGCCTGACAGCTTGATCTTGGTAACATTCTGACAGTATGTGGACGCGACGAGTAAAGAGAATATCTTCAGTGACAGTAGCGGTGATAACGCCATTTTTGTCGCTTTTTGAAGGCATGGCCGTACTGAAATCGGAAGTCAATCTACTTTTTTTTATATCGCTTTAAGTTTTTTTTTTTTTTTTTTTATAGTGGCTCGACATAATGGCTTCCCTACGCCTGATGGAAAGCGAAAGAGAAGCCCAAGTCGCTGTGACAACGGGCAAGTAACTGGTCAGTTACTTGTCAGTTGCCACCGCCATGCCGGCCCAACCCTAACCCCCCACGAGCTCCGGAAACCCTACTCACCGGCAGAAACACGACCCAGAGGTCATTTGACTGCGGTATTCTATAGGGTGGAGGTCCTTCCCCGGACGGGCGGCTCAATTCGAGCGAAGATTCGCTATGCCCTACCTCTCTTAAAAAAAGTCTGGCGTTCGTTACGCTCATGGCAAGCAACTGACTAGTAATTACGTGACGCGTGTTACGGTCTTTAACTCAAAGTACCTACCAAGTGTTTACTTTATAGATTTTCTTTTGTTTATTGGACGATAGTAGATATGTGTCCTGCGTATTTAATAAATCGCTGCGTTGTTTAACTAGTATTTATTCCGCCAATATCATCAAGTGTTCAGAGACGCGTTCGAAAGCAGTTGACCTGTGTTAATGGAAATTTCTTCAGCCCTTCGCCAAGACTCGTCAAGCGAAACGTCGGAAATTGTTCTCGCCATGATATTCGCGTCTAATGTGGTTGTTTTTATAATAATTAGGATTTCCCCTGGATTGGGTGTGGGTGTTCTGGGAGACGCCCTCAGTCATCATCTGTATCTCAAATTGAAGACCTTATTATAAAATGATGGGTTGTTTGAGTTGTCTGGCGAATTTATTTACTAAGTTAGGTTACTTAAATAAAAAAGATATTGGGCTTTTAATATTTATTTAAAATTAAGAAAAAATAAAAATAAACTATAGAAAACTTATGGTCTAACAAAAACGCATATAATTGCAAGACCACTTTTTGAAAGTCAATAAAAGTTTTACTATTTACTTGATTTTAAATTCTTATTTATTGCAGGAATGTAAACAAAATGCAACTGATTACATAGATTGGACAGTGTTTTAGCACCTAATAAATATTTTATAAATACACAAAAATAATTTTGAAAATAATTTTAAAATATTATTTCTCAACAATTCCACTATAAATGGATGTAAATAAATTGACTGTTTATAGTAAAAAATCTTAAGTGTGTTATTTATAATATTCCACGCCTTAAATAAATAATAGTTGACTATCTTTATACCAATTAATCAACATCAAAGAATAAATTTGGAACAATTAAAATGTTGATTTCAAATCTTTTACGGCAGTAAAATATATATTTAAAAGCACACATAGCAAAGTCTTAAAGAAGAAAACATAATTTACACCACATGTGGTATAATATGGACCTAAATTATACAACATTTAATATTAATCTTATAAAAATGTTACATATTAAGGAACATAGGTACATAAAATCAATCTTATTTATAATTTATATATATTTTATGATTTTATTGAGCGATTAACATAGTAAGTATTATTAATTAATAATAATAACGATGATGAAACATAGGTGGTGTATTACAATTATAACATTCAAGTTCTTAAAGTTTTATGTTTTATTTATTAAATAAGTTTCATTAGAAATCATTTCAAGTTTCATTTTAAGTGTCCCCCTTTTAAATCTCATAAAAAATATAATAAAACATAAGCCATGAATAGATTAGGTTGTTATAGCAAGATGTGTTAAGGCATAAATTCAATCATGAATTCACTTACAATAAATAAATTCTGAACTTATAATACAAATTCTCTCATTATATCAATCTAATCACTAGGCATTGTACAATTTACATTAGGTATTCTATAGTTATCAAGAAAGTATTTAGAATGAAAATCATATTTTATTTTCTAATAATGAAAAACATTTATAGTGCAATGATGATTTTTTGTACTTTCAACGTAATTGTACTAGCTACACCATTCAAATAAATATATTTAAACAGGTGCCGTCAAAATCTACTGATAACATCATTCAGGTTGATCAAATACCTCGCACACAAGTCAACGAACCGACATGAAATACTTATCTACATTTAAAAGTTACGAAAGACCGGTAGATGCTGCGATCACAAGTGTATTTATGATCGCAGGGTAGATGAATGAATCATATTTTTGTCATGAGGATGTCATATTTCCCAATAATTATATACCTATTTCATTATTGTTTTACATTTGTTAATTTTTATAGTTTAAAATTTTTTTTGGTGTCATATTTCTTTTTTTTTATAATTTTTTTGCCCATTTCATGGAGAAATAGGATTAAAGCTTCCAATATCCAGGGAACGTGTAAGTATTCTTAACCGATAATTGTAGGTGTATGAAACTGAATACCCAATGTAAACCGATAGTCGATATGAAATTGTCTACTTCCGGGGCTGTTGGATATGTGGGCTAGGCTTAACGTTGATGTGCGCCGGAGGCTTTGGACTATGTGCGACTTGGGCCGCTTCCGGAGTGAAGTCTGCGTTACCTTTGTTAGGGGCGCCGGAAATTGACACGGGGTTGGAAGGCACTGGGGAAGGCCCAGACAAGCCGGTGAAGTCTTCATTGGTTGTCTCCTTAGTTTCCTTTGGGTGAGGAGTTTTGTGCTGAGTGATTCTCATGCCACCGGCTTTAACTGGAAGATTGGAGATAGGATTATAAGAATATATTTATAGTGTTTGTTGCACTACAGACAAATTTAAGATAGTACAATGTAGGTGGTCTTATTGCTACTAGGGACTTCTAGAGTCTTTTTTAGACAGCCTTAAGGTATTGGCAACAAATATCAATGAAGGGAGGGGCAATTGTGCTAAACTGTACTGTATTAAATTTAGTTCTAAAATTATTATTAATGCAATAAGGTAAGGAAAATCATAAACATGAACAGTAAATGGATTTTGTAAATGTCATTTATTTTTAAAACAACATGCGATTGTTTACTAAAAAAAGTATATTGAATACAATTTTCATACAAAGTCAGATCAATTACTTGTGTACCCCCACATTGTTTGTCACATTATTTTATCACGATTAGATTTCGCAATGTGTGTTAATCGAAATAATCTATTGGTATTTTTATTTGATGGTATATTCTTCAGAAATTAATAATAATGTACATATTAGAATTATGTGTTGACCTTGAAGACTGATACTTCTTTGTTTAATCACAACTAGCTGTAGCTGTAGTAAAAAGTACAACACAAACACAATCATGACGTCAGTGTTGCCTCTCAAGGTCCCAAAATCATAATTTTATTCATCAGCCAGAACATACACAAACAAAACAATATTCCAATACAAAAGTTGAATTTCCTAATGGCTTCTTATTGAAACATGAACTGTAACATGACCTACGTCTGTGTCCATATGTTGGCGTCGTAAATACCTTCCATGTACACAATTATCATGAATAAAACCATGGTTAAAAACCGTGTAAACAAAGAACTTTTAACTCGATAAAACATTACCTGCAGGTGGGTGCCCCGCCTTAAGTTGAGAAGTATCCTCGTTGGACGACATTGTTTATTTAAATTTAATACGAAAATGCACCAAAGTCAGTAAATCTGATAAGATTGCTTTTGTAAAAATACGAAAAACGACGACGTGTAAGTCGAAGTGATGACACGGGCACAATAAACGTCAAACTGAAACATACAGATAACGTAAACATTGCAGGTGCTTATAAAGAGACAAACATTACACACCTGACAATATCACAGGTATTGTAACAGTGCTTACCGGTAAAAATACGACATGGCGGTAAATTTAAAAAAGTTTTTTCCAAGTATTATAAATTTTGAACATTTAAAATGTTTTAAGCTATGCCAATTATAGTTCTTTATAAACGTAAAATTGCAAATACCTGATAGTGTCGCTGTATTACCTACTTAATTTTACTGTTTTATGTTTCTTTACTTAGATACATATGAAGATTAAAAAACCTAGTGTCATCTTCGAAAACATTTTTTTGTAATCCCGACCCTTCACAAATCGTGCAGAGCCAAAAAGCTAAAAAAAAATCGACCCTGTCTGATGACGTGTAAAATAACCGCGGAGTTTTCTAGTCTACACGACAAAGCAAAATACGTATCCGTAATTTCGAGAATACGGATGATGACAGGGTATGAAAATGAAGAAAATAATTAGTCCGTCTCTTAGATAATAAAAAAATATAAGACCCGTATTTTTTGTTTTGTCGAAATAACAAGAAAATACTTAGATATAGCGCATTAAAGTTACGGAGTGGGGGCTAACTACGTCACGTTAGAATATATTTTGTACTCTAACGTGACGTCATGTGACATTTAAAATCAATGTATCTTCGTAAGTTTTTGAACAAGAGGCAAAATAAAAAATACGTATCCAATATTTTTCATTAATCTATCTGATGGACATTAAATTATTTTTTAGTCATCATCCCAATTGATTGCTTGTAGTCGTCAAAGTGAGCATTGAGTGCTTGTTTATAAAGCCCAGAATAATTCTTATATAGGGTAGGTAACAAAACCATTAATGACTAGCGTTTACGAAAGCAATAGGCTGTCAATAAGTGTTTATGTGTTGTTAAGTAAAGAAAACATAACAAGGCAATTGCATTATTTCAATGCTTAATTCTTTTACCATATAAAAATTTAAGAAGGGTATTAAAACTCAGTGTCATTTCCAAGCTTTTATTCTGAACCGTCGACTCGGCACCACAACATCCGCGTCATCCCTTCCTGTCTTTAGCATATCTCTTTGTATTTCCACGATCATCCTTAGCATAAAGTTGACGGCTTGAGTGCAAGTTCCATCTCGGAGCCGCGAGAAGTCCTTGCGTGTTGGAAGGCATCGACCTGTCACCGTGACAGTTTGGTGCGTCAGCGAGGCGAGGAGGCGCTTTATGATGTCGACTTTTTTGGCAGCTGCTAGTGGCCGGAGACGGGTGACGAAGCGGAGCAGGTATTCTATTAGCATGACGTCTTCCTGCAAAAGAAACAACTGAAAATAGAAATGTAGGTACAGAAAGATCACAGACCGCAAAAATATTTTTATTCCACATCAACTTAGGTTGTTTGTATATTACGTGAGACAATATTGCCCATTTCCCCCTGGTGAATCGACGCTACATGCGATTTTAATCCCGTATATGAAAACCTTTCTCGCAACAACATATACCTTATGTTTTCTAACATGTGGTCCGCGAGCATGTATTTGAGGCCCACGGTTCCATACGCATCTCATCATCATCATCAGCCTATTGCAGTCCACTGCAGGACATAGGCCTCTCCAGTTGTTCGCCACTTAGGGCCAACATCTGGAGGATATACCTATAATCGCCACGCTGGGCAGGCGGGTTGTCGATCGCAGGGCGTAGCTTCTTGGGTCTGGGGCTGAAAAAGGTTAGGAACCGCTGCTTTGTGGCTTTTTCCTAGGGCTAGTCTTTCTTTGTACCTTATCAAAATTTGTTTAAACTTTAAGGAGGCCTATGTCCAGCAGCGGACGTTTGCGGGTTGAAGACGACGATGAGTAGGATTTTCAACAATTACCAATGGTAAGGCGAGTATGCAAGACTCCACGTTGTGCGAGCGGCCCACTATGACGGACAGGTCCTCGCGGTCCAGCACTGGATGCTTCAAGCCCTCCAGCCACTCGCACAGCAGACCAGATAACATTGCCGGGTCCTCCTAGAAAAAAAGTATGTAAATTTACTGACTAGGTATGTAATTTTTAAGTAACTACACTTAAAAATTACATACTTAGTCAGTTAACTTATTTCTTTCAGCTTCACGAGTTATGCATCTGGCAACACATTTGACGATTCATTTTTTATATTTCACAAATTGTTATATTATGAGCTCGGCATTGAAATGTTGGAAAATATTTGTAAGTACATTATCTCAGATAATGACACAGGGCGTAAAAAAGCCTTCTAATGAGACCAGTAATAAGTAGTAGCTGTGAATTGTCTGGCAGTGAATTATTCATAACCTACTTTACATAAAGATAAACTCACCTCTTCATCAATCTTGCGTATCGCCTCGCGTCTCTGGTTTATGTCGTTTCTTAACTGTTTGAGGTATTTCTGTTTATCCTCTGGAAGACTGTGGTGATCTACGACAAATGCCTGTAAAAATAGAACAAACCTACACTGTGAAACTTTTAATATACGTTCCATAAGCGGCATTAAGTAATGCCTAATGTGAAACATTTACCAAAAGTCTTAACATAAATTAATAACCGTAAGTTTTATTTCATATTCTTAATATCATCAGGGACTCCATCATCATCATCTAATCACCTCTCTAGTTGTTCCTCACTTTGGGCAAACATACCATAAATGATTGTTAAACATCCCCCATCTCATCCCGTGGGTGTCGTAGAAGACGACTAAGGGAATATCAGGAACCGGGCAGCAGCGTTTACAAATAAAACTATACTACAATATCCTCCACGTCGCTACAATATGCAATCACTAGTTCCGCCAGCTAAAAACAGATGGCGATGTAAAATCCGCGGCTATGGAGAATGAAATCGCTCCATACAACTTGTATGGAAGACGTACAACTCACATACGAAGTTTTCATCACGACTCGCTATATAATACGAAAAACCAAGATGGTCCATCGGACCGCGGTCCCCGAGCACGATTACCTAGCTCGGCGGAAGTACTTTCACTTTTCGTAGGGACAAGTCTGTTCCTACCAAAACTACTGCGGTCGCCGACCCGCCTGCCAAGCGTGGTGACTAAGGTAAATCCCCTCAAATGACAGTTGTCATTGGGGGACGCCTACTACGTCCATCGGTGGACAGTGTACCTTACCTTATAGGATACACCTGGTCCCTCAGATTTGCACATAGATGTTCCAGAAATTCCAATATTGATGATTATCAAAATGCTCATTTCACTCGTTCTAGGTACCGTTTTATTATTATCTACTATATAATATAAAAATAAGTCGGGTTTTCCTCCCTGACGCTATAGCTCCAGAACGCACGAACCGATTTCCACGGTTTTGCATTCGTTAGAAAGGTCTCGGGCTCCGAGAGGTTTATAGCAAAGAAAATTAGGGAAAAAAAAATTACAGCCATCTGGTGGCGAAACGGAGTTCGCCGGGTTTGCTAGGTACCTAATAAGATAATTTAAGATTTAAATTAATCAATGGTCACCTTACCCCTTCTTTTGATTAGATATCCTCTACCCAAATGTTGTCTTGAAGAGATCGCTTAAAGCGACAAGACCGCCTAACTTGTACGTCATTATATCTTTGTATTTAGTTATAAGTCGAATGTTTGGTGTGCCATAAAGTATATCTATCTGTCTATCTATCAAATATATACTACTTACTTCATGCACTCTCAAAGCCGGAACGTGGCCATTGGTCGACCCTCCCGTGATCCTGCTGACCGACTCCAGGTTCCTCTCGATATCCTCTTCCACGGGATCCCGCCAGTCCACCATCGGCAGCGTGGGCACATTGTCTGGAATTAAGCCTTCTGTATAGTTTTGTGGCGAGTATCGCATATCATCATTAGTTCCGATGACTAACAACAGATGGCGTTGAACCTGCTTGGTTAGACACTTTCCATACATTGCGACAGGCTTTTATAAAAGTCCTATAGAAAGCCTACAACGCGCTTGTGAAGTCTTGTTCATCGCTTAGTACTTATCTGAACGACAACACAATAAGTTGTTGACAAAACAATATGATTTCGGTAACTTGATGAGATCGAAAAATGTAAGGTCCTTCTCCTGACCTGATCCTTGCAGTTCCTCTGGCGTGGTAGGGTCGGGCGGCTTGGTCCTCCGGAGTCGGTACGCGAGGAAGGACCTGTAGAAGGGCCGGTTCCTCACGCGGAAGTCCAGCCCCACGCTCTGGTGGCAGCCACACAGCTTCAGTAGCCGTTCGCATAGGCAGTATATTATCTGCAAATTGGAAAATAGGGTCATCATAACCCTGGCTGGCTCGGTGGCTCAATTGGTAGTGACCCCTGCCTTCTGAACCAAGGGTCGTGGGTTCGATTCCCACCCGGAACAATCATTCGTGTGATGAACACTTGTGTTTGTCCCGTGTCTGGGTGTTTATATTTGTATTTATTTGTGGCACCTTCGTTGTTCTGATACCCATAACACAAGTGCTTAAGCTACTTACTTTGGGATCGGAGCAATGTATGTGATGTTGTCTAATATTTATTTATTTAATTATTGCAGTCCACTAGCGAGTCCACTGCTGATGCCTCTCCAGTTGCTCGCCATTTAGAGCAAACGTCTGTTATATACCCATAATCGCCAGTCTGGGCAGGCGGGTTGGCGATCGTAGGGCGTAGCTTCTCGCTCCGGTGACGCTGCTGCCCGTCATCGGTCTGTGGTATTTAGGTACGCCTTCAATTGTGATGATTATACCGCCCCCAGTCGGCTGCCAGCGCCTCGTTTGCGATTCGGCAGGATGCACCACGAGCAGGTAAGGTTGGCTTGGAGCGAGATAATGAGAGGCCTTTACCAATAAAAAAATAAAAATGAAGGAAAATAGGGTATTTTACTCTATAATCATCATCATCATCAACCTATTGCAGTGCACTGCTCGACATAGGCCTCTCCAGTTATTCGCAAGTATCTGGAGGTTTTACCCATAATCGCTACGCTCTGCAGGCGGGTTTACCATCGCAGGGGACTCTCTTTAGGCGCATTGTACTCTTATATAGTAGTTTATAATGTTCATTTACCATAGGCAGTTCTTTAAAAGCTCTTTCGTCTAGACCGTGAAGCGTGGCGCGCTGTCTGTGTAAGTACTGTCGCAAGGTGAACTCAGCAGTCTTGCGGTCTTTCGTCAGCATCAGGGGTTCCCTGACAAACAAGCAAACTTTTAAGAAGATCCTGTACCTAATGTTTGTGTTTTGTGCTGTGTCTGTGCTCCCTTGCGCTCCGATCAGCCACCCCGAAGGGGCCTTGAGATCCGATTAGTGGCTCTGAGGAAGACGACGGCACGTGCCTCCGGGCATAGTGGTCAGTGGCGTCGTGCATCGCAAGATGCAGGGATGACAACACACCGTCCGAGCGAGGTGTGCCGTTCATGATGGGTGGCGCAGCGGTACTGCGCTGTAGAGGGTTGTGTCGAATTCCTCCTGGCAATCCGATCCTTCGAGCGGACCACCGTCGGGTGTAGTAGGTATTCTCCGCTAAATAGGAGTGAGCCTCATATAACCCAGGTGTCCGTACCTAGGTACGCATACACCAGGGCCCTAGGGCCCTGGTGTATGCGTAAAGGCATTCCCGATGGTAGAAAATAGGCATCTCAACCTTCTTTAAATGAGCGCTTGTAGCGGACCAGCATCAGGTTTAGTATACCATCAGGGTGTTCTACGTTTTTACGAGTGATTTCCACATAATCCGTACTTTTCACACGGTGAAATCATTGAAATTTGCCAATAAAATATCGTGATCTTTGAGAAGTGTATACCTACCTTTATTACTCATTTAGAATCCTAGAGTTAAGTATATTGACATGAAGCTATTCAAGATACTTGTATGTACAATCTATCTATGAATATGGTGCAATAAATCTACCCTGTTCTATTCTACTCACTTGGAGCTAAAGACGACAGTCTGTGGCAGAAGATAGTGTTCAAACTGCTGGACACAGAGGATCTGGCCTGAGGTCTGCACCGACCTCGGCCGCTTCTTGCGGACGAGACGGATTGCGTCGTTCGCCCTCACTCGGAGGGAGTACACCAGGTAGCATGCGATTAGCACTCCGGTTCGGCCTAGACCTGGAATTAATTTGTTTATAGTTTATAGATATTTAAATATTATAGGAATCATTGGCCGAGGTCAATTAAAATAAATAAATATCAGACAACATTACATATACATAGTATAGTTCTGGGTCCAAAGTTAGCTGAAGCACTTACCGAACCCAAGACTCCTGATACAGAAGGCAGGGGTCATCATAACCAATTGAGCTAACATAAAGCTAGTCTGGTTGTCAAGGACCTTGCAAAATGGCGGTATAAAGAGGCCTGCAGTCAGTGGATGTGGGATGTGGACTAAAATAGTGATATCAAACATTATCAAGAGCTAGTTATAGGTGACAATTAAACCTGCATGGCAGTGTATGGCGACCCGCCCCTCCTGCAGCGCGAAGGAGAGCACCTTGGCCATGTCCAGCAGACCGCTGAGGCTGGCCTCGCCGTAGTCCGGCCACGCGAAGTTGTAGTAGTAGACTGGGAACAGCGTGACATGGTCAATAAGACACAGCATGTGTACCGACATGTACCAAAATCTTTCTAGACACACGCTACAACATAGAATCCTACAACGCGCAAGCGAAGTTTTCATCATGACTTGCTATAAGAAGACTAATGGAACATCAGCAAACGGGCGACAGCATTGTTATCGTCAGTCTGTGAACGTCCACTGCTGGACATAGGCTTCCCCCAATCAGAGTTGTCAATGCGGGGCATTTGCCATAGGTAGTCAGCACCCTAGGCTATGGTTGGTGTTCGCGGGCAGTACGTTTTATGGTGGCCAGGTAAACGCTGTCCTTTTTCTAATAAAAAAAATTAATTGATAATAAGTAGATATTGTATAAATTGCGACGCTCTTGCAGGGTGCATACATGTGCTGTACACATAGTTCTCATACCATCCTGTATTTTACCAAATGGTTGCAATAAACTAATATTTGACTAAGTAATATTTGAATTTGAATTAATATTCTCAGTGGTCTTTTACGACACCTACAGGATGGAATGGGGTAGTCTCATTCTAAATATGGCGTGTGGCTGCCGGACTATGACTATGACTTTTGCCGCCAAAGAAGGGAGGTGTTAAGTTTATATACTTTCGACTTACTATCATTAGACATGAACACAGCGGGGTCGTAAGTGAACCCAGACTTGGTGAGAGGGGGCCCGCAGCTCGCGTGCTCGCCCGGGGTCTGCAGGTTGATCACGGTGCGGATGCCCCAACTGGAAATGTAAAGCATTAACTTAGAATTCATAATCACGAATCATCATCTGCCTATCGCAGGCCGTCGCTGGTTTGACCACTGCTAGGCCTCTCCAGACGTTTGCCCAAAGTGGAGTTGGGCAAACGCTGGGCAGATCGCGCCGGTGACGCTGCTGCCCGTCATGGGCCTGTGGTATGCTGGAAAAGACCTTACTTCATATGAACTCTTGGCAGTCAGTCGCTCGCACTTAGTCTTGGATCGACATCCTAAAGTGCCGGAGCACAAAAACTGCAAAAGTAATGTTTAACTATATACAAGTAATATCCCCCCAAAGGATATTTTTTTATTCCCTGTACATTTGGGGGATATTTTTTTATTCTCTATGCATATGCGCTTGGCAACAAATTAAATTGGTGTAAAACTGTAAAGTGATATTGAAGCCTACGATGGACCACGCTTTCCCAGAAAAATACCCATTCACTCTCGCCTTGAAGCTGGCGACCGCAGAAGGTTTTATTTGTAGGAACTTCTGCCTCGCACCTCGGTTTTGTGGAACCAACATCCTGCGACAGTCTTTCCGAACAGCTACGACTTGGGAACCTTCAAGAAACGAGCGTATTCATATTTAAAAGGCCGGCAGCGACCCTAAACTCGGTGAGAGCTGCGGGTGTCCATGGGCGGTGTCGACTGCTTACCATCAGGCATCACACTTGCTCGTCTGCCGCCTCTCGCATAAAAAAACCGGCCAAGTGCGAGTCGGACTCTCGCACGTAGGGTTCCGTACCACTATACAGCTAAATAAATGTTTTTCTTTACGTTTTATATTATATTGGAGTTAATTAAATGAAAAAATTAGGTAATTTGATTTATGACGTTTAAAAAAAAACTACTGGCTAGATTTCATTCAAACCAAATTTCGTTAGTAGTTTTCATAGTGATACACATGATATATTTTTTTCAGTTTTATCATGCCCATATTTTAGAAGTTACGGGGGGGGGACACTCATTTTACCACTTTGGAAGAGTCTCTCGCGCAAACTATTCAGTTTAGAAAGAAATGATGTTAATAACCTCAACATCATTTTCAAATATGTACCTATCCATAGATATCCCACACGTATAGGTTCGATGAAAAAAAAATTTTTCAGTTTCAGTTCTATGTATGGGGAACCCCAAAAATTTTGGATTTTTTTCTGATTTTATTTTAAAATCTTAATGCGGTTCACAGAATACATCTACGTACCAAATTTCAATAATGTAGCTCTTATAGTTTCGGAATAAATTGGCTGTGACATACGGACGGACAGACAGACAGAGAGACAGACAGACAGACAGACAGACAGACAGACAGACAGACATGACGAATCTATAAGGGTCCCGTTTTTGCCATTTTGGCTACGGAACCCTAAAAAGGTACATCTTTTCTTTACTAATATTATAAAGCTGAAGAGTTTGTTTGTTTGAACGCGCTAATCTCAGGAACTACTGGTCCGAACTGAAAAATTCTTTTTGTGTTAAATAGACCATTTATCGAGGAAGGCTTTAGGCTATATAACATCACGCTGCAACTATTAGGAGCGAAGAAATAATGGAAAATGTAAAAAAACGGGGAAATAACAATTCCACGCGGACGAAGTCGCGAGCACAGCTAGTACCCAGATAAACGTTGCTGTCCATTTCCCGATTCATTAGTCGTCTTCTACGTAGCCCGCGGGTGAAGATGGGGCACTGGTCCTTTTGAAATTTGGACACCATATTCACCAACCCAGCTTAGCACACTCTGCGCATATATCGTGAACTATACCTAACTATAAAAACATGTATCACCTGTGAAACTGTTGTATGATGTTCCTCGCAGCGATGCCCGCGGTGCTGGGCCGCGCCATCGCCAGAATGTCGTCGGTGATCCTGCATCACACACACAGACGCATCACTTATTAAGCAGGCTGATATTACAGTAGACAAAAAATAGTGTGTTTGTCTTGATGTTGCCACCGGTTGACCGGTGCCAAGTACACATTATGAGTCGATGAATCGAGGAACGCCGGAAAGGTTTAGAAAAGGTGTTTTTTTTGCTTTTTGGTGGCAGAGGAGCAATCTGCCTGTCTGATGTTAAACAGTAGGTAACCGCCGCTACCTACCGTGAAGAAAGAGCTCTCTTTAAACCTCGTTTGAAAATTATTTTTTTAAAAAAAATTAAACCGACTTCAAAAAAAACGCAAACGACCAAAACTAAAAAGCGATAAATAACGTAAGTAATTCTATCCTTAATAAATAATTATTTAAATATTACAATTATCACTTATTTTTGAAGTCGGTGCCAGCCAAACATATTATTATGTAGGTATATTGTCGTGTGGATATGCCGGCCGCGCGCGTCATACAACAACAGTCTACGTTAGGTACCGAAAGGTTGGCACCGACTTCAAAAATAAGTGATAATTGTAATATTTAAATAATTATTTATTAAGGATAGAATTACTTACGTTATTTATCGCTTTTTAGTTTTGGTCGTTTGCGTTTTTTTTGAAGTCGGTTTAATTTTTTTTAAAAAAATAATTTTATTTCTCTGTTTTTAGTTGCGTTAATGTGCTGTGACCTTGAATAAAGGCTAATTAATGTCCTTAAGAGTTTTACTTAGGAATGAAAAATTTTGCTTTAAGTCAAGTGAAGACTTTGCGATCTAGAATCAAGCATATCACTTACCAAATCACCTGCCCTATTAGCCCTGCATAAGTACATACTACTACCTAGTTTAATATCGACCAATGTCAGTACTGTCCCCTAACTCCTAACCGTTAAGGAGTTCTGTGGCTTCATCATCAGCACCAGATGTTGTCGCCCGGAAGCATATACCCGATTAAAATATGATTACAAAAACACCATATGAGCATACAATTTTCGGTTGTTGCCCTCAATTTCTCCAGGATCCCATCATCAGATCCTGACTTGGTGATAATGGGACCACCTCGGAAGTGTCCTCTGTCGAACTGTCGAAAAATTTTTGAAATCCATCCATAATTGACGGAAATATCGGTGAACATACATAAAAAAAAAAAAAAAAAATATTATACATACAGACGAATTGAGAACCTCCTCCTTTTTTCGAAGTCGGTTAAAAATGGACATGTAGCGATCAGGAAATACTGCGGCTGTTAAGTCGTTCCAGAGTTTGCAAGCCCGTGGCAGAAATGAACCCTGGAAACGATTGGTTCCGGAGGTAATTGTTTTTAGGTGGTACGGATAGTCGGATAGTAGGGTCTAGGATCTAAGGTCTCCTGTGGCGGGTATTTTTGTCAAGCAACGATTTCGTCGTCATCAGTTTTACCATTGGTACCTAATGGCCAATATCCTAGTCATCATCATTACCAGCTTGCAGACAGGCAGAATGCAGTCGCTTACAAGTTCAAAAATAAAAGGACAAATAACAAGAATTGACTTGAATAATGTAACCTTTTGCGTATTATGCGCCATACAAAGGTTGTTCTTGAACCTTTTCATAATTAACTGCCTAGATATTCCCACAGTGGACAACGTTGCACGCAAACCATTAAATTTAAAATACTTTAACCAAATAAACCTTTTTTGTTACTGCCGCAACATTGTAATGTTTATACAAATGCAGTACTTGAAATAAACGGCCTAGTCGTGTGTATTAAAGGGGTGAAAAAGAAAATATCGTAATTATTATAATAGTAAATGTTGTAGGAAGTCACGCGAGGGCGGGTGGACATTGCTACATTTGCTTGGCACTCAAGGATCTTGGAATTTATAACGAGAATACGGAATAAATTAGTTGAAAAATTGTAACAAGGTTGATTTTTTTATGTTAGCTAATAAGTTAGGAAGTATTAAGAACATGTATCTGATGTTAAGTGCACGTTCAGCTCATTTTAACTACCGTGCCTAACAAGATTTTTTTATTTTTTTACATAATGGAACAGAAAACATCTTTCTTCATATAGAATTGACACAAGCACTTATAAATGGTCAATACTATACCTACTTATAATAAATCTGTAGAGAGGTCAATTCTGTACATGAAATATTTTTTCAAAATAACTATCAGAGGATGATAAGTAATCGATACTGATGCCAAAACTGCAATCAGTAAAATTTTTGTCTGTCTGTCTGTATGTTCGTTATAGAAAAAAAACTACTTAAGTACTGGACGGATTGTAACGAAACTTGGTACGAATATTCTTCATACTCCTGGGCAGGTTATAGTATACTTTTCATCACGCTACAATCAAAAACGGGAGAAATATTTAAACTGCGATAGCACGTCAAATCGCAATCTTCTGTGGGCCTAGAGTCTACTCGAAAGTATGCTACCGAAGTATTCAGATAACTAACAGCGAATACCTACTACTCGAGGTTAATAACCCATAATACCTAATAATTGTATTTAAGTATTTATTTGTGGTACCTTCGTTGTTCTGATACCCATAACACAAGTGCTTAAGCTACTTATTTTGGGATTAGAGCAATGTATGTGATGTTGTCTGATGGGCTCTTGAAAACTTATGGTATTACCATACCATTAGATAAGGATAGGGATATATTATGTATTCCTCCATGACTATAGATACATTTCGTGACAATCTCATGAGTATTAGAATACCCTACTGATAGGTACTTACTATTTACTAGCTGTGCCGGCGGCGTCGCACGCGTGGATATCGGGTTTCAAAAATAACGGACTTTTATAAAATGGTACTTAAAATTTTAAGTTAGACCTCTAGCAAGACAATGATGAAAACCGCATTTAATTCCATGCAGTAGTATTCGCGTGATGCGCGATCAAACATGCAGATAAAAATTTCTCCCGTTTTCCCAACACTTCCCGTCACTGCTCTGCTCCTATTGATTTTAGCGTGATGAAAAGTATCCTATAACCTGTCCAGGAGTATGAAGAATAATTGTACCAAGTTTCGTTAAAATCCGTCCAGTAGTTTTTGTTTCTATAACGAACATACAGACAGACAGACAGACAAAAATTTTACTGATTGCATTTTTGGCATCAGTATCGATCACTAATCACCCCCTGATAGTTATTTTGAAAATATATTCCATGTACAGAATTGACTTCTCTACAGATTTATTATAAGTATAGATAACTTTTATAGCACCAAACTATTTGTAAACGTCTAATGCCACCAAGCTATACTTATAATGTCTTGCCGGGTATCGCCAGCCTATTTTCCGTCGCCGGTTACCACAATCCATAAGTTCAGTTATGAATTTTAAGCGGTTACGAGTTCAGAATCACGCGAAAAAGTCATTCCATTGTGAACAGCCCGTGATGCTGACCCTTTTATTGTGCGAACTATTTACGGGGTCTTGTTCGAAGCTCGTCCCATTTATCGAGGCAGCCATGAACTTCAATGTTTTCGCTTTCGATTTTCGATTTGAAGACAGCCCTGTTATTCACGACACGTCAGAAAGTTTTCATATACGGATTATGCTTTGTTATTGATCAATCGTATAGGTTAGGAAATCACAAAGCATAATAGGAAGGAACAGATTTGTCCCTTCGTAAAGTGGACGTACCTACTTCCTACGAGCTACGTGATCGTTCTTGGGGATCGTGGGTCGACGTCATCATCATCATCAGCCTATCGCAGTCCACCGCTGGTCATAGAATAGACCTCTCCAGGTGTTCGCTACTTTGGGCAAACACCTGGTGGTTATATCTCAGGGCGTAGCTTATCGGACAGGCTCGATGGCTCATTTGGTAGTGACCTCTGCCCTCTGAGCCAAGGGTCGTGGGTTCGATTCCCGCACAGTACAAACATTTGTGTTCATGAACATATCTGTTTGTATTGGTCTGGGTGTTTTCTATGTATAATATGTATTTATTTACATAAAAGCTGTGTGCCAGGATCGTCGCAAAGGACGTGGTTTCTGCCTACCCCTCTGGGAGAAAGGCGTGACGGTATGTATGTATGTATTTACATAAAAAAAGTATCTAAGTAAGTTTATCAGTTGTCTAGTACCCATAGTACAAGCTTCGGCTTAGTTTGGGGCTAGGTGGCGCTGTGTGGCCCAGCGTGGCATGTCTTGGGTTATTTATTATTATTTATTTATTTATTATTAACTTAGCTCTTGTTCTGCAACCCACATTAGGAAGCCATTCCACTCACCAATCGGAGTACAGCCCTTGTATGGCGGAGAGCCTCTGCTGCGTCTGCACCTCGTACTGGCACCTCGCCCCCCCACAGAACAGCGCGCACTGCAGCGCTGATGGTGTGTTGATGCGGAGTCTCTCTCCCAGCGCGCTGTACAGGGCTTCTGGTGGGTGGTTGATGCGCCGACGGGATTCCCGACTCCTGTAATAAAATAATGAATTAAAGTCGAATTGCTCCAGAAGAATATTTCCAGAAATATATATATACTAGCTTTTGCCCGCGACTTCGTCCGCGTGTTTAAATTTATACATACAAAAGTTTTTTCCCGCTAACTCCCGTTCCCGTGGGAATTTCTCAAAATACAGCCATAACTAAACTTTATATTTACTAAGGTACCTGCATGCCAAATTTCAAGCGTCTAACTTAAGCGGTTTAGATTTTTCATACAAAAGGATTTTCCCGCTAATTCCCGTTCCCGTGGGAATTTCGGGAATTCCTTTCTTAGTGCACCCCTACGGTACCTAAGCTACGTCCCTTCCAAATTTCAAGTGCCTACGTTTAGCCGTTTGGGCTGTGCGTTGATATGTCAGTCAGTCAGTCAGTCAGTTTCTCCTTTTATATATATATACTAGCTTTTGCCCGCGACTTCGTCCGCGTGTTTAAATTTATACATACAAAAGTTTTTTCCCGCTAACTCCCGTTCCCGTGGGAATTTCTCAAAATACAGCCATAACTAAACTTTATATTTACTAAGGTACCTGCATGCCAAATTTCAAGCGTCTAAAGATTTAGATTTTTCATACAAAAGGATTTTCCCGCTAATTCCCGTTCCCGTGGGAATTTCGGGAATTCCTTTCTTAGTGCACCCCTACGGTACCTAAGCTACGTCCCTTCCTAATTTCAAGTGCCTACGTTTAGCCGTTTGGGCTGTGCGTTGATATGTCAGTCAGTCAGTCAGTCAGTCAGTTTCTCCTTTTATATATATAGATAGAAGATTAACTTCAGTATTTTTTTTTGCTGAAGTTTCGATTTGATGTCTTTTGGAATAAAATAAATGCAACGTTTCTTGGTTATTTGGTTTAAGAAAAACACTGAATTCCTTCACGAATGATTTATTTTCTTCTGATTACTTAAATATTGACTTCTAAGAATGCTTAAGATATTATGTGTAGCTATTTTTTATATATTTATTTTAAATAAATTAAATTAATGTGTAAGCCCTTTGTGCACTGTTTAGGTAATCAGGTATATCGTGCAATAAAGATTCTTCTTCTTTTCGAGTCAATGGTACTCTGTCTCAAATAGAACCGGCCCAAAACCTCGCAACCTGGATACCGCTGTCAGTTCCCTTGCAAAGGTCACCCAAATAAGGATTAAATATATACATAATATGGTTTTACCTATCCAAAAAGTGGAATCTATGGAAATTGATGAAGTTGACGCTGGACTTGCGGCGATCCTTCGGGAACATGGCGCCGGTGCCGACGGCGGTCGCGGGACGATTAAGCGGCTTAATCCTCTTTATTAATGGCCTTTGTGGGCGCCGACAAACGGTGGACATTCCACACGCTTGTAGCGTAAGCAAAAAAGTGTTGACTACGATTGCCGAATAGAAATCCTCTATAAAACTTGTACAGGGATGTAACGGAGCGACCCATCATATTTTCGCTCTAAGTCACCCTCACCTGCTCGTGGTGCATCCTGCTGAACAACAAACGAGGCTCTGGCTACCGACTGGTGGCCTAACCATCGCTCAATTGAAGGCGTAGCTAAATACCACAGGCTGATGACGGGCAGCAGCTTCACCGGAGCGAGAAGCTACGCCCTACGATCGCCAATCCGCCTGCCCAGCGTGGCGATGATGGGTAAATCCTCCAGGTGTTTGCCCAAAGTGGCGAACAACTCAGTTCATGTTTGTGCGAGTACCTATATAATCATTGTGTTCAATTCAATGCTCATATATTCTCATACTTGTATATGTGTACAACCACGGAATATTAATTTAATATTCCGTGTGTACAACGATGGTATCGAGCTTACTCTAAACTAGGCTGACAGATAATTTACGTGTCTTTTATTTTTGAATAAGCTAAAAGACGGACTAATTACAATTTCTAGCCATAATAGCCTATTATGTCTAAGATAGATAGAATTTGAAAAAAAAAATAAGAAACTGTCCCTAATTTTCCATCCGTACAAAAACTATACAAACCGCCCCTCCGTTATTAAACTTCTATTAAGTAGATTGAAATCAACCTGCCATTGACGAATGACTGATTGTATTGTGTGTACAGTCAGTCAAGTTCATTACCTTGTTTGTCATTCTGCCCACCACGGTTTAGTAATTCTCCAAATAAACATATTTCTCAATTAGTGGTAACCTGTCTATTTACTAAATCCATTTCTGTCCGGGGATGTAAGGGAGCGACCTATCATCTTTTTGCTCTAAACCAACCTCACCTGCCCGTGGTGCATCCTGCCGAATAACAAACGAGGCGCTACAACCGGCTGATGGCGGTATTACCATCATCATATTACCATATTACATATTACCATCATCAGGCGTAGCTAAATACCACAGACCGATGACGGGCAGCAGCGTCACCGGGGCGAGAAGCTACGCCCTGCGATCGCCAACCCGCCTGCCCAGCGTGACGATTATGGGTATATCCTCATGGTGTTTGCCTTATGTGGCGAATAACTGGAGAGACCTATGTCCTGCAGCTTAGGTTATTTTAGGACATTAAGAGACGTAGAGCATAACGAATCTTCGCTCGCATTGAGCCACCCGTCCGGGGAAGGACCTCCACCCTATAAAATACCGCAGCCAAATGACCTCCGGACCGTGTTTCTGCCGTGGGGTTAACTGACAGGTAACTGACGGTACTTGTTGTCACAACGACTTGGGCTGCTCTTGCACTTTTCATCAGACGTAGGGAAGCTTTTATTTCGAGCTACTGCAAAAAAAAAGATTGTAAGAAGAGGAACTAAACAGTTATACTCGTATTTTGTTTTGCTGTCGGTCGGTAGTAGGTACCAGTGTTGAAGGATGCCTATTTACACGATGGCGATGGTCAGACAAGGGAGAGCAAACAGCGGGACACGCCACCACGACTATTGATATTAGTCCTATTATTACACCGCTTAATAAACATTGGTACTTGAAAGGTTGAAGTGTAATTAACACGTTAACTGCCACGGTCACTGGTGACTGTCAAACAATACATTTTCTATTGTGTCTGGTTTCACGTAATTAAATGTTTTTCAGCTTGTCTCCCTCATACCCTCTGACCGATAATGGTAGAATAATCCACTGAAGTAGAGTGGACTGTCATTTTGAGCTTATTAAGCATTTTTTTGTTTAGCACAACATAGTGAGATCATGGAAACAGAAAGATAGGGCCCGAGTCGCTGCAGCAAAGGACAAGTAACCAAATCAACTAGCCACAGCCATGCTGGCCTATAGTTTTAGTTATCTTCAAACAAAATGATAAAAAGTTCTTATGTTCATTCGCGTTAAGAAAATAGTGACTGACAGGTCACTGACAGGCCACTAGCCAATTAAAACGCTAGAATAAAATGAACTTTACTTACTTTAGTTTTTTTTTTATCTTTTCCGGGTGTAAAAGAACCATTTAGGTTTTTGACTGCTGAGAATCTCCGGTCATCGGTGAATGGAATAGCGCCCAATATGGTAAGAATGACGTATAATACCATGGTGATGTATATGCGGTCATGACTGACTGTCAGTACGTACCAACTTATTTCCTCTATTACGATCGTCATTTAAATTACGAAGCCTCATTAACGAGAGATTTTAATCTATAATAATTACTGTCACATGCTACAACCCCAATATGTCATTAAATATTATTCAAAGTTTTTTATTACACTTATCGACGATTTAACGACATTAACAATAAGTTGGGGTTCGATTTCCCTACTTTGTGTGCGTGCGTTTCCGTCATCATGGAGGTAATTTAAAACGAAGTATTACGTGGGTAGTTTAGTTATGTATGGGAGAGAATATTAGTTATTATTACGTCATTTGGCGACCATTTTGGTTGATTTGTAGTGAAAAATCCCTCTGAAACAGTGGTCGCGGATTGCCGATCCTTGCAATCCGCGACCACTGATCACTGATCGTTTAACATAATTTGTGTGCATGAAAATGTAGTTGATTGAGTGTTTAGTCTCCAAAATTGAACCAAGTGCCAAGGGTTCGATCAGCACCCGGACAAACATTCGTGCTATGAACATTTGAGTTTGTTCAGTGTGTGGTATTTGTATTTATTAAGTGTATATTTATGGTACCTTCGTGGTTCTGGTGCCCATAACACAAACGCCCACAACCTTACACCCTATTTTCCTCTTCGTAAGAACCATACCTACTAAGTACTACTATGTACTTCAAGGAATACCTACTTATTTTAGAAAAAGAATTATTGAAATCAGTTCAGCTATTTTTTATATTGTAGATTTATGATTGACGTTTAATAATACATAGTACCTATGATAGCAGAATAAATGTGTTTTCCGGTATATACAAAGAACCAAATTTTTACGAGTCCCTCCTTTTTAAAGTCGGTTGAAAACAACTCTCGTAACCTATAACCTTGAAGGAAGGATTATAAACATGAACTGTAGCGAAGGAAACACGTGAACTTAATTAGGTCAAGTAGCAAGTAATGTTGGTCAGTCTATAACGAAGGTAACGACTGTGATGGTGAGTACGCACGCACAAACGAACACACATCGTAAAACGGCGGTCAAGTGCGAGTCGGGTCCTACATTGAAGGTTCTGTACTAATGTTATTTTTTTTTAAGTATTGCGCCGTGCTTCACTGCGGTGTGGGTTTAATCAAACCAATCCAGTTGGATAGAATGGGATAGATATGGAAAGGATAAATGGAAACCACGAACGGGAATAGATTCAGCGACCGTGCTCTAAATCATAAGCTCATAGGATTTACCAACATGAGTTGGTAAATATATTTATGAAAATGGGCCCTCTTTGGGCTTTTTTATTGGTTAATATAAAGTAACGGTTTATAAGGGTTTTCCAGCTAACTTACGGAACTACAAAAGTATAAAAGCGTTTGACAAATCGTTAATTGCTAAGTTATAATACCTACCATATAACCTGTTTTTAACCCATTTTAGTGATTTTTCTATTTGTTTAGGGCACCCTTGAAACCAATGACCTAGTTTTGACAATAAAAACAATTAATTCACCCGTTTTATTGTAATTTATATAACATTATTTTCTTATCTGATATGGAGTGATCGTTTCGTTCGAAACGTGGTGTAATCTAACGGAACTTTTTGGGTTAATGGAATTCTGGAGTGAAGTATTATTAAGGCGATAATATACCTATTTACGAAATGTAACGTTCTTCCATGGCTCACTTTACATCCTGCCCGGCATGCCCTTTCTCCTGCACACAGGATGAGCCCATGTTGGTCAAAGGAGGCGTTTAAATAAAATAAATAACCCAAGACATGCCACGCTGGGCCACACATCGCCTGCCATACTTAGTTAGTTGTAGTATGGGTACTTAAATTTTATAGATACTTTTTTCGTAAATAAATAAATGTTATACCAAGTAAACACTCAGACCAATACAAACAGACATGTTCATGAACACAAATGTTTGTGTTCAAATTAGCAGGTTTATTCAATTTTAATAGTTCTTACGTGCAAAGTTCGTGTAAAACATTAAGTTTATTACGTACTAAATGTTTACGTGTTAGTGTTATAAATTATTTAAACTTATGACTAAGTTCACAATTTATTCACCCCAATATACTACACCTATTGTATGGTTGGTTAAAGGAAAGGCCAAAGTATGCCTACATTATGGTTCTGGGTTCTAGTTCCGGTCGATTTCACAATATAACTACACCAGATGTAAACAGTTACAACTGTACTTTGACATTTTAATATATTTTATTTTAATCTAAAACATGCCACGCTGGGCCACCAAACGTTATCTCTTATAACTGATAAACACACTTGGATGCTTTTTTGTAAATTAATAACAAACATCCAGAACAATATAAACAGACATCAATGCACCACTTTGGGCAAATATCTAGAGGATTTACCCATAATCGCCACGATCGCAGGGCGTAGCTTAATAATATTAATACAAAAATTTTACACATTCATTGGAATAGTAAAGCTTATGAGCGTCCTCTCTTCAATTGCGGTACCCTTTCAGGGTCTATAATGATCCACCTTACCTATAACATCTCGTAATATTTATGTACCTACAATATAGATACAATAAATGATTGAGTATTGAGCTTCTTGCTCAGGTGACGCTGCTGCCCATCGGCCTGTGGTATTTAGCTACGCCTTCAATCGTGATGGTTATACCGCCACCCACCAGTGACCAGTTGCCAGAACCTCGTTTATCATTCAAAAGATGCACCAGACAGGGTGCAGGCTTTGAGCCAAAAAAATATTAGTCGCCCTTACATCTTACCATATCTATTTTGTTTATCATCACTCGCAGTAAGTTCAGGCTTAAAATATTTCTATTACTTCTAAAATAAACCCGACCTACATTTTCCAGAGAAAATGGTTGTGCGTGTTGTACTTAAAATAATAATTACTGTTCCAGGGTTGCACTTAGGGCGCTACGGACGTTCGTAGTCGCGGCTACGTCCGTAGTCACTGTGAAAGATTTACTTCGTAATTTACCGCTACGAAAGGTGTTTGCGAAATGTAGTTTGAGCGATATCATTGATGATAATTTTTTGTTATGATAATATAAGGAAATTGACTGAAAATTATAAAAAGTATTTCGGCTAATAATAGGCCTGTTGCCTTAAAAAATGTAATTAATCCGTCTTTTAGATTGTAAAAAAAATAAAAGACACGTATTTCTTCATTTGTAAATGTAACCAAAAATGACAAAGAAATTACGCGTGACGTCAAAGAGTGGGAGTTTTTTTCCCACTGAGTGACGTCGAAGACCCCCACTCCTAAATTTTGATTAATACGTGGTTCCATTGAAAAATACGTGTCCAATATATACCCATAATCTAAAAAACGGACTAAATAATTATAATGTTATTATTTTAACCCTGGAAACATCCCTATTGTACCTATGCGGATAGAACGAAGTGAGTTTTGACTCAACCTCTCCTCAGCTCAGTAGCGCTGTGCAGCCTGAAAAGTAGGCGACACACCTCGGGAGGGCGAGTGTTGCCCTCGCGGTATGACGTCACTGACCACGTGTGTCCGAAGACACGTGTTTTCTTCTTCCTTGGCCGCCGCGTCCCGGTCGTTGATCGAAGCGCAAGCGTTTCGCAACCCCGAAAGTCCTTTTAATCGCCTAGTATTCTTACCCCATTCCGCAGCATAGCAACCGTACCTTAGTCCGACCCTGTGCGGTCGGGTGTAGGGCGAAAGCAGAAGTGAATGTCACGCGACTGCGTGCGTGCTGCGGCTGTGGGGGTGATGTATAATGCAGCGCGTCGGTCGTGCTTCAAGATTTAGGCTGGAAACAGTGCTCGACCGATGGTTAGCGCTGACCGTCGGTCGGCGTTACTATTACAATGCAAATCTATGAACGCGCACACAGCTATGCTCACCAAATCATGCGCGTACGCGCATGATCAGCAAGAATCAAGCGACACAAGGAATCCCTTCAAGGTGATGTGATTGACATTATGAACGACATGATTTCTCATAAGACGTGGCCTTAGAAACATGTGTAAAGATTTGCCAACCCGCCTGCCCGGCGTGGCGATTTAGGGTATATCCTCCAGATGTTTGCCCAAAGTGACGAACAACTGGAGAGGCCTATGCCCAGCAGTGGACTGCAATAGGCTGATGATGATGATGATACGAACCTGGTAGAAGTTTTCCCATTGACAGCGTTCTCCGGCGCGATCCGCCGCCTGCGCCGGCGACACAACCGCGCGCAGACGCCTCGCGCGCAGCCCAGCCTCTCCCACAGGGGACAGTGCGCCTCCTGGCCCTCCTGGTACTCCCCACTTGTCTCCGGAGACATGTCACTGACACTTGTTTTTCATATCACTACATAATATATTACAAAGTCGCTTTTTCTGCCCTATGAAAACAAGTTCTTGTTCTTAGATCAGATCAATATAGAAACGCATATTTTCATAAACTTTTAGTGTACATTCGCAAAGTAAGCCTATTTTAAAAAGCTCTTAGGGACAGCGCAGACGACAGACTATCCGTGACGCACTTTTTTGCAATTACACGAAAAATCTGTCACAGATATTTCACAGACTCAACGCACACGACGCACATCTTCGATCATTCTGTCGGTAGAGGTCTACGGTAGACGCTCTTTTTAAATGTCTCAGACGCAGACTCTATCGCACAAAAAGTCTTTCGTCTGCGCAGCCCCTTAACATCACGCTGCCGTATGCTTGTCACCTTTGGGGTATAAAAAGAAAAAGAAAACGAGTTCTTGAGCTTAGATATCGGATCAATATAGAAACGCCTATTTTCATCAACTTTTAGTGTTAATTCTCAAAGTAGGCCAAATTAAAAAACCTACGACATTCTTATCACAATTAACGAGACTTCATAATTACATAGAACCATGAAAGTAAGTACAAATGTCAAACGTACGGGTATCGTAATTATATCGTTCGTGCGGTGCATCGGCTCTGCTGAATTATATATGGGCATCGATCTGCCAAATGGTCCTTCGAGGGTGCTGACGAGTCTGCGCATATTTTATAACACCACGTGTGACAGTCAAGACATTATTATGATATAAAAGCTACTAAGTACCTATTGCAATCGTAGGTGGGGTTTCCCGATTTGAAATAAGAGAGTATTGTCTTCAAAACTACATACAACTGAACTGACAATATATTTTTTATAGTAGGAAATGGAAAGAGAGAGCTACATACAAGTCGACCTAATAAAAGCGTATGTTTAATTGTCCTTTGGTTGTCGGATTTGGAATAAGACCACCCTATCTTATACCTTGGGTGTCTAGAAAACGACCAAGGGAATATCAGGAAACAGGCAGCAGCTTTTAACTGGGTAGAAATAAAACCTACTGCGGTCATCATCATTGTCATCATCAGCATGCAAAAATGGACATTTGCATTTGCAACATCACATACAATGCTCCGATCCCAAAGTAAGAAGCTTAAGCACTTGTTTTATGGGTATCAGAACAACAAAAGTACCCACCACAAATATTACTTAAATACAAAATATACACCCGGACATGGGACAAACACAAATGTTCATCAGACGAATCTTTGTCCCGGGTGGGGATCGAACTTACGACCCTTGGCTCAGAGGCAGGAGTCACTACCAACCAATTAAGCCACCGAGCCAGGCAAATGATGATGACTGACCACACACCACATTGTTATAAAGAAAACAAAATCCCGACCGTTGGGTAGGTACACCGATTCATATTTCAGAATAGCACACCAAATCTGCTCTCTGATTGAGCTAAGGATAGAAGAATGCTCCTAGCACTATTTTATCCTTTTGTACCTTTTTGTACAATAAAGTTGAAATAAATAACTAAATAAATAAAACAGCTGAATCGATTTCGTTTGATAGTATTTTTAGTACACTATACCTACACTAAAAGCACATATACAAGACGCTGTTATGTTCCCTGGTATTCATAGGGCCCATAAAACATGTAAATAGTCTCGCAAGTTCACGCGTGACCGACCTGACCGAGAAACAAACCCGGAACCTTTATTAGCATTGTTTGATCAATCCTTTGACCTACATAATGCCTGGTACAGCCTTGAAAATGCAGACATGTTAGACATAGGTCTTGTAAGCTTGTGTCGAGTTGTGTTTATTTTGTTTTCTTAGGAAGTTCAACGGTATGATATTCACTAAATCTACATACTTCCGTGTGGTGACGGGAAAGAAAATGATGAAAGTACAAATCACCGCTCCATTTCTTTCAATGGATGTCGTAAGAATATTTATAGATATTCATTGCACAAAATACCAAAATACAAACATTTTATAGGGAAGGTACTTATTACAGACAAGTGTTACAATTTAGGCGCTCTGATCGCTATTATGCGATCTCTACCAGATGACCTTCAGGTATAAGAAGTGTAGGTATTATTCTGAAGAGCGTTTCTGAATATAGGTACATCTTAATATTTTAGCTTTTCAGCCGGTTTATCTGCCCGGCTGATCGCGACCGTACGTTACACCCGTAAAGTGACATCAGTCGATTAATAGCAAGAATAATCTTACAGGTCAGCATGCCACGGGGAACTTGATTTGGTTACTTGTCCGTTATCGCAGCGACTAGGGCCTCTCTTTCGATTTCCATCAGTTTAGCAGGCGAGTTGGTGACCGCAGTAGGTTTTATTTGTACTCAGGTAACCGCTGCTGCCCGTTTCCTGGTATTCCCTTAGTTGTCTTTTACGACACCCACTGATGGGCTAGTCCTATTCTAAATCCAGAAATAACGCGAACTTATTGTCACCAAGAATTTTTTTCCGACATAAATGCCATGTCACCTAAAATAAAATTACTATTATTAATTTTCGTGCATATTTTTGTTGAAAAGACATTTCATACATTAGATTACCCACTGTTTATTTCTATTACGAGAAGTTTTCTTTCATTTTCATAAGGTTATCACGCCAAAGATATTTCACACATGATTTTACTATTTATTTATTTCTTTAAGAACGAGTTTTCTTTCATTTTCGCAAGGATCATTGTCACGTTAAAGGTATTTCACACATTATATTACTATTTATTTCTATAAGAATGAGTTTTCTTTCATTTTCGCAAGAATCATTGTCACGTTAAAGGTATTTCACACATTATTATTACTATTTATTTCTATAAGAACGAGTTTTCTTCCATTTTCGCAAGGATCATTGTCACGTCAAAGGTATTTCATACATGATATTACTATCCAAGCCTATTATAATAAGTTTTCTTTCATTTTCGTAAACAACAGTGCCACGTTTTATATATTTCCGCGCGCGTCCCAGTCGGCTGTCTCGAATCACAGCTACCGAACAACTAATACATATCGACTATACAAAATACAATACAGCTGTGAGAGGGCGAACTTGGCACGACTTAGGTAACTTACTTGAGTTTCAGACATCATATACAATACATTAATGGCTTCAGAGACCTGATGGGACTGCCGCGTAGGTACTGTAGCGCGTCCGAAATGTTTGCAGAAGATGCCGGTAGGTATACCAGTAGACCTGAGCAGAGACTTTGGCTCCTTTTGCGTCTTCTACAAACTTTTGCAGCACGGAGAGGGCCCAGTAGAGCAGATATTTAACATCATGCCAGTGTGGCGATTCGAGCACATATTTTATTTTTATATTAAACTAGAGACCTGCCTTCGCTTGGAGTATTTCAGATAAACATTTCATTGGGTTACATTATACCTAGGCGTTTTATTAAGGATTCCTAATCTTTTCTAGCAATAAATATAGCCTGTGTTACTCAGAGTAAATGTTGCAGAATTTTTGAAACCGGCACAGTCGTTTTTGAGTTTGTTCATTAAAACATACACACACATAAAAATACAAACCGGTCCTCTTTATAATATTATTATAGTGGAGATATAGCACTATAGATGCAACTTTAGAAATATACATAGGTAGGTATTTCATTGGAAAAGTAACGATTTATTAAAATAAGAAAAATACAAGAATTATCATGTTTCATCCGCCTCCGTTATACCAAGACACGTGTAGATGGATTTGAAGTTACATTATGCGCGTTGGCACTTCATCCTGCGGGTGTTGTTGGGGTCGGCTTTGCAGACCTCATAAGGCTGGCATAACACATTTTCACACTTTACGCGCTCTGAAAACAACAAAACAGAACGGTAATACTTATACAGCAACGTGTCTATGGCCACAAGTACACCTAACTAATATCAGACAACATCACATACATTGCTCCGATCCCAAAGTAAGTAGCTTAAGCACTTGTGTTATGGGTATCAGAACAACGAAGGTACCACAAATAAATACTTAAATACAAATATTAACACCCAGACACGGAACAAACACAAGTGTTCATCACACGAATGTTTGTCCCGGGTGGGAATCGAACCCACGACTCTCGAATCAGAAGGCAGGGGTCACTACCAATTGAGCCACCGAGCCTGTCTCAGTGTTAATAACATAGAGTGCGCGACCGCAAATCCGCCCCTCTCCACAAGACATCCGTAGGGTTCCCAGCAAAGCTCTATGCTTGGTCGAGCAACACTAGAGGGCGCCCTTAGTTGTGTTGCTTAACTTTCCAAGGGGTGAGAGCCTTCCACTCGCCCGCAGTGCTGCGATATCTCGTGGTTAGCGCTACGATTCCCGCTCCTGTACGCCAAGACTCATTACAATTATTATGGGAACTCTCTTCAATTGAATTTAGGTAATAGGTAGTTTTTTTTATACTACAAACAAGCTTACGACCTACTTGATGTTAAGCGGTTACTGCAGCCTATGGATGCCTTCAATACCAGGGGCATCACACGCCACCTTTATTTAAGGCGCATGACGAAGGGGCCGGGGAACTTTGTAAAATGATTCCCAACCAGTCACACCTGTTAAAATATTTATCCCTTTTTTACATAAAATTAAACCGACAAACTATTATTGTAGCTTTTATAGTTTCGGAATAAACTGACTGTGACATACGGACGGACAGACAGACAGACATGACGAATCTATAAGGGTCCCGTTTTTGCCATTTGGCTACGGAACCCTAAAAAGTGCGTCACGGCAGTCGCGGATAGTCTGTCGTCGGCGCTGCCCCTAAGAGTAGGTCGGTCTAACAATTAACAGTGTGACTGGTTGGGAATCATGTTACGAAGTTCTCCCAACGAGTCAGTTTGTTCCCAACGAGTTACAGTGTGACTCGTTGGGAACAAAGGGTAAGTAAAGTAATAAGTGGAATCTTTCAAGTTGAAAGAAAACGAACACACATTACCAAGCTATACCTAAGAACAGGCCCCCCTGGCCCTGGCGATTGTGGGTATATCCTCCAGATGTTTGCCCTAAGTGGCAAACATCTGAACAGCAGTGGACTGTAATAGGCTATTGATGACGATATCTAAGAGAGGTAGGGTATAGTGAATCTTCGCTTGAATTAAGCTGGCCTGGGGACGCAACTCCACCCCATAGAATACCGATGCTAAATGATCTTTGGGTCGTGTTTCTGCAGGTGAGTAGGGTTGGGGTGAGTGCTGCATAGGCAGCCGTTGGGTTATGGTCGGCACCGGGCGTGAGATGCTCCTCTTTTTTGTGTTACCGGGGAAAATGCATTTAGGCATTCCCGCTGCTTGGGGGAGCAGGCGGGGTATGTGGGATTCACCCCGCCGAAAATGGTAGTGAAGCAGGAAATACCTACTAAAAACCCCGGCCCCTTCGTCTTGAAGGCTTCCATAGGCTGCAGTAACCGCTTGACATCAAGCGGGTGGTAAGCTTGTTTGTGGTATAAAAAAACTACCTAGGTATAACCTAAATTAATTTGAAGAGAGTCCTCATAATAATTCTAATGAGTCTTGACGTACACGAGCACGAATTGTAGCGCTAACCACGAGATATCGCAGGACTGCGGGGG
Organism: Conogethes punctiferalis; assembly: GCA_031163375.1. Lineage (NCBI taxonomy): Eukaryota > Metazoa > Arthropoda > Insecta > Lepidoptera > Crambidae > Conogethes > Conogethes punctiferalis. The sequence goes on from CM062099.1 coordinate 4,713,756, forward strand.
AGTGGAAGGCTCTCACCCCTTGGAAAGTTAAGCAACACAGCTAAGGGCGAACAAAGGTTACTTACGTGGGGCTGTGCCTCCGCCGTTGGCTCCGTTGTAGGGGGCAGGGTAGGTGCAGGACTTGACTCTCGCGGGGTTCAGGCAGCATATCATGCCGTTTTTGCATTCGCCATCACTGCGGCAGCTCTCTTTCTTCGTGTAGGGGTATATTTTTGCGGGGTCAGGGCATCCTTTAGCCGCGGAAGCTGTTGAGTTGACACACGGATGTTGTGAACGTGAAGAAAGAAAGAAAACATTTTTTTTAGCGCACATTAAAAATAAATCTTTAAGCAGTAGGTATTCTGAATTATTTTAATTTTGTAACTACATGAGTCTCTAAGTGGCTAGGAGACTCAAAGGATTTAGGTCCATAGGCATCTCCAGTCGTTCGCCACTTAAGGCAAACATCTGGAGAATATACCCATAATCGCCACGCTAGGCAGGCGGGTTGGCTGTCGCAGGGCGTAGCTTTTCGCTCCGATGACGCTGCTGCCCGCCATGGGTATTTAGCTACGCCTTCAATTTATTGTGATGGTTATACCGCCACCTTGCCAGCGCCTCGTTTGTTATTCGGCAGAATGCACCACGGGCAGGCGAGGTTGGCTCGACAATTAACTGACTGACTTATTGATACATAATACCTTCGACATATACCATATTTTATTTTTAAACTTACACTCAATGCAAGCCACCACTACGACTACGGCACATAGCAGAAGTTTCATGGCACCTAAAAGGAAAATAATAAAAATTAAGTCAGTAGGTTTTCCTGCATTGTTGTTTAATTTATCTAGACTAGATAATTTTTATATGAGTAATTAAGTCAGTTTTGCTAGATGTCGCACGAGTAGGTAAATGTAGGTTTAAAATTGCCAACTTCTTCATTATGTCCCCATGTGGGCCATATCTGCTTTTATCATCTGCCTGGCTCGATGGCTCAATTGGTAGTGACCCTTGCCTTCTGATCCAAGGGTCGTGGGTTCGATTCCCACCCGGGACAAACTCTTGACACTTACGTCATTATCGCAATCAAGAGAACATGAGCATGAGAACTAATTCTACTGTATTACGCACCACTGGGAAAATTGCGAAATTAAAACGAACAACTCATGTACTCGTATATCACGGAATATTAAACACGGAATATTATTCATTTTCTACAGAAAAACACAAATAATATTTATTTAAGTTACGGGTAATGCTAGAAGGTGGAGTAAATCTAGGTTTACCCGGGTTGACCTAGTATTATTAATTAATTTTTTTAGAAGTAATCGATGTTTCATCACCAATAATATTCGTATTAATCCCATCCCTGTTTGAGTGGCGACGATAATAAATGTCATGATAAAACATTCTAGAAAAAAAGCAAGTGCATGCGTATAAATTAAAACCTTACGCTGATTGTCGTAAGGTGTTAAACAGCGTACAACTTTTAAGAGTGTCATCTAGCGTGCAATAGGTGAACTAACTAGTCAAAGCAGGCCAAAAGCACTTCGATGAGATGACGTAAAACCCTCAAAGTGTAATTTCTAAATTCTTCTTTATCTCTAATGCATTATGGTCGTTTTTATGTTATTGTTAGTAGCGGTTACATCTTTGTGATTTCAAGAAATTATTATAGTTATGATTGGTTCATTTTGTGTGTGCGTATAATGTTATTGTGTGAGTTTGGCGACAGCAGTTTTGTATGAACTGACTAGATTATGCCCTTTCCTCTTGTGTTTAATATTCCGTGTCGTATATAAATGTTGATATATCCTACATTAACAGGAAATACCTACATAATGTAAGTGTCCCCTTGAGAATAAGGACATAGTATTCTTTTTCCTATAGTCATTGTAAAATTTCAATACTCTCTTGATCGTATTTCGATCACTGCAGCCAATTTCTAAGTGGACTAGCCAAGTACGCAAAGAGATAAGTACCTATAGGTAGATGGACTAACTTTACTTCTCTGGACAAATTACAGACATGATAGCGACCAATTTACAGGAGACCGATCAGGAGCAGTGGAGTAAGGGACCCTGCAAACCACAGACTTAATTACCATCGACCGATAGTTTGGGCGGAGTCATAATCTGTATGAAGATGTATGCAAGTTGGCATAGGTTCTACAACGATTTGGTATCGACTGGTCTTACTGATTACTTATGTGCCCGACCAAACTATTGGCCGATAGAAAGTCTATGGTTGGCGGGGTCTCTAAGAGTATAGATACCTACCATTCGTTTGAGGTCCGTTTTTACTAAATGTGTAACGATCAATATAGGGTCACAGTCTGATTTAACCGAAGGCCCTCTATTGCTAGGGGTTAATTCCGCCACTGGTCCTAGATGTGTCACAATCATCATCATCGAATCTTCGCAGTAGACTGCTGGACATAAGTCTTTCCACTTGTGCGCCAACTTTCTCAAACTTGGACTTCTCGCAACCAGCCATCGTGTATCACAAATGACAGCATTTTTAGCAAAAAATACCGACTTTAATATCGTGACAATTGGACCAACTAGCCTTTCAAACAAGAAATTTTTTTTTCAATTCGGTTACAATTCTCGAAGACATGTGGTAGTAAATATGCAACAACAAACAAGTGGAATGGACAATAAGAAGAGAACATCCTTCTTTTTTAACCGACTTCGAAAAAGGAGGAGGTTCTCAATAATTTTATTTTTATGTATGTTTACCGATATTTATATAGATGGATTTCAAAAAAAAATATTTTTGAAGTCGGTTAAAAAATGTAAACTTATAAACTGTATAATTATTGGGTTGCACAAGGTTAAGGATTCTTTTTTAAAAACAACTCTCCAATTTCTTAACAAAACCCATACGGACAAAAAAGTCATCAAAATATTATCAAGTTCAACTTGAATGTTGCAGGAAATCTCGGAGAAATGGTGACCGATATGGACACAAGAATGTGTGGAACATCATTTTATATTCACGTAAGTCTGCATCTTGTCACAGGTCACAAAACTGGTCCTAATGGAACGCTACACACACTGTTACACATATGAGTAGGTAATGAAAACACCTGTCCATTTCAAACAACGTAACCTTTACAATTCGTATTATTATCTATTTCTCCACTAAACTGGGCTATTTCTTGATGTTTGTCTTTTGTTAACTTGAAAATGATCAACTTATGAGCAATTCAATTATTTTAAAATCTACGTGACAGTATTTTTGTATCATTCGCAAGAATTGCGAAGATTTTAAAATTATCAGTCTGCTTATGTACTAATATTTTACTTGTACCTCGTAAGTAGTTTATTTTATGTCACATAAACATATAATACTACATATTGGTATATTATTCGTGTTTAACTGTTCTTTGACTGAATTTACAAAGGCTACATTATTTGTGCTTTGTTATAATAAGTGTTACTAAATGGATATTACTTGATATACCTATTATAAATTAATAAAATATAGTATAATTAATCTACACTATCGCATTGGGGAAACCTGTAATGTTAGTAGTATGATTTTTGAAAATAAATAAATAAATTATATACTCTTTGTGTATATGTATTTAAAGATACAAACAATTATTTTGTTAGGTGTTACTGCAGACAGTTACATAAAACATAAGTAGTAGGTACTATTAAGTAGTTAAATAATTTACTATAGAATGCAGCGGGTTGAGTTCACTAGAAAGATCTACAGAAGGTGTTTTAAGAAGGGCAAATCGTAAGTAATAATGTAAGTAGTATGAGAAGAGAGGTCGTGTCAATAAAAGCTATAGATATTTGTAAAACAAAACTTACTCATTTCTCAATGTTTTCTGAACTCTTTCCACACTACCACTCACTAGGAAATACGAACGAATATTGGTTTGTGGGGCGCATAGCTGTTCTTTATAAAGCTACTAATACTTAGGTATATGTGTATGTCATTTTAAAGATGAGCTGGCGATCTACCTAATTAAGTACGAAATTACATGACCTAGTCCATAGGTTCTCAAAGTTTTTATTGTCGGGGCTAATTAAATCTGTTTTAAACATTTGTATGACACTTTAAATCTTAATTATTAGCTAGGTACTGACTGAGTAGTATCATGATCAGCTTGAAAACGTCCATACCCAGGTAAACATTGGTTTTGACAAAAGTTTTGTTGCCGGTCACCAGTAAACCCCATGCCAGTTACAATGTTAATAAACGCTTGATGATGAAATAACTTTATTGAAAAATAAGAATAAATTATCAAGTTACAGTTCCACTTTGATTGGTTACAATCTACCGAAAAATAATAGTTAAACTGTAAGTATATATTTACGGATTTTTATAGGTACCGTAAGTTCTAAAATGTTTGAGATGTTTTTGAAATTGCGGTTTACAATTAAGTACTTAATTAAATTTTTCCCAAGAATGATTCAGAATAATATTTATTCTTAGTTATCACTTTATTCGTTTAACCTACTACCAAGCAAAACTATGCATGTTTAACAGGATAAACCATTTAAAAATCCAAACATTAAATGGGTGTAAGGGGGCGGCCCATCAACTTTTCGCTCCAAGCCAACCTCACCTGACCGTGGTGCATCCTAACGAAACGAGGCGCTAGCAACCGACTGGTGGCGGCGCGGTGTACCATCACAACTGTAGGCGTAGCTTAAAAGCTCCGAAAACCCTACTCACCGGCAGAAACACGACCCGGAGGCCATTTGGCTGTGGTATTCTATTGTCGTATTTGACTGACTCGATGGCTCATTTGGTAGTGACCTCTGCCCTCTGAGCCAAGGGTCGTGGGTTCGATTCCCGCACAGTATAAACATTTGTGTTCATGAACATGTCTGTTTGTATTGGTCTGGGTGTTTTCTATGTATAATATGTATTTATTTACAAAAAAATGTATCTAAGTAGGTAATTTTATCAGTTGTCTAGTACCCATAGTACAAGCTTCGGCTTAGTTTGGGGCTAGGTGGCGCTGTGTGGCCCAGCGTGGCATGTCTTGGGTTATTGTATAGGTCGGAGGCCTTGATGATTCGCTATGCCCTACCTCTCTTAATGTTTCAATGTCGGAGTAATTATTTCACCAACGTGTAGGTACATTAGAGAAGTATTCGATATCAATATGCCTATTTTTCCTCATTATTATTGTCTAGAGATGGGCTAAATGTATTGTTTCTGGGTTTTCCTGCCTATCATCAAATACGTAAACAGAAAGTTGGCAGCAATCCAATTAGTGAATCGGCACGTTTTTAAGTTGGTCCTCTTCTGCCTCATTAGTTTCGTTCGTCGCAGGAGCACCCTGAACACTGAGCGTTCGAATCCCGGTTCGGGCCAAAAACTGTTACCTACTAGGTTTTCCTGTAAAAAAATTCCTCAGTAGCAGTTTCGAAGCCAGGATGATTGTCACCAACATCATCCTGTGTTTGACGTCACTCTTTGCGAAAATCTCCCACTCTTTGACGTCACGCGCAATTTTAACGGGCTATATCTGTAATTTTTGGTCTAATTTACAATTACATATTATTATGTCCAGATGCTGATGGGAATATCTCCTGAGTACTTGCCTCTGGTTCTGCGCTTCCTGTGTCCGGTCGTGTCAGGCAATAGCTTTATAAGATGTGAGACTATATCTATGACTATATAAGTAACTAGCTTTTGCCCGCGACTTCGTCCGCGTGTTTAAATTTATACATACAAAAGTTTTTTCCCGCTAACTCCCGTTCCCGTGGGAATTTCTCAAAATACAGCCATAACTAAACTTTATATTTACTAAGGTACCTGCATGCCAAATTTCAAGCGTCTAACTTAAGCGGTTTAGATTTTTCATACAAAAGGATTTTCCCGCTAATTCCCGTTCCCGTGGGAATTTCGGGAATTCCTTTCTTAGTGCACCCCTACGGTACCTAAGCTACGTCCCTTCCAAATTTCAAGTGCCTACGTTTAGCCGTTTGGGCTGTGCGTTGATATGTCAGTCAGTCAGTCAGTCAGTCAGTCAGTCAGTCAGTCAGTTTCTCCTTTTATAAACTGTAAGTATATATTTACGGATTTTTATAGGTACCGTAAGTTCTAAAATGTTTGAGATGTTTTTGAAATTGCGGTTTACAATTAAGTACTTAATTAAATTTTTCCCAAGAATGATTCAGAATAATATTTATTCTTATCACTTTATTCGTTTAACCTACTACCAAGCAAAACTATGCATGTCTAACAGGATAAAACATTTAAAAATCCAAACATTAAATGGGTGTAAGGGAGCGGCCCATCATCTTTTCGCTCCAAGCCAACCTCACCCGACCGTGGTGCATCCTAACGAAACGAGGCGCTAGCAACCGACTGCTGGCGGCGCGGTGTACCATCACAACTGTAGGCGTAGCTAAAAAGCTCCGAAAACCCTACTCACCGGCAGAAACACGACCCGGAGGCCATTTGGCTGTGGTATTCTATTGTCGTATTTGACTGACTCGATGGCTCATTTGGTAGTGACCTCTGCCCTCTGAGCCAAGGGTCGTGGGTTCGATTCCCGCACAGTACAAACATTTGTGTTCATGAACATGTCTGTTTGTATTGGTCTGGGTGTTTTCTATGTATAATATGTTTATTTACAAAAAAAATGTATCTAAGTAAGTTTATCAGTTGTCTAGTACCCATAGTACAAGCTTCGGCTTAGTTTGGGGCTAGGTGGCGCTGTGTGGCCCAGCGTGGCATGTCTTGGGTTATTCTATAGGTCGGAGGCCTTGAAGATTCGCTATGCCCTACCGCTTTAATGTTTCAATGTCGGAGTAATTATTTCACCAACGTGTAGGTACATTAGAGAAGTATTCGATATCAATAAAAAAATATAGCCAATAAGCCTATTTTTCCTCATTATTATTGTCTAGAGATGGGCTAAATGTATTGTTTCTGGGTTTTGGCAGCAATCCAATTAGTGAATCGGCACGTTTTTAAGTTGGTCCTCCAGAAGCGTATTGATCGGTCTCGGCGTCCACTGCTGGACTTAGGCCTCCCCCAATGGGAATTGTGGGAAGCTCATGTCCAGCAGTGGACGTTTGCAGGCTGATGATGATGTCTTTATTTTTTTATTTTATTTATTATAGGAATAACAACAGCCACACAATTGAGACTTAAACCAATTTGTTTACATTAAATTACTTAGGCCAAAAACTGTTATTCACAACTTGTTTACATTACTTTGCTTAACTTATTATACCTACTTATGTTTCGAAGAATGACGAAGAAAACAATGCAATAATTAATCCATTTTGAATGAAATACATTTTCCTGTGTTTATAATTTGTGATTAAAACTAATTACAAATATTTCTTCGAACCACCAATATGTAGTACTAAGTACTAAACTGTTGGCTGATGATGACTAAACTGATGTCACCACTCAAATTATGATACATAATCGTCTGCCTCATTAGTTTCGTTCGTCGCAGGAGCACCCTAAACACTGAGCGTTCGAATCCCGGTTCGGGCCAAAAACTGTTGCCTACTAGGTTTTTCTGTAAAAAAATTCCGCAGTAGCAGCTCCGAAGTCAGGATGATTGTCACCAACATCATCCTGTGTTTGACGTCACTCTTTGCGAAAATCTCCCACTCTTTGACGTCACGCGCAATTTTAACGGGCTATACTTATCTGTAATTTTTGGTCTAATTTACAATTACATATTATTATGACCAGATGCTGATGGGAATATCTCCTGAGTACTTGCCTCTGGTTCTGCGCTTCCTGTGTCCGGTCGTGTCAGGCAATAGCTTCATAAGATGTGAGACTATATCTATGACTATATAAGTAATATGTTAAACTGTATGCACAAAATAACCAATCAGAATCAAGAAAATATATTGTTTTTAGTGTTACGAGTACCTACGAGTATGTTTCTTTTACGACTTCGGCAAAGAATAATGTAAAGTGTTCGCTTAAAATGCTGAATGCACCTACCTATGTGCAATACTTACTGCATGTACGGATGGAAATGTAATGTAGGACGCCCTCAGGCGGGGGGAGAGACGGTTTGCGCAAAATGGATGGCAAGTGCTGGGTGCGAGAAGCTCAGTGCTTTTGGGCATAGTGGCCAGTGGCGTCGTGCATCGCAAGATGCAGAGAGAACACCACACAGTCTTCCTGAGGTGTGCCGTCCACGCTGTGCGGTGCCGCGCTACCGCACTGTGGGGGGTTGTGTCGCACCCCTCAGACAAAGTGCTCGTAGCGGACCACTGTCGAGTTTACTGGCTATTCTCCGCTTAATAGGAGTGAGCCCCACATAACCCAGGGCCCTGGTGTATAAAAAAAAGGAGCCAAGAACCATCGAGCCGGAATACAATACTAAACGACCCAACACCTAAATGAAACTCCTTATTAATTAAAACGTACTGTATTTATATTAGTTAAATTGTCTTATGTCTAAGGGCGACTACACTTCATGCGCTTCGAGGACTTGTCCTGTTTGCAAACTTCCCCGGAATTGCATTTCACGTTGTCACAGTACACGCCGGTGCCGCTGCCGCCTGGAAAATAAACAACAATATATGATATCGTCAAAAAAATAAACAAAAATATGTTGAATCGTCAAGAAATAAACAAAAATATGTTCAATCGTCAAAAAAAATACAATTACCTAAATTGAGCTTCTCTCCATTTTTGTATGCGAATATCCTGTCCTACTAAATACATCGTGTGGTTTCCGAATTTAGAATAGGACCACCATCATCTCATCCTGAGAGTTTCGTACAACACGTACCTGGATACAAATAAAACCTACTGCGGTCACCAATCCGCTGCCAAGTGTGGTGTACTAAGACTATTACTCATTAGGCAGGCTAATATACAACAATGGACGATTGAGTCTGATGATAATGATGTTGAATTGAATCATTCATTCATCATGATTGATGATGATTAATCATAACAAAATATAAATAAATTGAAAGTTAGTAGGCTAAATGTTTCAAAATTAAAACTATCGGCGTGTTTGTCTGTTTATCAGTGTAGATCTTGCTTACGTGCTTACATAAATCTGATGCTGACCTATAAATCTAATTTATGTATGTCCATTCAAAAGTCAACTTACTTAAGTATAAATTAAGAACTTCTCTAACGATAGGTCTATACTCGTAATCGCGGTCTGCCAATGACAGACTTGACGTATTGTTAGAGCAAAATTTAAGTTGATTTTTGAAAGGTTCTTCTCTCCCACCAGATAAAGTCTCCCGGACTCCCCCTACCTAATGATTTTAAAATCTTATGCTGTCCAACATACCTACGTTCGGGATTCCGAATTATAATTTATGTTCGCAACAAAAATGCTCTACTTGCATAATTATGTCAAAAAATAACAAGACTCGTAAATTGATCAATTTCCTAGGTAGTTTCGATCACCTCTCGTCAAATAATAAACTGCAGTTGAACATTACAAAGCGCTCCAGCATTTTATATGTAAGTACATAGAGCATTTTTGTTGCGAACGTGAATTTCAATCCGGAATTCTGCATCGAAATTCTGAATGTATGTGGCCAGCCTTTTAAGCACTCTTTCAGTTATCTGATAGCTTGTAAGATATTTGTGATAGGTATAAGTTAACGATACTTACTATACTTGTTAGATCCCCCGCCGCCGGCGCCGCCGTACGCAGCGGGCTCCACGCAGGACTTGGCGTTGCACCCGTTGGAGCAGCAGATCTTCCCGTGGGTGCACTCGTAGTCCTGCACGCACTTCGGGCTGCAGCTGTAGACCTTGGACGGAAGGGGGCAGCTGCCGGCTGGGAACAGGCGTAGTCACAGTCATTAAGGGTTTGCAAGTAGGTACCTACTAAGGGTTTGTACCGACATCTTTGTTTTTTATAGTAGCACGCCATAATGGCACCCTAAATCCCTATGTCTGTGGGAAAGCCAAAGATAAGCCTAAGTCAATGTGACAACGGGCAAGTAACTGGTCAGTTGCCACCGCCATGCCGGCCCGACTTTAACCCCCTGGCTGCATACAAAACAACAATACTCCATACAGACAAGCTCTATGGAAAACTTAAGTACAACGCACATCATACGAAATTAGATAACACAGGGCTAGTTGGTTTTGCAAAATTTTCGTGTGTGATGAAGGCATAAAATAGGTATTCAAAGTTTGATAGTTGTAGCTCAATACATCTGCAATGGATTATCTTCTTTACTTAATATGTTATCTTAAACCTTATTATATGTATGTCTATGTATGTGCAATAAAGAGTATCTATCTCTATCTAGGGAGACGTATGCTCGTAACATGAGTAGAGTAAGTATTTACCAGCTTCGCTGCTGGCTATCATCAAAGCCACTGCAAAGATGGACAGGAGAATGGTTATGGAGCCTGGAAGCAAAGAAAAATAAATATTAAGTAACTACATGTCATAAATTAGATTCTAAGGCATTCGATTGCGTTAATCATGAAATCTTACTTCTGAAGTTGCGGCATTATGGCGTCTCGAATGTTGCTTTAAGTTTGTTAGAGTCCTATCTAACTGACAGAATTCAAAAAGTTGTTATTAACGGAATTGATTCTTCTGGCGCCCTCACGAAGCAAATACAAAGAGGAGATGTCATAAGCAACTCGGTCTAGTGATAAAAAAACTAGAGGTCGGTCTATAAATTTTACCAATCAACGCCGTTTACATGCCGTTAGTGGGCGTGGCTTATTAATTTGCACTCGGTCGTTCTCAGTACTCTTTCTGTGGACTTATTTCTATTTTCGACGTATTGTAGCATTTTACGAAGAAAATCATGAAAGTGTTGCGTGTTAATGTGTAATAATTACTCTGGTAAACATTCAATTGCAATGAAAGGAATCACAATTCATGTGTAAGTATATTTAATTCGCATTTTGTTAAAATAAAATTCATAAAATACGCTTTTGACATTTTTCATGCACGAATAATGATTTTACTCAACGATAGATGGCACCTCTGTGCGTAATGGGAGCAAGCAATATAAAGACACATCAAGCTCAAAACCTTGGATTTATTGAAATTTGTTTTAAATTTATGCATAAGGACTTTTATCTTGATGAAAATAATGTTGTTTTATGTAGATTCATTGTCATTGTACAAAAGTATGTGCTATCTGGCAGCAATTTTTAAGAGGCATACAAATGTCAAAATACCAGGTCCGTAATTGGGATGTAATTTATATTCGGACATAGGCCTATGTCCAGCTGTGGGCTGCAATAGGCCGATGATGATGATTATATTCGGATTATTATTCATTGAAGAAAAATTATATAAATTTAAATATTAAAATTAAACTGTGTATTATGTTTATTCTAGACTAGCTGTGCCCGCGACTTCGCCCGCGTGGAATGAAGTTTCATCCCCTATTTTATCCCCTTGAGGGTACAGTTGATCAAAATCCTTTCTTAGCGGATGCCTACGTTTGATATATTTAGATTCCCGTCTAATAAAATCCTTAGAAAGGAATGGGTTAGACAAATAAATAGATAAAACTGGACTCCTACCAAATACCTACACCAAAATTTGTTCTTCCCAAAGTGTGTTTTTGATTGCAAGTAGTAACTCTGTTTAAGTAGTGACTTTGTTAGTAACTCTGTTTGATTAAGTGACTTTGTAAATTGTGTATATGTGAATAAATCTGTTGAAACTCTATCGGCCTTTAAATTGAATACAGTCCACAACGGTTTATATTGTTAGTTAATCACTATCGTCTGTTTTTTTGTTGTATGTTGTGTTGTATTGTAACCTGTGGAGCCAATAAAAAAAAATCTTTCTTTCTTTCCACGATGTTCGTGGCGCAGAGTCAGCTAATTTGTATTTATACTTACTGTTTTATATAATTATGTACATAATTTAATAAATATATAAATAATACAAGCAAAACACTATTTATTTTTTACTGTTCGAATCAATGCACCCTTTCTCCTTTAGTTATACATAATTGAAAAGTGTCATGCGCTTGATGTAATGTAATAAAAGCAACCGTTTATAGTCACAAAAATGTTAAAACTATAGGTCGCCTCAAGGCATGGTCTTCTACTTACTTCTGGTGTCACCATGATCCAAAAAGTTCCTATGGACTAAAGGTGCAGATGTCGCTAGGTATACTTTTTATTGAATAGGTAGGTATTCTGAGTACGTCCCTTATAATATAGCTAGCGAAATCTAGTGCCCGATAGCTAAACTACATAAGAAGATGAGACTAGTAGTTCGGCTTCTAGCCGCCATACGGAAATAAGAAAGGGGCGTCCCCCCGTACCCCCCTTCTTTTTGCCACGCAATTTTCCTATGAAAATATTGGTTATGGCATCTCCTCTTTGTATTTGCTTCGTGGGCGCCCTACTACGTATGGGAGTGCCCCAGGGCTCTATATTGGGACCATTGCTGTTTTTAATATATATAAATGACCTTCCTTATTTTGCTGAAGGCTTATGTGAGACGGTATTGTTTGCGGATGACACTTCTCTAATTTTTAAAACTAACAGACATAAGCAAGTATCTGACGAAGTAAATAATGCTCTCTCGCAGGTATTGCATTGGTTTAACACAAATAATTTACTTTTAAATTCTAATAAAACAAAATGTATTAAATTCACGATGCCTAATGTGAGGCAAGTAAATACTAATATAATTATGAATGGTGAACACATTGAGCTTGTTGAGTCTACGACCTTTTTAGGGATTACTGTGGACTCCAAGTTACAATGGGCTCCTCATATAGGAGCCCTGGCAGGAAGACTCAGTTCAGCTGCATATGCAGTTAAAAAAATTAGGCAACTCACTGATATTGAAACAGCCAGACTTGTTTATTTTAGTTACTTCCATAGTGTTATGTCATATGGTTTGCTCCTATGGGGATCAGCTTCTGACATACAAACTATTTTTGTATTACAGAAGAGGGCGATCCGTTCTATATATGGACTTAAATCTCGCGATTCACTTAGAGAATTATTTAAAGAAATTAATATCCTAACTGTGGCATCACAGTACATATTTGACTGCATTATGGTTGTACGTAAGAATATACATTTATATAGTAAAAACTCAGATCTTCACCAGTTCAATACTAGAAACAAGAGCAAACTTGCTGTTTCCAATCTCAGGCTTCGTAAAACTGGTAACTCATTCATAGGACAAAGTGTAAAAATGTTTAACAAAATACCGCAAAATATTGTTGATCTACCTATACATAGATTTAAATCTCGCATTATGTCCATTTTAATGTCAAAAGGTTATTATAAAGTACAAGATTATATGGATGACAATATTACATGGACATGATAGTCTGCTCGCTTGCGCTTTTTAAAACGATATTATTGTATTGTATTATATATTTTAAACAAGGCTAACTGTTGAGTTTGTTGCGGCACTTCTTCTCAGCAGGCTACACGTCGAAGTGCTGGTAGGAAAAAAGTTTGACGTGCAAAAGTATTACTAGTGAATCTATTTGCAGAAATAAACTATTTTATTTTATTTTTATTTTATTTAGATTGACATTTCCTTCTACGAGTATTTTCTCCATGGAAGTAATAAGTACATGTTCTCAGATTTCGTGAAAAATGAAAACCTACCTAACTTTTACTTTTATTTAAGTAAATTTCGTTTTTATCCCAGCTCAAACTTTTCCCAGAAAATCACGGGTGGTAGACAAGCAAACACATAATACTTAAATCGTGTTTTAACATAAATCATTCATAACTAGGTATGCTTATAGAAACCACAAACCAATAATGTGACTTAGTCAAACTATGACTAATTTATTTACGATGAGAATAGGTACCTATGTTTATGAATCCAGTTTGCACCGAAGGCCAATATTTTTAAAAGCTGAACAAATCACATAGGTATATATTCATACATAATTTGTAATATATTATATTATTCCATATCAAAAGGTCTAACAAGTAGTTATTTTGCATCTCGCATACCTTGACCTCAGTGAGTCGCGATCGTAAATATTGCGAAGTATTGATAAGCTGTTTTATATTCTCAAGTTGTAAACTAAGTTATTGCAAAATAAAAACATTTAAGTAAGTAAGTAATTGTTGTTTAATAAACTAGCATGTGGGAATTTACCTGAGAATATCTAAATATGAAACTCAACAATAGGGGGAGTCCTGGGGCCCTACTACAAAAAACGAAAACGATCGGGATTCCCACGTACCCCTCTGTTTATCGAGCGACGGGGATGCGTAATGTTCTTCCCCGGTGAAACAGAAAAGGTTAATTTAGGTAATTATGTCTGCGCGCCGCGATGTTTGGCGATAGTAGGTTAATACTGGGTTGCCCTCCGACTAGCGGCTCCGAGGAAGACGACGACTCGTACCTTCGGGAATAATGGTCAGTGGTGTCGTGCATCACACACCGGTCGGCTCGTGCATTACCCGGTGGGAGGACACCACACCGTCCGAGCGAGGTGTCCCGCCCACGAGTCCCTCCGGGCAATCCCCTCGGACTGAGCGCTTGTAGCCGACCATTGTCGTGCTTAATGGGTATTCTCCACTAAATTGGAATGAGCCCTACGTAACCCAGTCGTCCCGTACCCAGAGCCCTGGTGTATGCGTAAAGGGACATACCTCACGTAATCACGTTAAAAATAGGTAATAGGCTATTATGGCTTAAAATTGTAATTAGTCCGTCTTTTAGCTTATTCAAAATTAATTGACACGTATTTTATTATTTGTAAATTAGGCTAAAAATTACAAAGTTATTGCAAGTTAAAATTACGCGTGACGTCACTCGGTGAGGCATTTTTACGGGAGCAAGTGACTTCAAAGACTCCCACTCCTAACTTTTGATGCCTTGTATCTTTGCTATTGTTTATTTGAATGAAAAAAGGAAAAATAGGTACGTGTCTTTTATTTTTGAACTAGCTAAAAGACGGACTAATTACAATTTTTGGCCATAATAGCCTATTCAGTATGTCTAATATTTGAAACATGAGCTGACACGACTCTACAAAAGGTGCACGTTCGATTTCCAGTCAGTTCAGTTCAATATTTGCTACTTTACCTAGACAGAACATTCACCTTTTAAGCAATGTAGCTTGAAACTTTGAAACCCTGTAAGATTTTAACCTAGCCTGAGATTCGAACCCGACCACTGCCTATCAACACTAAGTCAACGGGGAAACAAATTAAATAGTCGTCAATATAAGTAATTATATTTACTTAATCTTAGTAGGTTAATAGCTTAATCGCATCACTCATTCCGTTCAGTAAACAAATATGGCCTCATGTGTTTAATCATACTTTGAATTCTTTAGAAATATTCCACAGTCTATCCTTATACTTATGGTAAACACTATACCGCAATTAAGCTTATACATATACTTACGTAAACCTATACGTACCTACTTATTAGAAAAAACATAATGGGACAAAAGCAATAGTATGAATACAGTTTAGAATCTTGTCATAGTAAATGACCCGTCAACATTGTGACATGAAGCCATAAAAATGGATAGGTTCAATGTGACAAAGTTCTTAGCTGTTAATTATCGCTTTCTGGGTATATGAATAGATATCCAAGGAATCTATTGACATTTTGAAATGAACCCAAGGAATCAACTAGGGACCTTGCGCGCTCTCCTAGAGAGCGTATTACACAATGCGCTGTCGAGGTTGTCCTTACACGTACAACTTTAGCGTCTAGATTTACACATTATTAATTATTAATAACGATGAACTCGGATCTAGGTACATCTATAGTTCATTCAATTGTACTGACTAAATATTGTTCTTAACATAAGTAGATGATACCCATTTTTATTGTAATAGAACATGACTCTCGCATGGAAATGAATGTTATTAACCACTGAGCCCCCAGCCCTCCTTAATCAATTGTCACGTTACCCCTTCTTTTGATTAGATATACTCTACCCAAAGGTTGTCTGGAAGAGATCGCTTAAAGCGACACGAGTACATAACTTGTACGTCAATATATCTTTGTATTTAGTTATAAGTCAAATGTTTGGTGTACAATAAAGTATATCTGTCTATCTACCCTCGTTTGAAATCGCACGAATAAAAGTTGACAGCCCTAATCCCGTTTGGCATTGGAACTGAATATCCTCAAGAAGTGTTATAATGCCAAAAACTCTTCACTTACAAAACTTAGAACTGTTTTAAGTACGAGTAGGTATGTTTACATGTACCGAACCATTTAATCAACTCGTAAGTATATTTTTATTAGAAAACAGTCAAGCATCAAATTAGCTCGTAAGTAAAAGACACTAAAGTTCCTAGCAAGCCTAAAGTGATTTCTGCATGGCTAAAAAAAAGTAAAAATGTCGTATAGGTAGATAGGTAGGTAAAGGTTTTAATTATTTTAATAGGGAAACAATGCACATATTTGCTTGTTTAACCGTAACTTTAAATACGGCCATGCCACCGATGCCAACTCAATCACAACGCTTTCCTAATATAAACGTTGTTGAAAACCTTTAAATTTTGGCAACTGGCCATACCCTGCCTTATAAAATCAGAGTATTACTCACCCATTGTATGTTGCAGACCTCTATAGTTAACAAAATGATCGACTGCTCGATTTGAATGCCTTCCGCGGACTGGTTCTTCAATCTTATTAGCTCGCTCGTAATCCTATAATGGATGCCGGACTACGTAATACAAACAGGTAACGACTGGTAAACATCATTGGGATTGTGATTCCTGTTGTGAGCGAGGTACAATCTTGATTAGCTTGGGAGGATCAATCTTGATCGCTTCTGTATTCGTGACTGCAAATGTGTTGGTAGGTATCCGTAAGAACTAAGGTCACGGTTACATAGCTCAGACGGTTAGCAGACTGAAGTGGCGGTGCCTAGGGCGTATAATAAGAAGAACATATGGCCTTTGAGCACTGCCAGTTTTAGAACTGCCAACGCCCTTTCTCTCCCCCGAGATTCCGCTAGAAATTACTTACCCTTTTCCATCAACAATATAACTAAAAGACAAGTAATCGCCCTGTCTGATGTTAAACAGTAAGTTAACTACTGCCCATGGACATTAACAATAGCATTGCATTTTAGATGCATGCAAAATCTCGTCAAAAACCACTGCCCCGTTTTCTTTTTCATGAAATAAAGAATATCTCAATCTATTATGTAAGTGTAGGCACCTAGGCTATTACACTTACCTATATTATAAAAATGATTTTTTGTTATGATGATGATGATGAGGAAACGCCTATAATAATGTAACATAATGAAATGTTTATCTAAAATACCTGAAGCGAAATTATGGCGTGTCGCTATGTTTGATAAATCAGCCGTTTTGACCACATAATTCGCTGCTGCAGTGATCCATACCTTCTTACTCAATGTTATCTTTTGTTGTTGTGGCCCGTGACATAGGTATGATAAATATGTATTTATTTACTTTTAATTAAACATGAATTTGTCAACGTAGTCATTAAATTTATGAGTACCTATACTATTATTATAAGCAAACTAGCTGTGCCCGCGACTTCGGGACAGAGTAATGCTTTCATTTCCACGTGAAATAGAGTTTCATACCCTTGGGCGTAAAATTGATAAAAAAAAGCTATACTTGCAAGTGGTTGGAGAAATTTAACAGAATCATTTTTTTATAGTAGTTCGACATAATGGCTTCCCTATGCCTGATGGAAAGCGAAAGAAAAGCCCAAGTCGCTGTGACAACTGGCAAGTTACCTGTCAGTTGCCACTGCCATGCCAGCCCAACCCTAACCCTCCACGAGCTCCGGAGACCCTACTCACCAGCAGAAACACGACCAGGAGGTCATTTGGCTGCGGTATTCAATAGGGTGGAGGTCCTTCCCCGGACGGGCAGCTCAATTCGAGCGAAGATTCGCTATACCCTACCTCTCTTCTCTGAATCTGGCAAAAAGAGGATATTAGTTGATGTGTAGCACTGTGTATTTATTTCATTATCTATAATTTTGTAGACAACATGACGTGGGTACCTACATTTATCTGACCCCAATTAAAACGCACTTATTATAATTATAGGTGTACTAATCATGCAGTCTAAACAAACAATTTCTGGGTGGGATTCGTACCAACGACCCTGGATAGAGGGCAGGGTCATTGTGCCAACTGGTCAGTTAAATCCAGCCCTAACATTCATGATCACACTTGTTTTCTACATTAAAGGTACACACATCAAGGTTCCCAAGTCTATCAATATCTCTATGTGGATAAAGGAGTTTATTCATGCTACACTGTGTTGAAAATCGTTTGAAGAAATTGGTAGATAGGGGTGTTGATGTGTGGTCGACTGTACAGTCAAAAGCAATAATATGTTTACACTGTAGAACCTTGTCACAATAATAAATGTCATGTGAACATTTTATCATAAAGCGACAAAAAATTACAGGTTCAATGTGACAAAGTTCTAAAGTCTATCCATATTATTGCGTACAGTGTGGTTGTGTTATGATGCGCTATTATTCACTTTAGGTAATTGTGGACCTGAGTTTTATTTGTTAATGGTCACAGGACCTTTATCTAAATGATAAGTATGTATTAATAAAAATAATTGGTAAATGTGATGGTGGAACGGTACATTTGTATGTAGGTACATAGAACTCAAATACATTTATGTGCGGTAGAAATGTATACCTACCTAATTTTTACTTTGATATTGATTTTATTTGTGCTCATTAAATACCTTACCTATATCTATGTACTTTTTTTATAGTGGCTCGACATAATGGCTTCCCTACGCCTGATGGAAAGCGAAAGAGAGGCCCAAGTCGCTGTGACAACTGGCAAGTAACTGGTCAGTTACCTGTCAGTTGCCACTGCCATGCCGGCCCAACCCTAACCCCCCACGAGCTCCGGACACCCTACTCACCAGCAGAAACACAACCCGAAGCTCATTTGGTTGCGGTATTTTATAGGGTGGAGTTCCTTCCCCGGACGGGCAGCTCAATTCGAGCGAAGATTCGCTATGCCCTACCTCTCTTAAATATGTATGTAATGTATGGTTGCCATATCATTTCACCATCGTGAAAGAGTAAACTAACTCCTAATTGATTTTACTGAGCAATTGTTTTCATTATGAACTGTATAGGGTTGGTTGGTTTTCTACGGATTGCTGTTAGGCAAATTACTTTGATGAACATAATAATTATTACCTAGATTTATAAAAAGTGAAATCTAGATAAGTTTTCATTCCTCGAATTAAAATTATTTAATAAATTGGTCAGCGCCATCTATGCAGCCTGTTAAGAACCACCATGTGACCAGTTACGCCATCTAACGAGTAATTACAGAACCATAATTGTGGGTATTTTATGGTGTCCATTTTAATTACATGAAAGTATTTTGGAATATGATATTAAGTGATTTTATGTAATATTATATCACTTATCGCACAATTTAATCGACTTTTTTATTGATTCCATTAATGTGATCACCAGTCATCAGTCATCTGCTTCTCAGAATATGTTTATGGATTTGTTCTTTAAATTATGTCACATTATTTCTGAACGAAAAAGCAACGCCATCTGGTGGCATAACTGACACTAAATTTAAAAATTTACAGTTTGCGGTTTGTAAATGTCAAACATACAACGGACTGGTGGTTTTTGAAGTGTTTTTGGCTTCTATTTTAATAATTATTGAGTAAAAGTGAACTCAGTAAATCTGTAAAAGATAAAATATGCTTGTACTGTGATCTCTAATAAAGTTTTGGTGTTTTTATTGTAATTTCAACATGGATCAATTTACTCAGGTAGGTTTGGCATTGAAATTTCGATCAACGGTCAATATCAGTAAATAGCCGGAAAGGATAACTTCGCTTACATCAAAATTTATAATTTCAGCGTATGTTGGAGAGAGCGCGTGCCAGACAAGAAAAGATCGACCAAAAATTGGCAAGTTCCGGCCAAGTAGTGCCTAAGCGGAAACCTTTGACTGAAAATATTGCTGTTAGTAAAACTGGAAGCCCCGTGAGGTCCCCAAGTAAAGGAAAGGATGTTTTATCGCCTCGGAAGTCGCTTAAATCGGAGACGCCTGCCAAAGTTGTGTCGAGAAGACAGAGTGTGCAGAAAGATTCTAATGTACCAGTCTCATCCCCTCAAAAGGCTAGAAATGATGTTGTAGTGACAAAAAAAGAGTTCGGAAGTCCTAGAGGGAGCATTGGGAGGCGAAATTCTGATGTATCCTTGGAGATAAACATAACTCATAGGAATGACATCAAGGTTGATGTGCAGATTGAAGAATATGATACTCCGATCACTGTAATTTATAACACTCAGGATGACAATGATAGCAATGTGATCATAAAAGAGATTGAAGGTGAGTTTTTATAATATAACTTACTAATTATAAATACCTAAGACATGCAATTGGCTACACATCGCCATCAAACTAAGCTGAAGCTTGTGCTATGGGTACTAAACAAGTGATAAACTAACTTAGCTTTTTTTGTAAATAAATTTGTAATAAATTGTCTAGTGCTCTTAGTACACCCATAGCTTCAGCTTAGTTTGGGGCTATATGGTTTGTGCATGTCTAGGGTTATTAATTATATTTATTAATGATTACAAATTAAAAGATACAACACCGACTCAAGATGAAGCATAACTGATTTATTATTTAAGTACCCACAAGTTCAGTAACAATTTATAAAATGTCAAATAACCAAATACACAATATACCTTTCCATCATAATCAAAAGTACAAAACAAAAATATTAATCAAGATTCAGAATTAGGTATGCCAATAATATCTGGCCATTGTTCAGGTGGGGGTATCATTATAGGAGGCTCGGGAGATGATGAGACAGAGCTTGTTCCCGGGGCTTGTGCCGCAGCAGACGGAGCAGGCAGCGGCGCAACCGCACGGCCAACCAGTTGATCTACGTGCCGACGATGTAGCTCCCCATCTTCCGTCCTCACCAAATACGTACTAGGCCCCTCCACCATCTCGACTGTGGCTTTCTGCCACTTCTCCCCTGGCCCATACATACGAGCCGAAACCGTCTGATCCACCCTAAATGTACGAGATGGAATGCGATGTGCTGCTGCGTCCAGCTGCTCTTCTGTATCAGTTGGCGCGGTGTCTGGGTGCATTGTGGATACAGCAGTTTTGTATTTACGCCCATTCAACATCTCCGCAGGTGTCTTGTGCGTGCAACTATTGGGTACAGTCCTTAGTGCATATAAAGCTTTAGGTAGTTTCTCAGACCAAGGCCTACAATCATCCGCCATTTTCTTAAGTTTATTTTTGAAGGTCTGGATAGCTCGCTCAATTTGGCCATTAGATGCTGGGTGGTACGGAGGAGAATACAAGTGTTTAATGCCATTATTGGTCAAAAATAAATTGAACTCTCTAGAAGTAAAATTCCTGCCGTTATCTGACACCAGTACATCAGGTAATCCCTGTGAGGCGAATATTCTTCTTAGAGTTGCAACCACCGCTTCACTGGACATTGAATGCATTATTTCAGCTTCAAACCACTTGCTATAGCTGTCAATTAAAACCAGGAAAGTCTTGCCTTGAAATGGACCTGCAAAATCTACGTGCACACGGCTCCAGGGCTTCCCAGGTGTGATCCATGTCTGGGGATCCCGCGGTGGGTTGTTTCGTACAGCTTGGCACTGTTCACATTGCGATACTTGCAACTCGATCTGTTGATCCATCCCGGGCCACCATACATATCCTCTTGCGTACGCCTTAGTTTGGACGATTCCTGCGTGTGGGGCGTGCAATAATTTTAGTACGTCACATTGAAGCGACGTAGGCACGATCACTCTGTTACACCACAATAAACAACCTTTACTATGTGAAAGAGCCTCCCGTTTAGTCCAAAATGTCTGCAAGGCGTGATCGCTATTAGAGCGCGGCCAGCCATGGAGCACATGGAATAACACCCTCTGAAGAAGCGAGTCTTTTTTGGTCTCAATCGCAATCTTTGCCGCATCAAGCTTCCACCCTTCAGGTAGATCTTCAAGTAAGAGCACTTCTCTAACTGGTTTTTCAGCATCGACTGCGCTCGTCTCCACCGTCCATCTACTCAAAGCGTCGGCATTGCCCAAAGATTTACCAGGTCTATATTTTATGTCGTATTCATAAGCGCTCAATTTTAACGCCCATCGTAACATCCTTGGAGAGATCAAATCCGGAATAGGTTTCCTTGGATTTAGAAGGCCAATCAACGGTTTATGGTCCGTGATGATACAAAATTTACGACCCGCTAGAAATTCGTGAAATTTGGTCAATCCAAAAACTATTGCCAGTGCCTCTTTATCAATTTGTCCATATCTTCTCTCGTGAGGCTGCAATGTCCTGGAAGCCATCATTACAGGTCTTTCCGTTCCATCATCCATAACATGTGCAATAATCGCTCCAACACCGTAGCTAGAAGAGTCACAAATCAGCAACAGTTCTCTATCGAGCTCATAATTGACAAGTGTCAGATCGGAAGACAAAAGTTCCTTTGCTCGCTCAAAAGCGTTGTTCTCGGCTTCGCCCCAAAACCATGGCCTTTTAGCTTCCAACAATCGATAAAGTGGCTCTAAAATCGTAGATTTTCCTGGTATGAACTTCTCGTAAAAGTTGTATAAGCCCAAAAATGCTCTCAAAGCTTCTTTATTAGTTGGAACCGGTTTCTCCTTAATTTCCTTCACTTTCAGGGGTGACGGATGCAGACCTTCAGCATCAATCATATGTCCCAAGAAGTGTATCGCATTTGAGGCGAAAACACACTTCTTCGCGTTCAAATGAAAACCCAAATCATTTAATCTCTTGAGCACTGTATGTAACCGCTCATTATGCTCTTTCATATTCTTTCCTGCCACAGCCACATCATCCAACAGGCAGGCTACTCCGTCAAGTCCTGCTAAGGCATTGGCCATGACTCGCTGGAAAATCCCCGGCGCTGCATTAACTCCAAAAGCTAGCCTGTTCATTTGCATCAATCCCAACGGTGTATTAAGTGTCAGGAGCTTAGCAGTATCTTCATCAACTTTCAGCTGCAAGTAGGCTAACTTTAAATCCAATTTACTAAAAACACGGCCACCACTCAGCTTTACAAACGACTCCACAGCAGCCGGTAGCGGATATGTATCAACTTCAATTGCAGGATTGACTGTCGAACGGTAATCGCCACATATCCGAAGAGACCCGTCGTCTTTTTTAACCAACCTCAAAGGTGTTGCCCAATCTGAGTGTCTGACGGGTGTGAGAACCCCAGATTCAATCATACGTGTCAATTCTTCTTCCACCTGATGCTTTAAGGGAAACGGTACTGGTCGCGTTCTCAAGTACCTAGGCTTCGCATCCGAGCGAACACGTAACGAGATCGCTGGGCCCTTGTATTCACCCAGCGAATCTTTAAATAAATCTGGAAACTGGCGAACTAGTTCTCCGACTTCCATATCAGTCCAACAAATTCCGGATATTTCCAATCCCAAGGCCTCAAACCAGTTCCGGCCTAGTAAGCAGGGACCTTTACCAGACACCACTACAAGTTCACATTGAGCTTCTTTATTGCCCAGTTTCACACGAACAGGTGTGGCCCCCAAAACCTTTAACGGATCACGAGTCCACGTCACTAGCTTTATGTCTGTCGACTTCAAAGGGGGTGGCGAGTACCAAAGCTTTTTATAAATTTCTTCGGACATGATGGTTCGCGATGCTCCAGAATCGACCTCCATTACGATAGAAGCGCCATCGATCATTATATCGGCTGTGATCGGTGGCCTGTACTTCTCCGCGCAGCTGTATACCCCCATCATCTTCTCTGAAGTGTCGACGGCCCCCTGACCATTACTCTCCACCTGATGCACCTTCCTATTCTTCTTTGGACAAGCAGAAGTTATGTGTCCAAATCTTTTGCAATAGAAACACCTGGCTTTAGTAAATGGGCACTGTTCGTTCGATCTATGCCGTCGCGCACAATGTCGACAATCATCTGACTTAATCTTCCCAATTTCCATTGGCTCGGACGTGGACGGAGTTAGCTTCGAGTCCAAGACAGATACACTAGGGTACAAATCACGAAACGTCGCCTGATAATTGAGGCACTGCTGCAACGCAGACTCATACGTGAGTTCCTTCGCCTTCAATAATTCCCGACGCAGACGATCGTCACGCACCCCCAACACAAGTCTGTCGCGTAGTTGACGTTTTAAATCGGTAAAGTTACACTGAGCGCCTAATAGGCTAATGGCCGCCACAAAATCTTGCACGCTTTCGTCATTAGATTGTTCGCGTTTATGAAATTTCCCTGCTTGCAATATTTCGTTAACTTCCGGCTCATAAAATTTGTCCAAAACTGCTAAGATATCGTTAAAAGGCACATTAGTTGGACGCACTGGCACTAATAACGACACAATTAGTGAATAAGTTTGTTTTCCACACTGGGATAGGAACAATGAACGCGCTTTGTCAAGGTCCCTATCGGAAATCCCCGCCACATCCAGTGCACACAGCAATCGGTCCTTATATTCACTCCACTTATCAGTCTTAGGATCAAAATGTCCAGGAAATATCAAATTCGCAATATTACTCGCCATAATTCACAACAATCACTTAATTTTACTCAGTCGCCATTAAAAGATACAACACCGACTCAAGATGAAGCATAACTGATTTATTATTTAAGTACCCACAAGTTCAGTAACAATTTATAAAATGTCAAATAACCAAATACACAATACAAATTACAAGGAGAAAATATTTGAGTCTTTTTATCAGAAACTTTCTACACTGGTTGCATGCTTACATCATTGTATGAATTATGACAAAATGTAATAATGTCATCATCATCAGCCCACATCAGTCCACTGCTGGACATAGGCCTCTCCCAATGCTCGCCACTTCGATCGGTCCCGGGCCTCTCGCATCCAGCATTTGCCAGCCGTCCTGCACAAATCGTCACTCCACCTGGCCAATAATATACCTAATTAAAATTAATTACGAAGCACTTTCCACTATTTAAAATATTGTGCTCTAACACTTTTAAATCTGTTAATTGTATAAAAAATAAATCAACCATTTTCCTTAAACAAACAGTCTCAAAGCCAGAATGGGGACAAAATGAGTAACTCCTTATTAGATAATAATTCTCAAAAACCATTAGCAAATGACCTCAGAGTTCCTTGTTATTACAGCGAAATCTGTTTGCTTATTAGCTATAACAGTGTTTGTTCAAAGGTTAATGTAATTGCTTTGTTTATTTTTAAAATTTCGCACAGTTTGTTTGTGTTACATTGAAGTAAAGGTAGTTTTAAAGTTGTGGCATCATCTGTTAGAGCTTCATAGCCTGAAGCGATTGAATTTCAATTGATTTATCAAAAGTTCAGAAGGATATTCAAAAATTAACTTTCTAATATGGTGCTTGCAGAAGACACATCCAAGATGCCCTTGGACAAGACTGAGGAATCGGAGGCGAAGGCAGATAGAGGTGCAGTTCGTAACAACTTCAAGTCTCGGCTTGATAGACTTGGAAATTTATATTCAGGTAGGTGTACTGGTTTTTAATACAATTAACAATCATCATAATCATCAGTTTAAGGACTCCTACAATTAGTGATGTATCCCACTTACTAGGTGGACTGGTTTCAGTCAGCGGAATGGTTTACTGCTATCCCAATTATTACTTCAGTGCATCTTGTTCTCTTAGCTCGTCCTATTAGTCATACCTTGCTACATTTTGTATCTTATGGTCCATAATAAAACTTAATATTGTTTTGTGACAAATTAATTAACATTTTACTTACATCCCAAACTTTATGACATTCTTGTAAACAGGATGCTATGATTAGATAAAGCCCTTTTTACCCTATTACTTTTCATGAGAGGTGATAAAACTGCTCTTTGTTATGAATATTGTTTTACGTTACCCTTTCAATATAACATTTAACATGCTGCCATAATATCTAACTAATATTATAAAGTGGAAAGATTTGTTGGTATCTTAATGCTGACTTTGGCTATCAATTTCTGTTACAATCCATCTTACAAGTAAGAGGTCTGCTTACACATGGGTCCACTTATAAATTTTTTCTGGTGTCTGTTCAATCTGTTATTACTTCTATTACTTACTAGCCAGTAGCAAAGGAATAGTAGCATAACAGTGCCAATATTTTTATATTTTTTATTCTAAATTAGTTTGCACTAGACTGTGATTCGCCTATCGTAGCGATATCATAGTCTACAATGGAACATGCTCACCCAGAAAAACCAGTTCACTCTCGCCTTGAACATCGGTAGATTATATCTCTTGGGGAACAAGGAGTAAAGAGTTCCACAGTGCTAATATACAGTGGTCTTTGTTTGATCTATCCCATTAATGAAGATCAGTCGGTCTCATCTCAGTGCCAGCTTCATCCATCTCCATCTCTAGCTTGCTTCCTTGCTACTTAAACCGAAGACATTGAGTTTTTTTTTAAATGACAAGGACTCTTTTCTTTCATGCCTCCACACGTGTTCCTTTTTCGACGGCTCACTTTACTTCACTCTAAACGAGGCCTTAGTGATAACTTCCTCCCGTTCCACTCCAGACAAGCCCCTGTCTTCGCCGATCCACCGCACCGAACAGGACTTCGCGGCGTGTACGCCCCCGCGCGAGAGGCCGCGGCCAGCGGAGGGTAAGAAGAAGTTCGGGCGGCTGGCTGCGCTCGCAGACCAGATCAACAACTGGGAGGACGACCTGTCGCATCACACTTATGTAAGGACTTTTTTTATTTTTTATATTGGTAGTGACCTCTGCCATCTGAGCCAAGGGTGGGTTCGATTCCTGCACATTACAAATATTTGTATTCATGAACATATCTGTTTGTATTGGTCTGGGTGTTTACTATAGATATATAAAATATACTTTATTGCACACCATATAATTGACTTGAAACTAAATATGACAGACATTTTATTGTACAATTAGGCGGCCTTATCACTTTAAGCAATCTCTTCCAGACAACAGAAAGGGTGAGGTGAGCTACCAACTGATGAAACAGATTAAATAGTCAAAATATAAAAATAATAATAAATAAATGAATACATAAGTCAAATACAGACTATGTATTTATTTACAAAATAAAGTATATAAGTAAGTTTATCAGTTGTCTAGCACCCATAGTACAAGCTCCGGCTTAGTTTGTGGCTAGATGGCTATATGTGGCTTAGCATGGCATGTCTTGGATTATTTGTATTGATACTACATAGAGGCCTTGCAGAGTCTGCGATTGAAAGTGAATGATAAATATCAAAGCACAAATTGCGCAGAGCCTAAAGCCACATACATTGCTCCAATTCCAAAGTAAGAAACTTAATCCTTTGACCACCAAGCCTTAAAAAGTCTGTTATTATTGATGTAATATTGGGTCACTGACGTTAATGAGGGTGAAGCACTTGTATTATGGGTATCACGGGAACAGTGAAGGTACCATAAATATATACAAATTGAAGCACCTACGCTCGGATTTACATCACACAAATATTTATCCCGGGTGGGGATCGAACCCACAACATTTGGTTCAGAAGGCAGGCACTACCAATGAAGGGAAAGATATACAGACGAGTAATTGTAGATGCAACTCTGCAACTCCATCTTTGATTTTTTAACAAAGTTTCATTCAATGCCTTTCAATAGTATTTTTTTTTGTATATGGACTCTATTGAGATTAGCATATACTAACAGACAGACAGATTTCTTTTTGGATTCTTTCTCTATTACTGTTTTACCCCCTGTTGAAATGTAAAACTATTTAATGTTCTTTTTTTTTTGCTTCCAGAATCCAGAACCTGCCAAAAAGAATACGAAAGCAGAGCCGAAGCATGACAAGTTGGATTCGTCGACCCTCGATGTCTCCATACATTCCATCAAGGACATCAACAGCGTCCTACAAAAGAACACAACCAAATCAGCACAGGTATGATACATTTTTTTACTATAGTGGCTCGACATAATAGCTTCCCTACGCCTGATCGAAAGCGAAAGAGAAGCCCAATTCGCTGTGACAACGGGCAAGTAAGTGGTCAGTTACCTGTCAGTTGTCGCCGCCATGCTGGCCCAACCCTAACCCCCCACGAGCTCCGGAAACCCTACTCACCGACAGAAACATGACCTAGAGGTCATTTGGCTGCAGTATTCTATAGGGTGGAGCAGTGGCGTAACTCTACCATACGAGGCCGAAGTGTAATAATAAATGTTGGCAGTTTGAATTCTCCTCTGACCGGGGGCCCCTTGCGACTGGGGGCCCGTGGCATTTTGCCGAAATGCCACCCTGTAGTTACGCCACTGGGGCTAATTCGAGCGAAGATTCGCTATGCCCTACCTCTCTTTACATTAAGAATTATTATAACAAGAACTATATTTCCAGTGTACAAAGCCCTCCAACTCTCGACCGTCAGCCAAGCCGTCTGTCAACGAGTGTCAGAGGCTGAACAGAGAAATTGTAGCAGAATTGGTAAGTACCTAGACTGTAAGGGTTTACTTCTCATTAACTGCATTCTTTTCACATTTAGGAATTAGTGGCGTAGTGTGAGCTTCGAACAGAAGCGTTGGTGAGAATTATTGCTATTCACAAACTGTAGGAGTTTTATATGAGAGAAGTAGAATATATTTCTACTCGAAACTTTGATCAAAGTTGTATCAGTTCGAAGTTTTTAGAACAAATTTGTTCAAAGGAATGATAAAAGATGTTACGTTGTTTCGTTTTTAAAAATGCTACAAATTGCTTCGCTACGCCACTATTTGGAATTATATTTGTGCAAGAAGAACTATTGATGTTTTCATCCATTAAAAAACGTTAGCTAAATTCAATATATGGAAGAAGTAAATATTGAACTGAGTAAATCCTAATTGGATATTTAAAGAGTTTGGGTGAGTAAATTTTATTTTATTTTTGACTTAAATTTGTATTTGATTACCTTCTCTAATGATTTTTTTTATAATAAAGCCCTTATAATATAAAAGTCCCACCTTTCTGTGAGTGTCCCTTATTCCCCGTTTTCCTATGATTGGTTCAAAGGTGTGGGTGCAATCAAAATTTTTCATTCCATACTTGAGCATGTTTTATTTATAAGGCGAAGTTGCATCAACAGTTGACCGTTTTATATATCTTACGTTTAAAAATAGCGAAAAATTTGTCCCCTAACAGGGTGTATTTTTAGGTAATCATATCTGCCTCTTTCATCCTATTCATTTGTACGCGAACGATAACTGAGTATTTTTGTATTATATCTTTATCCCTGTATTTAGACATCAATAAAAACTAATAAAACCTAACGATTTATTTACCTACTTTTTTAAGGGGTAATCTAAATACTTGTATTGTAAAATAATATAAATGATTTCATAATAGTAATAGTTACTCGTGATAGTGAACCGAAATTTGCTTTATATCGTAGATACTGAAATATAGCATACGATCAGGTGAATCACAACATATGTAATTACCAAAAAAAAAACGTTCAATACTCAATGCAATAAATGGTATCTATAATGTATGTATTACTAGATGTTGTAGGTAAGTTAGGTTATTATAAACCCTAGACCCTATAAAATGCAGTGGCAAAAATTATACCTATGTACTTGGGGCAACCAAGTAGGTACATATAATTTTTGCCGTGTGTATTAACCTACTTGTAATTTATCCTGAATACACTTAGTACGTACCGTCATATTCAAATGCGTTACCAACTGTTATGCCACAGTTACCATAAGTTACTGGGTCGTAAAGGCGGTAACCCTGACTTGTCAAATTTGCGTACGATCCATGCGCTTGCGCGTACGCACGGCTACTACGTGACGCGCCGGGCTTGCTCCCCAGACGGGTGTTGTTATTCCGGACGTGCTGTAGAGTCGATTGTATGCATTTTTTATTGAATCTTGATGAACCAATTGTAACAGGACCTATTGCTCTGATACAATTATTAGCAATCTTTAATGAAATCTACTATTACTAGCGATCCGCCCTACGCTTCAATTTTAAAAAGCACATTAGATACCTCTAAAGCTGTCCGGGTTTCTTTGAATAAATAAATAAATAACTGAAAACATGCCACGTTGGGTCACACAGCGCTACCTAGCCCCAAACTAGCCGTAGCTTATAATATGAATCACATTGTTATAAAAACGCATAAATATCCGTTGCGTATTTTTTTTTAATCTAAGCCTGCATACATCTATGTGTACAAATAGACAGACAAAAGCGACTTTGTTATACTATTATTTCTGAAACTACCGTACAATACAATAGCAATAATATTTACAAAGTTTAGAGTATTTGACGCAGAAGCCATAAAATGAATTATGTTTTTGATTTCTGACGACATTTTAACTTTTTAAATATCATAACGGCTGTCAGCTGATCTGAAAGCAAGTCTGCGCATTGCGTGAACTCTCGGCTAGCTTTCCACTTCGATGCCGGTATACAGTTCGCGTACAATGCCGTTTCACCCATCTTTGGTACCAAAAGTAGCATATGTGCTGTGCTGAGACTAATGGCTCTTCGTCTTTATCTATGACGAAGTATATTACAAAGATTTCACATTTTGCCCTAGTCGTCATCAAAAATACTGTTAGTACGAATACCACTCCATAGTTCCCATGTTTCTAATCACGGATTAGCCGCACGATACTAGCTACGATTTGACGGCGTGCGTCCGCGCATGCCAAGCGGTTTGTGATCTATGCTGACGCCGAACCGTCTATGATTTGCATACATTGCGCTCTAGTGACCAGAAGGAACTGAATGAGGAATAATGAGGATGTGTTCGACTGTCTTATTTGACAGTTTTTAATTGACAAAGGTACGGATATTTTAAAAAGTCATATAACATATTTCGACAAGTATGTGGCTACGACATTTGGAAAAGCAGGACGAAAGGGAAATGGGAGGCAATCAGTATCCAAGGGGATACTGATTGCCTCCCTTACTCTCATGACCATATTACCGAAATATGGTCATGAGAGTAAGGACTCTCGTGACCATATTTCGGTAATAACTGTCTCCAAAGATTCTAATTATATTGTCCCCCTGAAGTGAAGTTATTGTGTGAGATTTATCTGACATGAAGTTTGATAGTGGCTTTAATTGCTAGCTCTAGAAATGCGAAACAAATGACATTCGTTCTTTATCTTAAACTAGCTGTGCCCGCGACTTCGTCCGCGTAGAATAGAGTTTCATCCCCTATTTTATCCCCTTGGGGGTAGAACTGACCAAAATACTTTCTTAGCGCATGCCTACGTCATAACATCTATGGCTATGGAAAGGGCTATGCTCGGCGTCTCTCGGGGATCGTATTCGAAACGAGGTGATCCGGCAGAGAACCAAAGTTACCGACATAGCTCACCGAATTAGTAAGCTGAAGTGGCAGTGGGCTGGCCACATCAGCCTCAGAACCGATGACCGTGTTGGGCTAAACGAGTTCCGGACCGCGTCTCGGCAAACGTAGTGTAGGACGCCCTCAGGTCAGGTGGAGTGACTATATGAGTAAGATGACTGGCAAGTGCTGGATCCGAGAGGCTCAAGATCGATCAAAGTGGTGAACTATTGGACTGCGAAAGGTTAGTGATGATTATTTCCATCTGTCCATCAGTCGATCACATTGTGTCCAAGAATAGTATTGAACATTTGTACGGAACTTCAGATAACAAACTCATTCCGTCACGGATATCCTTTCTAATTACCCACGTCATTGTTATACATTGTTACACACTTTCAATTTTCGAATTATCTTCGGTTATTATTTTTCTGTACAAACAAATTGGAAAGTGAACGAACTGTGTGCACTAAGAAAGCCAGATTTGGTAGTGAATTTCGTTTTCGCGTGGGGTTTTCCTTAGTGGCGCGGTGTGAGTCAATGTCGTATGCAAAGCAGGACTATTGAGGTGGCGAGTAGCCCAGTCGGTAGTCTGTGACCTAGGTATATGTAAACAGTCGTTTAAGGTGTGTAAGTAAAGCCACCGTGTCATTCCTGACTTGGCCGGCGGCTTTTGAATCGGTTGCCGGCTTCGATATTTCCAATAGTACCCTCTATCCCCTCTAGGAATGTCCCCTGGGGTGACAACTAGGAATTTTCTTCCCAGTTATCACTCAGCTGACGAATTTTCCCAACTGTTCGTTTCCGATTCGTACCAGACAAATTGTAATTTTTTGTCTCAATAAGGGTGTTTCAAAATGAAATATCGGATAAATGGCGTTATGTAGACCTGCGGTTCAGCTACCATGTGATTGGTCAGTTGCTATATAAATGTCAGTGCCATGTCAAAATGAACCAATCACCTAACAGTTGGACCTGCTTTTTATGTGGTGCCTTGTGGTGGATTTCTTTTTTTTTCAGAAAACCCTCATTGTCACCCGTGACATTTGATAGGTGACAATTACTAAGATCCCTTCTCTGCCACTCCTGACGTACAAACAATATAACATATTGTTTTTATCTATTCAGTTACCAAGGTATACTATTCTATTCTGAGATAAAAAAAAGTTGTAAAAAAAGTCTTAATCAGTAAATTACGACTTCCCTATGTCCGTTGCCGTAACCGCACACCTATTGTTTACGCGGCACATAAACTGCCTAAAGGGAGTCTTTTACGACCCTGCGCAGGTTTAACGGTTGCGTTTAAGGCCGGCTTTGGGTGGTCGCGAGGCGATTCGTCCCGAAACTCGTGGCCCAAGGCCGCGTCGTAAAATCGGCGCGGGCGCATTCTCTGAGCGCGGCTTTAGGGTTGCCGCTTATGAAATACGCTTGGAATTAATGTACTATGGTGGAGGTACAGATTGATTTTGACATATCTAATCCAGGTAATGGCGTCGAATAAAATATGTAAGGAATTTGTTATGGTGTCCCAGTGTCTTCCAGTAAAATGCTACAGTTTTCTCTATGTTTTAATAAACAAACGAATTTTACTGAAGCGAGTCAGTTCTAACAGTTCCTTTTGAGGTTAAAGTTCATCGATATACCTCTCAAAATATTTACTTAGGAACAAGCAAATTATTGGTTGTGCATTTTAGGGTGGATCTTATTGCTATAAGCGATCTCTATCATTAATGGAGCATAACGCGTAGTTCAAGCATTACAATTGAAAAAAAAATAGATTTGTTAGAATTTAAAAATAAATATCATCCTGTTGCCACTTCAGCGATTCTTCAGTCTTTGTCGATAATTTTCGTCCTCTATTTCTACATAATACGTCAACTAGGAGCCACCCCTAAACATTTCACCTCATATTAACGTCGCTGTATGCGCCTGAGTGTCTCCCTTTGTTTTGAATTGCCGAAAAAATGATTTCACGCGACTTTATTTTATTGTTTGTATTATTATAAGTCACAAAGGGATTTCAAGAGTCTTGAACAATGGGTTCCATGTAAAGGGAGATTTTTCTTAACGCATTTGTGGGTAGTAATAATACTATAAACTTTGATTAGATACTTATGAGTAATACTTATCCATTTTTAAAAATCTTACCTGTATACTTTGATAGGTACATTATACCCACTTAATTACTATGTTATCTGCCTTCTTGTCAATACATTGCTACGTCCGCTTACATAACATACGTAGGTGTGCCTTTATCGTACCTCTTACGATGTCATTGTATGAAGATTTTATTATCATACGTTCTACCAACCCATACAATGAATGTATGGGAATTTGTGAATGGGCTACGTAACAGACCTGTAAGATTTCTACCGTTTGTGGGTTGTCCAAGAAAGGGTCGTTTAAAATGTAATACTATTGTGTATATTACAAAAGTTGCTTTATGTTATCTTGGATCAGTTAGATTTGAATAAGAATCGTTTAACTGTAGATTACTTGAAACCTTGGGATAAACCTATGCTCCTAAAATCGAGCATTTTGAGCCATAAGATTAAACTTTAAACCTTAAAAGAAATATTTTTGGGTCTTCCCCGCCCAAATGTCGGACTTAAATCTCTATTTTACACATAGCTATGTGCGCGGTAAATCCAGATTATTTCATATCATAAGTCTGAGGTAACCTAATTTCACCTATAAATTACCTAAAAAAACATTCAGTCTCTACCACCACATTCCTTAAGAAATACTCCATTAGAATCTATTTATGCGCACCGTCTGCATTCGTGCCGGACAGGTACGGTTCCGGGTGCTATCTATAAGTGCATCGCGGTGCCACCGGTTAAAATGTCATCAGCCGTTGCTGCCGTATAGTTCCGTAACAACGGCGTTAGTGGAATTAATATGACAGCCTAGCCGGTTATATTTCTGACGCGTGACTATTTATACTTCTTTCATATCTACAAGCTGTCTAATTATTAATAATCCTAGTCCTAGTTAATTTCCTTTAAGTTTTACGTTAAGTAAATATTTCGTGTTTGCAACTTCTAAAGCGGGTCTGGCGTCATAAGTACCTATTGTAGGACGTTTGTTTAAACTAAAAAATCACTACCTTGACAGCCGATTGACACTGACAACTTAGACTTTCCATGTAGAACACGATTCCGAGGTGTTGTGATTAGGACCAAGATCGTCAAAAATATAAGTAGGTCGTCAACAAGTCATATTTCACATTTAGCTTATTCGGCTTATCGCCACAAGTTCGGCCACACACAATAACAACTTGGCTGCGACCGAAACAGGCCGGAGCGAACCCCGCGTGCTGCGTCAGATAAGCCTTAGCCGCTAAGTAACCCGACACGCGCGGTCCGAATGTTTACAAAGTGTTGGGTTACGGCCACAATGACGGTCTGTTCGTTGCAGTCACTGGTTTGGGCTTTGGGCTGAAGTAACTAAACGGCTACGGCTGCTATTTTACGGAGCTGTCCGCGTCTCAAAGTTTTGGTCTCACAACATTATAGTCGTTTTGGGATGTAAGGGAGCGGCTTATCATCTTTCCGCTCCAAGCCAACCTCACCTGCCTGTGGTGCATCCTGCCGAATAACAAACGAGGCGCTGGCAACCGACTGGTGGCGGTATAACCATCACAAATGAAGGCGTAGCTATATACCACAGACCGATGACGGGCAGCAGCGTCACCGGAGCGAGAAGCTACGCCCTGCGATCGCCAACCCGCCTGCCCAGCGTGGCGATTATGGGTATATATCCTCCAGATGTTTGTCCTAGGTGGCGAGCAACTGGAGAAGCCTGTGTCCAGCAGTGGACTGTAATAGTCTGATGATGATGATGATAGTCGTATTGTCATCGACTCGAGAAGAAGTGTTAAAAAGTTATCTAAACATTGTATTAGGTCAGCTACCGACTGGAGTGAACACGCGACGCGAGTCGTTAAACGGTGTCGATTGATCGGCTTTTTGTCGCCGTCACGGATCGGCCCTCGTCGAGATCTATTTCGATTGCGTCATTGTTACGACACTATTGCGACTGGCGTACCTATAAGCCGACCATTTTAGAAGATGCCTTGCGTTTGATGTTAAGATGACAACACGATTTATGTTTACGGTCCGAATTGAAATTGGCCCATCTGTTGTGTTTTTTTTTAGTGTTAACTAATGGAAGCGGAATCTGAATAGTTTTGTTTGTATGCAACTTAATCATGTGCATTGTGCATGTTTGTTGTGACCCTCTGCCTTCTAAACCGATCGTCGAACCGTCGTGGGTTCGATGCCCGCTCGGGATTTATGTAATAATAAGCGTTTGTTTGATCTGTTCGATGATTTGATGTCGGAATGTTCTTACTCATATTTTTAATATGTAGTGTATTTGAGGTACTTTCGTTGTTCTCATATATCATAAGTCATAACACAGGAAAGAATCAATGTGTGTGATTTTGTCTGAGTCTCTTTCATAGTGCGAACGACCAAGAAACTAACGGCCGTATTCACAAACGTTACTATGCGTCGCGCGAACGCACAGGTACCCAAAACCTATTGAATTTTGGGCACTGTTGTCGCATACGAGAGGTAGCGCAGGACAGGCCGAGGTGGAGATCGTTATAGTTGGAGGCCAAGACTCGTTTTGGGTCCCTGCGCCATGTACCTAAGTTAGTAATGAGTAAGTATACACCTACATTTTAACACGCAGAACATTGCTTCTGAGCAAACTGTTTCTGTTGATCATTGCATTGATTCGCAAACACCTCGATAGAGCTACATCTCAAATAGTCGCGGTTATAGTTTGTTGAACCTAGTTTTTTCGCACCGGTTACCGGTTCAAACGTATCTCTATCCTGAGTTTTTATCCGGTCAAATGGCGAAGATTGATCGCTCCGATTGTGGGTGCATCGAACTTTCAGCAGACACGTCCCACTGAGCGATTTTGCCCGCATAATAAATCTACGAGATGGTAGGTATGTCGGAATGCAGAATCCGTTGCAGTAGGATGAGTATTTAGTATTTGTTTGGCAGCTCTAAAAAATGCATATTTTCTATTCCAAAGCGTCTAAAGTGCAATTTTTAAACCTGCACTCGATTGCATTATCTCACTTCGAAGTAAAAGTCTGTTCACTTCTACACTAATATTATAAAGAGGAAATATTTGTTTTTTTATGTGTGTGTGTATATTTGTAATGAATAAACTCAGAAGCTACTGTGCCCATTTCTAAAATTCTTTCACCATTGGAAAGCTACATTCTACCTTCATACTAGAAAAGCTTAAGGATCCTTACTAAAACGAAATGTTTATCTGACAATAATACTAGAAGCGAAGCGAGGGTCTCTAGTTATTAAAAAAAAGTTTGTCTAGTACAAGTAAGCTCACTAATTATAGTGACCTTATTTGTACTAGACAAGTGTCTAATTATAGACACTTCTTTCTACCAATCCTTTGGTACAAAGGGGCCAATTTTGTATTAAACTCTTGTAATAATAGTCACGTGAGTAGCGTGTATAAGTACGACTTGTGGCGCTTACGGTACATAACTACTTATTAGCCGTGTTACGTATGGATGATCCTATTTAATTAACAAGATATTTTCATCTGACGTCTTTACTAACTAGAGAAAATTGTTTATCAGTTCTTGTTGCCAATCGAAACATTTTTGTTTGTTTCATACTGATACTGATTTGAGCCACCGAGCCAGTCAATATGTTGTCTGACATCATCTGTCATCGACCGATTGATATGGTAACATCCTAAGTTGATGTGGTAACGGGCAGTAATCTAAACTTTTTTAATGCAAAAAAAGTGGAATTCTCTGCCGCGATGCCGGTACACGTGTTTCCTCCTTCTTACAGTATGGGATCCTTTAAACGAAGCGTGGAGAAGCATCTCACGGGCCAGCATGGCTGTGGTAACTGACTGGAAACTGAGGTTTTCCGCCCGTTATCAGAGCGATTTGGGCTTCCTTTTAGCTTTCTATCAGGCAAAAGGAAGCCACTATCCTGAACCAATATAAAAAAAATGCATTTATACTTTTTAATTAAATTGTAATTAATGCAAAATGCTCCACTCGTTACATTTAGATTATCTATAATAATGAATCAGTAGTCGATAGTGAACCATTCTAATTTGGCATTGCATTTCATTAAAGTATTGTTTGTTACGCAACCGAGTGCAACACATTTAAATAATTCTCGTTAGTTGTAGTAGGTCTACTCCGAAGTGTGTTATCGAAGTTTCGGAATGTCACTAAGCTACCGATATTCGAATCACTGATCAGCTAGTACGCTTAGAATAAGCGAGTACGACATACCCGAAGCTCAATATCTACAAGCGAGACCTTCCCGCTCTCCCGCAGATGACAATGCCCTCTTGTCTATCGTCGTAGTCATTTAGGAAAAACTCCAAAAGAGGTCATGCACAGGCAAAGATCCATACAAAAAATAGATAGATAGAGAGGTACACTTTATTGCACACCATACAATTTACCTAAAAGAAAACTAAGTATACGTAATATACATTAGTTGTACAATAAGACGGCCTTCGCGCTCCAAGCTATCTCTACCAGGCAACCTTACGGTAGACGATAAATTAAACAGAAAGGGTGAGGTGAGCTGTAGATTGAACAGTAATTGATGATAGTAAAACATTTACATCTACCGTATAGCATCCTACTAGTAATATAAATGCGAAAGTTTCTTTGGGTGGATGTTTGTTCCTCTTCACGCATTAATTACTGAACGGATTTTAATGAAACTTTACAGTAAATCTTAACTAATATTATAAAGCTGAAGAGTTTGTTTGTTTGTTTGTTTGAACGCGCTAATCTCAGGAACTACTGGTCCGAATTGAAAAATTCTTTTTGTGTTGAATAGACCATTTATCGAGGAAGGCTTTAGGCTATATAACATCACGATGCAACTATTAGGAGCGACGAGATAATGGAAAATGTAAAAAAACGGGGAAAATATAACTATTCCACGCGGACGAAGTCGCGAGCACAGCTAGTAGCTTATACGTCGGATTAACACATAGGCTGTGTTTCATACGCACATTCACGCGGGCAAAGCCGCGAGCAGCTGCTAGTTAGTTATAAAGTGTTGAAGTGAAACCGAAACCTAGGTAATAAACTTTAGAGTTGGCCCTCAGGTACGACGTCGTATAGGTATGTTCCATTGTGTGCAGACTCGCTGCCGCCAGTAGGGCATAGTAATAGTTATCGTGGGAACATAACGTAAAGTATAATAACTAAGATCGTTTTATGTTATGCGGAATTGTCTCTAAAACAGTTTATCACGACACGCCTTGGTTTACATGAATTAAATAAAAGTAAAGGCGTTAAATCATTTGCGTACTTATAAAAATGTTAGGGGAATTACTATTGATAATGAAACAGCTTTATAAAGGATCCTTCGATTCCTTAGAAAAATATTTATTCGTGAAAGGACTGGCTCGATGGCTCATTTGGTAGTGACCTGTGCCTTCTGAGCCAAGGTTCGTGGGTTCGATTCCCGCACAGTACAAATATTTGTGTTCATGAACATCTCTATTTGTATTGGTCAGGGTGTTTACTATGTAGATATTATGTCCTTTATTTACAAAAAAAATCTATGTTTATCAGTTGTCTGTCTAGTACCTATAGTACAAAGCTTCGGCTTAATTTGGGGCTAGATGGCGATGTGTGGCCCAGCGTGGCATGTCTTGGGTTATTTATTTAGATGTGTCTGCTGGTGGACAGTTGGAACTCATTTCGTCAGTGTGCACTATGCAGGGAGAATAAGGATCGCGCCATTATTGTTGAAACTTTTTTCCACACGACTTCCCCAATTCTTTGTACCAAGGTCTTTGTTCACGTTCGATCGTGAACATCGGCCTAATTACATACAAAATGAGTACCTACTTTATATGTAAATTGAAAACAATGACCTCACCCGACATAGAATTCTTCGAAATATACAGGGAAGTTTATACATCGGAATATGTAACTTAACACTGAAGTGAAATTTCACATTAATTGTTCATAATAATATGGCCCCAGTGGGTCCCACGTTGAGGCTCGAATCTATCCCAAACTAGAGCGATAAGACCTTACACCCATATTTACAAACAATACTTGTCTAATGGTCTAAGATCCTTCCATTTAACGACCTTCACCGAGACGTATATTGGATGAAAGTAATTTTATATGTTATTAAATATGTCAATAAACATAACAAATGCATATGGGTTGCCGATCAAATTTTTGGTCCAGGGTATGTTTTGCTGGATGGTGGAAGAACGGCAAGGAGAAATGTGGCGTGTATTACAGGAGGCCAACGTTCAGCCGTGGAAGGACCAGGGCTGTTAATTAATTGATTGATTGAATTAATCAGACCGGTGCAAAATGCAAGTATCGATTTACCTGTTTATACCTAGGTACCCAAGAGTTGTGCCCGTAAAAGAATAGGCAGCATAACGTTTGCATATTCCATGGGCTTCATACTTTCGATTGGTATAGAATTTATGTACGTAAATAAATAATCAAACCGGTGAAATGGTTAACTATGCTTACCCCATCCATGAAATTTAAATTTAAATTTGCCATCGTGGTGCTCCTCTCCAAAGCATGTCCCACATGATTTGCTGTTCGGCGTGTAGTGAAACTTGCTCACTAGCAGAGCTTATGTCCGCGACTGGGGGTGCAATTGGAGTGGCGGAGCACTGGGCACAGCGGGTGTGATTTTTTATTTGCCATCGACACGAAAAGAAGAAGATCCATGAAATCATACCCTGGACCAAAATTTGAAGACCACCTTCGGTGAAGGTTGTTGTATGACGGGATCCTCTACTATAAGAAAACTAACAATACAACCTACTACCGGTCATCAACCTCCCTGCCAAACGTGGTGACTAAGGAAGTCCCCCCCAAATAACAAATGGTCTTTGAGGGAGGCCTATGTCCAGCAGTGAACATCTTAAGGCTTATGATGATGATGATGATGATTTGTCTACCTGTTAATAACATCAGTACCAGGCCACCATAAAACTTAAAAGATCGTGAATACTTTAGGAGATTACAAGTCAATGACATTGAAAAGGGTATGTCTATCATAATTTCGTGTGAGCTCCAATGTTTTAAGTAGACAGAATTGGTTAATAGGCTTAATTCGTTTCTATTAAGTACTATTTTTGGTAAGTCAAGTGTGTTATCAATGTGGGTGTATTTGTTTGGGGATATCCCTTGACTTTCCTTTCATTATCGTGTGTACTTTGAATGAACTAAATTCTAATGAGGATAGTTAAATTAAAATTAATTTTGTATTGCTATCATCTGCATTTGGCATTTAGTAAGAAATGGATTAGCTAATTACCTTTTACTTGAATTGTAATAAATAAATGATACCACAAGTATATCACTTGTCATTATCATCATCACTTGTCATCAAATTTCAATCGATCCAGGGATCTCAGCTTATACCAAAGAATGGCTACAAATTTTTATCTACTCTTCTAGGCTAGAGAAGAAAGTGACCCTTTATTCAATAAAATACCAACATACATCTAAATATATAAAACTCAAAGGTGACTGACTAACATATCAACGCACAACTTAAACGGCTGAACGTAGGCACCTGAAATTTTGAAGGGCACTAAGAAAGGAATTCCCGAAATTCGAACGGGAGTTAGCGGGATAAAATAGCAATGAAGCCGTGCGAAGCCGGGGCGGGTCGCTAGTATTACATATTATAAACATTCTCTGTACTGTATGTCTCATATATCATGATAGTTAAAATGCATTTCCAACCTTAAAAAGAACACCAATATCATTAACTCTGTACTTTATCGCCGCAATGACCTTGAACGAGGTAATTGCTACTTGATTTGGCGGTCTTTATTATTTATCGACAACGCTAGGATGCGTTAATTAACACAGAAGTTAACAAAAAACAGGCTCAAACGCATTAAGACTCATTAATAAACTGCGTCATGACGATATTCTATGAAAACATTGTCTTTGTTCACTGATTTATTGTTAATTTTACCTTTAAAAGTTCGTAGAGAATAGGTATTCGCCTTCGCTTCGCTACAGATGTATTGTTTTCCTCAATAGTCTCTGTTATTTTACTGTTCTTACAAATCACAATAGGCTGTCTACTTTCGTTTTCCACAACAGTAACTAACTAGCTTCGGTTTTTCTATTATGTTTATTGACGAGTCAATTGTTGCGTTAAGTAGTTTATTGTAGTTCCTGAGCGCGTTTCATCTCTGAATCTGAACCCGTCGAGTCATCTAATGCGTTCGTAATTATCGTGGTTAGCTTGTTGCAAAACATTGTGACGACACGTTCGCGACTCAAAATATAATTATGTATATGTACGTCGGGCTGGTTCTGGTTCCCGCACGTGTAGCGGATCCCAGTCAGTTGTTTGGACGCGGCCACACGCGACTCACGCGTTGACCACGATAACGGACACACGTAAATAAAGCTACAGATCGCTAACCCTTTTCCCACAATAACTACGATTTTCATTACTCAACCCGCGTAATCTATGATGCAACTTCGCCGCTAACCCTCCAACTAACCCAGTTCGACGGAACTTACCGACTAACACCGTACCGTGTCGATATACGAAATGCACGCACGTGCTCACCCCGCGCCATTCGCCGCCTTTGTCCAATCGTAGGAGGGCGCGGGATACCGGCGGGTGTCGGCCAGCAAATCGCGGCTCGTGTACGACTTTACGACGAAACGCGCCGATCCCGCCCGACAGGAGCCGAAGCGGACATCGACAACCCCCAGTGCAGCCGCAGCCCCCAACATGGCGACTATGGTAGCCAGCGCGCCGCCGGCCAACCCGGTTGCCAAGAAGCCCTCGCTCAAGAAGTACAGAGCGCCTACGCCCCCCAACAAAGGACTGGACGATGACTGCGATAAAGACAAAGAGAACAATGTTGTGCAGGCTGAGGAGAACGCGAACGATTGTATACAAACAAAGCAGGAGCCGGCAGACCAGCGGCCGGCCGAGAGCTCGCCGGTCATCAAGAAACTAGTGCCAAAGCTGAATGGGAATGTAGACAGGAGCTCTGTACTGTCCAAAGCGGCGATGTTCGAAGCCGGCAGCCCACGGAATAAGGACCCCGCCGAAATGTCCCTACGCGAACGCAAAGCCCTTTTCGAAAAGAATAAGGGCGCAGCTATTATACCTAAGGCGCCCTTCGGAATGGCCCCCTCGGTCAGGACGCTGCACGGCGATAATAAAGGTAAGTTG
The DNA here is from genome assembly GCA_031163375.1 of Conogethes punctiferalis. Classification (NCBI taxonomy): domain Eukaryota; kingdom Metazoa; phylum Arthropoda; class Insecta; order Lepidoptera; family Crambidae; genus Conogethes; species Conogethes punctiferalis. The sequence continues at coordinate 4,756,237 of CM062099.1, forward strand.
TGTTTTGTTTTATTTATAGTTTCGGTGCCGACTGTGAAGCGAAAATAAATGCATTTGGGTAATGTCGCGCGGACAATGGTTGTGTTCGGTTTATGGACTGTAACGCAAGCTTTGTGTTACCATATGATTTTTTAAGTGTGTTCAGTAATAATGACAAAAATCTGCGTGAATTATCGCTAATCCGATTAATATGATATTACGTTTCCGTATCGCGTTGTATTATAATATTTTTTATGACAATACATATTATGTCAAACTGTGACGGCGACACAAATATGTATACCTGCATTAATAACACAAAGATGCAGATTTAAACACTACCACGACACCAGCTTTAAAGACAGTTCGATACGAAAAGAGCCGACTCGTCTAGCAATAAACAACAAAATAATATAATTAATGTACATGTCAATAATAAATCTAAATGTACATATACTGTGTAGTAAAACTATCGGAATTTGAGACCGCAAAATGGCATTAGCGTTGGAACTAAATTTGCGGTTTAATTTAGTAGAAGTGCACACTAAGATTGCATCTACGACGCTGCTGTGCTAGCCTCGCACTATAAATAGAAAATAGTTTCTGCTCATTGATTCGGAATATTCAACAATATGAATATTTATCTAAAGCTAACCATATCCCGTGAAATAGTGATTAAAATTCAGATCTAGACTGAGATATTTATTATATCTGAATAATGCTAATTTAAATTTCTTAACATTATTTATTTATTGGTAGAAATTAATAAGTGTAACATTAGATGTAATAATTGTAAAACGTTAATAAGTCTCCGCCTTTATCACTATGTTTTCTAACAAGCAATCAGGGAAGAAAAACTATAATCTTAAATGAGTTGAAATAAGAGACACGTTGAAAGAACAGAAATTTATCTAATCAAAAATTAATTTAAATATACCTGCTATGATGATGATGACTGGTAACCAAAAGCTTTTCTATTCTGTCCGATGTCAAAGCAGTTAAAGGTTTAATCATAATGTTAACAAAAATGTAAAAATAGCTTATCAAATCCAGTCCGTAATTCCCGATTATCGTTTGTGAGCAAATAAATTCGTCAGCCAAATAAATAGGTACAGATATGTGTACAAACTGGTGACTCGTCGAGCATATTCCAAGTGGAATAAGTTATTTTGGGAGTCTACACCCTCTTCCTCTTTGAAATGTTACTAGACAGTATGTCGTCGTTATAGTTAGCAAGAACAACATAAAGATTTAGTTAGGTTTAATCAAATATAGCTATGGAGCTGAATTTACTCTTGTGTTTTTGGTACGTTAATGTCTACTCAACGCCAGACAGGAAACAGTAAATTTGAGAAACCGGTACAGAAACTAGTCATTTCTAGCTATATATATATTAGTAGTATATAAATGCTTTGACATTTGGTTTTCAACGACACGTAATGTGTTTATTTTCTAGACTCGAGTCCGACTTTTTGTCGGGGTTCCCCAGACTTCAATAGTCAACATCTGTTACCCATCAAAACTAATTATTCGGGCCTTATATCATTCCTAACAGTTCCTACAGGCACTTGCTACATATTATACTCGTAGTATAGACACACTTATGTATAGAGATTGACACAAAGGAAAGCCTTTGTTTGAAACAAATAGATCGGTGTGCTATGTTTATTATTTACACTAATACATCCTGTATTCAAATATAGACAACTGTAACATTTTAAACAACAACTCAGCACACAAAACTGTGAATACCCAATGTTCATACATCGTTTCCATGTGCATTAAAGTATATTATAAAAACATTACCGTTGTCAGATTACAACTGCGCAACGCAGCGATCTCTATTGGACCGGAAACGTTGCAGGTTGCGAGATATCGGCGTTGCTAAATGTTTGATACGTTGTAGTGGACCTATATCCATTACTTTGCAGTTTGGCCAAAAAGGGGCTGCGCAGACGACAGACTTTTTGTGCGATAGAGTCTGCGTCTGAGACATTTAAAAAGAGCATCTAGGTCCCTACAGATTTTGCCTTTTTCGTTTTTATTCCAACTGCATCTGTCCAGGTGCATAAACATCTGCAAGTGATTCTTGTACTTCTTATTTTTATTTACTGTTTCATAATATTGTCTTCGGCGCCACAAACTGACAATATCTTAAAATCTTTGTTTATTTCGGGCACTTTGATTTTTCCATTTTTTTTAAGCTATTGCAGGAAAATGTCCGTATGTTATAGTTTGCTTTCGAAAAGGCCTTGATTTCTTGAGTGGCCAAGGGAGCCAAAACTAAGCTGGGGTAGTTGATAACGATCTTTCTTTTATGAATTCAATTTTATGTTTTTGATGCCGTTTTTGAGTTATGCACATACGTTATTTCTATGTGCATTTATTTATTTAAATTTAAAAAATACGTTTACGTTAAAATTGTGCAAATTTTACAACTCTTTATGTACATATTTCTGTAACCTTTATAAATTCTGACATCAAGTTTAGAATATTGAAAGATTTCAAAAGGTCATCTAGATAATCTCCACCAATCAAGACTCCAAGACTTAGGTCTCAGATTAAAACACGCGATTCTAAACCTTAAAACGTAGGAATTGTAAGAAGCAATCTTACAAATCTGGTTCCGAGATAACATCATTATATTTTTTGTTGGCTACAAAGTCTCGTACATTCATTATGCATAAGGTCGTAACGGCGAGTCGAACTATGCAAATTGATCGCATTATATCGGATTATATTGATTGTGTTACCTTTATATGCGAGGAGGCTCATACAAGTGTTAATTTGGGCACTACAAAGTGCCGTTAAGCATCGTAATAAGTTATTTATGTACTGTAGTATAATTTTCTTTGTAGTACGCACACGTACTCTCAATAAGTTCAACAAACGACTTGAATCATCCTATTAATAGTTAGCTTGTTGAATAGCTAATCCTTAATAAAATACATAATGCAGACGAATTGTAGATAGTTGTACAAGTCCTACATAGCTTTTTTTATTCTAGCATAGCATAGCCACTTCGCCTGTTGAATAGCGAAAGACATGCCATAGTCGCTGCGACAACGGACAAGTTACCAAATCAGTCTCTTGTCAGTAGCCACCGCCGCGCCCCATTATATGTCGGTAAATCCTAAGACTTACGCTTTAATCTTATGATTTACCATAGTTCGAGCTTTTACAGTAACATATTCGCCGATTGTTAACTGTACACTGTACGCCACCGAACGAAGTCAAAATGACGGGCGATTCGCCGAGCCAGGCAGGTTAACACTACCATCGGCTAATAAGCTGAAATCTCATTATCATTTGTATTCGTATTCGTCACTACTGATACGCACTATTTAATATCTGAAAAGCATTTATTAAAAAACACAATCCAATCACAAATTATTTTATCAGCGAGAGACAGTGATATTCGGAGGGAAATCCAAGTAGCTGTCAACTGTGACAGCGCTGTTAACTGTGTTGTCTATTTTATTATCTATGGAACCAATAGGGCGGTCTTCAGTACCTATTCGATTTTATCCTCTCACTACAATAATCATTTAAGTCGTAAACAAAACTTAGCGGGCCATGTTGAGGCATAAACTAATAAGAGCGATATATTACTGGTATCAAATCAATTTATCTCGCTTGTCGCTCAACATTACGGGATAATACTACAAGTACGATGTTGGGAACAAAAAAGTTTAACAAAAAATTGCAATGTGACTAATGATGTTTTTAAATGTGCGGATAACTTTGCATTTTTTTTATTCATTCGACTGAAAAAAATCGCATTAATTAGTTAGGTATACGAGGGTTCAATTATTTTTTTCATTTAATTTATAGTTGTATGTAGTTTTTTATGTTTTAATGCAGGAACTATTGAGAATATACTTAATTAAATTTACAGTTTCATTACACAATACCTACTAATTAGGAACCAATTGTGTTGATTAAAGGCAAATTATTTTTCTGTGAGTTGCTTGTACTATGGTTACTAGATAACTGATAAACTTACTTATATACTTTTTTTAAATAAATGCATATTATAAATAGTAAATACTCAGACCAATACAAACAGACATGTTCATGCACACAAAGGTTTACGAGTATACTGTGTGTGTATGAGGCAGTGTTACACAAATTACAGCTATACGAAGATTTTAATAGAATCTGCCTTTTTGGGTTAGATAGGTACCGTCTGATGTGATCTTAAGTATCTCGAAGAATGCACATCGAATAATTCCTAATTCTAAGATAGGTGTGCTGCGTTTGTCCTATCTATAAAATCTAAGACCTAATTATTACGAAAGCCTAAATGTCGTATCTCTCAACCCGTAACAGTGTTGTAACCTAAAAGACTTGTTGAACTTTAAATTGATTTATTTTTACAATCACTGAGCGGTTACGTAAATTTTGATCTGAATGCAACACGTTCAGATTTTTTTATACGATGAATAAAACATAGCTGATTAATATTTGATTGCTACTCGAATCTGTTGATTGCATATCTAATTAATTTCTAATATAGATGTAGCTTATTAAGTTCAGTATACGTATTAATTTGATTGTATGTGATGCTGATGACCAACGTGGCCCCTTGTTCTAAAAGCTGGGTGTCGACCGATGGTCGACAGCGGTCAGCCAAGGAGACTAGCCAAATATGCAGAACATATTAGGGTGCGTCTACATCTGACGAATGCGCAGCTGGACGCACCCTTCGAGACACCGCAAACCACAGACTTACTATCGGCCGATAGTTTGGTTGGGCTCATAATCAGTATGAAGACGTATGCAAGTCCGCATACTACAACGATTTGGCATCGGCTGATCTTCATACAGATGAGCCCGACCCAACTATCGGCCGATAAATAAGTCTGTGGTTTGCGGGGTATCTTAAAGTGTACAAGTGTGTGACACAGGTGCACTCTGTTCCTTCACTCTCATTATCCAGTAGGACGATAGTTCCACAGGATTGGAGAGAAAAAAGTTCGTCAATTTTTTGGCCCGTCGTCAAACCGTGCTAGTGGTTCCTTCTGGTATCCTTTAAACGGAGTGTGAAGAAACACCGACTGGTGGCGGTATAACGATCACGATTGAAGGCGTAGCTAAGTACCACAGACCGTTGACGAGCAGGAGCGTCACCTTAGCGAGGAGCTACCCCCTGCGATACCCAACCCGCCTGCCTAGCGTGGAATGAGTAAAGCCTCCAGAAGTTTGCCCAAAATGGCGAACAGCTGGAGAGGCCAATGTCCAGCAGTGGATTGCGATAGGCTGACGATGATGATGGTTAAGAAACATCTTACGGGTTGGTATGGTGGTCGTAACTGACAGATGACTGGCCGGCTGGGCTCCTGTTTCGCTTTCCATCAGGCGTAGGGAAGCCACTGTGCCGTGCTGCTAAAAAATAGAGATCAGGCGCAAGAACAATGGCTTAAAACGTACCAAATGACGTCATAAATCATAATAAGGTGGTATTTAATTTAGTAAATGCATATTTAAATAGACAGTTGTACCAGGAGCTTACGTTGCATTGCTAATTCAGTACCCACTAGGGCAACGGTTGAGTGCTGTTACATTTTACATTTAATTGGCAATAATTAAACGCGACGCCATTGTTCACACATTTTAAACGACACATTCTCGGAAATTGATTGCATTTTCGCCATGTTCTTGGAATTTATGTTTACAATAGTGTGGCAATGTTTACTTTACGGAATTGAAGTTACAATATTGAGTATTCAACAAAACGTGTTTTGTTCTGTGTACCAATGCTAATTAATTTGTAGATAGTTCTTTAATGCACACAAACAAGAGTTGTCTGGAAGAGATCGCTTGAAGCGATAAGACCGCCTAACTTGTACGTCAATATATCTTTGTATTTAGTTATAAGTCAAATGTTAGGTGTACAATAAAATCTATCTATCTAAACAAACAGTTGCCTTAAAAATAGTGGCAACTGACAATCTCGAATGATAAGTGATTTCTAGACATTTGGTTTCTTGTCTGATGCATGCCGCAGAGACCTGCATCCCGGCCCACATTGGCGTTTTCGCTTTTTAACCGACTTCATAAGAGGAGGAAGGTTTCTCAATTCGACCGTATGTTTTTTTTTAAATTTGATCGCGTTCGACAGTCAGCAGAAAACACGCCGGTCTCGAATGACCACTAAAACACACTAGTCTCAGGCTCTTACACATTCACAAACAATACTTGTCTACGAAAAGGAACAATACTATGCGAAGTAAGGCATTTACTGTGCCGACCGCCACTCAAGTGTTGTCTACGAATAGGTTATTGGGTACCTGTGCGTCCGCGCGCACTGTGAGAAATCATAGTAATGTTTGTTAATACGGGTGTTTATTTATTTTCTTATAGTAGCTCGACATAGTGGCTTCCCTATGCCAGATAGAAAGCGAAAGAGAAACCCAAGTCGCTGTGACAACGGACAAGTAACTGGTCAGTTACCTGTCAGTTGCCACCACAATGCCGGCCCAACCCTAAACGAGCTTATGGCTTTTTATCAGGTGAAGGCACATGCTATCATGCTATAAAAAAATCTAAAAATGGTGTCAAAATACCGATTTCACCCTGTCTGAATGTTACGGTACTTGTTTACAGAACAACTTAACACAATCCTTTATGTCAAAGTGATAACGGTTCAAACTGTACCAATGTATGTGGAGATTGCGAATTTGTTTGTACCATAATGTAGGTTACCTGGTTATTATCCTAATAACTACATTTTGGGCACTTAAGTTATTTGACACACATTCTTTCGTCTCCTCGTTTGCGGTGGCACTGATTTAGTTTGTACACATATAAGATTTGGCCTTATTTAACAGTTTAAGTCAAAAGGGTTTATGTTGATAGGTGCTCGTCTGTGGGTAAACTGTATCAAAGGACAGCTGTTAAGATTAAAAATCCTTGGGATATAATATTAATGTAAGAAGGCCTTATTAATAAACGATCTTCACCAAGAACAGAACCCACAATTTAAATACTTTGACATGCTTCAAGTGAACGTAAGTACTTTTGCACGATCACTCATTTTTACCACGCTCTAAGCGTTATTAATAATGGCGTAATTAGTCCTAATTTCAGTTCTATTTGTCACGTAAATAACAAACGACTGAAAAAACGGTTAGTTGTCAATCGTTACGTGACAGATGGCGTGCTCGTCGAGTGGCTGCATCCTTTAGGTCTGTGGTACAATAAAGTGGTAATGCGAACGTTTGCGATGCTTGGGGATGACCTGGCAAGCGAACAGTGCGGCTCACGTAGATAGGTTTAGTTGCTTGTCAGTTGTCACCAGACCCCTCTTTCCCTGTGGGCACTTTGGGCAAGTGCGTAGGACACAACGATCGATGGGTCCCTCCTCGGATCAAACACAAAAGTTTCTAGTTCCTGTCTGCCCTTTATCCTAAAATGCTAGGCCCTCTAATAGGTTAACGACGGCCCTAGTTGTCACGGAGACTTGGGACTCTTTCGCTTTCCATCAGGAGAGAGGCCACATGTTGCATGTTAAAGCCATAAAAAAAACTAGGGTTTGTTTAGGAGTTCTTACAATCAGCATAAATCTAACACTAGCTTTAGAACGCATGTACCGAACCAGACTCTGATAAATAAATAAATACTGCCGCACCAAATACTTTGTCATAAACTGCCGTTTTATACTAGTGTAGATTTTTAGTTAATTTATCTGCTATCTCTTGATCACACTTCAATACCTATACCTGAGTCAATTTGGTTGAACCTGAACTTGAATGTAAATGTCATCGTCATCATCACATCGCTCCCAACTCTATTGTATTAAAAAAGCTCTTAATTTTGCAACATGTGTCATTAGCACTTTATAAATCAAAGCTGAGAAGAATAGATATCTGTGTTTGTCTGCAACACATATTATCTCTCGTCTTAGCCGCGTTAGTGGTGTTCTAGCTTACACAGTCTCGGCTCATTTGCAATACAATACGCGGCTTAATCGGGCCATAGCTCAAAATGCAAATAGCCCAGCCTCCCATTGTCTAACGGGCACCGATTATGGTCCACACTCAAATGCTAGGGCTTGCATAATGCGCTTTCTAAACTGCAACCAAGCTGTGCCGAAACTAGGTCCCGAAACGGAACGAATCTTCGGCCAACGTTCGTCGATGTCAATGTGATCTGATGACAGGAGAAAGTGACGTACTAAAAAGTTTCGTTTTGTCTGTGGCCCGTTTTCGTTATGGGAAATTCGACATGCATTTTGGGTGCGTGTTATAAACGTTGGGTACTGTCGCTCTTACGAAACGTATCTTAACTTTAGAAAAAGTTCAATTGTTAGCGAACCAACGTTTATGAACGTAATGTCACAATTTACGTTATTGTAACTCAAATTCGATGTGTTTTAAGATACTACAGTAACTTAAATAAATAGCATTATGTATAATAATAAGTTATCGATCGTCAATTATTGCTATAATTCAGAAAACAAATTATGTCCATATAACTTTGCGCCTGGTGGGATTTTTCATTTCATGGTTAAAGTTTAACCCATTGCAATTAGCAAGGCAAACACAATAGGTAAACAATCAAAGTGTTAATATATAGAATAATAGGTGAGAGGACTGATGCAAAAGTAAAAATAGTTATATTTTATCAATCCCAAACTTAATAAGTCTGTAGTAGTCTATAACGCTTAATTATTTTACAAGGTCTTAAGACCATGATATCCAAACACAATCTTAAACAACGGAATTTAGATTTTCCCATCGAGCGGCGTAAAGCCTCGCCCTGCTACTATAAAATAAAAATAAAAAAGAGACACTTTAACATTTACTCGGCAACGAGCACGTGTGCAAAATTGGCCACAAATTGTTCTTTTAAATGCAGTGTGTGAGGATGGTCTCTGCAGTAATTATGCGCTCGGTCGGCACCTGTTCATTGACTCGATGACAGGTGAACGAATCCAAATTGCTCCTTGGGTTACTCACTGGTAAACGCCCGCTTCCTTTTAGACATTTTCGCTGTTTATTTAATGAGAGATATATTTTTTATTGTTATAAACCTTAATACACAAAATGGTACATAAAGCAAGCTTAATTCTGGGGTCACTGTCTAGCAAATCTTAGACCTTTAGATACAGAGAGCAGAGTAGTGAGCGGTAAATGACAAAAGAAAGCTTATAAAAACTACTAATCATCGATCGATTTATCCATTCTATTACTGATTTGGAACAAACGGTTTTGAGGCTTCATCATAATCTCCAGTCTATCGCATTCCACTCCTGGACATAGGCAGGCATCACCAGCCGATGTGACCCTGGGCAAACATCCTAATACTAAAAGTATCTTTTAATGTCACTTGCCTAATACTACACACCAGCTCATTCAAGAACTTTTTAGTAACGAGCCATATAGTGTACGCTACCTGATCATTATAAGCGTTTCACCTGCCCGATGACCTGTCATTACTCAATTGCTACTTTCTTGTAGGTACATCATCATTATCAGTAATGAGAACGAAATGTATTGTGACAGTTACCTACATGTGCTATTTTGGTATTCAAAGATGGTTCAGAGTTGTCATATGTAATCTAGCTCTTATTAGGCCATTATTTACTTGAATGACCTCAATGGAATTTTAATTGTGGTATGTACTGGTAGTGCTAAATATTCCCTATTAGAATATTATCAGCGCTTTTTTGGTCGGGTTCATTTATAAGAAAGTATAGCTTTTGGATTTAGTCGCGCTGACTTGTTTCCTTGTCTGTAATACCGTACACTCATAGTTTGTGTAAAAATAAATCTTTGGTTTGGCAGGAACTTAGCTGATAAGCTCTCGCGTGTCTAAATCGATTGTATTCCGAGAAATATTCCCTTTTATTTATAAGATGCATCAAATTAGCTACTATATGCATAATTCGTCTGGTCTCTTTCCGGTCCTGTCAAACTACTGAACTATTGTTCAATCGGATGTGAGGGAAGAGACAGAGAATGCATCTTTGTCGGCGCACATACTCGTGCAATTTATTATCTCATCAAATCTTAATTACATATTTTACCTAATTAATGAAGCAATAATGTCCAAAATAAATTAAATAAACGATTAAATAAATATACTACAGCTACTAAATTACCGAAATTATATACCAGTAGTACGATTAGTACCGAAAACGAGTATTGGCTAGCGTAGTACCGAAATTAAGCAAAGTGACATCATTAAACATACGGCGATCAAGGCTAGCGGGCAGGAACCGTCAACCTTGACGCCGAGAGACTTAAAAGGGTTTTTGTATCGCCCTTTACAATCGCGTACGTATACACTTGGTGTTTTTGTGTGTATTGTTACCTTAGCGTCGATATGATGAGAAAAAAAAATATCGTGATCGTAAAGTATGAGTGATTTGAAATCAGTAAAAAATACGTCAGTAGTAAACGACACAAAAAAATTGATTGATCTGAGTATTGATGTTGGAAAGGCTTGTTGGATACATAAATAACTGCGGCAATTGATGAAACGACCTTTTGCTGTAAAGTTTTCCTATTTTTTTTATTGGCGCGATTAAACTAATTCTTTATTTTTTTCGTTCATGTGCTTTTTCAGTGCCTATTTTATTTTATAAACCTTAGTAAATATAATGCACACAATGTAAAAACATCTCAGTCACTTCCGAGACGAATTGTGATCTTCAATTGACTGCTGAATAGAGCCAAATAATTTTCTTAAGGCCCAACAACGCACCTATGACCCTCTGTTGTTGCGGGGTCTATGGGCTGAAGTGATCACTTACCATCAATCAGGTTACTTTCAGGCCCGTTTGCCTGTCATAAAAATAGCAACGCCGTCTTTACATCCCTACAATATTATTAAGTAGCAGCGGGAAATTGAAAAGCGTTAAAAAATTAATAGCCGGTGACGTCGCCATCCACTGAACCGTTTAACAGACAAACAGCTGCTCTGAAAGTAGGATTGCCGGAGCCGTTGAGCCGTGACGCACGACAAAAGGTTCGCGACGGCTGCAGGCGTGGGACTCGGAAGCGATCGCTGTAGCCGCGAGTAGAGTTGCCAGGTCGCCAAACTTAATAGCCGGACAAACTGGTAGTTTGGCCGGATATTTGGGTAGAAAAGCCGGACATCCTTCATTATAGAGGCTTTTGTCTCGGTATTAATAGGTTGAAGAGGCCTATGTCCAGCAGTGGATTGCGATAGGCTGATGATGATTAACAGGTATGACAAAAAAAAAATGTAAAATCAAGCTTTTTTTATTATTGTCATAAATCTTGTTAAACGCTCGGCGCTCGCTCATTTGCGAAATGGAAAATGGCTAATTAAAGCCGGACAAGCCTTTAACTTTTGAACCTCACTACCACTTACCATCAGGTGAAGTGAGGTCAACCTGAATGACCCTATATAAAAAAAAGATCGGTGCAGCCGCAATCAAAAAAGCCTTCCTATGTCCGGCTTTATCCGTACGCCTGGCAGCGCTAGCCGCGAGTTAGAGGTGGAGGTGGATAGGTTGGCCATCCGCGCCCTCAGCCATTCGAGTCTGCGCGTGCGCAACAAACTGTAGCGCTTATAGAACTTTTTTAAATTTTATAGTTCCATTGCGATCGTGATCAGTGGCCAGTTGTGAATCACTTCATTGGATTTTTGTGAGGAAAACACCAAATTGATAGTGTTGGATTTTGTGATTTCTTTTGGTTGCTGGTGTGAGTATTATAACGTCTTTATTGATTGCGTATCGATAAAATTAGATTTTCCTGTTTCATGAGATTGTAACTACTGAGAGCTTTTTAAAATACTTAGGGGTTAAATTTTAATAAAATAAGCTTTTCAGAATACTTAGGGGTTAAATTTTAATATAATAGAAGTACATAATAGAATCGGTGCCAAGTAGTAGGTATTGTACAACAATTAAATTTGAATGTTAATCAACAGAATCATAATCCAACAACTAGCTTATTTTATTTTTGACTTTAAAAATATTCATAAACCTCATAATTCATAGAAAATTCTAAATGAAAACGTCATCGATATTTAGTTTTTGTCAATATTTGATTTCTTTTGTTTGTTTTACAACACACCGCGAAAGATAATAAGGCATTGTTTTAAAACTAAATGTAGGTGTCAATCTGCGTAGAACAATGCGACAATCACGCGGGTACCGTAATTATGAGATGTCGCTGGATAGCTTAAATGTCTGCTCACGAAGATTTTACAAGATAGACAGTTTAAGGCTACAGTACAAATATGTTCAGTTTAACCCCCTCCTTTTACATCTTTAACCCCACCTGTATCGGCTTAATAAGGCTGCGAAACATAGATTTTCTGTTCAGTTTGGTTCATTCCAGTATAAGTGTGCTTGTATAAATAGAGCACAAGAATGCCAACGCCAGGTCTTGGCTGGAACTTGGCTGATACGCTCCCGCGTGTCTAGGATACTAATATTTTATAAGTAGCTTTTCCCCAGGGGTTACAGGTTACTGTACTCTGATCCCTACTCGCTAATTTCACTCGAAAATATCTAATTAATAAAAAACCTCTCTCTTTGATCAAGGCGTTTTCAATATTCTTTGAGTACGAGAATATCTTACCAAATGCAATTTTATGTAATAACACCAGAATAGAATTCGAGGAGGTAACTGGTTTCGGAAACAAGACATTTTCGACATTATGCAAATAAGCTTAAACATTTAAGTGTCTATTTTTTGCTTCTGATCACACTCGCGTGTCTCCAATGTATAGATCATGATAACTGTCAAAAATGTAATAGATGGTACGCGCAGACGAAAATGACAGCGTTTTTGTGGCATGAAACTGACGGTTAGGAAATTAGGAGATGCCAATATTTATGTGTACTTACTGATGGGCCTATTGGTCATAAGTACCTACCACCTTAGTAGCGAAGGTATCAAGAGTTCTGTAGCTGGGCCGGACCAAAAGTTGACGGTTTTTCTGTCGAGAAATTATTAAATGCAGCGAGACAGGGAACTTGGCGATAAATCTTCGTGCAGCGGAAAGAATGTAGAGCTGTTGGGTCCTGGTTTCCCTTCAGTCGCGTCGAACTACCGTCCTATCAGACTAAGAGATCGAAGGAACACAGATGCATTCCACCTGTGTTTTCGCACATACCCTTGCACCTAATATCTCCTGCTAGCCAACGAAATTTGGTGTCTGTGCCGTATTAGATCAGAAAAGTCTTTTATTTACTAATGGATGAGGCATATTTACAATGGTCATACGTATACCTACTTAATTGATTAATTAGGTTAATAGTGAGACATTAATGATTTACTTTGATGTATCATCTTTTTACGTAATTCGATTGACGTAAAGGTATTTGACCTGCGATCACCAACCCGCCTGCCCAGCGTGGCGATTATGGGTATATCCTCCAGAAGTTTGCCCTAGGCGGCGAACAACTGGAGAGGCCTATGTCCAGCAGTGGACTGCAACAGGCTGACGATGATGATGATGATTTGACCTGAGAAACAACGTTACTCGTCAATCTCCAATATAATTATGTATTCGCTATAGAAGTCAGATAGGAAAAATATAAGGTCAAATCAAAGTTATTGTTATTGAATATTGTAAGTTCCAATGCTGTAGAGGTCAAATGTAATCAATCTTGCATCATTAATTTTAATTTAAATTGATTAGTTTTTATTTATTCCCAATCTTTTAAAAAAAACGTCTTGAAAAACTTGCACTATGAAATACCTAAGAAGCAGAAGATGCAAACAACAACTTGCACGTTTCTTAGTTTAATTATTTGACAATTTCTTGCTAAATGAGGTTGACCACTGCTTCTTGTTTACACAATTTCTGGTGCTTAAAAAGGAACGATAGATTATTATCATTTTAAAAACTAATTTTCGATGCAAGTGGATGCCAGAAAAACAAGTAACACTATTGATACCTTTCGGTTTTCGGGCTCACTTCGAGTTTAGTAGACGGACCACCAGGCTTCCCGAAGTATACTTCACATTAATAAGAAAGATATGATATAATCTACCTTACCTAAAAAGGTCTTCTTCAGTCCATCGTAGTCCACCGCTGGACAAAGGTCTCTCCAGTTGCTCGTCACTTTCGGCAAACATCTGGAGACATAATCGCCACGCAGGGCAGGCGGGTTAGCGATCGCAGGGCGTAGTTCCACGCTCCGGTGACGCCCGTCATCGGCCTGTAGTATTTAGCTACATCATCAATCGTGATGGTTATACCTCCAGTCGGTGGCCAGCCAGAGCCTCGTTTATGCACCACCGGCACACCTAAATAAATAATGAAACTTTACTTTTTGCCCAGAAATAACAAGGAAGCAAAACTGGTACGTATGAAGTTATTCTGGAAAGCCAGCCATTCCATACTCTACAATCATTATCTCGTACATGCCGAGGCAAGTTTCCATCTCCAGCCGACCCCGTATGGCAGCGACTTACTTTTTGCACATCGGGATACATTCTCCCGTGATTGCGTAGCGAGTGCGGTGACATTTTGCGGTAGGATTAAAGCTTTGGTCACACAGAGGATGTAACTAAAAACATACTACGTTATCCTGTACATACTTATCCCTGCCAACAATAAAAAGATCAACATTATTTCTGGTCAAAAAGGTTCGGAACCACTGGTTTAGTAGGATTTTGCATAGCGCTATTAAGTATCTGTCAACCGTTATGAGATGAACCGAAGGAGAACCAAAGTCATTAGCTGAATTGGAGTAAACGAGTTCTACTTGTGGATACTGCATTTCGGAAAACGTAGTGTAGAACCTCCACGCTTGTCTACAGTTTGCTTGCAACGTTTATTACGATATTTCGGCCATATAGATCGCAGGGATGAAAATAATCTGGAACGCCTTATAGTGACTGGGAAGGTAGAAGGAAAGAGACCGAGAGGACGGAGTCCCATGCGATGGGCAGACCAGGTTTCGAAGGAGCTGGAAATACCTGTCAGTGCCGCAATCCATCAAGCGTCCGAACGAAACCGATGGAAACAGCTAATTGACAAAGTCAAAGGGAGCCACGATCCTCAATAGTGAGGGTTACGACTAGAGAGAGAGAGTGTAGAACCTCAGTCCAGGTGGAGTGAATAATTCAGCAGGTTGGCTCGCCAAGTACCAGTAGCCCAAGACTGGGTACCTACCGACAAAATCGAAAACGATTGTTCGTTTAACGGATCGCGTACTTTGCACTGTAAATCCCTCTGACTTTGTCAGATTTATGGTGCAAAAGTGCGTGATCCGTTCAACCAACGATCGTTTTCGATTTTGGTGGTATCCTTATCATAGTGGCGAACAACTGGAGTGGGCTTTGTTGTAAAAACTCATATGTACTTACATATATTGTGTACCTTTAACTTGTCTTGCAATAAGTAATATAGGTCAGATAGTAGGTACACTTAGTAATTGAAGCCGAGGTCGCGACCAATTAACGCGGACCTAGCAGAGGTGCCGAATCTAGATCATTTGCACAGTTGGAGCGAGCGCTAGGTTTGTGTTGACCCTTGCATTTAGACGTAGTTTTCATATTAACTTTCTTGTTATAGCATAATGGACTAATTGTCTTTATACAGACTGTGTTCTCGTACAAAGGAAGGCTGTTGAAATCTGTTTGGTGGTAATGTAGGTAGCGTTTTTGGCCAAATTCGATAAGAACTGTTAAAGTACACAGGTATATTTGAACGATTTGACTCACGTACTTGTCATTTGATGCGGTTAAAAGTAAATTACCATTGTCATTTAAAAAAAACATGTGTTGTCATACTTATATTTTGTAGTACAAAGAAATAACGAATCTATTAAGTAAGGGTGGAGCTTTAGCGATTTTTCTTGCGACTTAAATAAGAAAAGCAAATTTCGAGCTGAAACCGTATGAAGACTAACTAAATTGAAATGTTAATTATGAAGGATTTAATTTTAAATAGCAACATATTATGAAATGAGGACCAATGGAGCCGGAACCTGTTTAATACAAATTAACAAATCTTTATATTATATACTAGCTGACCCAGCGAACCTTTCATCTCTACTTATTCCAAATAAAAACTTAAAAGTATTGCCCAAGTGCAAGGTCTATATTGAACCGTGCGGGTTAACCGTTTCGTCACACTTACATCTTGCATCGTACATCTGCCACAATGAATAAAATTGACGTATGCTGTTTCCATATAAGATTGTGCTTATATTATATAGTGCTTTATTCCGATAGGCCTAATAGTAGTCAAATAAATTACATTTTAACTAACGTACTGTATTTAAAACAATCTAGGGTAACTAATAAACATCTTCGAAGGATACGATCCTTGCACCATGAACCACCATGAAAATTGGTAGCTGTATGTAGTTCTTATGATAATATGTTATTGTCGAACTGATCTGATGATGCAGCCGGAAGATATGAACTGGAACTTCCATGATGTTGTATTTAGAATTGTTAGAAAAGTCAATGAACTTTGACCTCATAAGTGTGTTTTTAAATCCTTCATTTATTTTGTAAAAACAATTCTATGTGGACAATATTCTCACGCAGATAGGCTCCTATTAAATAGGCCAATCAAAACTTAAAGATCCTTTTTATTACCGCTGTTAATTTACGTAAAATTGAAATTTCTTTTGTTTATTTTATCGACCAGTCGTTATTGAAGCTATTTGTGTCGTTTATGGGCAATAAAGTAAAGTGCATTTTTTGCAACTGTTGCACACAGCTTACAAAAATGTGCAACCGATAATGGTATCTCACCTTTATGTATTTTAAAAGGATTCAACTTACAAAAAGTATATACATTAAACTTAGCTATGCACTAAACAGACTAACTTGGTAACATTATCAAATGCAACATATAAATATGTACTTGTACAGCTTTTGACTGTATAGACAAAATATATAATGTACTGATTGACGGTCATCGGTGACCCATATGGCACCCAGGGGGGAGTGACGGGGTATGTCAGACTCACCCTGAGGATGGTGGAAAGGAGGCAGGGAATACTTAAAACCCCGGCCCCCTCGTCATGCGCCTATGGGGCCGGTGTCGCGGGACCAGGAATATGTTACCTACATTTATGACACGTGTTAACAGGTTCCCTGTCCCGTGTATCACATTTGATACATAACAATTAAAATTCTATTATGTCTGGACGGTGGACAGGGAAAAGGTTAACTCTCTCCTAACGGAACAGAGGTTCACTTCAATCCAATACATAGGACGATAGTTCGACACTACCGAATAAAGATTAAGCAAATTATTAATTTTATGCCATATTCATTCTGTTATAAACTTACTGTGTCACTAACGCGCAGATCGTACTGATAAATTTTCAAAGAATCGATATTGCATGTCGTAAGATTTAATTCAACTGCATTACACCTAACGACCTACTTTAAAGATATTAAGTTTTGTAATTAAATGACTAGTAAAAATAGTAATAACTAATACAAGATGAATTTAAACCATAACGCAGGGTATTTATTTATTACTTCGTTCGTCTTCGAAGTACAGTGCCGTGTTTGTGGTTTAAAATACTAAACCCACATTTATTTATTTATTAAGGAAACACACAGCACATAATATTACATTTACATTAAACATAATGAACTAAACATTGGCAATTAAAGTTTCCACTGCTAGTTTACACATTAGACAATGTTGAATAGGCAGCAAACAAACAATTCAGCCATGAATGGAGGATGAGGTCCTCTTAACGCTAAATACATTTAAACACTTAAAAAACTATCTTTATTTTTATTTTTCAAGAAGTTACGAAAACGCCTTTTCTCTTTGTCAAAAATGTCGATGTGGTCAAAAGAGGTATTATACTTCTTACAGGTACACATACTTACATTGGGGTTCTGATCCAGAATTCCGAATAAAATTTACTTTCGCTACAAAATGTTTTACTTTGCATACAACGCGCTCAAACATTGTATAAGTAAGTAGAGCATTTCTGTTGCGAATGTTAATTTCTTTTCGGAATTCAGGATCGGAATCCCCAGTGATGCTTACCTTACCTAACAAAGGATATATGTGTATTTGACAATGAAGAACATAATTTTTGCAGTAGTAATCTTATAAGTCTGTTTAATTGAACACACGTAATCGATAGAGCACGTTCCATTTCGTAATCTCTGTACCTACGAGTATAATCTCTAAGTTAAACAACGCTCAACCTTACTAGTTAAGACGAAAACCTTCACAGTTGGCACTGCGCACACAAGACATGAACCCGCTGACCTCTGGCTGTGTTTAACGTTATTTTTACACTTTCAGCCGACAATAAGCAATCGAGGGCTGTGAGTAGTGCGAAGTCGACGCCTACGAAGTCAAACAGTGCTTCGGTAAACAATTCGAGGACCAACTCGAGGGACAACTTGAGTGAGGACAACGTGAGTCAGACCTCGGTGGGAGGGATTAAGGGCAAGCTGGCTGCGCTGTTCAGTAAGGAGCAGACGATAAGCGAAGCGACGATTGCTAACAAGTTTAAGCAGGAGAGGGAGAAAGAAATGGAGATGCTGCAGAATAGGTTCCATTATAAGGTGAGATCAATTTTAATTCTTTTTTTACGGCCTCAGTGGTGCTATAATTAGATAATGCTACCCTAGAGCCTGGGTGGTCGCGTACGGTACGTTTCAACAGAAACTTCTTGCCGCGCACACTCAGGCTTTGGAATGAGCTCCCCGCCGAGGCTCTCCCCCGAGACTACAGTATGGGGTCCTTCAAAAAGGTTGTGAAGAGGTTTTTAAAGGGTCGGCAACGCGCGTGTGATACCCCTGGTGTCGCAGGTGTCCACAGGCTGCGGTAACCGCTTAACATTAGGCGGGCCGTAGGCTTGTTTGCCACCCAGTGGTATAAAAAAAAAAGCTATAATGTACTGCTCCGAAGGTTCCTGGTTTGATTCTTAAGTTAGGTCGAGACCTAGGGATCCAGATTCGAGTGGTTAGTCGTGCCTGGGTGTTCTGAGAGACGCCCCCAGTCATCATTTAGCATTCACACATCACATCATCTAACACAGTATAAGTATAAAGGAAAACGTTAGTTTGAAACCTGATGGTTAATGTGAATTGTCTGCCTCATTTTTTAGGGTTCCGTAGCCAAAATGGCAAAAACGGGACCCTTATAGATTCGTCATGTCTGTCTGTCTGTCTGTCTGTCTGTCTGTCTGTCTGTCTGTCTGTCTGTCTGTCTGTCTGTCTGTCTGTCTGTCTGTCCGTCCG
Source organism: Conogethes punctiferalis (assembly GCA_031163375.1). NCBI lineage: Eukaryota > Metazoa > Arthropoda > Insecta > Lepidoptera > Crambidae > Conogethes > Conogethes punctiferalis. The sequence goes on from CM062099.1 coordinate 4,775,397, forward strand.
TATGTCACAGCCAGTTTATTCCGAAACTATAAGAGCTACATTATTGAAATTTGGTACGTAGATGTATTCTGTTAACCGCATTAAGATTTTAAAATAAAATCAGAAAAAAGTTCAAAATTTTTGGGGTTCCCCATACATAGAACTGAAACTGAAAAAAAATTTTTTCATCGAACCTATACGTGTGGGGTATCTATGGATAGGTATTTGAAAATGATGTTGAGGTTACTAACATCATTTTTTTCTAAACTGAATAGTTTGCGCGAGAGACTCTTCCAAAGTGGTAAAATGAGTGTCCCCCCCCCCGTAACTTCTAAAATATGGGCATGATAAAACTGAAAAAAATATATCATGTGTATCACTATAAAAACTACTAACGAAATTTGGTTTGAATGAAATCTAGCTAGTAGTTTTTTTTTAAACGTCATAAATCAAATTACCTAATTTTTTCATTTAATTAACTCCAATATAATAAAACGTAAAGAAAAACATTTATTTAGCTGTATAGTGGTACGGAACCCTACGTGCGAGAGTCCGACTCGCACTTGGCCGGTTTTTTTTATTATGACATCAGTGTATTCCGTAATAGATTAATCATACAAATACATGCTATCCCGGTAAATTAACTTGGCCTCTAAGTTATACCTATAGCTAGAACCACTCCTATGAAATAAACTGCAAAAAAAAAGGGTAGTTATCTGGGCTTAAAACTTTTTTAAGCCCAGATAACTACCAGAACCGTATGATTCATTCATTAGGCGCCATGGATTTACTACGAGTATATTACGTAACACCTCGCTTGATAGTTTGTACATACATATAGATTTCCGAAAAGTATCTTGGTCTTCGTATTTTATAGCCGACTTTCCCAGCCATATAATATAGCTGTTAACCGACAGCATAAACCTTAAATAAACCTGATATTGATGAAGACTTTCCAGATTATAAAGTGAAAGTTAAATATATATTTTAATTGTAACATAAAATATTAGATAGATAGATTATGCGCAAAAAGTTTAGTACAAAGAATTATTATGACACTGTGTACATAAAAATAGCATCGTTATATTCATCCATTCAATATTCATGGTTATCCAATTCAGTGGTCCTAAATTTTATCAATGAATATTAATCAATGCCTTTCCCCCACTTTTTAAGGATAAAATCAGAATCAAGTAACTGTGTAAAATATTTTAAGGCGATTGGTTTTTCCTCGTGTAAAATCCGTGATATCATACTGGTAGGGCTACTTTTAAAAGCAACGCCTGGTGTTTTCCTGTTGATTTCTTTACGCTAAGCAAATCTCGACATGGCATTCGTTGTCGATCGTTCAATAGTGAAGCACGTGCAACTTGATAAAGTTATTTAAAGTGATTAGTCGTAACGGAGGGCTTGTTAGTGTAACCGTTTCGCGTGTGTAACTGTGGTTGCCTCTATAATAACTATTAGCTATTAGCGTGTAGTTCAAAAAGATGGACGCTATGAAACAGACAATAGCAGATCTCCAAAAACGTAACTCGGATATATCCAATAAAAATGTCCATTTGGAAGCAATGGTGACGGAACTCGAGCAAAAAATACAGGATATAGAAACTCAAAAATTGTTGAAATGTGTCGAAGTATCAAACGTGCCAGTATTCGAAAAGGAAGATGTCCAAAACATTGTTGAAAATGTAGCGAGAAGGCTTAAACAGCCAATCGAAAGTATAACAAACGTTACTAGACTGGAAGGGAAAACGGACGAGCTAGGGTTGATTCGTGTTAAATTGAAAACGGAGAATACGAAACATAATTGGTTGAAAGCGGCAAAGAAGAAAAATATAACAGTGGGCAATGCTATCCCGAACGCGCCAAAGCATATGTCGAAGAAACCGGTATTTGTGAAGGAGGCACTTACGACACTGAAAAAGAACATTTTATGGCAGACGCGGCAGGAATTGAAGGACAAATTGAATGATGCGTTTAGCAGTAGAGGATTTACGTCGGTACGTAAGGAAAAGCCCGTCTAGAACCTAATAGGCCTCATATTAATAAATTACTCATACTGTCTGAATTATATTATGCAATGATTATAATATTACATTAGTCCAATTTTGAAAACCTTGTAGGAACAATGATTTACGTCGGTACGTAAGGAAAAAGCTCATCAAGAACCTAGTTAAATCATGTCCTCATTTTAATCTTACTCATACTGTCCAGATGATATTACGCAATAATTACAATATTACATTAGTCCTTTTTTGAGAAACTTGTAGGGACACACTGTACGTTGGAAAATCATTTATAAACCATAATAAAACTAATTAGTTTGTAGGCTTAGGTTTCAATTCCGTTTTACACGAGTATGCCTTCAATACGATATTAGTCGCAATAAACAAACCCATTTGAGAGGCTCCAAACTCATGCCCTTTTACGCAGTTATCAATGTAAAACTTGTTTTATGTGACACTATGCGAGTTATTCTCGTCTCAATTCTATTTGTGTCGTTTTTGTTTCAACTCCATTTGACCTATTCTGCAATGTTTACACAAAAGGTTTGCCAATACTTTTTCTTGCCTTATTAAAGGTGTGCTCAAGATATTAACACGTGCGGAGCAATCTACAAGCCAATATACGCAAGAAGTTCGAACCCACAAAGTACAGTATCGGCAAATGCAGATGATTCATTCATAAAAACAATGTAATAAAGTCTATTTTTGAATAGAAGTGATAATAAATTTTACTGTTGACCATACGACACACCTGATGTGATATTTTTCTTTGCGTATGTGCCTTGTCTTGATTTGGGCGTTTCCTAATAAGCCCTCTCGTTGCGAAATGGATTCGCTACGATGTGTCACTATACCGTTCACACGAAATCTAAATAGAAAGTGAAAATTGAAGAATGTGGGTTTTCACTCTCTCCTTAAGTGTTGTTAATATATGAATACAGATCGTTTGTTTTGGGAATTATCGGACTTCTTATTATTAACGTCAAGGTCTAATTGGGAATTCCCAAACCCATTTACTTACTAAACTTAATTAAGTTACCGAGTATAATTGCAGTTTAGTTCTTCGCTCTTATTAGGTTTTTCTGGAATGTCTTCATCAATTAACATGTTATGTGGATTGGTTTATTACGCCGGAATCAAAAGTCTTTTTTTATACAACAACGTTGGGTCCTAAGCTATCGCTTTAGATTGTTGTTACATTACCAGAGATATCTCATGAATCTCAATGGTATTAATAAACATGAAATAATTAAAGAACAATTTATGTTAACTATATTTTCCTTATACGATGTCTTAACCCACGATGTGTGTGTACTTCATCTACATCTTATAATAACCATTTTGATTTTCCGTTTCAGCCCAAACAGGATCAGACTGAGCAGCAAAATAACGACTCAGATGACGACCAAAGTGACAATGATCCTTCAGAGAAAGCGCCTCTGATGGGCAGTTCTGTGAACCTTGCGACCGCAGCCAAGAAACCAGAAATCATCGCGAATGTACCTAAAGTGTCCTTCGAAGAGAAGACTAGGAAGGAGGAACCTAAAGATAGGGAATCGAATAAAGAAAAAGATAAAATTGTAGGCGCTCAGCCTACTAAGAGGAGAAGTGAGTATCCTGGACGTTTGATTTGGATAAGATTTGAGAAAGCGATTTAAACAAGTTTTGTTAAACATACTATAGCGCTTTCTCTTCAGAAATTCAAATAAGCAGATGTTCTTTATTGCAAAAAAGTTGATAGGATGTATTCTGAAGAGACTAATTTAAATATTGGATAGAAGAGAAGGAAATAGGCGCTGGGAAACTACCTACATAGATTCTTCGGAAATCTCATGTTATCTGAAACGTGTTTAAGTTGTATCAATACAGCACAGTTTATTCTTTTACATGCACTAGCGACCCGCCGCGGCTTTACGTGGATGCAATGCTATACGCATATATTATACACATAAATCTTCCTCTTGAATCCCTCCATCTATTAAAAAACCGCATCAAAATCCGTTGCGTAGTTTTAAAAATGTATACGAGTACGGACAGACAAAAAAGCGACTTTGTTTTTTACTATGTAGTGATACGGGTAGATCATATTGTATCCAACAGCGGCGGTCCATATATCAGTCACAAGCATTTATGAGATTCCTCCTATTTTAAAATAGCCCAAAATGATAAGACTGCGTAATCTTCTGAACGCATCTGAAGTTTAACATTCATTTAGTGTTTCCCCGACTTGACTTTTGCGTCTGTGGTCACCTCGTGTACAAAAAGTGGTCTAAGGCCACACCGCGGTTCGTTTGACGGGTCTTTTACCCCAAAAGCTGCCAAAGACTGCCCGGCTGTCTTGTTTATTGCATCGTGAATTATCATATCTTCCTTTGCACGATCGCGTCTGTTGACACAGACAGACATTGTGACTCTGACTCACATTATTTATATTGTACTTTACCGGATTAAAACTCGTTTCGCTCACGGTCGGTTTCGGTGAAGTCCTGACACTGACTTCCTTGAACGCTTATGCACGCGTTAAGAATTTAAGAAGGTTTTGCTTAAAACTAAAGTGCTACTAAACTTTTTTCATAAATCGAATTAAAAAGTTTTTTGGTGAAACGCATGCTTAAACTGTTTCTTTTAATGCTACGTCACCATAGTGGTCTCCCTTCGCCTCATAGTAAGCGAAAGAGAGACCCAAGTCGCTACGGCCGCAAGTAACTAAAGTAATTAAATCCATCAGTTGCCCATTGCCACTGCTAGCTGCCCTGTAAAATGGCTTTTGACACTTCACGGGTCTTCGTCGAGTGTACGGTGTTTTAGTTTTTCAATAAAGAATATCTGCTGATCATTTAGATATAGGTACTCGTAATTTACATTTATCCCGATATAATTATAATAAAGATGTAAATTCCTTTTTTCAGGTTCACAAGACTCCCCAGTAGTCTTATCAGTATTAGAGGACGTAAAAAGGATAAAAGTGAACAATAACAAAAAGGAGCCCTTAACCAATCTGACGATAACGCAACAACCCAGCATCTACCCCCATCTGTCAGACATTGAGACGGACACCTCTCACACTCAAGAGGAATACTCCGACTGTGGAGGATCAAGGTGCGGTCATTACACCCTAGAGTGTATATTCTTCTTCCTCTGCATTTGAATATTTCAGGTCTTAAAGCTGGTTTCTGAGCAACCTGCAGTTAGCAGCGCTGAAGATGTGAAGTTTCGTCGCTTTAGTGATAAGATTTGCAATGTCTTCTGAAATCCTCGCTAAGACGGCATTCACATGAGAAACGTTGATAGAACTTATTATATTTCCGCTGTAGAATTGAAAACTCTTCGTGTATGCCGACTTGGGGTTACACATGTATCAACTCTTAAAACGTAACGTAATCTTATCGACTTTAACTTAGTACTCGTTGTACACTAATATCGTATCGTAAACGTTTCGCGACGAATCGCGGCGATCCCTTTCCGAGTTGATATGGGTGTTATAACCCTTAGCGTGTTCACTTAGTTAGGCGGTTCTGCCACTTCGGGCTCGTAATAGAAATGATTCGGGATGAAAGGTGACACGGTGACAATCCCGTTCAGAGTTAATATCGTTGCTATTACCCTTAGGCGTTTCTGCCACTGCATCACGCTCTGCTGCGGTGCGCGCTTAATCAAAACGAACTGCTTACATAGAATTTTAGCGCGGGGGCAGTTAAGCCAAATTGGTTGGATGAAATCTGCGCGCCGGAGCAGTTTCTGAAAAACTGCGCGGAGGCGTGGTGCAGTGTAATAATCGCCTATACTTCTATAAAGTGATCAAAGTTAGTGACTTTGTATCAACCAGCAAACTAGCTTAACTCGAAACGTTAGATATTAAAAATTAAGGTTACCGAGCAGTTCTTGCCATATGGGGCCGAACGCAGGGCGGTCTAGCGTTATCGGTGGCATTGAGCTGTGTACTAGTTTTATTGAACTATTGTGCTGGATGCGGGTAATCAGGTTTTGATTGCTTTGAGCTCACAACGCGTGCGTTCAAGGTGTTTACTGTACTGACGTGTTAAAATAAATGTTTTTATAAAAAATCAGCACTGCATTTAGCTGCATTCGTATTATTATGGTCTTACAACTGGACATGGTTGTATTGACTATTTAATGTTCAATTAAAAGCAATTATATCGACTTGTGCCTATTAGAGCGAAGACTGAATGCTGAGGATAAATTTTGATACGTTTTTGTGGGAAATTTTGAGATGACTTGCATTTACCTTTATAGAAAATATGTCTGCTTCAACATTTGATTTTAAATGTTGATGAAAGTGATTTTCTATTATTGCTTGATGTTAGTGTTAGTTTCAATATCAATTCGTAATTACATTTAGGATGTAAGCAATAGTAAATTGCTGATTATACGACTTTAAGATTCTAAACTTTCGCACACGATTAAAAAAGCTTAATTAACGGGACTCGAACAGACTGCTTAGTTGTGACTACTATTGTTACAACACAGACGAAACGTCCGACTTGTAAGTTCTCATATTGTTCTTCTACATAAAATATGTTGCGTTTAGTCCCATAAATTTAGTTTTAATAACAAATGAATGTCATCAAAAGACATTATAAAAATCGAATCCTTTTAAAATAAATTGGACATAAATAAACTCAATTATTAATAAATTATTTTATGTCCTGACAGTTTTATGGTTGTTAAATATTAAATATACCTAACGATAAAATCGAGTCGTTTGCAATATTTTATGCGCATTCACAAGGAAGGATTTATCCTTGGCAGTGGCATGGTTGTATGCACTTTGTAGGCCAAAGTCAACGTTTGGTGGCCGGTCTAACTGCACTATGCCTGCCTCCAGTTCCATGTAAGTAGAGGTTAATGTAAAAGCTCGAATTACGGTAAATCTCAAGATTTTCAAGTCAAAACCTAAGATTTGTCAACTCTTAATGGTAAAAGCACGGTAATACTACAGTATTTTACCGTGGTATAAGCCCGAAAGATTTTGCGATTCGCACTTTTAGTGTCTCTATTTTAATACATATACTCTGGTTGAATAATTTGTTCAAGTACATGGAGGATATTTGCGTGTATACGATTAAGTTTATCGCAATGCCGAAATTGGTAAGGTGCTGGGTTTACATCCAAAACCAATTTTTACCAGCTATCAGTGGTAAAACCTAGTGTGTAATGTAGTACAAGTACAGCTTGTACTTTGTACAAGTTAAATGTCCCATTTTCATAATTCCTTACATTTACCAACTGACGTTTCACGTTGGTAAGTCCTAAGACCCTATACAAAAACATCAGCTTATCGCAGTCCACTGCTGGACATAGGCCTTTCGAGTTGTTTGCCACTTTGGGCAAACATCTGGGGGTAAGTCCTAAGACTTCCCTTAAATCTTAGGTTTTACCATAGTTTCATCTTTTCATCATCATCCTGGCCTTTTTCCCGATTGCCTCAGGGTCGGCTTCCCAAACTGAGAGATTTGGCTAAGCTTTTACACAGAGCGACTGCCATCAGACCTCCGCAACACTTAGGGTAAACTATACCCATTCCCAGTTAGGTGTCAGAGTTATCATCATCTCTGATATGATGTAACGACTGCTATCTGAGTTGGTAAAGATAGCACCCATAGTTTCAGCTTTTACAGTAACATAATATATCGTAAACATCTTTTATACCACTATAATATCTTGTAGTGCATTTACATAATCACGATTTGCATAGTGGATTTATCAAGATTGTGTGGATTTATACTTGGTATCTAGTAACTCGTTTATTTCTTTTGTACGTTGTTTCCTTGCACGTAGAATATTATATTTATTTTACCTACTTGAGAAATGATTAACGATTATTTTATTTGACTTTGTAATCATAATAACGATGTTTTTTTATGATGATGATTAAATGACTATTGAATCCTTTGGTCATTTAATAACCATTACATTCGATGTTCAAGTTAACTCAAGTTAAGGAAGCGGTTAGCAATAGGTATTAATATTGTCCTAGTAGTGAAGTCCACACAACTGTACTTACTGGTATAGTGTAACATTTCACAACAAATCGTAATCCGATTCCGAATCATCGCCAGCCGACCGAAAGTGTCCCGTTTCCGAGTATTCTTAGGTTTCAATTTTGCGGGTACAACTGTTTCTGATCTTTGTTACTATGAGAGTACATTTAGCGTCAGGCTTTAGGCATGCTATAGGCTTGTTTGCTATCTTAGTGGTATAGAAAAAATTGGATACTGCAGTCTGATTAAAATTAGCAAACAAAACCTTATTACATTAACAATAAGCTTATTTTTAATGCAAGTGATCTGCGAATTTTTCTAATGACTACAAGCTTTTTATTCAAGCTTCGATAGGAAATGTGTGTATAAGTTCAATTTGTAGTACATAATATTCAAAATTGACGATAGGACTGATATCAATGATGACGTTAGGCTTAAGATATGTCGATTATGTGAATGTGTCTTATAGGTTGAGAACTACTGTAGTAAGATGTAAGACTGTATGTGTTGCCTGTCTAAGGCTGACTGTCCACTGAGCGAGGCAGAGGAGCGGTGGGCGAGAAGAATCCACCAATAGAATCGTAAAGCACGAATAGGAGCGGGTGGTGCAATTTTTATTGTTTGATTTTAATTCGCTTCGCTTCAGTGGACAGGCAGCTTAAGTATCAATAAAGTACGTGGACTTAAAGTAGGAAATTTTGGATACGATTAATATGTATTTTTACTTAACCATTGATTTGTGTTGATTTCACCAGTTCTTGAAATAACTGGTTTTATTTATAACCCTAAAAATTTTTGACGATTGTATTGAATCATTCAAAATGTGAAAATCTCGATACATGCAGTCAGATTACATTTCAATAATACAAAATAACTTAGTAAAAGTTTATTGTTCTTCAAGGATTTGTCAAGACTAGAATAAGTTCTTTTCGTACAATTATGTTGTAATTAACAATACGTTAAAATATAAGCTAATTTTTATTTAACGAAATAAAAGTACATAAAAAGTACATAGTTATTGCACTCGTTATTATGTTTCAATAAAAACACCAAAAAAAAAATTAAGTTAACCGGACTACTTACGTTATTTATTATTTATTTATATCGACTAACGTAATGTACTTCTTGATATGCAATAACTTTGTAGCCCAATAACAGAATGTTTAAAATAACTTAAGTAATCTAAGCAGCTAGCCAATATCTGTATAATGATGTCTAGAACAATCTACTACATACTTTAATATTGCTGTCCTAAATATTGACAATGCTTAGATAAAACTAAATCTATCATAGTCCAGATATTGTCCAATAGAATGGATTTCTATTATATAATTTTCACTAATACTAATCTTTTACTTTGGAATATTTTTTCTTTACATTGTTAATGATTCAATAATGTCTATACGAGTATCTGCTGTCAACTGTGATTAAGAACACAATTTAAAACATAATTTTGTAAATCAAGAATATTCCAAAACAACTCTGATAATAATAAATTCTAATATATTTCAGGTTGCCGTCGTATTTTAAGTTTTGAGTCTGTGATAATAGGAATTTTTCCTAGATTTTTTTTTTTGTAAAATAAAGTGTTGGAAATTTGATCTGTCTGTTTCATTCTCCTTATTTGCTGTTTTAATTTTCTCAGTTTTAAGAATTGCCTGACAACATAAATAGACCACGTGTACCTATATTCCTTACTAGCTGTGCTCGCGACTTTGTCCGCGTGGAATAGTTATTTTTTCCCCGTTTTTTTTTTTTACATTTTCCATTATCTCTTCGCTCCTAATAGTTGCAGCGTGATGTTATATAGCCTAAAGCCTTCCTCGATAAATGGTCTATTCAACACAAAAATAATTTTTCAATTCGGACCAGTAGTTCCTGAGATTAGCGCGTTCAAACAAACAAACTCTTCAGCTTTATAATATTAGTTAAGATTAAGATTGCACACCAAAGAGTAATCTAAACTAAGCACAGAGATTTATTGAACTATAACTAAGCGATCCTAGAAATAATGTTAGGAAGCTATGAATAGGTATTATTCGTTTCATAATAATCAAACCAATATTGTTATTCCATACTAATTTAAATATAGGTCGGTCCGCAACAAAATATAAACTTTACAGTCTAATTAAAATGCCGATAATCTCCCAATTCCGATTAATTACCCATTATTTGTACAACATTTCCAGTTTGATTAGGGATTGTGATTTACTAACATACATACTATCATAATATGCCTATTTGAAGCGCACACGTGCAGTGTTTATTACGCGTCAATGAATAACAGTAACTAGGCAACGTAGAACCCAGTATGTGTGTTCCACATAGTTAGGTCTATATTATAAGTAGTAGTTACTTTTCATTGCACAAAAAAAATATTTCTTGAAACTAGGAACTTTTTTTACAATCGCCTAGATTATGAAACAGGAAATAAAAAGGGTAAGGTGGTATAGGTAGTTAAATTGACAACCACAATCAACATAATAGTTTTTAATCTATACCACTATGATAATATTGTGTACGTCATAATGGTAGGACAACTAAATTGTGAATGTCTTGATTACTTTATTTTTAGCAATCAACGTTACGTCATTTCTAATAGCGAAATGACGTCATGAGAACAATATGGTGGGACATCCCTGAATAAGCTAGATTTATAACAACCACCGATTAAAATTACAAAGTTATAGCCCGCTGAAATTACGCGTGACGTCACTCGGTGAGGCATTTTTACGGGACGGAGTGACATCAAAGACTCCTACTCCTAACTTTTGATCCCTTGTATCCTTGCAATTTTTTATTTGAATGAAAAAAGGAAAAATACGTGTCCAATATATTTTTATGATCTAAAATACGGACTAAATATAATGTAATTATTTAGACCCCCAAAACATCCCTATTAAAACGTATGGGATGTACTGGAAGCGGCATATTATCATTTCGCTCCAAGCCAATCATCATCATCATCAGCCTATTGCAGTCCAGAGCTGGACATAGGCCTCTCCAGTTGTTCGCCACGTAGGGCAAACAGCTGGAAGATATGCCCATAATCGCCACGTGGGCACTTGGGCAGGCGGGTTGGCGATCGCAGGGCTTAGCTTCCCGTTCCGGTGACGCTGGTTTTATTTAGCTACGCCTTCAATTGTGACGGTTATACCGCTACCAGTCGGTTGCCAGCGCCTCGTTTGCTATTCGGCAGGATGCACGACGGGCAGGTGAGGTTGGCTTGGAGCGAAAAGATGATAGGCCGCTCCCTTACATCCCAGATGACTCACATCACTAGATATTGTGGGAATCGTAAAATAAGATAGTACACCGCAACATATTGGTCAAATCTTTCAAAATTAAATATTTAGTAAAATTTTGGTGACGCATAATGCTACATTGCACTCTCTACTTTAGATATACAGCACTATTCCTCTTAATTTTCATAAGAAAACTATTAAGCATAGTATCCATTTCCCGAGAATTAATGATTTCCGATGTAACAGGATAGGAAGCGTAGACTAGAACATGATCATAATTAATTTCTTACTCACTTTTCTAAGTACATAAATATAAATGGATATTGGGAATAGTTGAAGTAAAAAGTATACACACTGAAATTAAATGTTAGTGTCGGAAATGAACGTTACTGATCATACATTTTCTAGATCAAGTGCTATCCGCTTCTCTATTCGCTGATGATGCCAAAGCCTTTATGAAATGCCTAAGTAAAAAGAAAACGGAATGGATGTAAGGGAGCGACCTATCACCTTATCACCTTTTCGCTCCGAGCCATGCTCACCTGACCGTGGTGCATCCTGCCGAACAACAAACGAGGCTCTGGCAAACCGGCGGCGGTATAACCATCACGATAGAAGGCGTAGCTAAATATTATGATTTTACTATTTCGACCGATGACGGTGATGATGATATTAGACCGATGACGGGCAGCAGCGTCACCGGAGCAAGAAGCTACGCCCTGCGATCGCCAACCCGCCTGCCCAGCTTGGCGATTATGGGTATATGCTCCAGATGTTTGCCCTATGTGGCGAACAACTGAAGAGGCCTATGTCCAGCAGTGGACTGAAATAGGCGGACGATGACTGGATGTAGAAGATGAGAACGTAGGAAACAAGATTGATAGATTCTTTGAAAGATGTTATTATTGCTACGGGAGGCTTACGTTGGTTCCACGGCCGATTATGGACATAATGAAGTACATAAACGTGTTGCATCGAGGGTTTGTGTCTTGAAGGTCATGTTCTGATTCATGTGAATGGTAAAATATTTGTACCGCTGAAATAAAGATGCATTTGCACAGAAAGCAAAAGATTGCGGTTCACTTGATCTTGAGAATTTACCTATAACCGATTAATATATTTGGTAGACGCCAGTGACTGGCAAACAATAGTTTTTCTATTGTGTCTAGTTTGCCGGAAGTCAAAGACTTAAGTATGTGTACAAAAGCTGTAAAAACAAGTCTATTACTACAAGTATCATATCAGTACAGTTCACTGACGCGTCACTTTCAACAGAAATACCACTGCAATCTAGGTTCCCGGTTAGAGCTACTTTATGGTTAAGGCAAGATTTTAGTATTGAGTATTATATTTACGTACTTACCCCTTACCTTATGGCTATTATGATAGTAGAGAATTTTTAGGAAAATGATTATTAGGAATATAGAAAATATTTCTATGTATCAATGGTATTGGTTTGCAATCTTCTACTCTACATAAAATATTTAACATAACAACAATATAGGTATTGTTCAGAATATTAGCAGATGGTCGTGACTAGTAGTAACAAAAGGCATCTAACTTTAAAGAAAGAAAACGTGACTCACGTTTTCTAACTAAAAAACTTTTATAAAAATTAAGTAAATATTGTTCTTAGGTAACGGCTCTTATTAATAAAGAATCATAAATCGTCGTAACGTCGAGAAAATATGTCAGGCAAACTGAGAACTTTGAAAATCACAGCAAAAAAGGATGAATGAAAGTATCAAAGTATATTTTGTCATTAATTTTAATTGCGATTTGACTAAGTATTTTGTATGTGTTATTTATGTAGTTAGCCGCTCACTGTTACCCTAATGGAAACACGGTCTAAATATTTATGTGCCATTTTAATTAAATAATGGTTGAATAAGTTCTCATTTATTTATTTTAATTTTCAGCACGGATGACAACTTAAACGATAAACTGAACAAATCGGACAATTGGGCGGAGACATCTTTTGGAAGGGAAGTTATGAATGTAAGTAAATGATCCTTTCATCCTCAAGTACAGAAAGCCCAAAATTATATCGTTGTCCAAAGTGTACCGTTTTTATATCGCCAATTTTTATATTTAATTTTACATCGAGTTGTACACGTTAATAATATAATAATACTAGCGTAGAATCGTAGGGTAAATGTATACTAACTCCACAGCGTAACGCTGTTTTTACAATCTCCGAAATGATGTGTTCATTTCGGAGATTTTAAAAAGACGGGCTATTCTGCTAAATTCACGCCTCTTACGCTGAAGTAGGTAATGTGTGCGTTACGCTGTTGAGTTTAGGTGGAATTTGTAACGAGTACGTTCAGATTCGGACAGACGCTTCGTTGTGCTTCGACGCTACGCTAGTATGAATTTACCCTAACTGGTGTGTACAAATGTAAAATGGTGTATAAAAAATTGCGCGAGGTATAATTGACCCTTACTTTTTTTCCTGTCGAAAGGTGGTCAAGAAAAACAACACTAGTTACAAAAAGGCGGTACGCGAGAGCGACTCGGACAGCGAGCCGGAGGACGCCTGCGACAGCGAACTGGACGACATGCTGGACGAAGCCATCGACCACGAGGAAGGGCCCACGCCACCCAAGGTCAATAAGGTACAGTTAGTAAATAAATGATCATGTACGCCGCCGGGGAGAGGGGGCTGCTGAGCGACTTGTGGTCGAGGGAAAGGTTGAGGCCACGAGGGAGATCGCCTATGAGATGACGGACCAAATAAAGGCAACAGTGAAGGGCCCATCGACGCTACTCGGATGCACGCGAAAGGCAGCTGAGTGAGAATAATGGCGGTGCGTTGTAAAGCTTTTCACCAACGCCTGAAATGACGACCACGACCAGTGGCAGAGTGCGTCGTCATCTTGATACGTTCGGAATGACTGAGTTCTTTCCACTCTCTCACTCATCATATACACTATTTCCAATGCAGCCACAGGGCTACACATTTTTTCCATTTATGTTTGTGGCAGCCCCTAATTAAGGCGTCACTTTAGCGCTAATATAGCACTATTGTTAAAATCATGCTATTAAATGATTGTTGGTTGCCATAAATAAACAATGTTTCGACTTGGCGGGGGCACTGCCGTGCCCCATCCAAGTCGACTACCGTGCCCCCAGATAAAATCTCAATGGGTCTCAACGTTAACTACTTTACACAGCACGGCAGCGTGACCTCAAGCAGCAGCTTCGTGTACCAGGAGAAGGCGAAGTTCAAGTCGCCGCAGAAGCCTGCGCCGGCGCACGCCACCCCGCGCGTCGACCGCGGCAACGAGCTCGTGCACAGCGTCAGCTTCTACCGGAGAATGCAGAATGCGGTATGAAACGAGATATTATTAGTCATCGAGTCAGCTAGTGTCATCAAGGCTTAGTGTTCTCTATCGTCTTTACAATGGGGAATGCTCCGAAGAGTTATTCCAACTCGTTCCATCCTCTCCTTTCCACTCCCGAACAACACGTGGTGGACAGCGTTGTCATCCGCATACCATCCAGACAATGGTGGCGCGCACCAAGAGGTTTAGTTCCTCGTTCTTGCCCCGTGCCATTAAGTCATGGAATGCCCTCCGGGTCGTGTTTCTGCCGGTGAGTAGGGTTTCCGGAGCTCATGGGGGTTAGTGGTTGGGCCGGCATGGCGGTGGGAACTGTCAGGTAGACCAGTTACTTGCCAGTTGTCACAGCGGCTTGGGCTTCTCTTTCGCCTTCCATCAGGTGGATGTCGAGCCACTATAAAAAAACAAAACACGGGAAAAAACTGGAGAGACCTATGTCTAGTAGTGACCTTCAGGTGCCTAGCACGAACATTTTCGAAAAAGTATGCGTAACGTTTCCGTAAACATTTGTATGAAACTTGGTACAGCGCCCCTATCGTGCGTAAGAGGTACCTACTAAGTACGTTTACATACGTTAACGTAGTGAAAATTATCGCCCGTTTACGGTTACGTTACGCATACTTTTTCGAAAGTGTTCGTGCTAGGCACACAGATCCTTGAATATCTTCAGCTAGTTCACAATATCCATACATTGTATCCGTTTCAGTCGTCCACCCCGACGACGCCGCTGCGCGTGGTGCGGCACGCATCGCCCGAGCGGGAGATACCGGCCACGCCGGACATGCCGGCGGCCAGCGTCACCACCGTCCGGCAGCGGATCAAGGAGCTGCAGAACGAGATATCGAAGCAGCAGACGGTTATATCACAGGTGACGTACATACTATTTAACATGTGAAATATGTTTGTGTTATTTTTTGTCCGATATTGGTACGAAACCCTACGTTCGAGAGTCCGACTCGCACTTGGCCGATTTTTAAATAGTCATTTGATATAGAGAAAGGTTTATATGTAAAATACAGAGAGGTTTTAGGAGAGGAATTTTAGAGAGGTAAGGCATAGCGAATCTTCGCTCGAATTGAGCTGCCCGTCCGGGGAGGGACCTCCACCTATAGAATACCGCAGCCAAATGACCTCCGAGTCGTGTTTCTGCCGGTGAGTAGGGTTTCCGGAGCTCGTGGAGGGTTAGGGTAAGGCCGGCAAGGCGGTGGCAACTGACAGGTAACTGACCAGTTACTTGACCTTTGTCACAGCGACTTGGGCTTCTCTTTCGCTTTCCATCAGGCGTAGGGAAGCCATTATGTCGAGCCAATATAAAAAAAATTACATTTAATTTTCTCCAATTTTAGGCTAGTCAAGCCCTAAACCTATGCGCGGCAACCATTGAATTCAGCGGGTCCACCGAACAAGCGGAAGGGGAAAGATTACTCCTACTAGCAAGTAAGTGACCTGTGATTAGTATAGTATGATTTGAGGAATGTGCAATAATATGTTTAAGGTCCTACTGACGTTGAAAATTCGAAAGTTTGTTTGAATGAATGGTTGTTTTTACTCTTTCAACAACTCCTACTAAACGGGTTTGAATGAAACTGAAATCATTATTCCAAAAATAGGTATTTTATCGTATTCAATAAGTGCTGGTATATATGGTGGTTCAGCCTCGAGCTACCAGTATAATATTATTTTTCTGGGTCATTTTTCAGGCTTAGACGTACTTATGGTTCAACATTCATTCTTTGTTTTCAGCTCACCGCCGTCAAGCATGTCTACACGAGGTTCAAAGGTTGCAGGTAGAGGGCGCTGGTCCCGCGGCGACCGCGGGCATGGCCTCGCTGCACATCAACAGCCTCAGCGTGCCGCTGCGGCGCGACTACGTGCGGCAGCTCAACGCCGGTCAGTAGTGCCCAGTGTGGCCTCGGCGCAGCAGCAGCGCAGGCCCCGCCCACTGCGGGCGTGGCCTCGCTGCACATCAACAGCCTCAGCGTGCCGCTGCGGCGCGACTACGTGCGGCAGCTCAACGCCGGTCAGTACTGCCCAGTGTGGCCTCGGCGCAGCAGCAGCGCAGGCCCCGCCCACTGCGGGCGTGGCCTCGCTGCACATCAACAGCCTCAGCGTGCCGCTGCGGCGCGACTACGTGCGGCAGCTCAACGCCGGTCAGTACTGCCCAGTGTGGCCTCGGCGCAGCAGCAGCGCAGGCCCCGCCCACTGCGGGCGTGGCCTCGCTGCACATCAACAGCCTCAGCGTGCCGCTGCGGCGCGACTACGTGCGGCAGCTCAACGCCGGTCAGTAGTGCCCAGTGTGGCCTCGGCGCAGCAGCAGCGCAGGCCCCGCCCACTGCGGGCGTGGCCTCGCTGCACATCAACAGCCTCAGCGTGCCGCTGCGGCGCGACTACGTGCGGCAGCTCAACGCCGGTCAGTACTGCCCAGTGTGGCCTCGGCGCAGCAGCAGCGCAGGCCCCGCCCACTGCGGGCGTGGCCTCGCTGCACATCAACAGCCTCAGCGTGCCGCTGCGGCGCGACTACGTGCGGCAGCTCAACGCCGGTCAGTACTGCCCAGTGTGGCCTCGGCGCAGCAGCAGCGCAGGCCCCGCCCACTGCGGGCGTGGCCTCGCTGCACATCAACAGTCCACTGCTGGACATAGGCCTCTTCAATTGTTCACCTCTTTGCTCCATTCCTGGGCCTCTGCGAGAGGTCGCATC